>JAJEOU010000260.1:3133830-3733830 GCA_021534815.1 Acrocephalus arundinaceus
AGAAGCTCTCTGGGGTCAGGCTTCCTGGCCAAAGTGCTGATGCCTGTTGGGGTACATCTGCATTGCTGTTCCTGGGTGTTCCCCAGTCAGGCAGCTTGACACTGGTCTCCAAGAAAAAGGGTTGTGAAATTGTTTTGGGAGTCTGCTGGAAAAATACAGTGCATCCTACCTGGTGCTTTTAAACAAAAAAGATCAGGCATGCGAAGAAGCAATCCTGAGGCTTAGGTTTTGAAAAAGAAACAGCTGTGAAATACCTCCTGGTTACCCAGTTTTGAAACTGCATCAGCAGGAATTTGGCAGAATGTGGGCTAGAGACTGCCTGCAGATACAAACAGGAGTTTATCTAGAGTTCCTCTTTTGAGTATACAACAGTTATGTTGTTATGAGGACCCTGACTGTAGGTGTTTTGCTAACTTATTACTGCTAGAATGTCTAATGCCTGTCTGTGTCTGTTCATGGTAGAGTGTCCATATCTTCAGCTGGAATGCAAACTTTCTGCTCATGGTATATGAGCAGAGGTTTTGTGTGTGTTGCATAGGCACTCACCCTAGACTTCGTGTAGGTAGTGAATGAGAGTTTAATTACTTTAAAGACATTGTCTGAACTGGGATCTCATTTAAGAACAAGGTAAGGTGCCATCTTCCCCCAAGGGAGCAATGCAAGCCTATTAAGGCTTGGGAGCCCCAGGAACTGACTCCTTCAGAAAAAGAACTATTTCATGAAATTAGTCTTGTGTTGATAACAGGAAAGCACTGCTAACAACAGTGGACTGTTTTTCCCAAAAATTCAGAAAGAAAATGAGTAAGGAAAAAATTGAAAAGGAAATTAGGCACCTCAGTATTTCCCAGCCATAACCAATTAAAGCCTTTTCTTTCAGGATGTATACAGGGCCATTCTGAATATTTGTGAGCCTCTAAACACCACACATGTAACACCATCCTTGTCATTATCAAACAGCCCAACAAGGATTGATAAGAAATGGCTGGTCCATGTTCACAGGGAGTTTTTGGGAAATCCCTAGGATGTGTGCATTTAGTTTGGCTGTAGGAGTCCTTGTTTCCTGGCTCTATCTGTTAAATATACTTCTTGCTCTGTGTCATGTTTAAGAACAGCTGATATTTATATTTATGGAAGTATATGTTGCTGTGCCAGACAGCACAGAGCTCCTCAGCACCTGTGCTATAGGCTGGGCTGCAAAAGCACAAGGTTTCTTTAGTAACTACTGTCTACTTTTATCTCTGTGTTGACCAGCAGGTTTAGAACAAATCAGACAGCAGCTGAATTATTATAATATGAATATCGATCTAATATCGATACCCAACTGTGACGGACAAAAGACTCCCTAACAGTTAAGTTAGAAAGTGTATGTTTATTACGACGCTGGGCAGTGCTGGGATATTTCCCTAATGCGTGCTACAAAGATCACAGGTGATTACAAAGCCTTTTATCCACAAAAGTGTTGAATACACAAAATACAAATGCATATTCATACTCCTGTCACTTCCTCTTCTCTGCTTCGTATGCTAATTGACAAAAAAGTTATTAAGCATGCGTAGTTTGTTCCCTGAAATGAGTCGGGGGTCTATTCTGGGGAGGGGTCACCAGAAATGAGGAAGTAAAGAGTCTTCTTCGTTCTGACCTTTCTACCTTTTCAATGCATACATGACAAATGAATCTTTGGTAGAACTTATAGTTTCCTGTGTTCAATGTGTCCTTCAAGCATGGAAAGTCTGCAACTATCTTGTGTCCTTGAGATCTATTTACCACATTTTGGTTTTCATTACAAGCACAGCTACACAAACATAAAGTTGACAAGCAATGAGTTACTAGATCTGGGATAGCTTATGTTATAAATATATGTTTAATTCGAGTTTGTTCCCTATTAAAATCATTACTTTGTGTAAGCTATTCAAGAGACGGAATTCCAAACTGAGCCAGTTAATGGTTGGCATACCACGCCTAAGGAACATTTTCACCTCAATGGAGGGCAAGGACACCAATAACAGAAGGCCACCTAGACTATCAAGAAGACTAATCAGCACCCAGACAGACGAATCCACATCCGTCCACTGGCGCCTCGGGAACTGTAAACAAGACTAATTTATGGACAGAAAAATCAGTTTTACCAGAAAACTGCTTTACATATTATGGACTGTAAAAATCGGATTTGTCAGAAAAGCTACTATGGACTATAATCTCATCTGTACTATTCACAAACATAGCTGGAAGAAATTTTTTCCCTATAAAATATCCGGAGAAATATAAGAGGGTGTGGGACCTGAGAAGGAGGCTGCAAGACAGAGCGCCTGTATTTTATCCTTGCAGGCTCACCCAGTACTTCCTGGGTAAGGACTGTATAGAGATTGTGGCTCTTTCTCGGTTTATCACTTTGTTGTTTTTTCAATAAATTTTCTTAAAAGGAAATTATTAGGGAAACTGTCGTTTATAACAGCTTATCTAAGATCTGGCTTCTGTTAACTGCAAAGCTTATCTACCTACTTCAGCTAATTCAGCAACTATAATCTTAACTTTCCTAAAATCCCTAATTCTTCAAAATTAATTTCTCACAGCCTTGCTTATGCATGTATGTCCTGGGTTGGCAGGCAACTTCTACTCTATATCCTACATCGTGGGGCTCTGTTTTGTCTAGCGGTTGTTTCTCTTCCCCCTCGGCGAGGACTGTGGCTGATAGGCGGGTCCTCGCTGGGGCGGAGGGGGGGGAAACGGCTGCGGGCTCCCTTACTTTCACTTTTGGCTAGCAGCTTGCTTTTTTGCTTAGCGTGCTTGCTGTTCTGCTCGCTACTATCGCTATTCGTTTCTAGGTTTTTTTCTCTTCCTTTTTTCTTTCCCCTTCCCGAAGATTAGGACCGGCTCTGGACTGACCTGACCTCGCCTGACCTGAGGAAGTTCGGGAATTTCCAGGGCTCGACACAGAAGATCTGCGCCTCTTCCCACACAGTATCTGTTTCCTTCTTTGTTTTTCCTTTTGTGTGGGGAGTGTTGTTAATAAAATAGGTTTTTCCACTTTCCCTCCAAGGAGTTTTTCTTCCCTCCCAAACCCAGGTCTGGGAGTGGGGGAGGGGTGGTGGAGGTTTGTCTTAGGGGTTCTCCCCCTAATCTGTTCCAAACCGGGACATTTCTTGGTGCGTTGGCCGGGAAACGAGGCCAGAGAAAAGTGGAAAAACCTAAATAATAGTATTGGTGGTTCTGATTGTTTTTGTGGGTGTGCTGGGATGAGTTTTTCTGGATCTATAATGTTATACGGAGTGAAAGTCTGCCAATATTTCTGGTCCCTGGGGCTTCTTGAAATCTTAATACCTTTGTGGTGCCTGGGGTTATTTCCTTACCCAGAAATAGCTCTGGTACTGTTTCTAATACGTAGTTTGTGTAGCCGTGGGGTACTAACCAGAATATTTATTGGACTGGGCTTGGTGGTGATGTTTTATAGGAGGGTTGTTAAGATGCTCGAATCTACCCCAATAATATATGGATCACTCTTGTGGTTGTGTACTCAGTTTGCTGGGGCGGAAGCAGGGGAAGAGTTTGTTCGGCCTCTGCTTTCTTTGTTTTCTTTTGAGTGGTTAGGAGATGTTCAGTTTCCCCTGAGTGTTAAAGAGACCATCTTTCTGGTGTTTAATCTGGTAAGCCTCCTCTATACAGTCCGCAGCTTCTCTAGAATATGGGCTGAGATTTCTAGAAGGGCTGATAAAACTCCTGACCCAGGCAGAGGAAATCCTGAGTGGTGTGGAGAATGGGAGAATATAGGCCAACTCCTCAGGGAATTCTCTGACCCTGTAGTTTGGGATTTTCCACAAGAACAAATTCAGAATCCAGTGGAGCTGGGGAAATACCTGAAAGGGAGATACCAGGATGGCTCTAAGGGGGAAAGGATTGTGGCAGTAAGCTGGGCCCTGGCATATGCTTATCGCACGCTGCTAGGTACTGTAGGGCAGCAGACAGAGGCAGAGGGGAAGGGATACAAATCAACAGCCACCCCAGTCACTCAGGCTGCAGCCAACACCCCAGTTATGAAGCCAGCAGCTACACTGGAACCCGAGTCTGAATCAGCAGCTAAACCAGACAGTAAGCCTAAGCCCCTGGCAGTTGCTCCAGCAAAGAAACACACCCACAAAACTGATCGACCAGTGGACGATGATGACCCAAGGGAAGGACCTTCACCAAAATCAGAAGCCAAAGCTTCTAGCCCAGGATCAGAGGCGAATATTGATGCCTTTTCCCTGAAGGACCTTCGGGGCCTAAGAAAGGACTATCGGCGACAACCTGATGAATCTATAATTAGTTGGTTAGTCCGTCTTTGGGATGCTGCAGGCGAGGCTACAATTCTAGACGGCACATGCCAGAATCGCAGCTGTGGAGACACGCCTACAGAAGCTGGAGGATAAGATAGATGAGAACCATAAGAAACTTAGGGAGGAGATTAGAGAGGACCTTCTCCAAATCTCAGCAGTACAGATCAGAAGTTCTGGTACCCAACGTAGACGCTCCCCGGGTAGGGAGAGAGGGTACACTCCACGTGCTGAGCTGTGGTTCTTCCTGCAGGATTGCGGAGAAAATATGAACAGATGGGATGGGAAACCTACGGCTGCCCTGGCACGACGGGTGCGTGAATTGAAGGAAGGCAAGACTCAGAGAGGGAGTTCCACCAAAAGGGAAGCAGCTCCAGTTGCCCGTAGCCAAACTGCCAGGCATGATGATGACATGTCCGACCCCCTTGAAGGCACTTCTAAGACATATGCTCAAGAAAAGAAAGATAACCGGGCTTAGAGGGGCCCTGCCTCTAGCCAGGTAGAGGCTAGGGAGAACCGCGTTTTTTGGACTGTGTGGATTCGTTGGCCTGGCACATCTGAACCACAAGACTACGAGGCCTTGGTTGATACTGGTGCGCAGTGCACATTAATGCCATCAAGACATGTAGGGGCAGAATCCGTCTCTATTGCTGGCGTGACAGGGGGATCGCAAGATTTTACCTTGGTGGAAGCAGAGGTGAGCCTGACTGGAAATGAGTGGAAGAAACACCCTATTGTGACTGGCCCAAAGGCCCCATGCATTTTGGGCATAGATTACCTCCGAAGTGGGTATTTCAAAGACCCAAAAGGACTCAGGTGGGCATTCGGGATAGCGGCTGTAGTGACAGAGGGCATCCGACCATTGAACACCTTGCCTGGATGTCTTAGTTTTGAAAGAAGACAGGTATCTGCTAGAGAGAGGCAGGGCCTCTCTCGGAATGGATAATTCAAATCCCCTTCCCTCAAATTATTATAATTTAGAAAATTAAAATGGCTCTCAGGCAGAGATATGGGAATAGGAATAACAGTTCTTTACTAATAGGTATAACAGGGCAAACAACAACAATACAGCAATTAATAGTGAAAAAAACAGAACCAGGGACCTTGATGGAGCTTGGTCCCACAAAACCCGGGGCAGTCTGGTCTCTGGGGGACTCCAGAGAAAAAGGTACGAAGCTGGAACAGTGGGGAATCCCGGGCTGGTGGATCAGATGAAGTTCAGAGCTCTGTCAGTAGTCACTAGAAGGCAAACGGGTCTGGCCGGGAGGCCTGTGCGGGCCCGCGGTGCAGTGCAGCTCCAAAACAGCGCCGAGGCAGTGGGACAGGATGCCCAGCCGAGGCAGCTCCAGCAGGGCAGCAAAAAGAGGAATCCGGATCCGGGCACACGAGCAGATGATGGTAGCTCTCTCTCTCCAGGATCAGATCCCGGTGGTGCCGTGAGAAACTCACGCAGCAATGGCAGCCCCCGTCCGTTCCCGACGCAGACCACACCAAAAGTGAAGCTGTCCCCCCCCCAGCCCCCGTCTTTCTCTCCCCCCCCCCCCCCCGGGGAAAACTCCCGGAGACAAGGGTGTAGTCAAGTGCCAGATTCTAGGCTTTGTTTTCACCTGAGCACTCATAAGTACCCGGCAATCAGTTGCCTTGCAACCCTTGGGAAAAAATTCTATAGGTGAAAAGGATAAACAAGTCTAACCCCCAACATTAATCCACCCCGAATTTTTTCCCATACTAACATATTACATTTGAATTTAAACTGCTAAACTATATACATACATGCACTACCTTAATTATATACATATATACATGCAGATGTGGGTACGGATACAGTGGCATGGGTAGTTCACCCTAAAACAAGGTCTCCTTGAGGTATGCATCGGGTCTGTCCATCTTTTTGCATTACCCACCAAGTGCAACCTGGTCCCTGAGCGAAGACAACCCCACGGATGGGATTGTCTTTGCTGGAGGCAGGATTAACCCAAACAGTTTTTCCCAGCATACCTCTCATGTGTACCACTGGAACCTTATCCCCATCCATTGTTCTCAGGGGCTCAGACTGGGCTGGGCCTGCTCGGTTGCTGGAACCTCTGGTGTTCACTAACCATGTGTCCTTTGCTAAATTAATCTCCCAGTTCTTGAAGGACCCCCCACCCAGTGCCTTCAAGGTGGTTTTAAGCAGGCCATTGCATCGTTCAACTTTCCCGTCAGCTGGTGCATGATAAGGGATGTGATATATCCATTCAATGCCATGTTCTCTAGCCCAGGTGTTTACAAGGCTGTTCTTGAAATGGGTCCCATTGTCCGACTCAATTCTCTCAGGGGTGCCATGTCTCCAAAGAACTTGTTTTTCAAGGCCCAGGATGGTATTCCGGGCAGTCGCATGGGGCACAGGGTAGGTCTCCAGCCATCCAGTGGTGGCTTCTACCATGGTCAGCACATAGCGCTTGCCTTGGCGGGTCTGGGGAAGGGTGATGTAGTCAATCTGCCAGGCTTCCCCATACTTATATTTAGACCACCGTCCCCCATACCATAGGGGCTTCACCCGCTTGGCCTGTTTGATGGCAGCACATGTCTCACAGTCATGGATAACCTGGGAGATACTGTCCATGGTTAGATCCACCCCTCGGTCTCGTGCCCACTTATAGGTGGCATCTCTGCCTTGATGTCCTGAAGCATCATGGGCCCATCGAGCTAGGAACAGCTCTCCCTTGTGCTGCCAGTCTAAGTCTATCTTTGATACTTCTATCTTGGCAGCCTGATCTACTTGCTCATTGTTTCGGTGCTCCGCATTAGCTCTGCTCTTGGGGACATGGGCATCTACATGGCGGACTTTCACAGGTAGCTTCTCTACCCGAGTGGCAATGTCCTTCCACTCATCAGCAGCCCAGATTGGTTTTCCCCGACGCTGCCAGTTGGCCTTTTTCCACCTTTCCAGCCAACCCCACAGAGCATTGGCCACCATCCACGAATCAGTGTAGAGGTAGAGCTTTGGCCACTTCTCTCTTTCAGCAATGTCCAGGGCTAACTGAATGGCTTTGAGTTCAGCAAGTTGACTCGATCCACCTTCTCCTTCAGTGGCTTGTGCAACCTGTCGTGTGGGGCTCCATACAGCTGCCTTCCATTTCCGGTTCAGGCCTACAATGCGACAGGAACCATCAGTGAAAAGAGCGTACTGTGTCTCTTCCACTGGCAGTTGGTTGTACGGTGGTGCTTCTTCAGCCCGTGTCACTTGTTCCTGCTCCTCTTCATCCATGAGACCAAAGCTTTCACCTTCCGGCCAGTTGGTAATAACTTCCAAAATCCCAGGGCGGTTTGGGTTTCCAATATGGGCGCGCTGTGTGATGAGGGCAATCCATTTGCTCCATGTGGCGTCGGTGGCATGGTGGGTAGAGGGAACCTTTCCTTTAAACATCCACCCCAGCACAGGCAGTCGGGGTGCCAGGAGGAGTTGCGCCTCTGTACCAATCACCTCCGAGGCGGCTTGAACTCCTTCATAGGCAGCCAAGATTTCCTTCTCCGTGGGAGTATAGTTGGCTTCAGACCCTCTGTAGCTTCGGCTCCAGAATCCCAGTGGTCGGCCTCGAGTCTCACCCGGCACCTTCTGCCATAGGCTCCAGGACAGGCCATTGTTCCCGGCTGCTGAGTAGAGCACATTCTTCACATCTGGTCCTGTCCTCACTGGGCCAAGGGCTACCACATGAGCGATCTCCTGCTTGATCTGGGCAAAGGCTTGCTGCTGTTCAGGGCCCCAGTGGAAATCATTCTTCTTGCGGGTAACCAGGTAGAGAGGGCTCACAATCTGGCTGTACTCGGGAATGTGCATTCTCCAAAAGCCTATGGCACCTAGGAAAGCTTGTGTTTCCTTCTTGCTGGTTGGTGGAGACATTGCGGTGATCTTGTTGATTACCTCTGTGGGTATCTGGCGACGTCCATCTTGCCACTTTACCCCTAAGAACTGGATCTCTCGGGCAGGTCCCTTGACCTTGCTCTTCTTGATGGCAAAGCCGGCTTCCAGGAGAATCTGGATGATCTTCTCCCCTTTCTCAAACACTTCCATTGCCGTGTTCCCCCACACAATGATGTCATCAATATACTGCAGATGTTCTGGAGCCTCTCCCTTTTCCAGTGCAGCCTGGATCAGTCCATGGCAGATGGTGGGACTGTGCTTCCACCCCTGGGGCAGTCGGTTCCAGGTGTACTGCACGCCCCTCCATGTGAACGCAAACTGAGGCCTGCACTCTGCAGCCAGAGGAATGGAGAAAAATGCATTAGCAATGTCAATAGTGGCATACCACTTCGCTGCCTTGGACTCCAGCTCGTACTGGAGTTCCAGCATGTCCGGCACAGCAGCGCTCAGTGGTGGTGTCACCTCATTCAATGCACGATAGTCCACAGTCAGTCTCCATTCTCCATCAGACTTGCGCACAGGCCAGATGGGGCTGTTGAAGGGTGAGTGGGTTTTGCTGACCACCCCTTGGCTCTCCAGCTCCCGGATCATCTTGTGGATGGGGATCACGGCATCTCGATTGGTCCGATACTGCCGGCGGTGCACCGTCGAGGTGGCAACTGGTACTCGTTGTTCTTCTACCTTCAGGTGTCCTACTGCAGATGGGTTCTCTGACAGTCCAGGCAAGGTGTTCAATTTCTTGATGCCCTCTGCCTCCACAGCAGCTATTCCAAAAGCCCATCTGAGTCCCTTAGGGTCTTTGTAATACCCATTCCGGAGGAAGTCAATGCCCAGGATACACGGGGCCTTTGCGCCGGTTGCAATCAGATGTTTCTGCCACTCCTTCCTGGTCAGGCTCACCTCGGCTTCCACCAGAGTCAGTTGCTGTGATCCCCCTGTCACTCCAGCAATGGAAATGGGTTCTGCCCCCACATGTCCCGATGGCATCAGGGTACACTGCGCACCAGTATCTACTAAAGCTTCATATTTCTGTGGCTCTGATGTGCCAGGCCATCGAATCCACACAGTCCAAAAGACTCGGTTTTCCCGTGCCTCTTCCTGGCTAGAGGCAGGGCCCCTCTAGCACTGGTTATTATTCCCTTCCTGGGCATACATTGTAGAGGCTCCTTCAAGGGGATCTGACATATCATCTTCACTTCTATAATACCTGGTGGCTCGGTCCTGGGAGGTTGAGGCTACTTTCATTTTAGTGGGACCCCCTCGGTTAGTGTTTCTCTCCTTGAGCTCACGCACCCGTGCTGCCAGGGCAGAAGTGGGTTTTCCATCCCACCTTCCCATGTCTTCCCCATGGTCACGCAAGAAAAACCACAGGTCAGCCCTTGGGGTGTACTTTCTCTCTCTAGCTGGAGGGCGTTGGGCTCTGGCTCTGGGGCCTGTGACTCGCACCGGTGCCGCATGGGAACTGTTCCTCCTCATCTCCTCCCTCACCTCCTCCCTCACTTCTCTTATTACCTCCTCTTTGAGTTCCTTAACTACAGCAGAGACCTGAGCCTGCATTGGGCCACTGATCATGCTCTCATAATTTCTGAGCCTGTTGGCGACAGAACCCACTGTCTCTCGGTTGCTATCAGGATTGATCATTGCAATGAAGGTGGTGTATTGAGATGGCCCCTTACTTGCCAGGTTCCACAACATCTGCCCTGTGCACCTGACCTTGTCAGGGTCATTGTCATGCTGTCCACCCCTCCCAAAGAGTACCTCTAATATTGCCACTTCCCTCAGCTGTTGGATCCCTTCCTCAAGGGTCTTCCACTGACTTCTATGATGGTGCTCCTGCATTCTGTCTCTGTGGACAAACCTCTCCCTTACACTCAGAAGTCGCTCCCAGAGGGGAAGGGGCCCTTGCTCCCTTACAAATACTTGATTCACCCCTGAGTCCTGGGTCAAGGGTCCCAGGTTCCTTGCCTCACCACCATCCAGTTGCACGCTTGTACCTATAAGGTCCCAAACCCGAAGTAACCAAGTTGTATAAGCCTCACGTCCCCGTCGTGCAATATCTTTTTGCAGATTACGTAGGCTTTCATAAGTCAGGGACTCGATGGTAGTCTCAACCTCTGGTTCCCCTGTGGGCTGTGAGGGCCCTCCTTTCTTATCCTTATTACCTGGGTGCTCTGATTTCATCTTATACTTCTTTGTTTCTACAGGGGCAACTGCAGCTGGTTGTGATTGGTCCTGTGGTTCAGCTGGAACCTGGACGGTTGTAACCTCTCTGGGTTCCACTGCTGCACCATCGGATTCTCCCCTTTCAGGGCAAGGGGAGGGCTTCTCACCAGCTGGGGAAGTGTATTCTTTCAGCACCTGGCCCATCTCACGTATCTCTTTCACTAGAACCCCCATCCAACTGGGGTGGTTCATTTCTGGGGTGGGCTGCGGGGCAGGGTCAGGCAGTGGGCCAGCATCCCCAGTCTCTGGGGCAGTATCAGGCTCTATGGCAGCATTCCCAGCCTCTGGGACAGTATCAGGCCCTACAGCAGTGTCTCTAGTCTCTGGGGCAGTATCAGGCCCTACAGCAGTATCTCTAGCCTCTGGGGCAGTGTCAGGCCCCACAGCAATATCTCTAGTCTGTGCAGTGCTCCAAATTGACCTCACCTTATCTTTGAAAGCTAAATAAGCTAGGATCATCAGCAACATTTGGTTAGTTTCTAGAGGAAATTTGAACTCTTCAAAAGCTGGTGGAGTAGGCATAAGGAACTGGCTAAAGGTCTGGAAAACTTCTCTCACTGTCATTTCCTCACAGAAAGTACCATTCTTAAAGTAACCCCAAATACACCCACTTAGTATGTGATAGCCATGTATCCACGTGCCTGCTGTCCAGAGCAAGTTAAAAATCAGTGAATTCCTCACCTTATCAGCCCATAAAACAAACTGGATAACAGCCACAGTAGCTTTTGTTATAGGGCCCATGTTTAGGAAAAGGCCTGCAAATGGGCAAAATAAAGCCACAACCACATGCCACCCGAACCAGGATAAGTTAGACCACATGGCGTTACTTATCAAGGTTTCTATATCCAGTGAACAAGAATGAACAAGAAATTAGGTCACTTAAGAACTGTTATTCCCTTTTTTCTCTCAATGCCCTCAAGCCCCACGTCTGGGCACCAAAATCTGTCTTGGTTTTGAAAGAAGACAGGTATCTGCTAGAGAGAGGCAGGGCCTCTCTTGGAATGGATAATTCAAATCCCCTTCCCTCAAATTATTATAATTTAGAAAATTAAAACGGCTCTCAGGCAGAGATATGGGAATAGGAATAACAGTTCTTTACTAATAGGTATAACAAGGCAAACAAACAACAACAACTACAGCAATTAATAGCGAAAACAGAACCAGGGACCTTGACGGAGCTTGGTCCCACAAAACCCGGGGCAGTCTGGTCTCTGGGGGACTCCAAAGAAAAGTACCAAGCTGGAACGGTGGGGAATCCTGGACTGGTGGATCGGATGAAGTTCGGAGCTCAGTCGGTGGTCACTGGAGGGCAGGGATGTCTGGAGGGAGGCCAGTGCGGGCCCGCGGTGCAGCAGCTCTAAAACAACGCCGAGGCAGTGGGGCAGGATGCCCAGCCGAGGCAGCTCCAGCAGGGCAGCAAAAAGAGGAATACGGATCTGGGCACACGAGCAGACTATGGCAGCTCTCTCTCCAGGATCAGATCCCGGTGGTGCCAGTGAGAAACTCACACAGCAACGGCAGCCGCGTCCGCTCCCGACGCAGACCACACCAAAAGTGAAGCTGCCCCCCCCCAGCCCCCGTCTTTCTCTCCCCCCCCCCCCCCCCCTCGGGGAAAAAACTCCCGGAGACAAGGGTGTAGCTAAGTGCTACCCTCCATGCTTTTGTCTTCACCTGATCACTCATAAGTACCCGGCCATCAATTGCCTTGCAACTCTTGGGAAAAAATTCTATAGGTGAAAAAAGAAACAAGGCTAACCCCCAACAGAGCTTGATTTCAGTTCTGTACCATCCATAGATGCACACAAAGTCTGATTAGATTATTACAAGTATAATTGAGACATTTCTTTAACTGTTTCTTCTGCCCAGTCTGGACTTCAATTGATCAATGATCAGCAGGGTCAATTGAAAGGTACAGGTTTGTGTCTGAAATTCAGATTCCTGTTGCACATTAAGTACTTTCACCTCCTTCTGGATCTCAAAACATGCCTAGGAGAAATGCACATAGATCTTGTTCTGAACGGGGGAAGAGGAGAATTTTTTTATTGTCTTTTTAGCTAGTGGAACAGAGAGGGAGGAGGAAAACAGAAACAGAGTTCCTTTAAAGACATTAGCTGAAACGAGGTGGTTTTTTTTCCTGGAGATGTCTGGCAAGTAAATATCATTGTATCAAAACTGTAACATTAGGGTTTGTATATTACATAGCAAAGCTTTGTTACTGTTGTTCAAAATTTTCTAAAATGAAAATAAAATTAAAACCTGAAATAGTTTTCTCAATAGTATGGGTAAGCAGAAAATATACTAATTTAACACAAAACTCTTCAGTATACATTAGTGGCAGATAAAATATATCAGAATATAGTTAGTATTTGCTGAAAAAACTATAGAGACAGACTATGCTCTGATTAGCCTTTCTATCACAGAAATGCAGTGACCTTCCAAAAGGCAATATAAAACCAAAATTTATGGCCACAGTCCTGGTAACACTTAGGTTTTTTCCCTTGAAACAGTCCCACTGACATCAAAACCACAACTTATGCTAAAGTTTATAGGTAGTTGCTGGATAGATGCCTGTTATCTTGCAATAACCTATGTGTGTATTGGCTTTGAATGGTACAACTGATGATTCAAATCTTCTGAGAGAAAAATTACTTTTCTTGATGCTTTCTCAATCAGACATGTTAGTAGTAGTATGGGTTTTCTTATCTTTAGATAAGTCAGCAGCCAAATCTCAATCTCAATATGTGCTCAATCATCTTACTTTGATGAACTCCTAATTAACTTTTCTGTAAACTAAGATACAAGAAATGTGGTGCATTGAGTTAAATCTCCTAAAATTAAGAAAGCCAAGATCTAGTTTCTAAATAGTGGGAGTGGAAAAGGGATCAAAATACTGAGGCCTTATGCCTTGAAAATTAAGATCTGTCGCTGGAGTATTTTTCCTTTGGATTGTTCTTGAGCTGTGACATTGGAGTGGAGAAGGTACCCTGCTCAAATCACAAAAGCAACCTTATAGCTGAGTGTCTTTAGCTGCACATATGCAGACACACAGAACCAAGCTTGCTTCATTTATTCAAAAAAACCTTCTCTCAGTACTCTGCATGAAAAACTTAAGTTTTCCTCCCCCAGGCCCAATCCTTTCAAATATAACCATTCCATACATATCAGGTGGTGAAAGACCAGGTGGTAGATTGTACATCAAATGGAAGATCTGTGCTGTGGAGTGGTGGGAGAAGGAGTCACTGACTGAAAGAGAATTCATGGGTTAAAAATTCCAATTATGCTTTTTGAAAGTGCTTTTAAAAGAGAAGCTCTTATCATCATCAACCAGAATATGTCCTTTCATGCAGGCACAGTATGTAGGTTTGTCTTGGTTTGTAATGCGAGATGTATTCTATTCCCAATCTGTTGAAACCGGTTGAAGAGGTGTTTTTTTCTCTATCTCATAACTCTAGGGGGGGAGAGGGTGGGTGTCTTTCTGTTAATGGGCCAGCTATTAAAACCAGGTGAAGCAGTGTTTCTTTATCTCTTCCACAACCCATCCTCCCTCCAGGGAGATATCTTCTATTAATGGGCCATTAAGGCTCACTTCATGACTGATACAATTACATCATTCCATTGTGAGATGCTCCACGCAGTAGGAGGAGCCAAGCATTCTTACCTGGATAAAAGCTGAGATTCAGAACAGCAGAGCAGCCTGTTTTCCACTGGATTCCCAGAGGAAGATTGGATCCATCTTGTCACCACTGGACCCTTCTACAGGATCATCTCTACTCCAACAGAACCACATCTGTCACTCCAGGAGGATTTATTTGGACTGCTCCTAAGACCCTGACCAACAGGATGTCAGGTCTTATTCCGACTCTGTCAGTGTTTCTAGGATTTTTGTTTGCTTGTTTTTTGTTTTTTTTTTTTTTTGGTTTTTTATACTACTACATTTGTATTTTTAATATTCCTAGTAAAGAACTGCTATTCCTATTCCCATATCTTTGCCTGAAAGCTCTCTTAATTGTAAAATTTTAATAATTTGGAGGGAGATTTTTTCATTCTCCATTCCAAGGGAAGTTCCATTTTTCCCTGGAAGACACCTATCTTTCCAAACCAAGACAAGGTTGCTCACAGATTTAGGTACCTTTGAGGATCCTGATTATGTTGTCCACCCACACTGGCGTAGTACCATGCATTATATTTAATACAGAGTTCAGTAACTGTAGGAGATTGTGACAGCTTAATGTCAGATACTTACATAAAATGTTTCATTTTCCTGTATGGGAGATTCAGGGTGTCACCAAACATTGGGAACTAATTGCACTCCACCAAGTGTTGAGTACTCAAGGGTGGCATCTGAATGATGCATCAGGTGTTTAGCTGAAACTGGAATTGAGCTGAAAGAAGCTCATTGCTCGCCTTGAATTGCACTAGAGGTTGGTTCATGCACCAAAGCCTGGCCTGCAGCAGAGATCCCAACCAACTCTTACAGTCCCTGAGCTTCCAGAGCTGTCCAAGAGATTTGGGCTGACAATGTGAACTCTGAGGCTCAGTAGTTCTGTCACTCGAGCATTTTGTTGCTGGGATGGAGGACCTGAACTGATATCCCTCTGTGTAACTCATAACCCACAGGACTGGATTCTTGAGCTGTGAGTTACTCCCAGCAGTTGGTTTGGGGATGATTCAGGTATGAAGGGAAAGCAGACAGACCTCCCAAACCATATTAAAGCTTCTTGAGTGCGGGAGTTCAGGAACTCTGGACTACCAACCAATATGATTGAGCAGAAGCCCTTTATTGTTTACATTAAGCTATTTTTATACATTCTAAGTCAGCTGTTCAAGTGGTCACGCATTATTTCATCAGAGGCTCTATATTGTCCACGCGTTCAGCACGCATCCTTCAGGACACATGATTGGTCACAGTTTCTCACTTCGTGGGCCTCCTTTATCTAATTCTTGTAGTCTTTGGTATTCTATTTCTCAGTTGCTTCTTCTTATTTTAGCACTGTTTATGTCCCAATAGCCTTGACAAATTCCTGAGGGTTCTGATAACAATAACTGCAGGTGGTTTGGCTGGGGCACCTTCTGGCCCAAGCTGTTCAAACACATTGCAACACTTGAGGACATCAACATGTGTCACAGATGCAAGCAACTCCAGAAAGTGGCAAAAGCTTAAAATTCTCTTTACTCCTGGTATTTCATGTGCTGTTCATCACAAACTGGACCTGAGTTTGTGTATCCAGACCTGAATTCCCATTCTAATGCTTCATGCTTTAGAACCCTCCCCTATCTGGAAACAGATTCATTTTCCCTGCTCTCTCTCTCTCTAACAGGGCACAGTACATATGTATAACCCTGCGCAGAGTAGCATGAAATTCTACTTGGTTTTCTCTTTCCACTGAGAAACTGCTTTTTTCCCATCTTTCTGCCTCCCTGGGGGAATGTGGCAGAAGGAAGTTTCATAATTTCTCACAATTCTTTCTTCAGTCCTTATATTACTGGAGGTTTTAGGTAGTTGCCCAGCTTCTCTCTTTATGGAGCCTAAGATACTGTCTTAGTGAATCAATAGGAGGCGAAAAACACTGTTTTCAAAAAGCACACAAAATAACATTGTCTAGACCCAACGAAAATCTGAAGGACAGACAGCAAACCACATCTGCAATTTGTTTATGATAGCAGAATTTCAGCTACTTCTGATAGCTTTCTGTTGTTCAAATCCAGCTGAAAAGGAAGAGAATGGCATTGTAATTCCAAACTGTAAAGTACTCTATCATTACTATTCGGGACGGCAGAGCGTAACGATACAGACTCCGAGTCTTCAGGTCGGAGGGCTTATAGCAAAAGTTTATTGAAAGACAGATTCTTTTATACAGTATTACGATACAAGCGACGTGGTTGCTTACTAGAGCCGACAGCTCTTTCTAAACATCTTTGCCAGTAAACAAGTTGGAAAAACACTAGGTGTCAGGGAAAAAGTATGTACAAGGATTGTTTGGATTCCTCCTTACAATTTCCCAGGCCAGAGCTGAGAGAGTGTCCTAGGTTACAATGTAAAATTGTGCCCAAGGTATGTATTCTATCCCCATGAGCCTTTGGAGCCAAGGTGGGGCAGTGTTTTCCTTATCTTCTGTTAATGAGCCTAACAATGCCTTGCCACATGACTCATAGATAACTTCCTCTGGGAGTTATCTCTGTTTAATGGGCCATCAAGGACCCACTGCATGACTCATAGAATGAGATCATCCCATTGTGAGATGCTCTGCCCACGGGGAGGAGCCAAGCATTCCCACCAGGATAAATCCAGGGTTTGGGACAGCACAAGCAGTTTTTACCCACTGGACTCCCAGAGGAGACAAGAGCTACCAGACGTTTCTACAGGATCACTGCTTCGACAAGACCATCTCATCTGGACTGCCACTACCACCCTAACTAACAGGGTGTCAGGTTGTATTCTGACTCTGTCAGTGGTTTTTTGTACTATTACCTTTATTTTACTTTCTTTTTTTTCTTTTCTTTTTCCTCTTATTAAATTGTGTTTCTGATTTGGAGTCTTTCACTGGTTTTGCTTTCAAACCAGCACAGAGAGCTATGCACTCAGCATTCCCACAGGCCTCAAGCTAGTGCCTGAAGCCTAGAAATCTATTATTTGACCACTGTCAATCCCCACAGTACTCTAAGGCATTATTTAGAGTTTTGCCTCTTGGTGTAAAAAGCAATTTAAGTAATTCTGGCTATTTTTTCAGGTTCCAGCTTCACAGAAAATAAATGCTCCTTTTGAAATCCATGCTGCAAAAAAAATATAAGTAAAATACTCAAGAGTATATAATTTAGCTGTATTTCTAATGTAAATTTTCTGGTTTAATGCACTGTGACTACTGACTTAAATCATTGCCATGTGCTGCGTAGTGTCACCCACTCAGAAAAATCGTTCAGAACCATTTGCTCTGCACCAAGCCAAAATATGAAGAAAACAACCAAAATCTTAACTCATTCGTTAAAGAAAATTATTTTCCAAAATAGTAAGTATTTTGCGTTGCTTATTTTTGGTATTTCAAGGTACATTGGTCATGCTGCATTGATAGCTATTTTTACAAATATGTCATAATGCTTTGCAACTAAAGTTCTAGGAGCACGAAACTGATACACACTGAACTGCAGCTAGATTAGCCAGCCTGGTGTTTTTAGGATAATTTTAACTCACTTCTCTTGGTTGTTATTTGTATAATTTCTTGTTATAGATGAAATAGCCGAATTGTTTTATATCAAGAAATTTATTAAAATCAATTTGGTTACAAAGAAATAAAAATCTACTACTAAAAATAAAAATAAGAGAGATGCTGAGCCTGGGGATCGACACTGGTGAACAAGGTCGAACTAGCGGTCTATCTGGCAAACAGTCTTCTCTTGGTTCACGAAAAACTGCTGCTGGAGTCTGAATTTTTATACAGTTTTTGTTCCCTCAGGCTAGATCTAGCGATGTAAAGATGTAAATCTCTTCTAACTGTCTGATGTAAAGATGTAAATCTCCCCCAACCGTCTGGTATAGGTGTTTTCTATTCTTCTCGGCTTGCATTGAGTAGTTCTTCTTGGGCTTACTGGTGGCCCTTTTGTTTTTCTCTCCTAGTCTGGTAATGTTGTCCAGGTGGCACCTGTTATTTTGTCAGGGAGGATAATTGCTTCCCATCTTGTTCTAAAACGGTGTCACTTCACCCTGTGCCTTCAAATGCAAATGAAACCTTCCTCGTAAGTTTAAGCTTTGCCCTGTGTCTTCAAATGCAAATGAAAGTCTCTTCCTGAGTCTGGGTTTTTGCAATCTGAGTTTTACAAAAGCGGGGAGTGCTTAGTATATTTACTATATTTTAAACTTTCAGCATTTTATATAAAATATTATCCCAAGCATGAATTAATTCTTAGCTTCCCTCATAACAGAATCTCTTACTTTGTATTTTCAGAAACTTAATTCATGCCCTACTTAAGAACTCCTTTTTTTCTTTGTTTTAAAATTCATCTTTGTAGTCATCTCAGGCTTCTTGTGGAGGAGTGTAATACTCCTTATAAGAGGTTTCTCTAACCCGGTTTCCAAATCTCGCTAATATTTTTGCGACTTCACTTTCTTCTGTCTGTTCTTTTAATTTCATGATTTTTGATATTTTGTTGTTTTTACCTGTGGCTAATTCGGGGTCTGTTGGCATTGTTGTGATTTGCATACCTTGAACTACAGAGTGTATTAAACGAATAAGGCATGGGATGAGACAAGGTAAGAACATGATGCTAGAGAACAAAGTATGAAGAAAATCAGTTTTTTCTACTATGCTTCATCAAACAAATTGTCTTACTAAGAAGTTTGGAGGATTGAATTCTATCTCTGTACTGGTACATGAGCTACCCTTTTTATTTCTGATGCCAGGTTTTTGATCGTTTCTCTGTAATCATCTATTTCTACACAACATTCAGAATCATTGAACTTCTTACACACTCCTCCCTCTTCAGCTAGCAGGTAATCTAATGCTATTCGGTTTTGGTACACAAAGGCTCTCATTTGGGAGTGTTGCTTGGCTAACAGCTCTAATGCGTCAGAGGTGTGATTAGACACCACCTCTACTACTGCTTGCAGTCTGATTAGCTTATTTAGCAAGTAAATTGGGGTCCTATAACCCTAACTCTTATCTTGTGCTCAGGTCGCTGGGCTATAATATGCTATTATACGTTCTGCTGGCTACTCTTCTCTTCATTTATGATTGCCTCCTGCTATTGGGAGGCTCGTTTTTACTTCTCTTTTTTCTCTACTTAAAGTCTCATATAGTGGGGCTCCGAGCATATTAGCCTCGGCCCTGGGGAGTGTGAAGAAGGAAGGGTGGATCATACTTCGAGTGCATGAACTTTTCTATTTTTCAGGTAGTTCACTGTATGCTTTTTTCTTACAGATCTAATATATCTCACTGGGGGATCTCTAGACTTCATGTGTCATCTCTGGCATTTCTTAGTAATGAGCTATGTTTTCTATGGACTGGAAAGGGTTAGCTCTAGAATATTTGTGCCAACATAAACTAATTTTCTCAGACTACTTGTAGCGGTCAGTTTTTTCTTTTTCTTAGTATCTCGTTGGAGGTTTAGGTTGCTATTTCTTTTCTTGCTTATCTGAATTTACAGTTAATGTGGATATACACGGGGTATATCCTGCAACTTCATTGAATTCTTTTCCCTGCTGATACAAAAAGTTCTAATTATCTGGTGGTCAATTATCTACTCTTCGGGCTGCAATATATTTTTTGAAATTTCTGATTTATTCTACTTTAACAATTGTTCTGGGGATAAATTTTCGCCTTTCTAGGGCCACATTTCAGCGGAATTCAATCTCCCACAAATCTAAAAGCTGGTTAGACCTAATTCGGAGGCAATCTCTTGCATAAGATCTAAAAATAAATTCTTGCTATAAATGAGTGATCCTGAATCTCTATATTGTTTTTCTAGCTGTTCATATTGTTCACTTAATGACTTAAGTCTATCTTGTTCTATTCTCCTTCTTCTAGTTTCTGCTTCTTGCTTTTTTAATTCTTGAGAGATTTCATAAATTTTTACTTCAGGCTCTATACTTTCTCTGTTTTGTGAAAAGCAAAATGTTTTATCTAATTGTGAGCAATCTCGTTCATTATTGATTATTATTTGATTATCCTTCTGCACTGATTTTCTATCATACTTTAGATTCTTGCCCACTTAATATGTCTTTCTTCTCATTCTACACATTCCTAGCTGTTCACTCTTGTAACACAAGTGGTTCACGGTAAATTATGCTATGAAAATTGATTCTTTTTTTCCCCCTATCTAAAGAGTGCGGTTACATTGATCACAGATTGGAATATCTACTCTGATATTTCTCCTCTGCCTGCTGTGCTTTCTTTCGTCTTTTGGTGGGAGTTGATCTGACTTCTCGTTTTCATCATCTCTATTTATGTTAATGCATACATATTTTTCCTTTTCTTTGCAGATCTCATATAATGTGCCATCTCTTGCAGAATCCCACCTGCTTACTTTCACAGCTTGCTTGGCCGGATCTCATCTTGCACTCACTACAGCTGTCGATCATACCTTGCGGAAGCACTTGGTACTGCTTCTCCGAGAACTATGCTGCTGTCGGGAGTGAAGCTAGCTACAGGATCATCAGGATTCCTTACTGGTACACTCTTCTGCCTCTGCCTACGCCTGCTGGTGTGCAGCCAGCAGAGTGGTAATCTATCTTCTGTGCAGCAGGAGTCATCTTCAGGGGCTCTGTGCTGGACCCTGGCTGCATATCGCTTCTTAAAGGTTTCCTAGCGGGCAGGTTTGACTGTATCTGCATTGCAGGGGGTCTTGCTTAGAGTTCGGCACTCAATTCTCAAGGGTTCTGCCTGTGTGTTTAATTTTCTTCTCAGCCCGTTCTACTTCAGAAAATACCAGGTCTTGGAGTGAAGCTTAATTAGATTAAGTTTGACAGAGATATCTAGAAAACGAGTAGTCAGAGTCTGCTCCTCCTCTAGACACCTATAGGGTACACAATTCTTTAGGTTTAAATCTCTTTTTACAGTGAGCTACTCAAATCTCGTTACAGAGATCGCACTTGAATTCAATGCACGGGAAACACGGGCACTCAGCTTTAGTACACTTCACTCGGTTTCTTCTTGACATGGGTTGCTCTTTTGTAATCGTAATTTTAAATCTCCTGGTGAGGAGACTATGTTCTACTCAGGTTCTTTCTTCTCTGGGGTGATCTTCACTCTGGATGCGTGCGTCCAGCTGCGTTCTGCTGTTCTGACTGCAGTGTCTGTAGTCAAGAGAACAAGAAAAGGACCCTCCCAATGTGGTGTTAGTGGGGCTTCTTTCTAGGTCTTTATCAACACACTATCTCTAGGATGTATTTTATGAATGGCAAAACTTAAAGGTGCGTTCTGTGTGGTCAAGTTTCTTGAGTTCTTGTATATTTTTGTTTATTGTAATCAGATATGGCTGTAATTGTCTATCTTCTATCGTTGGGTGCCCTACTGGAATTCTATGAGTGTAAGGCATCTCATACAGCATTTCAAAAGGTGAGAGTCCGGTGTCAGTTAGGCATAGTTCTAATGTTGAGGAGGGCAAGAGGGAGACATTTGACCCATGACATTTTTGTTTCAATCATTAATTTAGATAACTGTGCTTTTAATGTTTGATTCATTCTTTCTACTTTCTTTGAACTCTGAGGATGCCATGGGGTGTGATACATCTACTTTATACTTAGGGCTTCTGTTAGTAATTTTATAATTTTGGACGTGAAATGTGTCTCTTGATCTGAGTCTATGTGACTTATGACTTTATATCGGGGTATGATTTCATTTAACAAAACATTTGTAACTGTTTGAGCGGTGGCCCTGGCACTGGGGAATGCTTCAACCTAATGTGTCATTTGATCTACAATGACTAATACATACTTGTACTGCCCTACCTTAGGTAATTCTGTGAAATCTACTTGAACTTTTTCAAATGGTCAATAAGCGATTGGACCACCCCCCCTAATGGCCTTCTTAATGTTTGCTTTGTTTACCCTCTGGCAAGTCATACATCTTGTTACCTCTTGTTTTGCTAATTCATAGATTTTTTTTGCATCTAAAGTATTTCAGGACTTGATCTACTAACACTTGAGTTCTCTAGTGTGTCTGCTGATGCAGATGTCTCCAAATTTTTCTAGCATATTCTTTAGATATGATTTCTCTTCTGTCGGGCAATTTCTATTTCTCGTCTACTATTTCCCCCCCATCCTTTTGTATATCTCAATTTCCCGTTCTGTTAAGCAAAACGGGTATTCTGTACTTTCCTCTGTCTGAATCTCGGGGGTACTTACCACCATCAGCGCTGCTCTTTTCGCCTCAGTATCTGCTAGATTGTTTCTTTTGATTCTAAACTGCATCTCTGTTTGATGTCTCTTCACATAGACAACAGCTATTTCTGTTGGCTCTCTCACAGCTTCTAATATTTGATTAATTCTTCATGAACTAAACTTCGTCTTTTCGTACTGATCAAGCCTCTCTCTTCTTAAATCTTTCCGAAAGTGTGCACTACGCTATAAGCATATTGAGAATCAGTAAAAATCGTTCTTTTTCTTTTTAATATTTTCAAAGCCTTCAAAACTGCGTACAGTTCGCATGCCTGTGCAGACTATCTGGCACTTAAAGGGCCAGACTCCACTACTTTCTTCGAGTTCTTATCCACTATAGCATATCCCGACTTCTTCTTTCTATCACTCTTGCTGATCTATCTACAAACTATTTTTCTCTACCTTCTAATTCTTCGTCTTCTAAATCTGACCTTATCTTTGTCTGCAGTTCTACCATTTCAACACAATCATGGTTGGGGATTTCTGAGGTTTCTCCATATAGAAATTGAGCCGGATTCACCGCTGAGGTGGTCTGTAGCTCCAGTTCGGGGGAATGTATTAGTATGGCTTCATATTTCAACAGACGAGCATCTGTTAGCTATTTGTCTGCTTTTTGTTGTAGTATATTTCTAACATTATGTGTGGTAAACACTACCAAGTGGCCCCCAAATGTGACTTTCTTAGCTTCTTCTACTAACAAAGCTATTGCCACAATTGCTTGCAAACAGCTGGGCCACCCTTTACTCACAGGATCAAGAATCTTTGAAACATAACTCACTGGTTTTTTGTTACCTGCCTATTCCTGAGTCATGACACCATACGCAGTGTGGTTGCTGACTTCTACAAACAACTGAAAAGGCTTTCTAATGTCTGGTAGGCTTAGTACCGGCCCTGTAATTAACAAGTCTTTTACTTCTTTGAGACTTTGCTCGTCTTGTTCTACTCACTTTACTTTATTCATGGTCAGTTTCTCGTAAAGAAACTTCACTTTTTCACTATACTTCTCAATCTAGTGCCTGCAATATCTTAACATCCTTAGAAGTTGTCTGATCTCTCTCTTTGTTCTTGGGGAGGGCATAGATACGATCCCCATGACTCTTTCTGGGTCTAATTTCTTCTTACCTTTTGAAATCTAATGGCCGAAGTACTTCACTTCAGGCTCCGTGAATTGTAATTTAGATTTAGACACCTTTAGACCTCTTTCTCTTAAGAAATTTAACAATCTTATAGAGCAATTCTTAATTTGCTCTTCTTTCGGACCAGCTATCAATAGGTCATCAACATATTGTAACAGCTTCACTCCCTCTTCTGGCAGAAATTCACTTAGTAACTTTTCCAGCACCTGCTCGAAGAGGTTGGGTGAGTCTACAAAGCCCTGTGGAAGTGAGTTCCACCTCAGCTGGGTATTTCTACCCGTGACTGGATCCTCCCATGTAAAAGCAAAATAATCTTTACTTTCTTCAGATAACGGGCAAGTCTAGAACGTGTCTTTAAGGTCTAAAACACTGTAATATATATCTTCAGGTGAAATTCTATTCAATAATGTGTATGGATTTGCTACTACTGGGAACTTTGTCTTGGTTTTTTTGTTTTAACTCGCGTAAATCTTGTACTAATCTATAACTGTTATCTGATTTCTTTACTGCCAGTATGGGGGTGTTATAGCTAGACATGCATGGTTCTAAGATCTTTTTCTTTAAGTCATCTATTATAGGTTTCAGCCCGAGTCTACCTTCGAGGGGAATTGGATATTGTTTTACTCTCACTGGGCACTCTGGCTTTTCTAATTCTACTTTAATAGGTTCTATTGAGAGCTTTCTTGACTCTCTTTTTTTATGCCATACCTCTGGTTTTATTTTCTCTTCATCTACTGAAGTTAACTTGTACAAGCTAACTACTAGCTGTGAATTTTCTACTACTAGATTCAATTTTAAAGCTACTATCAAATCTCTCTCTAGTAAGTTATGTTCAGCCTCTTCTACTAGGAGCATATTTCTAAGACAGATCTTGTTTTCTGATTCTATTTCTACGTTTTTTATTACAGGAACCTTGAACAGTTCGCCCTTTGTGCCGATGACAAGCACTGTTTCTTTACTTTTGGCGCATCCTGCTGGCAATTTTTTAAAAGTACTTCTTTCCGCCCCTGAGTCAATTAAAAAACCAAAATTTTCTCTTTTTGGCCCCACTTTGTTATCAAGGGCTCCTTGATGGAATGGGACCTTAGAAAATAGAGCCCCTGACACCCCTAATCTTCTTTGAACATTTCTTCATCTTTTTTTCTTTTTAAACAGTCTTTCTTAATGTGTCCCTTCTTGTCACAATAATGACAAGTACGGGTTTCCTTCTGTTTCTCCCTATCTTTCTTTGGAGGCATGGGTTGCTGTTTTTGGGTGTTATTTCTTCTCCTCCCCCTCCCTTCCGTCTGAGTTTTTTGTTTCTGAGCTTCTCTCACTGCTGCAACGAGAATTTTTGCTTGCACAACTTGTTGCTCTTCTTCTCATCTCATGTATACTTTCTGTGCTTCTCTTAACAATTCTTGTAAACCTTTGTCTTGCCAATTTTCTATCTTTTCTATTTTTTTTCCGTATATCCTCCCAGGCCCTTCTCATGAATTGTGTTTTGAGTACTACCTCTCCAATTGGGGAGTCAGGGTCTGTTCCTGAGTACATTTTTAAACCTGATCGAAGCCTCTCTAACCATTCGATGGGGGTTTCATCTTTCTGTTGGCACTCCCCTAGTATTTTACTAATATACTTCTCCTGGGGTACCGCTTCTTTTATTCTTTGTATTACCATGTTCTTGAGATCTATCATATTCTGCTGCCCCTCCTCTGTCTGGGTGCTCCACCCAGGGGGTAGGCGGGGCCATTTCACTTCTCTTGGGGGCTCCTGGGGGTTTCTACGTTCCCATTCCCGTATCTCTGCTTGTCTTATCATCTCTCTTTCCTCAGGATTGAATAAAATCTTAAGGATAGCAGCTATATCTTCAAAAGAGTATATACTGGTTCTTAAAAATTCATCTAGCTGATCTGAGACCCCCCACGGATCTTCCATCAGCCCTCTTATCTCTTTTTTGAATGCTTGAATGTTTATACTGTTTAACGGGACATTCACGTAACTTATGTTTCCTATTCCATTTGGTACTTCCTTTAAAGGGAACATACTGTGTTTATGTTCTTCTTCGTCCTCCTCCTCTTCTTCATCTATCTTGTGTAATTTCTTTTGTGATCTCCTGACTGATTGGGCTGATGTTGTTTTTGCAGGTTTGGGAGGGGTTGGTGTGGGTGCTTTTGCCGGTCCCAGCGTGGACGCAGCGGGCTGAGGATGGGGGATGGGCAATGGCGCTGCAACGGGCCCCTGGAGGGAATCAGGTCTCAGCGGCTATGCCTCAGCCCCTTGCGGTAATTGCTCAAGTGGGGGTGCCGAAGCCACTACTGGCTGAGGCTGTGGTTCAGGTTGTGCGAGAGGGGCTGGGGGATCCCCAGCTTGTGGAGGTTGTGGTGGGGGTCTTAAGTAGGGAGGGGGTAAATTGTCTAAGGGGTCTCATGTGTCCCTCGAGACCTTAGCTGAGCTTTTGGTCTGTACTGGATACAATCTGACCTCAACCTCTCTCCATAGGTCTGCATATTCCTTCTCCTCCTGACTCCTTGGTTCTTTGTTTTGGACATATGTGCTTAATGCCTGGCATGTCTATTGTTCAAAAGTCCTGAACACGGGCCACACCACATGGTTCCTAATCTCCTTGCCACCCCAGATTTTCATACAGAAGTGTATCATTCTTTCCTTAGATTTATATCTCCTCCTAGGGTTCTCATCCCAGTGCTGTAACATTAGCCCCAATGGACTATCTGGAGGAATCTCTGGGATTCCCTTGTTAAATTCCCTATTAGATTTCTTTTGCAATTTACTTTCTTTTTGCCCCATTTTACTGACACTTACCTAATACGCGTATGTGGAGCTGGATGTAACACAGGTACCTTTCTAATTCTAATAATTTTACTAAAATACTCACCCACTGCCAGGGACCGTCTGAGGGGGCTTTCTATTGGCACTCGGCTCTCTGATTTCCTTTTTGACGGATACCCGTCCTGACGGAATCCCGTCCCGGCACTGAAGGTTTACCAGTTCCTGAACTCAAAGGAACGTCCCCTTCCCTTCAGCCCACTTGTGACCGTAACCAAAAACCCCACGCGCTCTGGAGTTTTGCCACAATCGTTTCCCTTTGGCCCGACCCCGTTTCTCGCGAAATCGGGGAACTGCAGTCCTCAGGTCCCTTTCGCTTCGTGATAAATCACGTCTCATACACACACACTCACACACTCGGTCATACTGCTCAACCACGAGGTACTTACGGTATCTTTTTCCCTCGTGAATTCTTCGTGCACTCAGATTTTTATGAGCAAGCGCTTGCCGCGGCAATCCTGAAGAGGCCCAAAGCCTGGGTTCTTCGTGAGTTCCCTGAGAGCCTTTCTGCTAGCTAGCTTTTCCTTTTGGTAGTGGCTTTTTATCAGAATTTGCTCGATTTCCAACTGGTTCCCGGAGACCACTCTTGTGCCGTTTGGGCCGCTGAAAACAGCGGGGGCGCCCCCCCAAAACGCTGAGAGGATTCCAGTTCCAAGATTGGAAATCACGTCGGGGTCACCAATTCTGTTATAGACGAAATAGCCGAATTGTTTTATATCAAGAAATTTATTAAAATAAATTCGGTTACAAAGAAATAAAAATCTACCACTAAAAATAAAAATAAGAGAGATGCCGAGCCTGGGGATCGACACCGGTGAACAAGGTCGGACCAGCGGTCTATCTGGCAAACAGTCTTCTCTTGGTTCGTGAAAAACTGCTGCTGGAGTCTGAATTTTTATACAGTTTTTGTTCCCTCAGGCTAGATCTAGCGATGTAAAGATGTAAATCTCTTCTAACTGTCTGATGTAAAGATGTAAATCTCCCCCAACCGTCTGGTATAGGTGTTTTCTATTCTTCTCGGCTTGCATTGAGTAGTTCTTCTTGGGCTTACTGGTGGCCCTTTTGTTTTTCTCTCCTAGTCTGGTAATGTTGTCCAGGTGGCACCTGTTATTTTGTCAGGGAGGATAATCGCTTCCCATCTTGTTCTAAAACGGTGTCACTTCACCCTGTGCCTTCAAATGCAAATGAAACCTTCCTCGTAAGTTTAAGCTTTGCCCTGTGTCTTCAAATGCAAATGAAAGTCTCTTCCTGAGTCTGGGTTTTTGCAATCTGAGTTTTACAAAAGCGGGGAGTGCTTAGTATATTTACTATATTTTAAACTTTCAGCATTTTATATAAAATATTATCCCAAGCATGAATTAATTCTTAGCTTCCCTCATAACATTTCTGAATAGAACTATTTACTAGTCTTAATTCTTCTTTTATGTCTCAAACGTATTTTAGATGCTTTGATTGTCTCTCCTAGCAGTTTCACCATCTGTTTATTCCTGGTTGATGTATTCTTCTGTCTCTCCACTGAGTGAACTGACGTTTATGTTTGTCGGGTGTTAACAGTAGAGAGATTCTGAACAGCTTGTCTATCCTAGTTCTGAATTAGGTAGACTGTTGTGGCATCTTCTCTTAAAAAAGGCTTTTCTTAGGTTAGGATCCCTCCTACAGATGATCCTGGTTGCTGTCCTGATTTATTAAAATATGAATAGCGATCTAATATCGATACCCAACTGTGACAGACAAAAGACTCTCTAACTGTTAAAGTTAGAAAGTGTATGTTTATTATGATGCTGGGCAGCGCTGGGATATTTCCCTAATGCACGCTACAAAGATCACAGGTGATTACAAAGCCTTTTATCCACAATAGTGTTGAATACACAAAATACAAATGCATATTCATACCCTTGTCACCTCCTCTTCTCCGCTTCGTATGCTAATTGAAAAAAAGGCTATTAAGCATGCGTAGTTTGTTCCCTGAAATGAGTCGGGGGTCTATTCTGGGGAGGGGTCACTAGAAATGAAGAAGTAAAATTAGTCTTCCTCGTTCTAACCTTTCAACCTTTTGCTGTGTCATGATTCATGGATCCTTGGTAGGACTCCCTGTTTCCTGTTTTCCAGGCCTATTTCAATAGGTTGTTTCTGAAAACAGGAGGTTTGCAATTGTTTTGTATTCCTGGGGTATTGATTAGCTTCTGCAAGGAAGCTTTACACAAACACAGAGTTGACAAGCAATGAGTTATTAGATCCAGGATAGCTTATCTAAAATCCGGTCTCTCTTTAACCATCCTCTAAGTTTTAACTGATTTCAGCAAAGCTTATCTTTTCAGCTAAATCAGCAATATACATAGCTTTTCTAAAGTCTTTAAAAATTAGTGTCTCTGTCCGTGTGCCCAAACTCTTTAGTGCAAAGTGGGACTTTCTGCTGGGACACCACAGGCACATTCCTCCTACTCCTCCCAGGATGGAGAAAGCTGATTTAAGTCTCGCAGTCTGACCAGATCAATGTAAATCTTTGCCTTTCAGCAAATCCCAGTAGCCTTCCTTTTAGGTCATGTTTCTCTGACATGATGGAAAACTTTTTGCTCCTTCATCAAAAAGTCCTGACCTGGAGTCCTATAACAACTCCAATTTATAACCCAGACTTTGCATTTGTAACTAGGACTCCTGAAAAGTATTTCTTCCTGGTGTTGTCTGAACTGGCTTTGCCACCTTTGTTTTGGGAAGAGGAGTCCCTGTTCTAGAGATAGCCTTCTCAGGGATGGGTGTGTGTAATTGCCTTGTTTCTGACTTACATCAGTTAGAATGTGTTACAGTTTTAGTGTCTTCTCTTTAAATTGAAATTGCCAATGGCATGACACATAATGGCAAGATGAGGGGACAAAAAGACATTTAATGGCTGCGTGACTGTTCCAAATCCATTTTCTAGCTTTCAGACAGGCAAGTATTAAGTGGAAAAGCCTGAATGCACACTGGAGTGAGCATCCATGTCAGAGAGCAGTCCATGTTCAGAGCAGATTACCAACACATTTAGGGCTATGTTAAGTTTTGCTCTGTCCTGGGAGAATGGGAATAAGTCATTTCCATTCACCACACTGAGTGCCTTCCAAAACAAAGAGAACATCACCTCCCCATCTTGCCAGGCATCTATTTCAGTGACGAGTCTCAGGCAAAGGGGAGGAATGTGGCAGAGGGCACTGCCCAGGCTGGATTTCTTCACTTATGATGACAAGAGCTTGATTTCAGTGTCTGTCAATCTGATGGTTTTCACCACTAAGTGGGAACATCTCTATCCTGTATTTTTATACCATTGCTCAATCTCCTGAGCAGCTGGAGACAAAACAACTACAGAGCTATGAAAATGGAAAGTGTTTTTTAGTACATTTCAATGACAATTTCCTCATCTGTGTCACATTCATAATGGAGTGTGGCCATTTATTCTCAAAGACTACCTATTTAGGAGAAAAATACATTGGTTTATTTCTGGGTTTATCTGTGTGGAGTTGATTTTACACCAAGGGCAGAGGGAGCTGTGCAGGTACTGAGACTCAGGGCATCAAATCCTGCAGCAATGTTTAACTGGAATGGTGTCCCTGTTTTTTGAAACTAATATGAGCTACCCAATAAACTTTCAAATACCACAAGACTTATCAGAATGTCTAGGAGTTAACACCATCCCAGCCCTCACTGTTACGAAAGTGAGATGGAAGGTCAGTTCAGAGGAGCTGTTCAAAGGAGCATTCAGTGATGCAGCATCAAGATGGGGTATCTTTTTGGTTAAAATATAAGAAAATACTTTCTGATCTTGTTACAATGCCCAAGTCCAGACTGTTCAGTGGATTTAGTGTGATGCAATTTGCTTGCAACAGAATCTCAAATGCTGTCATTAAGGTATTTGGAGCTGCTATGGCTCCAAATACTTTTTATCCTGTTTCTCCATTCTTGCATCCCTTCCAGCCCCCTTTCCCAGGAGTTACCTCAGCCAGTTTTAGTATGGGAATGGCCAGTGAAATATTGGTGTCATTTCTTAGAAAAGAGAGAAAAAATAAACACTGGAATGTATCCTTGCACTTCTCTAGTTACAGGAGCAATCAGGCAATGAAGTAATATAGCAAGGATAATTCTTCTGGGCATCCTTGACACTCTCCATAATACATTTAATTTGGAACCATTAAAGTGCCATTACATGCTAAATACTTTTGGATACCTAAAAGCACAGAGAATTGTGCATTAAGGCTCAACAATCATCTTATGCAATAGGCAATCATCTTCCCCGTATTTTGATTTTTAATCTCAAATCATTTCCCATAATGACAGTTCTTCTGTTGTCCCAATAACAACTGTCTGCTAAATTTAGAAAGAATTATACATCTTGGGTGTACTGCTAACCACTACTGCAGATTCACTCAGGCACAAGGAAGCCTTTAGCTGTCATCCTACGCAAGATTTACCTATCCCAGGGTTACCAAACCACTGTACATATGCTGAACTAGAAGACAGCTTTAGCTCCTTGTCCATGAAGACACTTAAAAAGTCTCCAGGAACCCATGAGTGAGCTGCCTACACCTTGGATCTGCATCCCCTCACTTAGCTAGGATGAAGAGTGGCAGAGTTTTGTGCCAGTCTAAATAGTAAGGTGGGAGTGGGGAGTGTTTTGTTTAATTTACCACAAATGCTGCTGTGATTTTACTGTCATTTTTTATTTCTTTTGCATCATCCAACCTATTGTTAACAACCCACTGAGTTCTGACTTCAAATAATTGCCTTCATAGATAAATATACCTTCTGAAATCCTTTTATTGATTTAAAATAAATCACACATTTCCTGGTGTATGTATCACTAAAAATAAACAATCTGGGAGTAAATTGAGAGCAACTTAGAAATCAAAGCAGTTTTACATTGAGTCATAGAATCATGGAGTGCTTTGGGTTGAAAGGGACCTTAAGATCATCTTGTTCCAGCCTCCTGCCATGGGCAGAAGTCAACTGATAGAATCCAAATGGGGAGGAGGAGGATGCACTTGTATTGGTCACACACCACTCATGCTCCAGCCAGAGCTGCAGAAGTGGCTCCCATCATTTAAAATTATCAGGATGTGAAACATAAGCGCTTAGAAAATTTTATTAGATTTGTCTTTGTGCATGTCCTCTCCCTGCGAAAACCATCAATGCACAATTCTGTGACAATGTCAGCACAGATATGCTGGAGAAGAGCAAATGCAACAGTGCTGGTGCTGAAGATATTTCAGTCCAAGGAAAATTACACATCTTCATTCCAGCTGACAATCTACACAATGCTATGCTTGAAACATAAATGATATACTGTTTAGCTGGAAAAGCCATTAGGCGTGTGATGAGAGTAGAAGTGAGCTAACCGCCTTCCCAGAACAAATACTGCTTTGCATTTTATGTAAGCAACTTGACAGGTTTTTAAAAATTGACTTCCAGATTTTGCTTAAAAAAAAAAAAATCAATAGGAAGAATGGAGACCTTCACTCTGTGCATCTTGCCCTTCTTCCCACTGGTACACCTCCAAAGTGCGAAGCATGCTGATGGATCTGCCCAAGAAATGACATTTCCAGACTTTTCTCGGCAGCATGAGAAGTCTTCCGTATTCCAGCACTTTTCATGTTGCTCATCCAGCTTTTATACTGAATCTTTGTTGCTACTAATCCTTTATGAGGGTATGTAGCAAAACCTTCAGAAAATCAAGGTACATTTCAGCTTTTATCAGGAATGTAAAAAAAATAATTACAGGATGAAGGAAACAAGGCCAGTCTTATGTTGCTCTCATGTTTTACCCTCTTCTGCTGTCTTTTTATTTTAAATTTGAGTCATAGAAAATACATTTGGGAGGACTTGCCCTAAGGCAAAATCAATCTATACCAATTCTGGCAGGTATTTGTCTCATCACCCGGAGTGTTTTTTAAGACCTGCAGTGATGGCAATTTCATGTGCTCTCTAGACTTCTTATTCCTTAAAAACAGAAATTGTTACCTAACATCTATTTGAAATGTAAGCCTATTATTTTCTGTCCTCTGAAGTGGATGTAGGAAGAATTACTGCATGAAGGAGGAAGTGCGGGTGAAAGCAGGGTGATAGAGACACATCAGACTGTCCACCCACCCGGTCTTATTGATGTAGCAGAGACAAACTGGTCTCAAAGGGGTTTGGGGGAGAACTAAAACTCCAGTTCCCCCAAAGAACTATACAGCCTCCTTCCTTGGTCTCTCAGGATCCCCCTGGGGTGCGCAGCAGCCAGGTTAGGGGTGCAGGGGGTTTAGGCACAGCTTTAGCACCATAGCACAGTGTGTTGTGCCTCACATTGGAAAGCAGGGAAAACTTGTATTCAGCAGCAGATTGCAGAACAAAGAGTTTACTAAAGAAAATAAAAAATATAATAGTTCATGCCCAACATAATAAACTGCCTTTTTTATTAAATTTCATTCCCCTTGAAAGCAACTTCAAGTTAGAAACACGTGGGTACAAGGTAGAACTTGTTTGCATGTTTTTAATGCCAAGATTCCTCCCATAGAGCCAAGGAACTGAAGGTGATCTGTCTGATTTCAAGTAGGTTGGCTGTAGGTACTGTACATTAAAATATTCATCTTTTTCCATTAATTGCTATGTGGGAGTTATTCACTGACTGAAAGAACCTTTTGTATTTTGTATCGTACATACCAGTTCTAAGACATCACTTCATTATATTATTTTACTCCTCTGTCATGGGTGCAGGGTAATGTTCCACTATATAAACAATAATTTAAAAATCTTTACTTGAATGATACAGAGAAGGGCATTCAAAATGGAAGCCAGGATTTGGTTGAGCAGGCAAGTTACCGATTTGAACATATTTGCTGAAAGAAAGCCCCTCCTCAGCAGGTGAGGAAAGTTAAGTCTCTCTTGTGATGTCATAAAATGGAGTTTACATCCTGCTGTATTCACAGTAAAGCAACACTAAAGGGAATATTTCCTTATTTCCAGCTCCAATGATAGTAGGGTTTTGTCTGCTATTGTTCTGTTTGGGTTTAGTTTTGGAGGTTCTTTCAGGAGAGATAATCTGAAACTTATGCCATACATATGGATACCACTTGAAGGTGGGAATTTCAGTTTTTATTGTTTCCAAATTCCATTTGAAGGTACTGGGCAACATTTTCAAACATTTAGACGTGCATCTACAACTCTAAGAATCTAAGTTCAGGTCACCAGTGACAGCATGTCTGAAAATAAAAACATACAACTGAGAGGAACATCTTGGAAATCTGAGTCAAATTTCTTCATGTCTAAGTTGGTCAAAGTCCATTTCAGAAAAGTAAGGAAAGATACTGATCAAGGATCCTAGATATCCATGCCTGAGACAGTCAGCCAACAGTCTCAAAAATATCACTTGTAACTCAGTATTACAGGTATTAGATTCTGAGATAAGTATCAGATGAAGATGTAAACAGAGGGCTATCAGGACAGTGGAAAGGGAAAAAAAAGGACGACAAACTATGAATGGGGCTCAGGATGAGGAGTGTTTCCAGTCCCTGTTTAACATGAGGACCAATCTGGGAAACACAGTGGGACCAAATCCTTTTGTGGTCAGTACTGCTACACCTAATGAAGCCTAAAGTTGAGTCATGGGATGTTTTAGCTCTATAATTGTGTCCAGAGCAATAACTGTACATTAGAAGTAATTCTTTAGAACTATATTTGTTTGTACAAGCCTCAAAAGGAACCATCATTAGATAAGCATAGGAAAACAAATTCAGTATCAGTGTAAAAATCCTACTTCTGTGGATAGTGCAACCCTGTATCCATGGATAGTATTCTTCATGAAAAAGGATGGTTGGTTTTATCATCTTCTGGAGATACAGCACCAGGGTTGCAATAGACTTCAGCTGTGGGAAAGAATTGGGAACATTTTTGCATTATAATAACTTGGTTTAATGTATTTAGAAAGAACTTGCCTATGCAGTTTTAATGTCTTTGGGGAAATAATAGAAATCAGCATTTTTCTAAAACCAATCAGCAATGTTTGATGCTATTCCTTTTTCAGAATATGGTTCTGCAACAATTTCTCCATCTTTGAAGGCAAAACCTTCTGACGTCAGGGGACAGGGGGCTCTGGCTAGCTCTCACCCCAGCCACGCTGGTCAGGAGTGGCCGTCCTCAGACTGCAAGCAGTCCAAGTAATGGTAGAGAGCAGAGCTGCTTTCTGCTCTTTTGGTCCTGGATATCCTCGGCATCTAGGTTTGAAGCAAGATTCAGAGAAGGCTCTCTCACAGAAGTCTTTATTCTTCAGAAGGGGGTGCAAGAGAGAGCGAACAGGGTCCCACGCCAAACTTTTAAACCAGGGGGCAGAAGGGGTGGGGCAGGTAGGTGATTGACCCCAGGTTAACACAGGGCAAGGTCAGGAGAGGTGGGTAAAGGGACGGGGGAGGGGTGTAGCGGCGCGTTTTCTATCTTTTTATTTATTGTTAATGTTAACTGAGTTCTGTAATGGTACAGTCCATGTTCCCCCCATCCCTTTCCCCCTAATGGTTTCCCCCTGCACTTGTTTGTCCAGCACCTGTGCTTGTCAATCTCCGGGAAGGACTCTCCCCTCTTTCTGGAAAGATCAGGAGAAGTCAGTCCCTGATTGGAACAGGCTGGGAAATCCCCCACCCCTCATTTCCTACTCGCTGTCTGTGTGCCATCCCCTTTCTCCCGATTGGTTTTCCGTCTTGTGTCCCCCCCCTTTTTCTGGTCCCTTATAATCACTCACCCCGCCCCTCTTCCTCACTTCGTGGTTCATCATCATGCTGAGCAGGTGCAGAGGGACAATAAAAGCCAACATGTAGCACAGCCACAAAGTCTCCTTTTCCTGCCTTCGTTGTAGCCTCAGCAACAGCACTCGTGTAGCTCCTTACCCACCGGGGGGTGGTTGCCGGTCTGCCCTGCGACTGCCTAACCAGAGTTGAAACAGTTCCCTGCTAGGGCGGCCGGGACTAGCTGGGAAGCTGCTTTCCAGCATGCAGAGGGAATGGCTTCAGAGGGGAAAACCTGGAGCAAAACCAAAATAACCCAAACCCTGGGGGGGGTAACAGGAACAAACCATAACCCATCAAAACTTATCAAAAACCCACCACCACACTTCTGCTGGGATTCTTCTGGCTTAAAAAGGCTCACAGCATGTCCTGTTTAGCTTTCTGTAATCCCCAAGATCTTTGCTCTTTTGGGAATGTAATTCCAGTTAGAGAGCACCATAGTCTATCTCAAGACTATGGTGCTCCCTAACTGGGAATAGGTCCCATGTGAGTGTCAGTCAATTGGCAGAGGGTAGAATATTCCTTAGGCACCTAAGGTGGCAGCTGAGCAGGCAGTTCCTGTCCTTTTGGAGAAGAGCCATCCCAGGATTTTAAGAGCTTTCTTATTTTCCCTAGTACAGCAAATGCCATATGTAATGTTGCCATTAATCCCCAAATGGAAGCTTGGCACAGACAAAGCAGTGAAAGGTTTCCTATTTCTTTCCATTAGTTAGGATTTGACTGTCACCATATGGAATTTATTATGGTATATATCTATTATAGTCTATGCAGTGTACGCAGTTTTTCTTACCAATCTTAAAATTTGTATCTGGAGAAGTTCCGGGAAGCAAATCTGCATTGAAAGTTGAACTTGTTCCATTAGAATGTAGACTCCGCAAAGCCTGGGATGGTGGTCTGTGGTTTAAATGCTTTGGTGTAGATCCAGCAGTTGCACCTGACCCACTCCAGTCTGAAACCAGAGAGTGGAAGGTGCAGAAATAAAATTTTGTACAGGTGCCACATCTCAAACTACCAGAGAGCAGAGAGGGGAATGGTCTGTGCTTGCTTCCTGTGCCATCTTTATTCCCACCTGGAGACCAGGAGTCTCTGTGCTACACGGTGCACAATTCCTGATGTTAACTTTTACATTGGCTCCATCATGCTTATGCAGGTGAGGCTGGATACCAGCAATTCAGTCTTCTATTTCCCCTTGAGGACTCAGTCTAGTAATACTAATTTGATAAGGTCACAAAGAAGGAGGCAGGAGTCACACAAAGGGTAGGAATTGCAGCCTCATCCTTATTTTGTCATACAACACTGAGCTGGCTCCTGCTCAAGGGAGAACACTCTGGTTGCTACTGAGAGCACTTGTGCTGAAATCCCCCTCTTCAAATGGAAAGCTGCCTCTTCCTCAGCAGCACAGGGTGCACAGGATGCTGGGCACAAGACACAGGTATTAATACAGGATTTTTAGTCTGGTTTCCTGAAAACCAACTGGCAAAGCTTCTCCTTTGTTATACCCATTCATAACATCATTTCGTTTTTATAGACACACAAAGTTATTAAATTCTTCCACATTTCTGTTAAAATTTAACATCACTGGAGTAGCCCAGAATAAGCTATGGCACGTGCTATTTCTTGCTGAGCTGGCAAATAGAAGAATCTTAGAATAATTTAGTTTGGAAGGGACCTTTGGAGGTCTTCACTCCAACCTCCTGTCCAGAGTTGGATCAAGTTGGTCTGGCATGTGTCCAACTGAATTTTGACTCTCCAAGGAGAGGGACTCCCCTCACCATCTCTCTGGGCCACTGCCACCTAACTAGCAAAAAAATGTGTTCCCTTATAAATAACATGAATTTCCATCACTTGTGGCTTGTGTCTATTGCCTCTTGTCTTCTTTCTGTGCACCTCTGAAAATCCATCTCTTTTCTGTAACTACCCCTCAGATAGCCAGACAGCAAGACATCTCCCTTCTCCTTCCCAGGCTGAGAAAATCCAGCTCCTGCACATAAAAAAATAGCAACTAGTATGCCCAGTATTCTGTGTGAATTTCAGAATCTCAGCTTTATGAAGACTGGAAAGACACCAAAAACATGGCTCACATAAGGGAACACTGAATGGCATGTGAGAACAGAATTAAGAGACTGAGCTGAAATAGGTTTTGGAACTCTGCAGTTCTTACTGCATGCTGTCACCCTGTCATCATATCACATGAGAAGTTAATGCAAGAGGATAAAGACCTATTAAAGAACAATTATCCAATACAATGCAGAAGGGCTGTTGAGAGAAGTCTGATTTCTTAATGCAGAACAAATGTGACACCAGTAGCAGACGAAGATTTATGAGTCAACTAATCACACCCCTTCAGTACTTACCAGAATAACTACTCAGACAAAATATTCCACAGCAGAAGTGTACTCGGCACTGCTTCACTACTTCATCCTTCATTAGGCAGTGAAACACAAGATAGTGTTGCAGTCTGTTCAAGTTGCAGTTTATTCAAGTCTCTAAACAGCTCTGTACCCCATGTTTGGTCTCAGTCAGGAGTGTTATCTCATAAACTGCTTACTCCCCCAGAGCTGCCAGTCATGCAAACCCCAACTCTTTTTCCTGAAGATTCTAAGCCAATCTGTCCCCAAAACAATTTTCATTTGTTCGTATAATTAGTTTTTTCCCTCACAGGATCCCTATTAGTCTCCAAAAAGTTTGTTTACCTTTTGTGCTTCCTCACTATTGGCCAGAAGCTGCTCCCTGCCCCAAGATCCCTTGGTACAAAAGCCCGCTGCTCCCAGTGCGGTCTGTCTGCCACAGCGATTCAGATAATAAACTTCTTGGATCAAGACAGCAGATCTCCCTCCTAAATTCCTGTCCTCTGCCTGTGCCAAAGAAAGATATCTGAGCCACTGAGCCGAGGAGCTCAAAAACACCCCCTGCAGCATGGCTCGGGAGGTGGTGTTCCACATTTTATTGTCTGTGGTGGAAAATTGGGCTAGCATGGAGGTTCTGGCCCCAGCAATACCTGGTGCCCAAAGTGGGGCCTCTCAGGGACCCCGCAGAAGATTTGAGAAATTCCTTTCCAAGAGAATTTGGTTGTCAGAACCCCCCTGCAGGAGCTTCTACTTTTGTCCGGCAGCGCTCCGGGGGAAGGAAGCATCAACCCTTTGGCACCCGAGACGGCAGCCTCTGGCGTGGAACCGACTCCTGTGGTTTTTCTTCCGTATGACCGAAAAAAGGTGAGTATCCCAGACAGGAGGATACTGAAGTGAACGGGTGGGGGTACACTGAGAGGGAAGCCACAGGAAGCCACGCGGCATGTTCCCCCATCCAGACTGGTCTCTGGTAGTATTTGTTTTGTTTTGCCTTTTGCCACAGGGGAGGGAAGGGGTGTGTAGCTGACAGAAAAGGTAGTTATGGGTGCAAGAACTTCAAAATGGTCGGTTGCACAGAAAGGGATGTTTTTTCAGTTTGTGGGAATTTTGGAGGGAGGAGGGGGAAAGTTAAAACATTCCTGGGGTTTGTTAAAAAGGTTTGTGCCATGACTGTTCGTGCATTTTCCAAATGTATCCCCCTCAGAGGTAGAGAGAATCCCATTCTGGGATCAAGTAGGGAAGAAATTACAGTCCTTGTGAGACAAGGAGATAACTCACCTGCTAATTTTCTGAAACTATTTCTTTTAATTAGGACAGAATTGAGCAAAAAAGGGAAGATGCAGGAACAGTCAAAACAAGGCTCCCCAGTTCCCCTGCCCCCCAGTCCTAAAGCCTTGTCCCCTATGCTGGGAGAACTTCCTCGGGCAGACCACAAAGGAGTGCAGAGCAGCCACCGTCTCTCTGGCTCCACGCAGGCTCCTCAGCACCCTAGCCTTACTGGTGAGGTACCAGCCAGCAGGAATCCTTCCCTAGAACCCTTTTCCCCAGTTGCTAATCCCCAAGTTATGGTTCATAAAGGTTCTCAAACACCCCCAGTTTCTTTGTCTACCCAAAATGGCCCCCGAGCGGCATTGGGGGGTAAAGCCACATGGCAAGACCATGTGCTTGTTCATCCCACGATCCTTTTCTTCCCTTGTTCAACCCCTTTTGGTCACCTGACCCCTCCTATCCCTTGGGCACCTCCCGTCCTCTGACGTCGATCACTTCGGCTCCTCCCCTGGCTCCACCCTTTGCTCCTCCCTTGATTACATCACCTGAAAACTCCTCCTGTTCCATTGGTACCTCCCCTTTCCCTGCCAGCTCCACCCCCTGTTCCCATGAGGTCATCCTTAAGCACCGCCCCTCTCAATCTTGGTCCCTCCCCAGTCACCTCCCCTGTCTCAGCCAGCTTCGCCCCTCCTCTTCCTACTTCCAGTTCCCACGGTCCCACTTCCAGTTCCCATGGTCCAGAACCAGGAAGTGATGGACCTGGAAGCCAGAACTCAGAACAGGGACCTCTCCTATTTTCTGCACCTGTACATTATAGTCAGACAAGACGAAATCCCACATGGGAACCATTCTCCTACCAAAACAAAAAGGAACTCTGTAAAGCACAGAAAGAATTTGGGAGAAAGAGTGAATATTTTAGAAGCCTTCTTAAAGCCACTTTCTCTTAATGTGTGTTGGTTCCTAGTGACCTCCGAGAGCTGTTTTCTTGTCTCCTAGTTCCCACAGAATACCTTCTGTGGGAGAGAACATGGAAACGATCTCTGAAGGAGCTTCTTCCTCAGCTTTTAAAAATTCCTTACTGGACCTTTGATGCTGATGGGAACCAAATTACACTTGATCATTTGTGCGGTGAAGGGGATTGGATTGGGGCACCAAAACAGGCTGAGAAAATCCCACAGCTGGTTTTGGATTATGTAAAAAGAGCTGCTGAGAAAGCATTGATTACAATGCCTACAGGGGACCTCAAATGTAGTTATGTTAACATTAAACAGTCTCCTCTAGAATCATTTATTGAGTTTGTTGAAAGGCTTCAGACAGCGATTGAACAACAGGTGGAGAGTCGGTTGGTGCAATTAGAAGTCATGACAGAGATGGCGCAGGCCAATGCAAATGACACTTGTAGACAAATCATATTGGCCTTGCCGCTGGATCCACCACTGACCTTGGAAATCATGGTTGAAGTGTGCGCAAAGAGAGCTGTCATTCTGGAGCCACAGAAGAGATGAGAGGGGTCAAAAAGGATGATCGCTGCAGCAACACCTCACAAACAGTACAATGGACTGCTCTATTGTTTTATTTGCAAACAGGAGGGACACATTGCCAGGGCTTGCACTCATGGGGACAACTGGCAGGATGGACAAAATAACAAACAGGGTGGGGTGGGACAAATCAATATCCCAAAAAACTAAAGGGGGAGCGCGGACCTGCCCCACTTGATGATAGAAATGGGGCAAATCAGAAAGGAGCAAGGGGAGAACAAATTGGGAAAGACAAAGTTTGGAAGCCACGCCAACCATTTTTGTTAACAACCATAAAAAAAATGCATATTTTGATTCACATCGCTGACAAGTGATTGCTATTGACCCACTGGACATGGACTCTTTTCTAGTACTGGACTGTAAGTTCATCGTAGTTGAGGACACTAAGCACATGCCCCCGGACATTCAGATTTCTCTCACAATCATGACATCCAATCTGGGGGGACTCATTCTCTTGGCATGTTGTGTCCACCCACCCTATTTCCTCCCAAAGGGCCAGGTCATTGCCCAAGCCATCCCACTACCAATGAAGCTCCCAGTAGACAACTCGTCTCCAGACGTCTACTGGGCGGAGGTGGTGGGGGAGGACAAACCAATCATACAGTGTGGAATTCATCGAGGTGGAGAGTATTGCCACTTGGATTGTTGGACACGGGGGCAGATGTGATGCTCATTCCTTCTGGGTTATGGCCGTCACATTGTGAATTGCAACCCATGCAGGGCAAAGTACGAGGCATTGGGGGCACTCAATTCGCAAAACAATCTAGGAGTGTCGTGCAAATTGAGGGACTGGATGGGCAATTGGCAAGTGTTTGCCCATTCGTTTTGGATTATGCGGTTACCTTGTGGGGGAGGGACACCATGGCCCAGTGGGGGGTGAAAATTGAGATCCTGAAAACCCCTTGGGATTTTCTGATAGCGGCCACTGAGGAGCACCCTGCTCAGAAACTAAATTGGAAAACTGATTGCCCAGTCTGTGTAGACCAGTGGTTGCTATTTAAAGACAAATTAGAGGCGCTCAATGAGCTTGTGGAGGAGCAGTTGGCCAAAGGTCACATTGTGCCAACCACAAGCCCTTGGAACTCTCCGGTTTTCGTTATTCGGAAGCCGGGGAAGGACAAGTGGCAGCTCCTGCACGACCTCAGAAAGATCAACAACGCCATTGAGGACATGGGGTCCCTATAACCAGGGATGCCTTCCCCTTCAATGCTCCCCCAAAATTGGAACCTAACAGTCATAGACATCAATGACTGTTTTTTCCAAATTCCCCCTGACCTGGCTGATGCTCCACAGTTTGCCTTCTGGGTTCCTTCCATCAACCAAGAAGCCCCAATGAAATGCTACCATTGGACTGTTTTACCACAACAGGGCATGAAGAACAGTCCCAGCATTTGCCAATGGTATGTGGCTTCATTGCTGTCCCCGGTACGCACCAAAGCAAGAAAGGCCATCATCCTGCATTACATGGATGATGTGCTAGTGTGTGCCCCCAACGACGATGCGCTTCAACACACACTTGACCTAACTGTTGATGCTTCAATTGCAGCAGGGTTTGAACTCCAGCAAGAGAAAGTTCAATGGATTCCCCCTTGGAGGTTTCTGGCCCTGGAGATCACCAGCAGAACCATTCGACCCTAGAAGCTGGTGATCAAGGAAAATCCTAGGACCTTGGCAGATCTCCAACAACTGTGTGGGTCTTTGAACTGGGTCAGACCTTGGCTAGGCCTAACTACCGAAGACCTAGCCCCCCTCTTCAATTTATTGAGGGGGGAGAGGAGCTATATTCACCTAGGGTACTGACCCAGGAGGCAAGACTGGCTATAGAGAAGGTAAAGTCAGCAATGTCCGACAGGCAAGCCCATAGGTGCCTGCCGGACTTGCCATTCAAATTCATTGTGTTGGGGAAGTTGCCACATCTCTATGGGCTTCTATTTCAATGGGACAAGAACGAGGGCCAGAAGGACTCCCTCTTGATTAGAGTGGGTGTTGCTCAGTCATCTACAGTCCAAAATGTCTTGGTTTTGAAAGAAGACAGGTATCTGCTACAGAGAGGCAGGGCTTCTCTTGGAATGGATAATTCAAATCTCTTTCCTTCAAATTATTATAATTTAGAAAATTAAAACGGCTCTCAGGCAGAGATATGGGAATAGGAATAACAGTTCTTTACTGATAGGTATAACAAGGCAAACAAACAACAACTACAGCAATTAATAGCGAAAACAGAACCAGGGACTTTGACGGAGCTTGGTCTCACAAAACCCGGGGCAGTCTGGTCTCTGGGGGACTTCAAAGAAAAGTACTAAGCTGGAACGGTGGGGAATCTCGGGCTGGTGGATCGGATGAAGTTCGGAGCTCAGTCGGTGGTCACTGGAGGGCAGAGACGTCTGGCAAGAAGGCCAGCGCGGGCCCGCAGTGCAGCAGCTCTAAAACAACGCTGAGGCAGTGGGACAGGATGCCCAGCTGAGGCAGCTCTAGCAGGGCAGCAAAAAGAGGAATCTGGATCTGGGCACACGGGCAGACGACGGCAGCTCTCTCTCTAGGATCAGATCTTGTCGGTGCCAGTGAGAAACCTACACAGCTACGGCAGCCGCGTCTGCCTCTGACACACAGACTACACTAAAAGTGAAGCTGCCCCTGTCTTTCTCTCCCCCCCCCCCCCCCCTCGGGGGGGAAACTTCTAGAGACAAAAGGTGTAGCCAAGTGCTAGCTTCTATGCTTTGTTTTTCACCTGAGCACTCATAAGTACTTGGCAATCAGTTGCCTTGCAACCCTTGGGAAAAAATTCTATAGGTGAAAAGGATAAACAAGTCTAACTCCTAACACAAAAGCATCACGAAGTTGCAAGAACTGGTGGCTCAGCTAATCAGAAAATTGAGGGGAAGGCTGTGTGGACTGGCAGGGTGTGACTTTTCATACATTCACTTGCCAATCAAATTGTCATTAGGCAAATTAACAAAAGAGATGTTGGCGCAGTTGATCCAAGAAAACAAGGCTCTTCAGTTCACTTTAGACAGCTACCCTGTGTCCTAGGTTACAATGTAAGATGTGCCTAAAGTATCTATTCTATCACCATCTTCATGAGCTGTTGAAACCAGGTGGGGCAGTGTTTCCCTTATCAGCTGTTAATGGGCCCGTCAATGCTGTGCTGCATGACTCATAGATAACTCCCTCCAGGAGCTATCTCTGTTTAATAGGCCATCAAGGACCCACTGCATGACTCATAGAATGAGAACATCCAATTGTGAGATGCTCCACCCAGGGGGAGGAGCCAAGCATTCCCACCTGGATATAATCTGGAGTTTGGGACAGCACAGTAGCCTTTACTCACTGGACTCCCAGAGGACAAGAGCTACCAGGCCTTTCTACAGGATCACTGCTTTGACAAGACCATTTCATTTGGACTGCTACTACCACCCTAACAGGGTGTCAGGTTGTATTCTGACTCTGTCAGTGTTTTTTTGTACTATTGCATTTATTTTATTTCACTTTATTTTACTTTATTTTGCTTCTTTTTCTTTTCCTCTTATTAAATTGTATTTCTGACTTAGAGTGTCTCACTGGTTTTGCTTTCAAACCAGTACACCCTGGAAAAATTTCAATTCACAAGCCAGCTCATAAATTTTTTAATTCAGAATTTAAATTGATCCTAAAAGAGAAATTGAGTAAGAAACTGCTTAAAGCACTGACAGTTTTCACTGATGTGTCTGGAGCATCCCACAGGTCTGTGGTAACCTGGAAGGATCCTCAAACTCAGCAGTGGGAGTCAGACACTGAGGAGGTTGAGGGTTCTCCTCAAATTGCTGAGTTGGCCGCAGTCGTCAGGGCATTTGAGAGGTTTTCTGAACCATTCAATCTTATCACAGATTCAGCGTATGTAGCAGGGGTAGTGTTGAGAGTGGAAAATGCAGTTCTAAGAGAGATCTCAATCCCAAATCTCTACAACTTGCTCTCAAAACTAATTTATTTGATCTCCCACTGAGAGCAACTCTATTATGTGATGCATGTGAAGTCACACACAGACCTGCCAGGCTTCATTGCAGATGGAAATTGAAAGGCTGATGCCCTAGCCGCTCCTGTAGAAATGGCCAACTTACCAGATTTGTTCCAGCAGGCCAAGCTGAGTCATCAGAATTTTCACCAAAATGTACCTGGTCTGGTCCGCCAATTACACCTAAGGTGAGACCAAGCCAAGGTCATTGTGGCAACATGTCCTAATTGTCAAAAGTATGCCATTTCATCTTTAGGCTCAGGAGTAAATCCCAGAGGACTTAGTAGTTGTGAGGTGTGGCAAACCGATGTCACTCACATATCCCAATTTGGCAGATTGAAGTATGTGCATGTATCTGTCGACACCTACTCTGGTGCAGTTTATGCCTCTGCCCACACAGGGAAGAAGGCTACAGATGCCCAAAAACACCTAGTGCAGGCCTTCTCCATGCTGGGGGTCCCCAAGGTCATCAAAACTGATAACAGGCCCATGTATGCCTCCAAGGCCTTTGATGAGTTCCTGCAGCAATGGGGAGTAGAGCATAAAAAGGGCATCCCCTACTCCCTCACGGGTCAAGCTGTGATTGAAAGAACACACCAGTCCCTTAAGAGAGTCCTTGAGCAGCAGAGAGGGGACAGCAGGGTGTTGATACCACAACTGCGGTTGTGCAAAGCCCTCTTCACCATCACCTTTCTAAACTGCTCTTTTGAGAATCTAAACCCTCCAATGGTCTGTCATTTTGGTCCAAATGTCTCCTTGCGACTGAGAGAACACCCTCCAGTCATGGTGAAAAACCCAGAGACATGGGAGGTAGAGGGCCCATATGAATTGGTAACCTGGGGACGTGGGTACGCTTGTATATCCACGCCCTCCGGCCTGAAATGGGTCCCTCAGAAATGGGTCAAACCATATCTCCTCAAAACATCTAAAGGGCTAGTGGACCAACAAAAGGATGTGACAGTGGCTTCCTTAAGGAGACACCTGTAGCAATGCATCTGTATAACAGGACATTCTGATGCACCATCCAAACTGTTTGTGAGTAATCTTATCAAACCACCTGCAGTTTTGTTATTAGAACCCTCAGGAATTCGTCAAGGTTGCTGAGAAAAACAGGGCTAAAATAAGAAAAGAAGAGCCTGAGAAAATGACTACCAAGAATGCTAAACCTAGATAGAAGAGGCACAACGTGTTGATGGACCCTGACCAATTAGATGGCCTGAAGGATGCGTGCCTGCCTCGTGGACAGACGAGCCAGAAAATGAGATGATGCATGAACGCATGAACAAACAACTTAGAGTCTATAACTGTAGTTTAATGTAAACAATAAACAGCTTCTGCTGAAATCATATTGATTCTATTATTCAGATGTCCATGCTCCTGCAGTCCGGCTGCTCCTGGGGACTGGGAATGTGTCTGGAGCCAAAAGCACCTTCCCAGGCTGGAGGGCCTTTCCTAAAGCACCACCTCTGGGAAGCAAAGGGCTATGGAAGAAATGGAGTGGGAATTGACAATAATAATCATCATGTTATTGGGAAAGAGCAACAACAGAAGCAGCAATAATTCCAAGGGAGCAGGAGGGATGCTGAGATTTAAACGAGGTTTGAGTGAGGCAGCATCTCCTGGGAGTTCTAAAGCACAGCTCCAGGTCTGGGATTACAGGAGCAGTGCAATCTCCTACTGTCCAATCCCTGGATTTGCCTCCTGCCAGCACTTGGCACCTCGAGCATGTTTGGGTGCAAGTGCTCCAGTGCTGCTGCCTTGAGGGATTGGGAAAATGGGCATTAAACCCCTTCCCACAGGGTTGTCTCTGAGCTCTGGCTGGGGAAAGCATTTGGCACCCCTGGCATTTCCATGACATCAGTTTCCATAATTTTGAAGATACACTGAATAAACCCAGGGCACATAAATAAACCTTTCTCTGTAAGGACAGCCCCAGGGAATATATAATTATCCTATGCCTGGTCAAAAATCTAGCAGCCAGTTTTTGGGGAGAGACTCCAGACTTTTGTCTCCCTCCCTGGCTGTAAAACACTTACAGAGGCTTTGCAGTTCGTACAAGCTTGTCAGGATATTCCATTCATATACTAAGGAACTGGAAGTGTCCTAAAGGCACCTCCACTCATACTTGAATATTAAGCCCTCTACCACCAATGACTTTGGATGTTCTTCTGTTAGGATCACCCCACTTCTGCTTCTTTAGGCATCTCCAGGCGGGAGATAAAATACGTATGGACAAAAGTTTGGAATGCAGCTTCCAAGTCATCTGCTAGGAAATGACTCCAACTCTCTGGTACCTGGGGCTGTTTTAAACACAGCCTGGCCCTTCATGTCTGCAGACTGAGCTACACAACTTGTTAGCTGGCAAGTAACAGCAGCTGAGGTCTCATCCCAACGGTACACAAAAACAGGGATTGGGGACTGCATTTGGATACATGCAGGCAGGTTTGGGCCACTTCAGAAAGCTTCAATCCCTGTTTTTCAGAGATTCAATCAGGAATAATGACCTTTTCACAAATCTCTCTTAAGGCACATAGGAACCTGTTATGGGTTGACAGTGACTTCTATCCCATATATCGTGGACTCCATTGTGGTGTCTGGCGGCTGCTTTCCTCCCCCCCTTGGGCGGGGACTGCGGTTTTGCTGGTCTCTCGCTCGCTCTCTCTCTGGCTCGGCTGTTTGCTGGCTGTTTCTGCTTGCTGGCTGCTGCTGCTTCTGCTTGCTGGCTGCTTCTGCTTGCTGACTGCTTCTGCCTGCTGGCTTTTGCTGCTTGCTGCCTGCTGGCTTTCGCCGCTTCTGTTTGTCTTTTTTTCCTTCTTCCTTTTCTTTTCCCCTTCCCCCCCCCTTCCCGAAGATTTTGGACCGGCTCTGGACCTGACCTGACCCGAGAAGTCTGGGAATCTCCGGAGCCCGAGAAAGAAGCTTTGCGCCTTCCCCTCACAGTAACTTGTTTTCTTTTCCCTTGTGTTGTGGAGTGTTTTTTCCTTTCATTTGTCAATAAACCAGTTTTTTCCACTTTTCCTCCAAGGAATTTTCCTTCCCGAACCCAGGGCTGGGGGGGGAGGGGTGGTGGAGGTTTGTTTTTAGGGGGCTCCTTTTAGAGGTTCTCCCCTAATTTATTCCAAACCAGCACACTTCTTGGTGTGTTGGCCGGGAAACAGGGCCAGAGAAAGTGGAAAAAACCTTAATAATAATATTGGTGGTTCTAATTGGTTTGTGGGTGTATTGGGATGGGTTTTTCTGGACTCATAATGTTATTTGGGGTGAAAGCCTGCCAATATTTCTGGTCCCTAGGCTTTTTTGAGGTCTTAACACCTTTGTGGTGCCTAGGGTTATTTCCTTACCCAGAAATAGCTCTGCTATTGTTTCTAATATGTAGTTTGTGTAGCCGTAGGGCACTAACCAGAATATTCATTGGGCTGGGCTTGTTGGTGATGTTTTATAGGAGGGTCGTTAAGATGCTTAAATCTATTCCAGGAGTATATGGTTCATTCTTGTGATTGTGCACTCAGTTTGTTGGGGGAGAAGCAGGGGAAAAGTTTTTTCAGCCTCTGTTTTCCCTCTTTTCCTTTGAATTGTTTACATCTCTATTGGAAAATGTTCAGTTTCCCCTGAGTGTTAAAGAGACCATCTTCCTGGCATTTAATTTAGTAAGTTTCATCTATACTGTCTGCAGTTTATATAAAATGAAAGCTGAGATTTCCAAAGGGGATAATGAGATTTCTGATTTAGGGGCAAAGCCAAGTAAGAGAAATCTTGAGTGGAGTGGGAAATGGGAAGATATGGGCCAAATTTTAAAAGAATTCTCTGATCCTATAGTCTGGGACTTCCCATCTGAACAAATTCAGAACCCAGCCGAGGTGGCAAAGTACTTAAAGGAGACGTGCCATGGTGATACTAAGGAGAAAAGGATTATTGCAGTGAGCTGGGCCATGGCATATGTTTATCGTACTCTGCTAGATACTGAAGGGCAGCAGATAGAAGGAAGAGAACAGGGAGATAAACTAGTTACCATCCCAGGCTCCAGGCCAACAGCTGAACCAGACAGGGAGTCTAAGACACTGGCAGTTGCCGGGGCAAAGAGAACACACAAAACTGATCGACCAGTGGAGGATGATGCAGGTGAAGGACCCTCGGGGCCTCCCGACGACACCCAATCAGAAGCCGGACAAACTGACTTAAAATCAGAAGTCAAACCAACTGACACTCAGTCGGAAGCCAGACCAACTGGCCCAAGATCAAATGCCCAACCAGCTGGCACAAGTACAAGATCAGGAGCCTCTATTGAGCCCTTTTCCCTGAAGGACCTCCGAGGCCTAAGAAAGGATTACACTCAATGACCAGATGAGTCTATAATTAGTTGGTTAGTCCGTCTTTGGGATGCTGCAGGCAAGGCTACAATTCTGGATGGCACTGAAGCAAGGCATTTGGGCTCCCTGTCCCATGATCCGGTTATTGACCAAGGAATGATGAGGAAGGCTACCCCTTGCAGTCTCTGGGAACGAGTCCTGGGAAGTGTGGCACAAAGATATCTGTGTGCAGATGATCTCTACCTGCAGCAGACCCAGTGGAAGACCATAGAACAAGGGATTCAACGCTTGAGAGAAATGGCAGTGGCGGAGATCATCTTCTCAGATGACTTAAACATTAAGAACCCAGACTTGGTACCATGTACCCCTGTGATGTGGCGAAAACTTGTACGACTTGGGCCATCTGAATACACTTCTGCTCTAGCAATAATGAAGTGGGAGGAGACACATGAGACTGTGCTCAATATGGCGAAAAAGCTTCGAGCATATGCTGATGCTGTACATGGACCAACTCATGCCAGAATTGCAGCCGTGGAAACACAACTGCAGAAATTAGAAGAGAAAATAGAGGAGAATCATTAGAAACTCAGGGAAGAGATTAAGGAGGACTTCCTCCAAATCTCGGCTGTGCAAATTAGAGGCCCTGGTCTCCAATGCAGGCGCTCCTTTGATGGGGAGAGAAGATACACCCCACGAGCTGAGCTGTGGTTCTTCCTGCGTGAATCTGGAGAAAACATGAGGAGATGGGATGGAAAACCCACTGCTGCTCTGGCACAACAGATACGTGATTTGAAGGAAGGTAGGATTCAAAGAGGAGCTCTCACTAATCAGAGAGCAGCTCCAGTTGTTTGCAGCCAGGATGTTAAGTATGATGACGATGATGACGTCCGATCCCCTTGAAGGAACCTCTAAGACATATACCCAAGGAAAGAAGGATAATCATGCTTAGAGGGGCCCTGCCTCTAGTCAGGTAGAGGTTAGGGAAAATCGTGTTTTTTGGACTGTGTGGGTTTGTTGGCCTGGCACATTGAAACCACGAAACTATAAGGCTTTGGTTGACACTGGCTCGCAGTGTACATTGATCCCATCAAGATATGTAGGGGCAGAATCTGTTTCTATTGCTGGTGTGACTGGGGGATCACAGGACTATACGTTGGTGGAGGCAGATGTGAGCCTGACTAGGAATGAGTGGAAGAAGCACCCTATTGCGACTGGCCCAGAGGCCCCATGCATCTTGGGCATAGATTACCTCTGTAGTGGGTATTTTAAAGACCCGAAAGGGTTCAGGTGGGCTTTCGGAATAGCAACTGTGATGGCAGAAAACATTCGGCAATTGAATACCTTGCCTGGACTGTCCAAGAACCCAATCACAGTAGGACTTTTGAAGGGGGAAGAACAAATGGTACCAATTGCTACTTCAATAGTGCATTGTCGGCAATATAGAACAACTCGAGATGCCGTGATCCCCATTCACAAGATGATTCGAGAGCTGGAGGGCCAAGGGGTGGTCAGCAAAACCCACTCACCCTTCAACAGCCCCATCTGGCCGGTGCGGAAATCTGATGGAGAATGGAGATTAACTGTGGATTATCGTGCCTTAAATGAAGTGACTCCACCTTTGAGCGCGGCCGTACCACACATGCTGGAACTGCAGTATGAGCTGGAGTCCAGGGAAGCAAAGTGGTACGCCACTATCAATATCGCTAATGCATTTTTCTCTATTCCTCTGGCAGTAGACTGCTGGCCTCAGTTTGCCTTTACATGGAGGGGAGTGCAGTACACCTGGAACAGACTGCCCCAGGGGTGGAAACACAGTCCTACCATATGTCATGAACTGATTCAAGCCACACTAGAAAAGGATAAGGCTCCAGAACATTTACAATATATTGATGATATCATTGTGTGGGGAGACACAAGCAGCGGAAGTGTTCGAGAAAGGAGAGAAAATCATCCAAATTCTCCTGGAAGCCGGTTTTGCGGTTAAGAAAAGTAAAGTTAAGGGACCTGCTCGGGAGATCCAGTTCCTGGGAGTGAAGTGGCAGGATGGACGGCATCAGATTCCTACGGATGTCATTAATAAAATCACAGCTATGTCCCCCCCAACTGATAAAAAGGAAACACAAGCTTTCTTGGGTGCCATAGGTTTCTGGAGGATGCATATTCCTCAGTACAGTCAGATTGTGAGCCCCCTTTATCTGGTTACCCGCAAGAATGATTTCTATTGGGGCCCTGAGCAGCAACAAGCTTTCACCCAGATCAAGCAGGAGATTGCTCATGCTGTAGCCCTTGGCCCAGTCAGGATGGGACCAGATGTGAAGAACGCACTCTACTCTGCAGCCAGGAGTCAGGGTCTGTCCTGGAGCCTTTGGCAAAAGGTACCTGGTGAGACCCGAGGCCGACCACTGGGATTCTGGAGTCGGAGCTACAGGGAGTCTGAAGATAATTACACCCCAACGGAAAAGGAAATCTTGGCCGCCTATGAGGGAATCCAAGCTGCTTTGGAGGTGATTGGTACGGAAGTACAACTCCTCCTGGCACCCCGATTACCGGTGCTAGAGTGGATGTTTAGAGGAAAGGTTCCCTCCACCCACCATGCCACCAGTGCTACCTGAAGCAAGTGGATCGCCCTCATTACACAACGCGCCTGAGTTGGGAAACTGAATCGCCCTGGAATCTTGGAAATAATTACAAACTGGCCCGAAGGTAAAAGTTTCAGCGTTGCAGATGAAGAACAAGAACCAGTGACCCGGGTTGAGGAAGCTCCACCATACAACCAGCTGCCGGCAGAGGAAGCACATTACGCTTTATTCACTGACGGTTCCTGCCGTGTCATAGGGATGAGTCGGAGGTGGAAAGCAGCTGTATGGAGCCCCACACGACAGGTCACAGAGGCCGCTGAAGGAGAGGGTGGATCCAGTCAATTTGCTGAACTCAAAGCCATTCAACTGGCCCTAGATATTGCAAAGAGAGAGAAGTGGCCAAGGCTCTATCTGTATACTGATTCTTGGATGGTAGCCAATGCTCTGTGGGGATGGCTGAAGAAATGGAAAGAGGCGAACTGGCAGCGCAGAGGGAAACCAATTTGAGCTGCTGAAGAGTGGAAAGATATCACTGCCCGGTTAGAAAATCTACCTGTGAAGATCTGCCATGTAGATGACCATGTCCCCAGGAGTAGAGCTAATGAGGAGCAGCAAAACAATCAGCAGGTAGATCGAGCTGCAAAGATAGGGGAGTTGAAGATGGACCTTGACTGGGAGCACAAGGGAGAGTTGTTACTAGCACGATGGGCCCATGATGCCTCAGGTCATCAGGGTAGACATGCCACCTATAAGTGGGCACGAGACCGAGGGGTGGATCTAACCATGGACAGCATTTTTCAAGTTATCCGTGACTGTGAGACGTGCGCTGCCATTAAGCAAGCCAAGCGGATGAAGCCCCTCTTGTATGGAGGGCGGTGGTCTAAGTACAAGTATGGGGAGGCCTGGCAGATTGATTATATCACACTGCCTCAAACCCGCCAAGGCAAGTGCCATGTGCTGACCATGGTAGAAGCCACCACGGGATGGTTGGAAACCTACCCTGTGTCCCATGCTACAGCCCGCAACACCATCCTGGGCCTTGAAAAGCAGGTCCTTTGGAGGCACGGTACTCCCGAGAGAATTGAGTCAGACAATGGGACTCATTTTAAAAATAATCTTATTAAAACCTGGGCTAGGGAACATGGCATTGAGTAGGTATATCATATCCCCTACCATGCACCACCTGCAGGTAAAGTGGAGAGATACAATGGGTTGTTAAAAACCACCCTGAAAGCATTGGTTGGGGGGGTCCTTAAAAACTGGGAGCAGCATCTAGCAAAGGCCACCTGGTTGGTCAACACCCGAGGTTCCACCAACCGAGCAGGTCCTGCTCAGTCCCAGCTCCTTAATATAGTAGATGGAGATAAAGCCCCAGTGGCCCATGTTAGAGGTTTGTTGGGAAAGACAGTATGGATCAACCCTGCCTCGAGTACAGGCAAACCCATCCGTGGAATTGTCTCTGCTCAAGGACCGGGTTATGCATGGTGGATAATGCAGGAAGATGGAACAATATGATGTGTACCTCAGGGAGATCTGAATGTGGGGTAAGGTTCATATGTGCTGAATGTTACTACCATTGTCTGTGTGTTAAATCAGTCAGACTTGAAAGAGAAGGAAACGTGTAAGTGTCAAGGGTCTGAGTAAGTAGGACGGATGGAAATGTGTGTCGGAAGTCTGACTAAGTGGGATGAAAGTTTTTTATTGTGTGTCCACGATATGGGATAAGGGGTGGAATGTTCTGGGTTGACAGTGACTTCTATCCCATATATCGTGGACTCCATTGTGGTGTCTGGCGGCTGCTTTCCTCCCCCCCCTTGGGCGGGGACTGCGGTTTTGCTGGTCTCTCTCTCTCGCTCGCTCTCTCTCTCGGCTGTTTGCTGGCTGTTTCTGCTTGCTGGCTGCTTCTGCCTGCTGGCTTTTGCTGCTTGCTGCCTGCTGGCTTTCGCCGCTTCTGTTTGTCTTTTTTTCCTTCTTCCTTTTCTTTTCCCCTTCCCCCCCCCCTTCCCGAAGATTTTGGACCGGCTCTGGACCTGACCTGACCCGAGAAGTCTGGGAATCTCCGGAGCCCGAGAAAGAAGCTTTGCGCCTTCCCCTCACAGTAACTTGTTTTCTTTTCCCTTGTGTTGGAGAGTGTTTTTTTCTTTTCATTTGTCAATAAACCAGTTTTTTCCACTTTTCCTCCAAGGAATTTTCCTTCCCGAACCCAGGGCTGGGGGAGGAGGGGTGGTGGAGGTTTGTTTTTAGGGGACTCCTTTTAGAGGTTCTCCCCTAATTTATTCCAAACCAGCACAGAACCCAAGGAAGAAAATGGAATCAAACCCTTTATTCCATTGGCCTCATTCCCCAAATTCCAATGGGACAGACAAGTCCCTCTCCTTGGAAGGCAACATCTCCTACCCAGACCTGTGCCTCCCCCAGCCTTTGGTGGCTGCTGGCTCCATCCTCCCACACCTCCTCATCTTCCTCCTCGGCATAGTTGGCTTCCTCATCCTGCAGAGCAAACACAGGGACAGTCACCAGCCTGTTCATCCCAAACCTGGGCAGCAGGGTGGCACCCTCTGGATGGTCACCCCTCTGCTGGGTACCATCCCTGCACCACAGTCCATTCCCATTCCTGGCTTGGCATCTCTTTTTAACGGGATGTTAAACCACAAGTGTTTGCCCTGCTGGGTCTTGGGACATCAGAGACTCCCCCAAGGCAGTGAGCAAAGCTCCTGTTCCCATATCCTCTGCCTCCCAAACACCTGCTGGGGCTAGGCTGTGCAAAGAAAAAAATCTCCGTTCCTGCTGGAAATTTTCTCTTGTGCCCATAAATTCAGGGAAATTGTGAGTGCCCCAACCCTGGAAATGTCCAAGACCAGCCTGGACAGGGCTTGGAGCAACCTGGGCTAGTGGACAGAATGGCAAGGGATGGAATCAGGCGATCCTTAATGTCCCTTCCCACCCAAACCATTCTGTGATTCCAGGATAATTCTATGATCTCTCCCTGCATTTCTTTTGCAACATTTCCACTCAAATTTGAATTCTCAAATTTAAATGAATTGTTTTAAGAATCTGTTGTATTGCACTAAATAGTTAGTTCATTTTGTTTTTGCACAGGGCGCCTTTTTTGTACACACATGTAGCTTATTATATTTTGCACAATGGATTGTCCCACACACCCCTTCTAGGTTTCGGTTTTGGTTTCCTCCAGTTGGCTCCTCCCCTCATCCCTCCCCCAGGTTGCCCTCCATTGGTTGTGGTTCCTCCCCCTCTCCCCTCCCCCTTTCCGAGGGCAGAAAACTGATTGCCACAAGGGAGGGGGCCTCTTTCAGCTTCCTGGCTAGGTTCTGGAAGGAATAAAGACTGGGACGGTGCACAAAGAGGGAAGAGCGCATCTTGTCTTTTGTCTTTGTTCACCTTATCCAGCTGTACGCTCGGGGTCCAGAGCTAGCCTGACTAGACCCCTGAGAGCACAGGAACCACGATAAGTCTGGCGTCCATCATGGTGGCCTCTTGAATTTTCTCGGTCTGAGACCTCACAAAATAGCTGGAATTCCACCTGTGGATTTTATAAGCTTTGGATCTTCGACTACCCCAGTCAGGGAAAGTCATTTTTTGCACGGCTTCACGGCGAGGGAAGGGACCGGCAAAATTGCCCCAGGCCCACGGCGATTTGGTCCCAGGACAAAGAACTACTTTTGCAACAGTTCCAGCCAGCCGAGGTCCCAAGAAGAGGGGTGAGTCCTCCTGTTGGGATCCCGAAGTGGCCCTCGTGTGTGTGTGGGGCTTCAGAGCACTAGAAAACCCACGAGACGGAAAGGTAGCCCCATGGGGTGGGGGGGTAGACATGGGAGGAAGCAGGGGCTCCCAGGCACAGCAGAGGGGCTCGGGCAAACGTGGGGGGAAGTTGTTTTTTCGTGTTTTTCCCGGCCACGTGCTTCTGCAGTGTCTGTGCAGCTGCTAGCAGCAGTTTATAAGCTGTGGGCTTCCTCACACATGAGTTCTCTCCTCTTACCTCAGAGCTGAGGGGAGGGGAAACTGCAGCTCTTTCCTGAGTCTGGTTTGGTGCTTTCGGTTTCAGTTTGTGTTTTGCTGCAATTGTAGGTAGATTAAAACTGCACAGATTTTTGTTAACATCAAAATGGGTTCTAAGCTTTCTGTGCAGGAAAGAGGCATTTATACCCAAATCCTACATGTTTTAGAAAGTGGGAATGTGAAAGTATGTGAGGGGAGATTAAAGAGGTTCATTCAGTGGTTGTCTTTTCATCTGCCCCAGTTTGCCCATCAGAATGTGAGTTCTGTTTCTGCCTGAGACAAAGTTGGAACACTATTAACATCTAGAGTAGAACAGAGATAAACTGGCATCTAAATTTCTCCCGGTGTTCCTTTTAATTTGTAAAGAATTAAATAAGAAGGAAAAGAAAGAACAGCCACTGCAAACCCCCGTACCCACTGTTTTCCCTACCCCTTCTCCCATTCCCTCTGCCCCTGAGCTGAGAGAGATGCGTGGGGCAGCCCAAGAAACGCAGGGGGCCTGGCATGAGAGCCACTGTCCCCCTGGCTCCCTGCTTCTTTTTCAGCACCCTGGCTCTGATAGCTGTGCGCAGGCTAGAGGAGAACTTTCCCTGTACCCCTCGCTCCCAGCTTCTGTTCCTAAAATTTCAGATTCTGTTAGCCCTGAAAATAAACCCTCTTACCCCCAAAACAGCCCTTGCCAGCACATGGCAGAGATTCAAAATGGCCACCAGCATATGGCCGAGATTCAAAATGGCCACCATGTGGCTGGGATTCAAGATGGCCGAGGCCATGCGGTTGACCTTCCATCTTACCCTTCTCCTTCCCACAATTCCTTTCTTCCACATGTACCCTCCCCCAATCTCTTACAGTCCCACAACCCCTCCCTCCCCCCAGACACCACTCCCCCTCCCCATGTCCCCGCCCTGCATGACATCATCATGTGACCCCGCCTCCAGATGTTGCAATCACTGTTCCCATGGTTGCTCCACCCCTTCAGACAGCTCCACCTCCCTTCTTGTTCCTGTTTCCCACGCCCCTCCACCCGGTTCCCACAGGGGTGGGGCTAGGGCCATGGAGGGTGGGGCCCCGGGGGGGCAGGGCCAAGCCTGGTTTCCATGGGGGTGGGGATAGGGGGGTGGGGCTAGTTCCCACAGGGGTGGGGCCAGCAAGGGGGGTGGTGCCCCTGCCGGTTCCCACAGCAGGGGAGCCAGGGCTGGGGGGGGGTGGGGCCGAGGCCCACAGGGGTGGGGCCCCAGGGGAAAGTGATTCTCCCAGCAATTCCCAGGAGGGGAATGGGGCCAAGGGAGAGGGCAGGGGGAAGGATGGGCATCCAGCCAGTTCCCATGGAACCAGGGACAGGTTAGAAAGCCCTGAGGATCCAAAACAAGAAGGGGATTCAATACCAATGGCTGCCCCTGTTACATATACTGGTAAAGGAGGAGTAATAAGAAGCTATCAGCCTTTTTCCTATCAGAATAGAAAAGAATTATGCAAAATTCAGAAAGAATTTGGACAATATAGTGAGGTATTGAAAGGAATGATGACAGCTACATTAACATCTGTCGAGTTAGTGCCTACAGATATCAAAGGTATTTTCCGGTGTTTGCTCACGCCCTCAGAATTTGATATCTGGGAAAGCAACTTTAAAAGATATTTGAGGGGGCTTCTAGAAGAACTTAAGCAAAGCACCCAGGGTGCACAGGATTTAGAAGGGAGTGATATTACCTATGAACATTTGTGCGGTGAGGGGCAGTGGGCTAACCCTGAGGACCAAGTTCGAGTGTTATCCAAATTCATTTTAGATAAAATCTGTACAGTTGCAGAAAAGGTTTTTATTCAACTTCCCACAACAGAAGCACAAGGTAGCTATGCTAACATTAAACAATATGCCTCAGAACATTTCTTGCAGTTTGTTGACAGACTTTGAGCACAAATAGAAAGACAAGTACCAGACCCAGTGGCTCAAGCAGTATTGATAAAAGAGTTGGCTCAGAGAAATGCCAATGAAGCCTGCCACAGGGGTGATATTAGGGCTGCCTATTGACCCTCAACCCACACTAGCACAAATGATGGAAGCATGTGCCAAGAAAGCAGAGCTGTTCAGCACATCAGAGAGAAAACCCAGCTAGTCCAACCCAAAGACTGTAGCAGCTGTTACACCAGAAGTGAAGAGGAAACTGTTGTCACCAGAACAGCTTCAACACATCATCTGTTTCCAGTGTAAAAGGCCTGGACACTTTGCCAGGGACTGTCCTCAAAGCCAGCAGAAGAAAAAGAATCAGAAAGATGGAACCAACAGCAATCAAAAAAAAACTAGGACCAGAGCGCAAGCCCGTGTCACGCCTCGACATAAATGCAGCGGGCTCCACTGTGAGAAAAGACTCTCTTAACAAGAAAGGGGGAGGGAGGGAAGCTAGGTGCAGGGTGGAAAAAAGATAAAAATGAGGAATGTTTGTCTTACAAAGCTTGGCAGCCTTGTGGGCGTTTCAAGCTTGTAATTACAGAGGCTTTTCTTTTCAGATCTACCCACTGGACAGTCATTGAAGTGGACTTGCCAGAGAAGTCACAAGACTTGACGGTAGATCACACAGGACTGGACAGTGAATATTTTGTTATTGGGGACACAGCACACATACCCATAGAGATGGAGTTTGCTCCCATGACTATTAAGGGAAGCATGGCTAAACTCAGTCTCCTGGCGCGTTGCCCTCAGCCACCTTTCCATTTGGCCAAGGGGCAAATCATCGTCCAGGCCATTCCCACTCCAGCGGGGGTCCCTGTAGATGACAAAGCACCTGACATCTACTGGGCAGAAGTGGTTGGTGAGGACAAACCCATTATGGGATGCAACTTAACCTGTGGGACAGACCATCTCAACATGGAAGGCCTTCTTGATACTGGATCTGATGTCACAGTTATACCATAAAGGATGTGGCCTTCACATTGGGATTTGCAACCCATGGCTGGCAAACTTCAAGGTATAGGAGGGCTCCAATTGGCTAAAATCTCAAAGAGCATTGTGCAAATTGAGGGGCCGGATGGAAAATTGGCCAGTGTTCGTCCATTTGTCATCAACTATAAGGCGCCCTTGTGGGGGAGAGACACCATGTCCCAGTGGGGGGGTCAAATTAGTTATTCCTAACCCCCCCCAGGATTTTTAGAAGTGGCCACTGTTAAGCACCCTACCCAAAAGTTAACATGGCTGGATGACACCCCAGTCTGTGTAAATCAGTGGCCACTCAGTAAGGAAAAGCTTAAGGCGCTTGAGGAGCTCGTAGAACAATTGGCAAAGGTCACATAGAGGAGACAACCAGCCCTTGGAATTCCCTGGTCTTTGTAATAAAGAAGCCAGGGAAGGATAAGTGGAGGCTCCTCCATGACCTCTGAGAAATAAACAAGGTAATTGAGGACATGGGGTCACTCCAACCAGGGATGCCCTCCCTGAAAAAGCTCCCTCATAACTGGCAATTAGTTTTCCCAGACATCAAGGACTGTTTCTTCCAAATTTCACTACACCCAGAAGATGCCCCACAGTTTGCCTTTTCGGTTCCTACCATTAATCGAGAAGCCCCAATGAAGCGCTACCACTGGAGAGTTCTCCCTCAAGGCATGAAATGCAGTCCATTCATCTGCCAGTGGTACATGGCTTCATTGCTGTCCCCGGTACGTGCCAAAAGAAGGGATACCATCATCCTCCATTACATGGATGATGTGCTTGTGTGTGCCCTCGATGACACTATACTCCAACACACACTTGACCTAGTGGTTAAAGTTTTAACCTCTGCTGGATTTCAACTGCAGGAAGACAAAGTTGAAAGGGTGCCACCTTGGAAGTACATGGGCCTAGAGATCATTGCACAGACCATTGTTCTGCAGAAATTGGAAATCAAAGGTGATCCCAAAACCCTAGCAGATCTCCATTCCCTGTGTGGGTCTTTGAACTGGGTCAGGCCCTGGCTAGGTCTCACCAATGAGGACCTAGATCCTCTCAACAATTTATTGATGGGGGAGAGAGAGCTGATCTCTCCCAGGGAACTGACCCCAGAGGCAAAAACCGCAATAAAAAAAGCAAAAAAAGCCTTGACCGAGAGGCAAGCTCCCCGCTATCAGCCCGAGCTGTGTTTCAAATTCGTTGTTCTGGGATTGTTGCCACACCTGCATGGCTTGATATTCCAATGGATCAAAGGGCAGAGAGACCCCCTCTTAATAATAGAGTGGGTTTCCCTCTCCCGTCAACAATCCACGACAGTCACAAGGCCACAAGAGCTGATAGCTCAGCTAATCCAGAAAGCCATGTTGAGACTGCATGAGCTGGCTGGTTGTGACTTTGCGTGTATTCACCTCCCGGTCAAGCTTTCTGGGGAGGGAAAGAACTCTCCCGAGAGGCTGACTGAAGAGATATTCGAGTGTCTGCTCCAGGGGAATGCCAACCTTCAGATATCCCTGGACAGCTACAGTGGACAGACATCAGTCCATGCCCTGTTACACAAGCTGTTTAATGAGGAATTCCACCTCATTCCTTGTGAGAAAAGGAGTTGTAGGCCTCTCAAAGCTCTCACAATCTTCACTGATGTGTCCGGGGCATCCCACAAGTCGGTGATGACTTGGAGAAATCTGATACTATTACCTATGTTGAGACCAATTTGGTCTTGCAGTGATAACTTTGTATCAGGGCCTGGAGCAAGGGGAGCTAGCTGCTCAATGAGGCGGAGACTGGCCCTGGCCTGTCTGCCGTGCTGAGAGGCAGAGTTGATCCGATGACTGACACTTGGCTGAAGCAGGGCAAGTCCCACGTGTGCCCAGCAGGATGCTAGACTATCAGCGAAGAAGAAAACGATTCTGCAATGGGGTTTTATCTAGGACTTTATTCCAGCTCGAGAACAGGCTCCTGAACAAGCTGTGCCCACTGCAGAATGGAGAACCATACGGCCTGCCTGTCTTTTTACCTGGGAGAGGGGGAAGGGCAAAGGGCAGAGACCCAGCCAATCACTGGAGTGGGGAAGAGTGACCCAAGACAGACAGGCAACCCGGGGGTCAAATCCCTTTTGGGGAGAGGGGCGGCTGCCACCCTTCTGCCAATTGCCTGGATGGATCTGCCTGAAATTCTGCAGGGGCAAAGGGAGACCCCTTAGCAAGTCCCTTGGGATTGGCCAGAGGTCTGTCTGGGGTCAGGGAGGAGGAGGAAGGGATTGCGTAACCCAAGAGAGTGACAAACACAATGCAACAGAAATCCTCAAACTCAGCATTGGGGAGCTGATGTGGAGTTTGTGGAGGGATCGCCCCAAGTTGCTGAACTGGCCGCAGTAATGAGAGCTTTTGAGAAATTCTCAGAGCCAATTATTTGGTCACCGATTCAGCCTACATGGCAGGGGTAGTGTCCAGGGCAGAGCAGGCAGTTCTCAAAGACATCAAGAACAAGTGTCTCTTCAGGCTGCTCTCAAAACTAATTTATTTAATTTCGCATTGGGAGCACCCATTTTATGTGATGCACGTAAGGTTGCATACCGATTTGCCAGGCGAGATCGCAGAGGGTAATCACAAGGCCGACGCCCTTGCAGGCGCAGCAGAAATGGCACGCCTTCCAGATGTTTTCCAACAGGCAAAGCTAAGTCACCAGAAAAACCATCAAAATGCCCCTGGCCTGATGTGTCAGTTACGGCTAACACGGGGTCAGGCTCGAGCAATTGTGGCCACCTGCCCTGATTGCCAGGTCCAAGCCATGCCATCACTAGGTATGGGGGTGAACCCCCAAGGCCTTGAGAGCTGCGAAGAGTGGCAGACAGACATCACACACATTCCCAGTTTCGGTTGCCTTAAATATGTGCATGTAAGCATCGACACATATTCAAACGCAGTTTATGCCTCTGCCCACGCAGGGGAAACGGCTGCACATGCCAAACGGCATCTTGCGCAGGCCTTTTCAGTATTGGGGATCCCTAGGAAAATAAAAACTGACAACGGCCCAGCATACAGAGGCAAGGAATTCCTAGAGTTTGTCCAGCAGTGGGGAGTAGAGCATACAAGAGGCATCCCCTACTCCCCCACAGGTCAATCTGTGGTTGAGCATTCCCACCAGATGCTCAAACAGGTCCTGGCTAGGCAGAACAGTTCCCCAGTGTGGATGTCACCACAACAAAAACTCTGCAAAGCCGTGTTCACAGTCAATTTTCAGAATTGTTCATTTGAAAACATGAGTCCTCCAGTGGTGCGCCACTTTAACAGCGGCAATCAGTTTAAGTTGTCAAAGCATCCACCAGTTCTAATTAGGGACCCAGAAGCCTGGGAGATCAAAGGTCCCTATGAACACGTGACCTGGGGGCGTGGCTACGCATGTGTGTCTACTCCCTCAGGTCCACGTTGGATACCCCAAAAGTGGGTAAAACCTTTTGTCCCTAAAAATCCAGCATCAACAGAAGATGATGAAAAGCAAGCAGCTGTTGCTTCAAAAAGAAGACGCCGCCAGAAGAGAGGGACAAAACCTTCCTGAGATGTGGTTGATTCCAGCAGATCTGACTTTTAACATGCTTTAAACATGTTTGTTTTCCTTTTAGGAAAAAACCTACCTCCCACTCAACCTCTCAATGAGCCCTGTCCAACTTGTCATCCTGTTTGTGCTGAGCAGCCTGACAACTGCATGGATCGTCCCTCAGCCACGCCAAAACATCTGGGTGACCCTGGCACAGACACTTCAACAAGAAAATATATGCCTGTCCACTGCAGTAGCAAGAGACCCTATGTCTACCTGCCTGGTAGGGATTCCCCTGCAAGCTGGAGAGTATCCAGCCAGTTTTGAGACACATATCCCTAACCCAGGTCCCAAATCACACCACACACACTCACACGAAATCCGTCACAAGCGAGCTGTAATGATTAGGAATCCAATAGAAGAGTGGCTACCAAAGTTACCCAGAGCAGCTCAGGAACCCCAAGAATTAGAGCTGTTGGGTTGCTCCCCGGCACCATACTGTATTCGCTTTATTTTCACTCCATTATCTAGCACCAAAGCCTTTCATAACATACTACAATATCGAGAAGAGTTCACTGCCAAAAGGTGGTGTAATATTCTGAGCCATGTTACAGCAGACAATCCGTACCATTCACATCCCAAAAGCCTCCCTAAGGGTCTGTTTCTAATTTGTGGAGATCGGGCATGGGCAGGTATCCCGTCCTGGCTTTTAGGAGGGCCATGTACCATCGGGCGGTTGTCCCTGTTGGCACCCAACCAAACCATGATTAGTGAATGGACTAAGAAAAACAATTCGGCCAACAAAATTCATAAGAGAAGCATTGACAATATGGACCCAAATTGTGATTCAGAAATTTTTCATTGGTCCAAGTCAAAAAGAATTGCTGCATCCCTCTTTCTTTCATGGGTAGCAGCAGCCAAAGCTCTAGGTGAATTGGGCCACCTAGAGTGCTGGGTGGTCAAACAGGCAAACTTGATATCCACTGCCATCAGCTCCCTCCTAGAGGACAAGGAAATTACCAGGCAGGCCACCCTTCAAAACTGTGCAGCTATAGACTTCCTCCTGCTGCTGCATGGACACGAGTGCCAGGAATTTGAAGGACTCTGTTGTCTGAATTTAACATTGAAAACACCCAACATCCACACCTCCCTCAACTGAAAAGCTTGTTTGGACAAGTAAAGCAAGAATCTGAGGACTGGTTCAGCAGACTGTTCAAAGGCTAGGGACTCTTGGGGTGGTGGACATCTATTGTTAAAACAATTCTGTTGTTTTGTTTTTTTATTCTTAATTGTGTTAGCGTTCGGAGTTTTGCATTGCTTGATTCTAAAAGCCTTCAACAGTTTAATCCCTACTACCTCAGAAGTTAACCATGCAGAGTTTGCAAAACAGGAACAGCCTAACTTGCCTGCAAATGGCAAGTGGTGGACTGATTCATATTCTGAATCAAAATAGGCCCAACGCCTGCCTTTCAACTTTATTCTAACAAAATAAGGGTGAGATGTTGTATTGCACTAGTTAGTTCATTTTGTTATTGCACAGGGTGCCCTTTTTGTACACACATGTAGCTTATTATATTTTGCACAATGGATTGTCCCACACACCCCTTCTGGGTTTCAGTTTTAGTTTCCCCCAGTTGGCTCCTCCCCTCGTCCCTCTCCCAGGTTGCCCTCCATTGGTTGTGGTTCCTCCCCCTCTCCCCTCCCCCTTTCCGAGGGCAGAAAACTGATTGCCACAAGGGAGGGGGCCTCTTTCAGCTTCCTGGCTAGGTTCTGGAAGGAATAAAGACTGGGACCACGCACAAAGAGGGAAGAGTGCATCTTGTCTTTTGTCTTTGTTCACCTTATCCGGCTGTGTGCTTGGGGTCCAGAGCTAGCCTGACTAGACCCCTGAGAGCACAGGAACTGCAATAAGAATCATTTAAAATTATCCCAGGATTAAAAAGGGGAACGTCAAACATACAAGAATCACTCCTGTGTGGATTAAATCATTCTTAATTGGACGCCTAATCTGTCATCTCTGTCCTTGTTTTGCTTTCCTGGATAACCTTATGATCCCACAGATTCTCTGAGACATTTACTGGGATTGCAGAAAGGTTTGCTCTGTCAGAGGGCCAGAAGGGTTTACAACACTCGTTCCTCTGCATCTTTACTCTTTAACCAGCTTTCCCCTAGAACGGTGTTGAGGGAGAAGTCCAGAATTACTAGAAATGGATCAGGTTCACCTTTTTTCCTCACACTATTCCAATGACTTCCAAATTCTTAGAATTACCCTCAAACAAAGCCTAGAAAACTGCTGTGAAAACATCAATCAGAGGAACAACTTGAAAAGAGAAAACCACATCCAGTAGCAGCCAAAACAATCCCATTGCTCTTCTTACCTGGTCTCCAGGTGCTCCTGCCAGAGCTCCCAACAGCCATTGCCATTCCATGAGGTTGAGGAGGCACTTTTGTGTAGGAGTCCAGGATGTTTTCCCTGGACATCCTGAACCTGAGAGAACTGAACAAAAACCTGTACAGGGGGGTTATAAGCCTGTACAGGGGGGTTTGAGAAATGTACAGGGGGGTTGGAGACCTTGGCATGGGCCCCAGACAGACAAGGGATTCGATTATAGTCCCTGGGAGAAATTACCAACATTGTGGAAAGAATTGCAAACTCTTGAAGGTAATAGAAAGTAATGTTGTTAATGCACTTAGGGTTTTGGAATGTAAGTGACCAGAGACAAGATGGAGGATTTTGGGCGTTGTCCTGAAGTCTTCTCCTTCTTCTTCGTCTCCATCTTGTGCAGGGGTGATGACACCAAGTAGATTTAGAGGGATTGGGTCAAGTCAGTAGACACCTGTTTAGTGTTCTGTGTGTGTGTTGGTTCACAACTGTAAATAATGTGCACGTAATATACATTATAAGAATGCTGAGCCGGAGGCAGGTGGGGGAGAAGCTGTCTGTCGCTCGTGCAGAGCAGACCTTAGCCAGGCTCGAAGAAAAGTAACTAGATAAGATAAAATAAACAAGGCTGCAGACCTTGAAAAAGAACTCCTAAGACTCCTCGTCTTTCCTGCGCGCGACTTGGGGCTTTCTGGAGAGCGCATCTCAGCTACCACCCTCTCGTCGGGCAAGCAACCACCCTTTCGGGGCTGGCAATAGCCCCGATATTGTCGGGAAGCAGCAAAGAGACCCCGACAAAAGTGGCGTCCCTGGGTGGGCACGACGAGGGGCACGAAGAGAGGCACAGCGAGAGGCACAACGAAAAGCACAACGAGAAGCCCTCTGCTCAGAAAAGTCATCAAAAGCAAGAAGACGAGAAGCCGAATCATCATCAGTTGAGCCGAAGATCACAGGAGGAGGAAAAGGACCGAACAGCTGATCCAGATTCAACTCAGACGGACGAAATACCAGGGGCCCGGGATCCGTCATCCTGTCGACTGCAGGTCGGTGGTCAGGAACTCCGAGCTGAATCAGAAGACACCTGTACTTCGGGTTCTTTCACTTGGTAAGACCAGTTCAGATTCAGAACACCACACCATGGGGGGAATCATGTCCCTGACCCAAGAACAGCTCAGCGTGCTGTCAGCCTTGCAGGGGGTTGTTTCAGCCCATCCTAAGGGTCTCACAGAAAAAGAGCTCCAAGCGTTGCTGCTTTGGGTGCGATGCAATTATCCTTACTGTGAGACGAGAGTGTTATTTGAGCCAGGGTTCTGGCAAGAGGCCAACAGAGAATTATATCACCGAGCGACCCAAAAAGATAAGACAGCAGTGAAATTATTAGCAACTGCAAGAATCATGCTTGAAGCTATATCAAAGGAAAACATAGGAGTTCTGTCTCCTGACCCACCGCGGGGGGAGGGGGAGGAACAAAGTGATTTATCTGCCAGCGAAAGGCTGTCAGGGGCTATAGCTGGCCAGCAGCCAGCGATTCAAGGGTCTCTTACGAGAGACAGTTCAGAGGCAAGTTATCAACCTGTCTCGAAAACAGTGGGGGACCAGCAGTTCGCCACTCAAGGTCATAAAACAGTGGGAGGAGCACTCGCCACTCAAGGCAGTAACACAGCGGGGGGTCAACACTCGTCCGCTCAAGGGATCAAAGAGGTTAAGTTAGACGAGTTCCCAAAATCTGTCCCGGGAAAGTGGAAATTAATAGTGTTTCCCAGCGAACAGGAGGATCAAGATATGCTCCTTTTTGAGGCGTGTCCAGCAGGCGCGAGAGGCGAACCCCAGGAGGGGGGACGGGAAAGTCGGGGACCAAGCCCACCAAGGAGTCCGTTCACCCCCCCATCCACGCCGCGGAGCAGCTCTCCGTCACTTCTCCTTTCTGCGGAGACAGCGGGGCGGGGGAGGGAAGCGGCGGGCGGAGGGCTGGATGCAAGCGGGGCGGTGGAGGGAGGCGGGGTCGCGCCGAAACCGCGCGGGCAGGAGCACGTCCGGGAGGAGGGACACGGGCAGGAACGTGTTCGGGATCATTTGGGAAGCGCACAAGATCGGGGTGGAACGGAAGGTATAGAAACCGGGACAGTGGCGGCGGGATCAGTTTGTCGCACGGGAATGACGCAAATTACGGGAAGCGGCGCGGGTCAGAGTGCGTTTGCTTCGCCGGGTGTAAAGTCAAGCCCATCGAGGCGGGGACCCAGCAGTGGGTTGGCTTTCAGCGAGCTGCGTCGCGAAGCCGAGTCAGAGGAGGTGCCTCCGGGGGGCGGGTCAATAAAGGACAACCTCCTGGGGACCGAAGCGGCGCAGGCGGGGCCGGGGCGTGGCCAGGGCGGGGAATGCTATCAAAGGCCTGCCCTTGCGGAAGGCGCTCTGGGGGGATCCCCGCGCGCAGACAGCATTACAGCAGCTTTTGACAGAATGGGCGCTCGTCCCAAAGCTCACACAGAAATACAAGGGAATTTAGAAACAGAAAATATATTAGAAGTAGACAAAGGAAGGCCGCTGCACAAGGTAATTGCAGCGCCATCTGGCGGTTGGAGTGAAGAACTACAACGGCCGCAACGAAAGTCGCCAGCGACCAGTGGGGCGACAGCGACACCTAGTGGTGGGACTCAAACATTACATTAGTCTTTTCCAGTTTCTTACAAAAAACGAGTAGTACCTCCAAAACAAGAAGTGCAAAGGCAATTATTAGAACAATTATTCTCCCTGGAGGAAAGTGAAATACCTCAACAACAACAAGAAGAAACGATAAGCCCGGAAGAAGGCTTGGTTCATATTACAGCCTCACGAGGTGTTCCTGCTTCAACATCAAAATCAAAGGACTTAATGAAACAATTTCTTCTACAAATCAGAGATACAGCCTTGGAAATTTTTTCCCAATTTATCTACAATATTTCCTGAACTTTTAGCGCTTTCAAAAGGAGGTCAAATTTCTTTTCAACCTTCAGGAAATGTTTCTCCAATAATATTTCAGTTACCTGAAGGGGTTTCCTTTTCTTTAGGCAGTACTTCGCCGGAACTACGCATTTCTACTCCTCGGTTAGAAGGAGGGACAATCACAACCACGTCAGTACAGGATGTGGCAGGGGTTCAAAAACAAAAGGATTCAAAGGTACAAGGATTGTCTAGCCCACAAGGTGTGATGGGTTGGACTGACAAGGTGAAAAAACCATCGACAACTGCAAGTGATGCAGATTCAGCAGATGCTTCAGGTACAGCGGCTGTAGCTTTACCTGTGACATATGATGTGCAAGGGCAAAACCCAAGGTGGGAACGATTAGATCACGGAGTGATCAAAGATTTAGCACAAGCAATCCGCGACAGTGGATTGGGATCATCGTATTTCAAGCAAATGTTAAAAGGGACTTTTAGTATTTATGACTTAACACCGTTTGATATAAAATCGATTGTTTCAATGATTCTTACCGATTTGCAATTAATAATCTGGAGAGTGAAATGGAGAAAAGCTCTACAGGAGCTCAGAGATAGATATCAAGGAGGGCCAAATGCAAACCTCACAGTCGCCCAAATGGCAGGCGACCCACCACACGACAATCCAGTTCAACAAGCGCAACAATTGCCAAGAAATGTTCTTGATGATATCAAAAATGCAGCTCGAAGAGCAATCTTTCAGATTCCGCCAGCGGGAGTTCAAGACAGTCTATATACAGATATAAAACAAGGAGCAACAGAACCGTACAGTGATTTTATAGATCGCCTCAAGCAAGCGATCGACAGGCAAGTTGAAGATGAAAGAGCACGACCACTGATTCTCAAGACTCTCGCATTTGCAAATGCAAATGTTGAATGCAAGCGTGTGCTCAGTCCAATGCCAAGTGAAGCCACGATGGCACAGATGATAGAGGCCTGCAGCAAAGTTGGGACACCACAACATGTTGCAAGCATCCTAGGAGATCACATGGAAAAGATGTTCAAAGCTCAAAATGATAACATTCAAGAAGTGCTTTCAGCGCTTCAACGAAGCGGTGTGGCGACAACAACAAGAGATCAATGTTATAGATGTGGAAAGCCAGGACATTTCAAGAAAGATTGTCCGAATTTTGCAAAGATTGGAAATTCACCAGATGTTTGTCCAAGGTGCCGGAGAGGAAAACATCCTGCAAGTGAATGTCGATCCAAGACGGATGTGGACGGAAGAACTTTACCTTTGCCGGGAAACTCCAAGCAGACCGCGGAACGCCAGCGCGGAATGACACAAGTACTGGCAGTGAATCAAAGCCAGATTCCTCAAGTGGGGCAATCATTGGGGAACGTCAATCCAACGCCCTCAGCAGAACAATCTGCAACTTCCCCAGCGACCCAGACCTTCTACCACCAGGTGCCCAATGCAACTTGGCAACTTCCAAAGTAACATGTTTTTTGAATGATGATTATGCAGTGATTCATACAGGAGTCACTGGGACCTCGTTTAAAAGACAAGACTTTTTAATAATAGGCAAAGACAGGAGCAGCATCCTGGGACTGGTTATTTTTCCTTCACTCATTGCAGCAGACAGAAATGAGGAGTTGACAGTCATGGCAAAAGCGCTCAAACCCCCATTGACAATTCCGGAAAACACGGCTATTGCTAAAGCAATTGCCTTGCCATCTTATGCTAAGGAACTAATAATGCCAGTGTTTTTTCAGCAAGGTTTTCCCTCAAAAGAACACATGGAAGTTCACGCCTCATGGGTGAAACACCTAGGGCGAGAAAGACCGATCATTGAGTGCAAATTGACTTGTAATGAAAAGACGATCACCTTGGAAGGGATGTTAGATTCTGGAGCCGATGTCACGGTAATCTCGTGCATTTATTGGCCCCAGGAATGGCCTTTGAGCACACCAATGAATTCTCTCTCGGGCATAGGGGGAAATTCCTTATGTCCACAAAGTGTCAAGAATTCGAAGGGATGTGCTGCATGAACCTGTCAGATCACTCAAAATCTATTCACGAGCACATAAAGCAATTGCAAGAAAGTGTAAACAACATCAAAGTAGAAACAGGATCGTGGATGGATGGTGCTTTTGATTTTCTAAATATTACTCCTGTGTGGAAAGAATTTATAAAATTTGTAATATATTTCCTGATAGGGCTTGCAATTCTTCTTTTACTCCTTCCATGCATGCTTCAATGCATGCGACGGGCCATGAATCAGGTAGCCAAAGGGGTCTTTCTCGTGCAAACAGAGGGGGGAGATGTAGGAGTCCAGGATGTTTTCCCTGAACATCCTGAACCTGAGAGAACTGAACAAAAACCTGTACAGGGGGGTTATAAGCCTGTACAGGGGGGTTTGAGAAATGTACAGGGGGGTTGGAGACCTTGGCATGGGCCCCAGACAGACAAGGGATTCGATTATAGTCCCTGGGAGAAATTACCAACATTGTGGAAAGAATTGCAAACTCTTGAAGGTAATAGAAAGTAATGTTGTTAATGCACTTAGGGTTTTGGAATGTAAGTGACCAGAGACAAGATGGAGGATTTTGGGCGTTGTCCTGAAGTCTTCTCCTTCTTCTTCGTCTCCATCTTGTGCAGGGGTGATGACACCAAGTAGATTTAGAGGGATTGGGTCAAGTCAGTAGACACCTGTTTAGTGTTCTGTGTGTGTGTTGGTTCACAACTGTAAATAATGTGCACGTAATATACATTATAAGAATGCTGAGCCGGAGGCAGGTGGGGGAGAAGCTGTCTGTCGCTCGTGCAGAGCAGACCTTAGCCAGGCTCGAAGAAAAGTAACTAGATAAGATAAAATAAACAAGGCTGCAGACCTTGAAAAAGAACTCCTAAGACTCCTCGTCTTTCCTGCGCGCGACTTGGGGCTTTCTGGAGAGCGCATCTCAGCTACCACCCTCTCGTCGGGCAAGCAACCACCCTTTTGGGGCTGGCAATAGCCCCGATATTGTCGGGAAGCAGCAAAGAGACCCCGACACTTTTGGACATGTTCTTTGCCATAGGATGGGACAACAGAGTCCAGAGAGTCTTTGTGGTTCCTTCCAAGCCAAACCACCCCGTGATTCCATGATATAATCAGCACCTATCCCCCCACAACCCACCACCTGCTCCCAGAACTCCCAGCCCCAATCCCCTGTGATGAAGACCCCCCAGGCCCCCCCGGGGAGCCCTGCCCCCCTCCCCAAGGCCCCCAGCCCCCCTTGAAGAGCCGCCAGTGTGATGTGGGGAAAGCTGGAGCTCCAGCACTGTCAGGCGGTGCTTGTGAATTGTATGAGGTTCACAAGCGGGCCCGGCCCCGTGTGGGGGCTCCAGCAAGGGCAGGAGGCGCCGGGCTCCGCCCTCTGAGCTTTATTCTCCACCACCCTAAACCCCGCGGCTGCGGGGAAAGAGGGAGAGGGGGAGGGAAGGGGAAGGGGAAGGGGAAGAGGAAGGGGGAGGTCGGGTGCAGGTAAAGGGTGATGATGGACAGAGGAGAGGTAGAGGAGGAATAGAAGGGGGTCAATGACAGGGGAAAAAGGAGGAGGGGTCGGGAATATGCAGGGTAGCAGGAAGAGGGGGTGAAGAAGGCTGGGGAGGGGGGAGAGGAAGGGAGGGGTGGCAGGGAGAAAGGAACTGGAGGGGTAGTGTTATAAATGCATAGTATATAGTTGGCTTTTCACAAATACTAAATTGAATACTGTATGTAGAATGTGGGAAGATTGTACTGTATTTTCTTTTATTAATAGAATTTAGAAATGGGATTGTAACTTAGAAGACTGGGGTCTTTTGTTTTCCTGCATGAAAATTGCTGACCAAGAAAGCGATTAAACTTCTGTTATCAAGTATCTTGTCCAAATGAAAATGACCAGAACCCCAGGAGAAGAATTTATGGACCTGTGTTATCAGATGGAATGGAGCCACCCCAGGACGAGGGTCTGCCGGATGGAATGGCTGGGGGGGAGTTAGGACTAAACAAAAGAATTCACACTCAAAAGGAATGTTTGAATCATGCATGTGAATTTTTAAATATGCAACAGGCTCATGTATAAAAAGAAAAAAAACTCTGTTAGACGGTGTGCTGGCTGGTTCTGTGCCAGGCACCCTCGGCTGAGAAAATGTATTTTGCTTTTATATCTCCTAATTGTCTATTTTCTTTTTATCTTTTTTTTTATTAAACTTCTAAATTTTTCCAAGAAAGTGAACCTCGTTTTTCACAGTAGGAAAGCGGGGATAAAGGGGCAAGAAGGAAGGGTAGAGGGGGGTACAGGGCAGGAGGGGTTCATCTGGGCCACACCGCGGGAGCTCGGTCCTGCTGCCACCACCACCCAGCACGTCCGAGGCAGCGAATGGTGCCAAGGCCATTTCCGGAGTTGAAATCGCCTCTGTCCCGCCCCGCACAGCCGTGCTGGGGCCCCTCAGACCTGAGCTGGCTGGGGGTGGCTCCCAGCACTGCGCGACCCCGGGACACTGAGGCGGGACCGAGGGTTCGCTGGGGTCCCGGGCGGTGCCGCCTCTCCCCCAGTGGTTGGGGTGTGGGTCCCGAGCCTCTAGAATTCAGGTGGCACCTGGGTTGCGATCGGGACTGGGAGGAGCCACTCCAGGATGGGCGCTGGTCCAGCCGGGGCTCCGGGCGCGGTCCCGTTGGGGCCGCAGGGAGCTGGGGCTGTGTCGGCACCTGGGCAGCCCCCGGGATGCCATGCTCAGCCCGATGCGCCGGGCTGGGCTCCGCTCTGAGCCTGAAACCCCTCCTGGGAGCCCACGGCCACGGTCCTGGGGCTGGGCCGCCAGCCCTACACGTGGCGCTCAGTCGCTGCTTCTGAGTCCCCAGTGGGGCTGGGGGAGCCTAGCTTTGGGCTGTGCCTAATGCACTGTCGCAGTAGAGCACGCAATGAAGACACAGAAAGAAACCAGTTCATCAATCAGAAGGCTCCTTTATTTGAATTTTTCCATCCCTTTTATAGCATGTTTTGCTAACAGGGCAATGATTGGTGAAGAAGGACTGACTCTCTTCCCCTTTGGTAAACACCAGGTGAAGAAGAGTGTTATGAGAAAAAACATGAGAGGAATCACAGCCCACATAGAAATGTTTACAAAAACAGGAAAGGTGTTTTGAGAAAGGAAAATTGTTGAGAGTTTTCCCATGGGAATGCAGCATGCAAAAGTTAGCAAGCAGGATTCCCAAAGCCCAGAAAATACCAAGCCCACTAGGCACCACTCGGAGCTCAGAGGCACGGATTTGCCCTGCCCAATAGAGCCCGCTTGGAGCACCACATTTGACACAGCGCTTGGGCTTTACTTCAACTCCAGCAAAACGCAGCATTTTGGTCTCTCTTTGGGAACCCAAACACCCAGAACTTGGTCTCTTCCTCAAGCCCTGAAAACACAGCATTTAGTCTCTGTTTCAGAGTCCCAACTCTGCCCATACGAGCCTGCTCCCAGGACTCCAAAATGCAGCATTTAGTCTCTGCTTTTAAGCTGAGCCTGATTTTGAGCTCCCAAAATATAGCACTGGGTGTCTCTTTGTGAGCCCCAAAACTGCTCCAGTCAGTTGGGTTTGGAGCCCCCAGAAGTGCCCTGGGCCATGGCTGGACCCCAGCTGGGCACCAGCAGCTGCTCCCTCACCCCCCCCCCTCAGTGGCATGAGGAAGAGACAAAACTCCAGCTCGAGGGGTGAGATCAGAAGAGTTTAATAATGGAAACCAAGGGGAAAAAATAATATTAATGACAACACAGTGATAACAATGACAATGAAAAGGAGAGAAGCTCTTCCACGTACACCCTTGAACATTAAAAATCTAAAATTTAATTCAGAGCATTACAAACTCCCACTGTGAGGGATTTCCATATTGCTGTTATTTTCTCTGTGTTTCATCTCAGAGATTCGGGGACTAAGGGAGGCACTGGTTGTCCATGCTGCCCCTGGCACAACACAGCTCTTGGAAAAACCCCATGGAAGGGACAGAAGAGCTGGAAAAGGGAAAAATCATGTTCCTGGCTGAGCAGTGCCTGTGCCAACAGCATTTCCAATCTTTCCATCCATCGCCTTAGGAGTACAGGGAACACAGAGCGCTGGCCTGCTTTGTCTGTGCCTGCAGGGAGATGGGAACTGCAGGGGGAAGTCTCCCCTGCCCATGGAAGCCTCTTTCCCCACAAGCCCTCAAGCTGGCCCAGGGTGTTTTGCAGCTCCTTTGCCCCAGAGAGGAAAAGAATGCAGCTCCTCCAGGCAAGGGAAAGGCTCCTGTGTTATTCCCATCAAGAGAACATCTGGAATTAGTGCCTTGGGAGCCCTTCCAGTGACTGGGGGTCACTGTCCTAGGGTGATGTTATGATGTTTGTATCCCAAATCTCCTGTTGGGTTTATGCTGGATATTACACTCTATACCTTTAATATTGGGTCTGAGAGCAAAGGGGAGGAAGAAGTGCAGTTTGTTTTCAGAAACTCTGCTCCTCCGAGTGGCCTTGAGCATCGGGTTCAGCAACACATAGATGGATGCAGGATGGGGAGGCTCTTTTTTTTTTTTCCTTTTTAGTTAGTTAGTGTACCTAGCTGAGGTGGAGTTTTTCTTTTCTTTTCTTCTTCTCTTCTCTTCTCTCTTCTCTTCTCTTCTCTTCTCTTCTCTTCTCTTCTCTTCTCTTCTCTTCTCTTCTTTTCTCTTCTCTTCTCTTCTCTTCTCTTCTCTTCTCTTCTCTTCTCTTCTCTTCTTCTCTTCTCTTCTCTTCTTCTTTCTCTTCTCTTTCTCTTTCTCTTCTCTTCTCTTCTCTTCTCTTCTCTTCTCTTCTCTTCTCTTCTCTTCTCTTCTCTTCTCTTCTCTTCTTTCTCTTTTTTTTTTTTTTTTTTTTTTTTTTTTTTCTCTTCTCTTCTCTTCTCTTCTCTTCTCTTCTCTTCTCTTCTCTTCTCTTCTCTTCTCTTCTTCTTTCTCTTCTCTTCTCTTCTCTTTCTCTTCTCTTCTCTTGGAACTGTTCAAATCTCTCTGGACTGAAGACCCAGGGGAGCGCCGGGGGGTTTCCACCTGAGACCCACCAAGACCTATCCTGTGCAGCAACTTTTCCCAGTGCCAGAGGGACTGAGAACAGAGCAACCACCTTCAGGGGAGACCTTCTCTCTAAATTTGTCATCTCTCCAGAGTGGCACGAAGTTCTTGTCATCTGGTATGTTCAATTTATTGTGCTGGGAGTGTTTTGACTGTTTAATAAACAGGTTTCTTTCCACTTCTCTCTGAGGAAGTCTTTCCCAAACTGGTTGGGGGAGGGGACGAAGGGTCCCTTAGGAGGTTTTCTCCCAAATGTTCTGGTTTCAGGCAGATTTGGGAGAAACCCTCCCACGGGGGCCCTCCCTCCCCTCCCCCAACCGGTTCGGGAAAAGACTTCCTCAGAGAGAAGTGGAAAAAACCTGTTTATTAAACAGGCAAAGCACTCCCAGCACAATACCCGATGACAAGAGCTTCGTGCCGCTCCGGAGGGATAACAAACTTAAAAAGAGAAGGTCTCCTCTCGAAGATAGTCACTGTGTTCTGTTGCTCCATCTCCTCTGGCGCTGGGAGAAAAAGGAGTTGCAGTACCAGGCTGGTCTTGGTGGGATGGGTCCCAGGTGGAGGCCCCCCCCCAGCGCTTCCTCCAGGTCCTCAGTCCAGAGTGATTGGAACAGTTCCAAGGAGAAGGGAAAAAAAAAAAATAGACTTCTACAAAACCTAGCTGACTACCCTACCACTAACTAACTCCGGAGGCAAAAGAAGGAGAGAAAAAGGGAAAAAAACCCAGAGCTTCTCCCCGTCTCACCGTGTTCCAACTCCCCCGCTTCCAAGGTCACTCTGAGGAGCAGAGTTTTCCTGGGGAAAAACAAACCACGCTTCCCTTCCCCTTTGCACCCAACAGACAATTGGGGATACACACATCACCCTAGGACACCAAATTTGCCCTAAACCAGTACAGTCACCCAGAGGGTCTTTACCAGAATAAAATGAAAATTACATCCCGGTCCAATGCATTTTCATTAGGATTGGACACTCCTGGCCAAGATGACCACCACTCACTGGAAATGGGACAGGTGACAATCCAAGTGGGATGTTAAATTGGAGACTTAAAATCAGAAACTCCAGTTCTTTTCGGCACCTCTTGCTTAAATGTTTCCCTGTTGGAAGAGGTCAGTTAGTATTTTTACTGACCACTTTATGGCCAAAGTGAGGGAAAACCAATCAGCATTCCCTGAGCGCCTCCATCACTTCCAAGGCCATCTGCACTCAGTGGCCAATGGGCAGGAGCCTGCCCAGAACAGGCTCGAGGGATGCTATTAAGTCTGCTATTCCCAAGGTTTGAATGATTCTGGCATTATCCCCTCATGTCCCCGAGTGTGCCAGAAAGCCCAGAGCTCCAGAAGCTGCAGGCAGCTGTTTTTCCTTCACAGCTTTTTGGGAGTGTGGGTGAAGGCCCCTTTCCCTGTCCAGCTCTGGGAGTCATCCCCACTGCAGAGCTCACACGGATCTTTGGCCTTTCTGGAGCCAATTCCCTTGTCATGGCCCACTTCCCTCAGAAAAATGGGAAAGATTGGCTATTAGGAGGGAATTCTTCCATGCAACTGGCTGAGGCCCTGGCACAGATTGCCCAGAGAAGCTGAGGCTGCCCCATCCTTGGAAATATTCCAGGAAAGGTTGCATGGGGCTTTGAGCAACCTGGGCTAGTAGAAGGTGTCCCTGCCCATGGCAGGGGGTGGGACTGGATGATCCATAAGGTCCCTTCCCACCCAGACCATTCTGTGATTCCAGGATAATTCTATGATCTCTCCCTGCATTTCTTTTGCATCATTTAATCTCAAATTCAAATTCCAAAATTTAAATGATTTGTTAAAGGAATTGTTTTTAAATTATTCCAGGAATAAAAAGGGGAGCATCAAACATACAAGAATGTTTGTTTGACAACATCTGTTGTTTGATAATATCTCATCTCTGTCCTTTTTTTCTTTTCCTGGAAAACCTTATGATTCCACAGATTCTCAGAGATCTACTGGTATTGCAGAAAGGTTTGCTCTGTCAGAGGGCCAGGAGGGTTTACAACACAGCCATTGCCATTCCACGAGGGTGAGGAGGCAGTTTTGGATGTATTCTTTGCCATGGGATGGGACAACAGAGTCCAGAGAGTCTTTGTGGTCCCTTCCAAGCCAAACCACCCCATGATTGTGGCTCTGTATTTTCTTGGGCTTTGGATTTTTACTGCTAGTTACTGCTAGCTGTTTCCCATGGGAACAAATTCCCATTCTCATAACAATGTCTTTGTTATTTTGTAAATACTAAAGAGAGCTTTGCTCTTCTCACACAAATTTCCCAAAACAATCTCTGTCACCTGTTGTTTTGCTAAAGGAGAAGAGACGCAGTCCTTCTCCAACCAATCACAGCCTCTTTTGCAGACCATGTTATAAAAGAGCAAAGATTCAAAATAGTAAAAGACTTCTGATCATGAAGAATTGTCTGTGTGCCTTCTTCGCCGCCCAATCGCTGTAACACCATGATTCCAATTATATGATCAGCACCTATCCCAATTCAGTTCCAGAAACCCCAATTCCATTCCTTCCACTAACCCAGAATTTCCCCTCTCTTCTTTTTGCTCCACATCAGGTATGTGTTGCCAAGTGCCACAGGCATGGCATGCCTCAGCATTCCCTGGGGATGCTGTTCAAGGCTGACCTTGTGGCCTCAGCACTCCAAAATTCCCAGTTGGCCCCAGTTCCAGTTGGGAATGTCTCAAACAGCAGTGTGGGGTGTTCCCTCTCCCATCCCACCATTGGGACAGCTCACATAGAATGTGACCGACTTACTGGGTTTGGAATTCCTGCCTTGAAAAGCAGGTGGTGGAATATCCAGAACACCAGGAGGCTCCCTGGAAGCCACGGGTCAGGGGCAGAGTCAGATGAACAATCCTGAACTGATTTTCAGGGGATGCATCCACAGCCTGTGGCTGCAACAACTCCAAAGCTGTTTCTTCCCCTTAGAACAGCCAGGGAAAATACCCCCATAATGGATTTCTGACAGGAAAAAACACACCAACTGCTCCAGCCTACTTGGTGTCATCGTAGGACATGAAATAAGGGTAATTGACTCCAGTAATTCTCAGAAGACAGAAGAGAAAATGAAGGCTTTATTTACACTTCATTCTGCTTTTTTATAGCATGCTGTGCTAAAAAGCACGTTATTGGTGCATAGCGTTTGACACCTCTCAAATTAATTGGTTAAACTACAGAAATAGAACACAACACCTGAACAGAGGTTTGTTATGGGAAAAGGGCACTGTTTACTTTGAAATATTATGAGAAAAGTAGTTATACAAAGCTGTTTTGGGAAGAGAAACTGCTGAAAGGTTTCCCTTAGGAAAGCTAACACAAGCTAAAAATTCTCTCAGGCTCAGAAAATGATGCCCACAACTCGGCTCCTCCCAAATCCAGGCCAGCACTCCAACAGGCTTTAAGGACACAACAACAGGAAAGACCATCTCAGGGCACACACCACGAGTTGGGAATCATTCCTCACTGGAACTGGGCTGTTGCCACATCTCTGTGACAGTCGGCAGCATCCCCATTTCCTTACTCTTCCATTCAGGAGAAAGAGATGCCAGAGCCCTTCAACACCCAGTGTGCAATCCCAACAATCCATGGAAAATCACCTCACTCTGGGGAGAAAGGTAATGCCCAGTTCTGGAAAAAAACAGAGAGCTGTACTGGAACCACTTCCAGGCATGGAGTCTCCCAGCTCTGGAAATGCAGCTTCCAGGCTTCTTCCCATGGAAATCCCAAACTTGCCCAGGACTGGGTTCAGGAGAAAACCCCACCTGATCCACCACTCTGGTGTGGAGCGTATTCCACAAAAGTGTCCCTGACCATAGCAGGGGGTTGAACAGGATGATCTGTAAGGTCCTTTCCAACACAGATCATTCCAGGAGTTTAAAGTAGATTTGAGCCACTTCTCAGCTCACAGTTTCTTCCCAAGCCTTATCCTCTGGGCTGCCATTCCCATCCCTTGCTGGGAAGGGAAGCAGTGGCTCCTCTCCCTAAAAACACCCACTGCCAATTGCTGTGCCCTGCCCAAAAGCCAGAGGCTGACACAAGTAGTCGATGCACTGTCTTTTCTGTTTTCCATGCTGTAGCACTTCAGTGACTCCAGAGTCAGACAATCAGGATCAATGCCAGGTTCCAGGTAGTGGCACAAAACAGCTGCTGTGCTAGAAGGGGCGGTTTTGGTGGCTTCTCTCCCCTTAGCTGGGAATTCAGTGCTGCCAAGAGCCTGGCAGTGATGGTGCCTTTAAGCCTTCCTATGGATGAATCCCCAACACTCCCTACCAAGGGCTGCTGGAGTAGCAGTTCCAGGGAAAAAAGCTGTGCCCAGTCCAGAGGGGTCCCTGCCCAATTTCCCAGGGTGGATGGGAAGCTGCAACTGACAGGCTGGATCTCAGGAGAACTTCAGTCATTTGCTGAAAGCTTCTAAAACAGGGATTTGCTTCCAAGTCTAAGGCAGCTCAAATCCTATAGTTTGCCAGGCTTCCTAATAAAGCGATGCAAAAATGCATCTGTGTGTAGGAATCTTCCTTTAAGCCAATTTCAGGGAAAAGTTGCTTGAGATTTCAGTTAAAATTTAAGCCAGACTATGACATATCAAACAGAAAAAAATATTTAATAGCTCCTTTTTCCCACCTGCACAGCCCAGACCTGACACTTTGGCTTGTATGGGAAACAGACGGGAAGTGCAGAAATGAGTTCAATCCTACCTTTGAGCAACTTCCAAGGACTCAATGACCCTCCAATGAAGTCCTGACTTGGGACAAGGCACTCCTACCTGTGGCATTGATCAGAGCAAGCGCAGGTGCTCAAACCTGGGAGTAAGAGTTCCTGCACCGCTGCCTGTCCTGCACCTAAGCCACAGGAATTGGCATCAGGGGGTTTTGTGTGCCTGCAGGCCCACTTTCGGCCACAGGCACCTGGACACAAATGGTGGCCCTTTTCCATGGGAAAAAAAAACTCAGTCCCCCAGTGTGTCAAGGTCATCTGGGGTTCCAAGGGCAGCCAGAGTCCTAGTTGGTGGCACCTGTGGTCTGGGAGAAATCTTGCAACGTTTGCACTGAAATCTCAAACCCTGACCCTTGACCTTTTACCCCCTACCTTTGACCCCTGACCTTAAACCCTTGACACCTGAACCATGACTGCCTGACCTCTGAGCCTTTACCCCTGAGCTTTGAGCTCCTGACCATTGATCCCAACCCTTGGCTTTTGACCCTCGACTCTACTTCCCTAACCCCAGCTCTACTGACATATGGACATTTGAGACAGGAATCTGTAACACCTTGTGAAATCAAATCACATCCCCAGATGTTTTCCTGCTTGTGTCCTTAAACACCTCACTTACTTTTCAGTCTTCTGTCAAGTGTTTGCAGATGTTTTGCTTCTATCAAAAGCATTAACACTTGCATATTTCTATGTTTCATCAACTCATCAAATCATCTTTGTAACACCTTCCACATGAGGTTTTTGTGTCAAACCATGTTTTCCTATTCAAACTAATTTTGAAATTTTAAAGAAAATCATGATCTCCCAGGGACTCACAGAAATTCTCTCAACACCATTTGCTGCTTCTCTCTCTGCCAGGGCCCCAACAAGTTCTGGGTCAGTTCTTGTTCCATGCTTCCCAGTGACCTCAGGAGAAAAAGATACAGTTATTGCTATTAATTATTGCCACAGGCTTTGGGTACATAGTTGAGTTACATTTCTATTATATTCTGTAAATATAAGGAGACAGCCATCAACCTGCTGGAGCTGACTTGTCCATTCCCTGCTCTGCTCGCACAAACCCTTCAACTGCTCTGCCAAACTCAGCAGTGCTGCAGATCTACAACAGAACAGCAGTTTATCCACAGGGGGCTTCTCCAAACACACATTTCCCATCACGTGTCCAGAACAATCCAAGTGCTTATTTTACATTCCCCCAAGCGTGGCCAAAGCCCCAGGTGCACAGGAAAAACAAATTTTCACAGTGTATCAACAGAAGTGCCAATAGCTTTAATCCATTATTCTTCAGACAGCAACTAATCCATTTAACTACCGTGCACTTGCACTGCTTGGTGTGGGAGGCTCAACTGAGCTTCTGTGTATCCTGAAGTACAAAGCATGAAAAGAAATTTTTTTCCAAAACAAAACAAAATAAATTAAAAAAAAAAAAAAGCCATACCCTAGAAAATGTCTTTTTAATTTTTAACTTAGTGTCCTAGAACTCAAACAACCATTAGAAATAGAAAACACACATGAAGCGAACAAAAGCACCAGATATTGGACAAACCTTCCAACTAGCATCGTTATGGAAAATGGTTTTTCCAAGTCTTTTTGCCTCATCCCAAGCCCTTCTTCATCCTTAGGGATCACTGCACTCACTCCCAGGTACTTAGCAGGAAAAAGGAGCAAGTGGAGACTTTGTGGCTTCCCTGGGATCTCTTCTTGGACCACCTTGGGCAGTGATCAGTGACTGGGTGTTTTGCCAATTGACAGCAGCAATAGAATGGACACAGACACCAATAGGAAGAATGATCTTATTTTACTATTACTGTTGAGGCAAAACAGAGGTAAAAGGATACATTTGGTAAAATAATAAGCTTATTACTCGCTTGGCTTTAGCAACAAGTCAAAATAAGCAAGGGAATGCATCTAACCATTACTATAGGAGTGGAAGAGAGAGAATAGTGATCAAGATACATCACCAATTGCCTGAATACTGCACCATCAGCCAGAGTCCGCAGTCGCTGGGGAGCCCCGTTCCGCAGCGAGGACCTGGAGAGTCCTTCCCAGCAACTGGGGAAATCGTACGCGGTATGTCCACCCGTAGCTGAGGTCTCCAGTTTGCCCAGAAAGGGGTCCAGCTTTATAGGCCCAAATTGACAAGTCAAAATGACTTGTTTAGCTTTTTGTGCAGAAAACATCTGGTTCTGATGGCTCACTTCCCAACCAGCTGGGGCCAGGGCTTGGCCAGAGCCAAGGCCACAGCTGGGAGGGTTTTGCCTAAAATATTCTACTGACAAGTCCTCAGGGATATCTGTAGGGAGGATTTCTTGATATACCCTACACAAAGTGATACAAACCACTCTACAACAGGCAGTTTGGCATTAATAACAACTAATACTAATGTTTTGGTCACCTATTTTTAACTAAAGAGTCTTGAAGGTATTAATACCTTCATGCTCAAGGTTCATCTTATAAGTCAACTCAGGCTTAGGCCTGCTGTTCAGGCCTTAGCATATGACTGGGAGATGGTCTCTCTGGGAACCCAGGGCAAACCAGAGCCTCCCAGTGCAGCACAGATCCACCCGCAAAGGGAAGGATTGTTACCTGTCCCCAGGATCTCCATGGCAATATTCCAACCACAGCAGCAGCATTTGCCAGTCTAGGCAGGCAGAACACAGCATCAACCAAGATCTCCCCATTGAGCATAGGATGGATCAACTTCCCAAGAAAGGAAGGGCTGCTTGAAAGGGCAGGACAGGTCTGCACTGGGACAGAAGCAGAGGAGAAACCCAGGAGGCCATTACACCCCTGCAGCACAGCCAGACAAGTGCTCCAGACTGGAATCACGACCATTTACATTCCTGAAAATCCACCATCCTATGCACCAGAACAGCTGGAGCAGAGATCCAAGTCCGCCCTGCAATGGCCAGAGACGAGAACAACTTCAGGGCATTTCTTCCCTAAGAAAACAGAAATGAAATATTTAAACAACAGCTTGTCATTTTGGAGGTAGCATGAGCTACCAATAGTCACAGCAGACCTCAGCATATCTGGGAAACTCGCATTCCCACTCACGTTGAAAAACTGCCCAAAAAAATCACCTCACCCAGAAGTGGGATTTGAGGATTTCTTCCACCTTGCTGAGATAATTTTGTGCAGTTTGTACTTCCTGAAATACATCTCCAAGTTATACCAGATCCTTTCCTTTATTTCCATTATGTCATTATTAAAATAGAAACTTGAACTATTTTTGAGGCTTGTACCTAATTAGTTTGATGTTTTCCTTTGAAGAGCTTTGCAAATAAAAGCTCTTCTTTGACTCTCCCAAGTGCTCAAGTGTTTTGACCATGACTTTACTTTCTTCCCTGTGGATTTCCAAAGAAGTTCCAATTTAAACAACTAAAGATGAGTTTTTGATGAAAAATGTGAGAAATCCAGACAGAAGAGAGACTTATTTGATCACAAAATACTTGATTTCTTTAGATAAGCAATAGCGCAGCTGAAGTTGTAAGTAAATGCATTAGTGGCTATTACATGGCACGAGCAAAGGCCACAGAGCTCTCCAAGTCTCTGACTCACCCAAGGTGCTCCACAGTCAGAAGGGCACAACTACCACAAGTCTCTGAGTCCCCTGGAGTTGCCAATGTCATTCCGGTTGGGAACCTTTGTAGTGATGTATAATTTTGTGTGTTTAATCCCCGATGGTTTGTTCCTCCCCCCCCGGTTGTTGGTTTAGCCTAAGTTGTATCCACCCACTAAGTTGTCAGTCTCACCTAGTATCTGCCCCTTGTTCCCAGATGTTCTCTGTCAACTCTCCCTTGTACCGGCCCCCTGCCTAGACCACTCCTTTGAAAATCCCCTATTCTTTGGGATCCCATTGGTTTGTTTGTATTAGTCTTCTTCCATTAGCCTCCCCATTGGTTTGTGCTCCTTAAACCCCACCTTGTGTCCCTCCCTGGTCTTCTCCCTATTGGTCCCTCTACCCTAAACTCCTCCCTCATTCTGTCCCTTAAAACCTACTGTCCTGCCTTTGTTCTGGGTCTTCACCCCTGCTCTGTGTTTGAGTTATGCTACATTTTATGTTGCTCTAATAAATGATTCCTAGGACTTGCATGTGAGGCCCACTTCGCTCCTTTCTACACTGATCCTGTGGAGACTGCTTGGGACTCTCGGGACCCCGGGGATTGTGTCACGCCCCTGCCAAGCGCCATACCACCAGGCGCACAGCGACAAACCTTGAGCCCCGAGTGAAAGCATTGGTTCCAAAACCAGTTCAGCAGATCACAAATAACTGCAGGGACATTCGATTTCACGTGGAATATGATGAAATACACTGCAAAGACAAGTACCTTGCACATGTTGATATCAGCACATCAGCTACAGAGCACTCCAAATATTTTGAAGAAAATGAACTGAAGCCTCCCAGCAGCAGCAAGTGCTGCTTGTTTCCTTTATGACAGAAGGTGGTTCTAAACCAGAACTAGAACAAAAAACCCACACATTCAAGGACCTTCCAGATCTTTGTTCATTTGCCCAAGAAATCCTGAACTACATGGAAATGTGCATCTCCCTACTGCCCTAGTATCAAGTGTCAGGGAGGGAGAAGATCCCAGTTCAGGTTCCTCCAGCCCATCTCCAGGTTTCTCTCTAATCCCTCCCAGTGGCTACCAGTTCCCACTGCAGAACAGAACCAGCACTCAGCCAGCAGCTCCTCAGTCCTGGCAGGTGAGTGGCACTTCCAAGAGTACATCAGGTTAGGAGCAAACTGACCAAAGGGAACTCAGGCCTAAACCTTTCAAGCCCTCCCAGTAGTTTTGATAGTGGGCAGGGTCAGCACCAAAGACAGACACCAACCTCAGGAATTCAGTGTCATTTAGTACAGCTCAAAGCAGCAAAGAATCTCAGCAATGCTACCAAAGATCACCTACAGGGATTGAGCTACAGCACCAGGGACCCTAAGACTTCACCATCCTCCAGAGTTGCACAGCATCTGGGAATCCCCTGTCACAACCAAGCACTGGAGAGCCCCTCCCAGAACTGGGAATTCCCATGGGTGCATCCACCCGCAGGCAAAGAGGCTTCCAACTGTGCTGGGACAGGGCCCAGTTTGAACAACTGGGTGCAGTAAATAAGTTCACGCAACTTCCAGTGCAGGAACAGCTGGGTTCAGCCTCCTCCTGGATTCCACCCAAAGCCTGGCCAGGGCTTGAGGAGAAATCCAGGAGCTGCCTTTGTCCCTGGACCTCCCAACAAGGCCACAGGACTGATTTCAGGGCCCTGTCCAGCCTCTAAACATGGAAAGGTAAAGCCATGTTTCACTAATGAGCAGAGACCTAGTCCAGAACACTAATGATCCTGGGTATTTCACTACTGAGAGGATACAAACAGAACATTTGGTTTAAATGTTCATCTTGAGGTCAACTTGCACTCAGGGCCTGTTGTTCAGGCCTTGGGACTTCACAGGTTACGGCAAACTCACAGTTTCCCAAGCATTTACATCTGTGTTGCTGAAGTTCATAGGCCCATTCTGGCTGAAGTGTATTTACAGTCCAACTGCAGCATCACACTCTGAAATGGCCTGGGAGGAACTGGGTGAAATAGCCTGGAAACCGTGAAAAACTACTGAGACTGTCATCCCAACACCTCTTCCAAACATCCAGCTCAAGGAAGTATTCTGACTGAAGCACATCCTAAAGGAGCTGCTTTCCTAAAGGAAACCCCACCACTGGCAATGCCAGACCACAGCTCATGGCACCTTGGAGTCCCCAGCTACTGAGGGAGTTGGAACAAAAACATTCCCAGTAATAAAAACAAGGGGAGGGCTTTGGTAAGGATTTTTCTTATTTTCCTGGGAAAATTCTAGGAGAAAATCATATTCGACTGTTTATTGCATGAAATCAACACTAAACAAACCACTTTGGGACACCCAATAGCAGCTCTCACTAAAACTCCATTGGGAATTCTCCTTTGGGTTGAGGCTTAACCACCTCCGCCCCCCAGGATTGCAAAGAAAAACCTAAATGAACAAGTCCCTCCTCTAACAAGGAAAGCAGAAAAAAGAGACAGGACAGCACTGATGCAAACAGCTCTGGGAAAACCTCCTGCAGGTTGTCACATTCCTGTTCACCTTTCCTGTAAAAAACTTACAGAATCATTGATTACAGCAGTCTCAAAGACACCAGAAAGAGAAACAAAGAGGTAACAAAGGGACAACACCAAACAAGCCTCGCAAACAGGGACTCATCAACCTGAGACTTGCAGAAACTCTCCCAACTCCCATTTGCTGCTTCTCTCTCTGCCAGAGACCAAGAAGTCTTGTTTCAGTTCTTGTCCAACACTTGCCAGGGACCTCAAGAGAAGAAAAGGTGTGACTAGTACTGTCCATTAGGGCAACAGGCTTTGAGTTAAGCCTCCTGGAAATAGAAGCAGACACTCCTCACCCTGCCAGAGCTGACTTGTCCATTCCCTGCTCTGCTTGCACAAACCCTTCAACCGCTCTGCCAAACTCAGCAGTGCTGCAGATCTACAACAGAACAGCAGTTTATCCACAGGGGGCTTCTCCAAACACACATCTCCCATTATGCAACCAGAGCAACTCAAGTGCTTATTTTACATTCCCACAAGTGTGCCCAAAACCCCATGTACACAAGAACACCACATTCTGACAGGGTGGCAAGAGAAAGTGGAACAGACTTAATCCATTATTCCTCAGACAACTACAAATCCAATGAACCACTGTGTACTTGCACTGCTTGGCGTGGGAGTGTCAATACACCTTCTGTGTATGCTGACCTACAGAGCATGAAAACAAAACCCAATCTTGCTCCATAAATAAAACCAAACAGAAAGAAAAATCATAAAATTCCATAGACTAGGAAATACTTGCATGCCTTTGAACATAGCTCCTCAGAACTCAAAAAGCCATTTACAATAGGAAATACTCCCAAGCCAGACAAAAGCACCAAACACTGGACCCAGTACACAAAGTTTTGGGTGCAAAACCATCAGACCTCATGACAAAGCTAACACAAGAAAAAAGCTCCTCCAGGCAAGAAAAGTTAAATATTCTTTGCCCCAGTGATAAAAGCCCCAAAAACATACCACCAACCCAAAAGCAAACAAACCCCAGGCTGTCCTGAGTTTCATTTGATGTTGAGCACCTTCCCAGACTGGGGATATCTAAGGGAGGTCTCATACACCTTTTCCAACCCCTCTGTCCCTGTGACTTCCTTCCCCCTCAGGCACCATTGCTCTGCCCAGGGCTGAGGCTACCTGAATGCCTTGAAAAGGAAAGCTTAAGCTAGCAGAAATAACTCACATTACTCAAAAGCTGCCTCTACTTCCAATAACTAGCTCCTACAAACTTGATGGCAACTTTCACGGAAATTTTATTATTGAAGTCACTTCATAAATCAGCTGAGAACACAAACCTCAAAAGGTTGTTTCTTCCTGCCATGTTCTTTCCAAGTTATAGGCTAATTAAAATCTTCAGTATCATATGCAGTCCAGCTACTTTGACATATCCTGCACTCCATCATGTAACCACATTACAGGTCTCAGACAGCTTTCCCTGCAAGGGTTTTAGTTTGTAACTTCCATCCCTCAGCAGGAGTCTGAAAAAAAAACCAAACCACCCTAGTGCCTCCATCCCCCTATCCCCCCCGCCCAGGGATGCAGGACCAGCAACACCTCCTGGAAAGAGAGCACAACTTCTCAGCTCCTGTCCCAAACACAGACCCCAGCCAGGTCCATACACCACAAGAGATTAAAGGGGGGAGAAACAAAGGCAGGAAAGCCTCTGTGCCTTCCCCGAACAAAACACCCCGAGAGTACATGTCCCCCTCTCACCCTCAAAACACCAAGGCTCAGCAGCATAACTCTGATTTATAGAAGAGCTTCTCAAGACAATTCTCCAGAATGGAGCAAAAATCCCCACACTCCACCTAAGCCATGGGAAACCACTAGCAAGAGGGAAAACTGACACAGAACACACAAAAAACCCCTAATTCAGCACCAAAAAGGGCCAGAAACAAGCCAAATTAAAGCAATGTTTGCCTCCCAACCCTGCATAGGAAAAATCCCTGGGATTCTGAGGCAAACTCTGACAGACCCACAGAACAACAGCCCCTCAGCCCCATCACAGCTTCACCTGCTACCACCCACCACATTATACATACCTAAATTTAGTCCCACACACCACACCTTATAAAGAAATAGATTAGCACTAAAACAGCCCAGAGAAGCAGCACACCCACACAGACTGTCCTGAGAGTTCCACACAGAGTCCATAGAAGAGCAGCTCTGGCACCCTTTTGAATCCCCACCTGGCTCGTGATTGGTGGGCTTGCTGAGGTGTCATTAGCACTGATTGGACAGCAGGCCCCGGGAACTGCCCCCGGCCAAGCCCAGGCTCCGCCCTTAGCCCAGCCCTGGCCCTGCCCCTCTGGCCCTCGCTGAGGGCTCGGAGGCTCCGCAGGGTGCGTGGCCCTGCTCATTCCCTTTCCTGTGGCCAAACACCGGAATCGGTGGCGGTGGGAGTGGGGAAACAAATTTTAGTGAGCCGGGGCTCTCCCAGGGCTGCACATGTGGGATCCGCCCCCGTGCTGAGCTGCAGGAGGAAGTTGTGCAATCATGGGCAGGCATCTGCTGCAGCCCAAGGCGTGGAGCACCTGGAGCACTCTCGTGTTGAACATGTTGCCCTGGGAGTGCACCGAGGTGATCTCCAGGCCTGAGACAGACAGAACAGACTTCAGATATGTCTGACCTAGGAGTAGCTCTTGTATCAGAGTTCCTTACAGGGGTGTGGGTTCAGTATTTTTTGGGCTTCGGGAATCCAGCTCGTATGCTGGTTCCCATGGGAAAATGATCAACAAGTTTTCCGCTCTTAAAACACTTTCACTGTTATTGTAAACATTTTCTATGTGGGCCGACTCTTTTCAGAATTTTCCCAAAACACTCTCCTTCACCTGTTGTTTACCAAAGGGGAAGAGAGTGAGTCCTTCGTACCAATGAGTGCCCTGGTTAGCAGAACATGCTGTAAAAGAGACGAGGTAAACTAAAGATTTTAGCCTTCTGATCATCAAGAACTGGACTCTGTATTTTCATTGCATGCTCTACTGCAACACAGGGGCAGAGATAGCTAACGGGGAAATACTCTGCCTCTCTCTATCCTGGGGAGGGTTTTATTGACTGTTCAATTTGTTCTTTGGACAACTTGAAGGGGGATAAAGTCCCCTGAAGCATGCATGAAGAAGAGGAGGGTATGGGAGGAGGTGGTAGATCTGACACGAGAGCAGCAGGACAGCAGTTGTGTGACTTAGGGTTCAGTCTGTGGTGAGTGTTGGAACAGAACCTCTTTGCTTTCCAGCTCTGGTGAGTCCCCAGCATGGGGAATATGCTCTAGTTTAGGAGCCATTTGTGCCTCCTCAGCCTGTGGCAGTGAGGAAACAGGTAAGTGTGGGCCTGATATTTCTGAGCCTGAGAGGATTTTTTAGCTTGCTAACAATTACTAGCTCTTTCCCAAGGGAAATCTTCTCAACAAGTTTCTTTCTCAAAACAGCCTTGTGTAAATAACTACCTTTTCTCATAACAACTTTGCCCAGATGGTTTTTTTCTGTTTCTGTAGTTTAACTAATGGAATTTGAGAGGTGTCGTTCCTATGCACCAATCATGTTCCTTTTGTATCATAACATCTTATAAATAGTAGGAAAAATTGGAAAAATAAAGCCTCCTGATTTCTTTGCCTTCTCAGATTTTTGGAGTTTCTTTCGTCTTTATTTCATGTCCAACAGCAACAGGTAAGCTCAAGGCAGATTTCCTCAGGTCTATGTTCCCCATTGTCAGAGGTTGTTTGAGGAGAAATCTAAGGAATCCACATATTAAATTTGCAATGGAGGCACTCAGCTCATGCAAGTGTGGGTCTGTGACACCTGTTTCTGGCCTTTTCCCAAGGAGGATGGCTCCATTACCATGGAGAATGGGGTAATTGCTGTCTGCCTGGACACAATGGGGTACCTGACCTCGCTTCAGCTGCTGGACTCTGGGAGGTCTGTGTCACCCAGTTCCTGGCCCTGAGCTCTTCAAACCTCTCCCAGGACTTCTCACTGTGCACCTTTCTCCACTACCAGTCCTTCTGATGCTGCTGTTCCCCTGTTCCACTTTCTTTCAGAAAGTCAGTCCCAGATGGCTGCTATGCCAACAACTTTGCGCTCTTGGATGATGTTCCCCTCTACTGGAATGCCTGGCATGTGATGTATTATTACTTGGAAACCAGGTAGAGGTGTCGCACTAGGACACAAAATGAGCAAGCAGTGTCATGCTCAGTCGTCCAAGGCAGAGAAGAGAACTTTATTTACAGATTTCAGAATTTATAGATTTTCCAAAGAGACAGCGGATTGGAGGATGAAATCCCACCTCTCAACTACACTTGTCACATTCAGTCTATCAATTTTCTCCTCCTCCAAGAAGGAATGTAAACAATTGCGTGTTTTGATTAAAGTGCGTGAGAAACTCCATTGTAAAGAATGTAAACATTAGAAAGCTTTTGAAAAAAAGGGGGACATAGAGGAGCAGTGCATGCACTTGGATTTTGGCTTTGCCCTGAGATTCTTGCCTCCCTGTCAGTCCTAGCTGTAAGCAAGCAATCACTCTGGAGAAGCAAGTGCCTGCTGTGTGGGTGGCTGAATTGGGATTTGGGAACCTGGATCTACCAGGCTGAGACTATCTCTGCCTTCATTCCTTTCTCTAGGAAGCCAATGAACGCTGCTGAAGCCTTTGGAATCACCCTGGCTGGGGGCCTGCAGGGAAGTGAGGTTCTCCCTGCAGGTCGGGAAAAGCAGCACCTTAACGCAGGAGATCATCCTGGATGCCGTGTGCCTGTCCCTCTGCTTCCTGACCCAGGTTTGGCCTGTGGCTGCTGTGATACTAACATCCTATGCAGCTGGGAACCAGGGAGGTGAACCTTGTGCCTGAATTATACTCCCACTCCCTGTTTTCTTCCCTGGAGTCCCCTGCTGTCTGTCCTCCTCTGCAGAAAGCAGCCCAAGGCTGGGGGTCCCAAGGGACAAGGGTGGAAGAGGGACCCACAAGTTCATCCATGTTGAGACTGGTGTGTTTTTGTTGTAGCTGATGTGGACTGGCTGCTGCACACTGGGACACAAGAGGTGCAGTCTCTGCCTGTCAGTCCCCCATGGTGACATCCTTCTACTGCCACATTTAGCTTGAGCGGAAGGAGGCTCACAAGTTCCTGAAGGTGGAGTTCCCTGTGCAGGTCCAGAGCACAAATGCTACCTACAAGATCCAGTTTGGACACCAACACCCTGGAACATGTCCTGGGACTGGGCTCAGTTTGAGGTGAGGAGGGAGCTGCTCCTGTTCTGGGCAGTAGCTCTGTGTGGTGAACACATCTCCTGGTACCTGCTGCAGCTGTGGGCTCACAAGTGGCTGGATCTCTCTGAGCATGGCTGTTGCATAGCTCTGCTGAAAGACTGCAAATATGGGGCATCAGCCCCCAGGAACATCCTCAGCCTCTCCCTGTGATTTAGGGATGGGTGAGGGGGGAGCTGCTGTGGGTACTCTGCCTTCTGAAGTGTCTCTTGGAAGTCAAGGCAACACCTGCTCTTAAATGACCTTAGTTATAACAAGGAAATAGTCTGGTGGGTGGCTGTTTTCTGAGAATTTGGCTGACTTACACTATCTTAGTCAGTTAGAACTAATTCCTGTGAACTGTGCTCAAAGATAATTCAAGAGAGATCAGATTCATATTTTTAGCAGGTAGCTTTTCTGTTGCTAACCAAAACGTATCCCAGGAAGGGAGGCTTAAGGAGACGACAGGAACAGGAATGTTAATATTACAGGTGCATACAAAGCTAAAAGAAACTGCCTATTTTGTTTGACTCTGTCAGTCACAATTTTCACAGGATGACACCCCAGTTTTTTAGCTTCTGAGACTGTCCAGGGTCTGTTTGTTGTTGCGTGTTTGCTTCCACTTCAAGGCCCAGCCTCAAAGTAACAAGGGAAGCAGTTGTCTTGCCACAGTGCTCTGGCTCTGCTCTGGGTGAGTGGGTGCTGCCAAGGCACCTGTCTCACTAGCCTTATGTTGCCTTAGGCTGAGAGCACCCAAGTCCCCTGATTCTGTGGCAGACATTGGGCACCACCAGTTCACCTGTGCTGTGATGCCTTACCAGGATGAGTGACAGGCAGAGCTGGGCCCCATGGGGACATGTGTGGGCTCAGTGTTTTCTGGGCCTGAGAGAATTCTCAGCTTGCTAACTTGCAAGCTCCTTTCCCAAGGGAAAACTTTCAACAGTTTCCTTTCCTAAAACAGCCTTCTCTGTTTTCCTAAATATTTCTAAGGGGGCAGTGGATTTTTCTCAAAACAATCTTCTTCAGCTGTTGCTTACCAATAGGAAGAGGTGTCAGTCCTACTGACCAATGAATACCTTTTTAGCAAAGCATGCTATAAAAGGGACCAAGGAAGTTGTAATAAAAGCCTTCTGATGTTCTCCAATGCAACTGGAGTCCGTGCCTTCTTTTCGTGTCCTACTGTGACATCTGGTGACCCCGTGTGGAACTGCATCTGGTGGACACCGACGTGCTTGCAGTGGCGGGAAAAGGTACCGTATCCCTCCCTGAGTTGAAGGAAAAGAGGGTCTTTTCGGTAAAGCCAGCCCGCGAGCCTTTTGCCATTAAGGAGCTGGATTTTTGGAAAATGATGATTCCTACATTAGAACCAGAGGATGAACTGGTCTTAGAGCTCTGGGGAGACATTTTGGAGCTAAAAAAGGCAGATATCTCCAGAGAGCATTTTAAAATTCTTCATCTCTGGGACAGAGAGCGAGGCATTTTCCCTACTGCTGAGAAGGCAATTTCCAAGAGCCTGTGGCAGTTTTGGGGGGACAGTCTGCACAAGACTTTGTATTCTGGAAATGCAGAAGTCGCAAATTTAATAATATCTTGGAAATGATGTGTCACGGTGGTCCAGAGCTATGGAGGGACTCCCAGTTCAACTGCCAGTTCTGAAGTTTCTGCAAATGAAGATAGCCTTCACAGTGATGTCGAATAGGATGCAGAGACTGATGATGGAGTCCTGGAAGACATAGCGAGAGTTGGGCTGGACTCTGAATCTAGCCGTAAATTGGAATCCCCCCCGCCCACCCAAGCCACTGTGTTCAGTTCAGTTTCCGCTTTTTCTCACGGATTTGACCCTTGGGAAGGGGCTTGGGCTCTCTTGCACTGTGTTGAGGGCGGCCAGTGAGACAGTGGGACCTTCGGGACTCCTCCTGTCCCAGCCCCGTGTGCGCTGCATCCCTCAGTGCTCAAAGATCTGTGGGATGGCAGGGAACAGCCCATTCCCCATGCATTCCCCACAGTGGGGGGAGAACGGGCCGGTGGCGCCGCCTGCGCCCATGGCACAACCGGGCGCAATCGCTACGCAGTGTCTGCATTGCGGTCTGTTTACGCGGTACCCGCTGGGGCCCGCCAATACTGTGGGCGCGGCCCCCGCTGGCGGCAGCGCTGCATCCACGGTGCAACCAGCTCCTGCCATCGGGGGAGGGGACGGGTCCACTGCCGGCTCCTCGCTGCCTGCTCCACCTGCACAGCCGACGGGAGTGCCTGCACAGTCAGCGGGACCGCCAGCAGGCACGGTCTTGATAGACTTGTTCTCAGATTCCATGATAGTGAGGATGAAGTACCAGTGACCAAAAAATCTGAACTGGTGTATGGATCTGTTTGTGGCAAACCTCATAATAGATCTAAGCCTGCTGCTCCTTGGACTTTAACCTCCTGCCAAGTGACTGTGATTGCTCTACAGCCTTTGCAATTTTGGGAGCATGTTAGAAAGAAAGCAGCTGAAGTGGGGGATTTGGATTCATTAGAAAAACTAGGTCCACCACAAATGTTGGATATGCAGAGTGTTGATATGAACGTTGCTTGTAATGAACCGATGGCTTTTCCTATTTTAAAGTGTTTCCTAATTCAGGACAAACTGATAGCCATCACGTCTTTGCATGGAAAGTTGTGCAAAATCTTCAGTCAAAGGTGGCTAAATATGGTATTAATTCTCCAGAAGTAATGCAATTAATTTGTGTTATTAATGCTGATGTACTTGCTCCGTATGATATTATGCACCTTGCTACAGTTTTGTTTCAACCAGTACAATACGGTGTATTTCAGAATACCTGGAGACAATTAGCGGACTGAGCAGCTTTGAGTATCATGCAGTTACTTCCTCAGGATCCTTGATGCGCTGTAGGGGTTGATGCTTTCTTAGGCAACGGACCTTTTTCTAACCTGGATTTACAGGCAAGGTGGGATCCTTTCATTTTGGCACAGGCTCAACAATTAGGTATGAGTGCTTTAATTATAACAATGGAAATGGCAGCTCCCAAACAGAGATATGTTAGTATACAACAAGGAACAAAGGAACCTTTTTTGCAATTTGTGAAAAAGGTTGCTGCAGCTATTGAGAAACAAGTAGATGATGAAAATTTGAGACAAATTCTATGCAAACAATTGGCCAGAGACAATGCAAATGTGGACTGCCAAAAAATCCATTGAGTCTTTGCCAGGAGATCCCTCATTAGCTGATATTGTAACTGCTTGTTCAAAGGCTGACTCAGTAGAGCATAAGATGGCTGCATTGGCAGCAGCCCTAAGGTCTCCACAAAAATGTTTCGCTTGTGGAAAACAAGGGCATTTAAAGGCACAGTGCTCACAAAATGATGAACAAAAAGTAAAACCAAAGATAAGTCCAGACAGTAAAGTGACTTGTAATTGTTGTGGTAAATTTGGACATTATGTTAGACAATGCAGATCAAAATATCATGCAAATGGACAGCTGTTGCAGGGAAATGGGAAGAAGAACGCAAAGGGGCGCATGGGGACACAAATACCCCAACAATAACAACAACCACAAGCCCTCCCAGCCCTGCAAAGCTATCCATTTGCGAACAATACTCAGGGGTCACAAGTGGCTCTGCAGGGATTGATATACCCACTGCTGACACAGTAACTATTTTGACAAGAAAAATATGTAAAGTGCCTCTCAATGCCTATGGTCCTATAGAAAAGGGTTTGAGTGCTTTTTTAGTGGGGAGATCTAGTAGTACTATTCAAGGTATCAATGTACATTTAGGCATTATTGATTCTGATTATTTGGGACAAATTCATGCTATGGTATCAGTTAGTGAACCTCCTGTTATTATTCAAAAAGGAACTTGTATTGCTCAACTTATTCCCTTTGTGAGTTGTGTTCCAAATGCAGTGAACCAGAGTCATGGCACAGGAGGTTTTGGATCTACAGGAGCACCTCAAGTATTTTGGACTCAAAAAGTGACAATTCAACGCTTAGAAAAACGATGCATTGTCACTGCCAAGGGACATCATCCAGAGACCTTTACAATAACAGGTTTGATTGACACAGGAGCTTATGTAACAATAATTTCACAACTCTTTTGGCCTCAATCGTGACCCCTCACTCAAGCAAGTTTTGGAATCATTGGGTTGGGTGGTACAACTGTAGGTGGTCTGTCTGCTATCGTGATTAATGTAAAACATCCTGAAGGCCAACAAGCTAACATCAGGCCTTATGTCACTGATGCCCCACATAATTTATGGGGACAAGATTGTTTATCCCAATGGGGTGTCAAAATCACTACAGATTTTTAATAGGGGCCACTGTGATGCAAGGCCTTAAACATCCAGTTGTAACCTTGACATGGTTGACAGATAAACCCGTCTGGATTGATCAGTGGCCCCCCTTACTGAAAAGCTTACTTCCCTGCAAGAATTAGTAGCAAAACAGCTGCAAGCTGGACATATTGAAGAATTGTTCAGCCCGTGGAACACCCATTTTTGTGATAAAAAATAAATCAGGAAGATGGAGACTTTTATATGATTTACGGCAGATAAATGCGGTAATGGCCACAATGGGAGCTTTACAACCAGGCCTTCCAATGCCCACAATGATCCTACAGGGATGGGAAATAATTATCATTGATTTAAATGACTGCTTTTTTACCATTCCATTGGCTGAACAAGATAAGGAAAAATTTGCTTTCACTGTGCCTTCATTAAATCATGCTGAACCTCACAAAATATATAAATGGAAAGTCTTTCCTCTAGGAATGCAAAATTCTCTAGCTATTTGTCAATGGTTTGTGGCACAGGCCTTATCAAAGGTACGAGAGCAATTTAGCAATTGTTATTGCTATCATTATATGGATGATATCTTGTTGGCGTCCAAAAAGAAACAACAATTGTCAGCTCTTGAGCAATGTGCTGTAACCAATTTGAAAACTTTTGGTTTAGTTGTTGCCCCAGAGAAAGTACAGAAACAGATGCCTTGGAAATATTTGAGGTTGATAATAACCAATACTCAGATTGTGCCTCAACCTGTAAAATCAGACAATGAAATTAAAACTGAAGCATAGAATAAGGACTTTACAATTAAAAATTGTAAAGCAGGTATGTTTTATTTCCAGCTGGGACACACAGGGGGATATCTCCTCCAAACCGTGTGTACCTGGTGTGCTGGTTTGAAAGCAAAACCAGTGAAGGACTCCAAGTCAGAAACACAATTTAATAAGATGAAAAGAAAATAAAGTAAAGTAAAATAAAATAAAAGTAATAGTACAAAAAAAAAAAAACCTGACAGAGTCAGAATACAACCTGACACCCTGTTAGTTAGGGTGGTAGTGGCAGTCCAGATGAGATGGTCTTGTCGAAGCAGTGATTCCTGTAGAAACTTCTGGCAGCTCTTGTCTCCTCTGGGAGTCCAGTGGATCAAAGCTACTTGTGCTGTCCCAAACCCTGGATTTATCCAGGTGGGAATGCTTGGCTCCTCCCCCTGGGCGGAGCATCTCACAATGGGGATGATCTCATTCTATGAGTCATGCAGTGGGTCCTTGATGGCCCATTAAACAGAGATAACTCCCGGAGGAAGTTATCTATGAGTCATGTGGCAAGGCATTGTTAGGCTCGTTAACAGAAGATAAGGAAAACACTGCCTCACCCTGGCTCCAACGGCTCATGGGGATAGAATACAAACCTTGGGCACAATTTTACATTGTAACCTAGGACACCTGGTCAAGACAAGGTCCAAGTTTAAATACACATTGATCCCACAAACCCACACCTCCTCACCCGCCCATTCCCTGCCTTCTCTTGCTTTGTATTCTAATTAGCTGTCACATCTCTTGGTGGGAGTGAGCTGGGGTCTTGGGAGGAAAGCCGACGTCTTCCTCAGGTTGATCTTCGCTTCTGGGCAGGTGCAGTGGAGGTTTGGATATTTTTCAGGTCATTTGCTCTTGCCAAAAATTAGGAGCTTGATTTTGCTGGATTCAAGCCACAAAGTTCTGCTTCATTGATTTTTGACAAATACCTAGGTCTCGCTTTGCTGAGTTTCAACATTATACGTGTTACTTATATGACTTCTACCTAGTAACTACCTAACAACCAAGCTTAATAGCTAATCTTCTATGTGTTCTCAGTATTAGCTGTTTCTTTACTTTTACAAAATCACCAAAAACTGCTTCTAAGATCCTGTATTTTTATATTCGTAAACGTCCCCTATATCAAAACTGCTACTGATTTACAGAAATCGGTTGGTGCAATAGGTTGGGTTAGGTCATACTTAGGGATAACTAATCATCAAACGCAACCTTTGTTTGAATTATTGTCAGGGATTACTTCCTCTATTGATGAAAGACATTTGACTGCTGCAGCAAAAAAGGCCATAGAAGAAGTCGAATTTGCTTTGACATGCAAATTTGTTAACAGGATAGATACTTCTGTTGGTGTGCAACTATTTTTTTAAAAAGATCAGGAAATACCATGTGGAATATGATGTCAATGGAATGATGATTGGGAAGAAAAACTACATATTTTAGAATGGATATTTCTATCTTTCAGATCCTGAAAAACAGCTCCAGGACTTTATGAACTTTTTGCAGATATCATTATCAAAGGTCGTAGACGTTGCCATGAAATCCTAGGCCATGATCCTGTAACTATTGTGATACCTGTACAACAATGGTATTTTGAATGGTGTTTTAAAAATAATCATGAATTGCAATCTGCTTTATCTCATTTTACAGGCCAAATAATGTATCATTTGCCTTCTCATCCTATTTTGACTTTGACCAGGGACATTCTTTTTCAGGGGAAACAAATTTGCTATCCTGTTCCAGTGGAAGGTATAACAGTTTTTACAGATGGATCAGGGAAAACTGGAAAAGCTGCAGTAGCCTGGAAAAAGGATGATCACTGGGAATATGAGGTGATGATTCAACAAGGGTCCCCTCAACTGGTTGAACTTTGTGCTGTACTTTTGGCATTTACTTTATTTCCTAATCCCGTAAATATAGTTTCTGATTCGGTTTATGTTGCTAATTTAGTTAAACATTTAGATCAGGCCATGTTATACAATATCAAGGAGAAACCATTATTTGTCATGTTGCTGAAATTATGGACTGCTATTCGTAATAGAAAGTATTTCTATTTTATTATGCATGTTCGTAGTCATACATCATTACCCAGATTTTTTGTTGCAGGTTGTACTGGTTTGAAAGCAAAACCAGTGAGAGACTCCAAGTCAGAAATACAATTTAATAAGAGGAAAAGAAAGAAGTAAAATGAAGTAAAATGCAATAGTACAGGAGTCAGAATACAACCTGACACCTTGTTAGTTAGGGTGGTGGTAGCAGTCCAGGTGAAATGGTCTTGTTGAAGCCGTGATCCTGTAGAAAGGCCTGGTAGCTCTTGTCCTCCGGGAGTCCAGTGGGTAAAGGCTACTGTGCTGTCCCAAACCCCGGATTATATCCAGGTGGGAATGCTTGGCTTCTCCCCCTGAGCAGAGCATCTCACAATGGGATGATATCATTCTATGAGTCATGCAGTGGGTCCTTGATGGTCCATTAAACAGAGATAGCTCCCGGAGGGAGTTATCGATGAGTCATGCAGCAAGGCATTGATGGGCCCATTAACAGAAGATAAGGGAAACACTGCCCCACCTGGTTTCAACAGCTCATGAAGATGGTGATAGAATACATACTTTGGGAACATCTCACATTTTAACCTAAGACATAGGTAATGCTTATGTGGATTCCCTTGTGGCTGCTATGGCAGTCAAAAAGGTACCCAATGTGTTACAGCAAGCTGTTTTATCTCATCAATTTTTTCAACAAGGTGCTCAGGCACTACAGCAACAATTTAAATTATCACACAGGGAAGCAAGATCAATTATTTCTTCTTGTCCTGATTGTCATATGACTCATGTTTCGCAATATTATCGTACCAGTCCCAGAGGTTTACTCCCTTATTATCCTCTGAAGAAGAAGAGGAGCAAGTGACACATGCCGAGGAGGCCCCACCATATAACAAGCTACCGGAGACTGAAAGACGATATGCCCTCTTCACTGATGGTTCCTGCCAAATTATAGGTGCTGACCGGAAATGGAAAGCTGCAGTATGGAACCCCACACAAAGAGCTGCACAAGCTACTGAGGGACAAGGTGGATCGAGTCAGATGGCAGAGCTTAAAGCTGTCCAGCTGGCTTTGGATATTGCTGAACGAGAGAAGTGGCCGAGGCTCTATCTCTACACCGACTCATGGATGGTAGCTAATGCCCTGTGGGGATGGCTGAATCGCTGGAAAAAGGCCAACTGGCAGCGCAGAGGGAAACCCATCTGGGCTGCTGAGATTTGGCAGGACATTGCCACCCGAGTAGAGAAGCTAACCGTGGAGGTTCGACACGTGGATGCACACGTACCCAAGAGTCGGGCTAATGAGGAGCATCGCAACAATGAGCAGGTAGACAAAGCTGCCAAGGTGAAAGTATCACAGGTGGATCTAGACTGGCAGCACAAGGGAGAATTATTCCTAGCTGGTTGGGCCCATGATGCCTCTGGTCATCAGGGAAGAGATGCAACATACCGATTGGCCCGTGACCGAGGGGTGGACCTTACTATGAACAGCATCTCACAGGTCATCCATGACTGTGAGACCTGTGCTGCAATCAAACAGGCCAAGCAGGTGAAGCCTCTGTGGTACGGTGGATGATGGTTGAAATACAGGTATGAGGAAGCCTGGCAAATTGACTACCTCACCCTTCCCCAGACCCACCAAGGCAAGCGCTATGTGCTGACCATGGTAGAAGCAACCACAGGATGGCTGGAGACCTATCCTGTGCCTCATGCTACTGCCCGGAATACCATCCTGGGCCTCGAAAAGCAAGTCCTGTGGAGACATGGCACCCCAGAGAGAATCGAGTCGGACAATGGGACACATTTTAAGAATGGCCTTATAAACACCTGGGCCAAAGAACATGGTATTGAATGGATATACCACATCCCTTATCATGCACCAGCTGCCGGGAAAGTTGAACGGTGCAATGGACTATTAAAGACTACCCTGAAGGCACTTGGCGGAGGGACCTTCAAGAACTGGGACATAAATTTAGCCAAAGCCACCTGGATGGTCAACACCCGAGGCTCCATCAATCGAGCTGGTTCTGCCCAGTCTGAACCCTTGCACACAGTGGATGGAGATAAAGTCCCTGTGGTACACATGAAAGGGATTTTAGGAAAGACTGTTTGGATTAATCCCACCTCAGGCAAAGGCAGACCCATCCATGGGATTTTTTTTGCTCAAGGACCTGGTTATACTTGGTGGGTAATGCAAAAAGATGGAGAAACCCATTGTGTACCACAAGGAGACCTAATTTTAAGTGAGAACTAAAATTAGTGTGTAAGGTTTCATTCTGTGTATATATGTATATATATGTATGTATCTGTGAGAGTGTATGATGTAGATGGTGATAGAATAAGGGGTGGATTATGTCCTAGGTTACAATGTAAAATTGTGCCCAAGGCATGTATTCTATCCCCATGAGCTGTTGGAGCCAAGGTGGGGCAGTGTTTACCTTATCTTCTGTTAATGAGCCTAACAATGCCTTGCCACATGACTCATAGATAACTCCCGGACCCACTGCATGACTCATAGAATGAGATCATCCCCATTGTGAGATGCTCTGCCCAGGGGGAGGAGCCAAGCATTCCCACCTGGATATAATCCAGGGTTTGAGACAGCCCAGGCAGCTTTTATCCACTGGACTCCCAGAGGAGACAAGAGCTATCACACGTTTCTACAGGAATCACTGCTTCGACAAGACCATCTCATCTGGACTGCCACTACCACCCTAACTAACAGGGTGTCAGGTTGTATTCTGTCTCTGTCAGTGGTTTTTTTTTTTTTTGTACTATTACTTTTATTTTATTTTACTTTATTTTCTTTTCATCTTATTAAATTGTGTTTCTGACTTGGAGTCCTTCACTGGTTTTGCTTTCAAACCAGCACAGTGCTAAGATTGTGAAAATGCTGCAGGATGGCACTAGATGGGCACTTGCAATAAGCCCTCTCTGACTTTGGCTGGGAGGAGAGAGCCAAGAATGGGATCAGGTATGATGAGATGGGATAGGGAGTCTGGAGATCTGCACATTGAAACTGGGTTCTTTTCCACTTTTTTTTCAGGGAAACATGTGAGCACAATCATCTTCCAGTTCATACAGCTGCCAGCTCAGGTCAGAGAAGAATGGGACTGATGGGCAGATCAGCCCTCCTCACTCTAATAAGACAGCTCCTTTGCATATTGGGACCCACAAGATTTCACTTAGAGTGCAGCAGAAATGCCAAGGATTTATGCCTCAGGTATGATGGGGCAATGACAACAAAACAAAGAAATTAAAATCCACAAAGCCCTGCTCTGCAGATGAGTGATTTGGGAGCTACAGTGCTGAAAATCTTTTGGGAATCACAAGTGGACTTGATCTGAGATCAACCTATGTTGGCATTAAGCAATTGCTTATGGAAGCACTGACTCCTCCAAAGCCAACAGAAGAGCCCCCTGCTCTTAGTGACACTGTTATCTGGCCCCAAACAAAGAACATGAAAGGGACCTGGCAAAAATGTTCTTGAAAAAGGGAGAAGCAGTTTGGAAGATTTCTAAAGGAAACAGTATGGTTTTTGACAGAAATCTCCCCTAACTTCTAAATGCCTTTTCTTCATGTATAGTCATCCATACCTTCACTGAGTTTCTTCTCCAGGCATTTGCTACAGCTCTTGCACTTCTGCCTCTTCCTAGAGTTCTACCTGTCTGCCCTTCTGGATGATTAGAAGGATGGAACACCTCTCATAGAAGGAAAGAATGAGAGAATTGGGATTGTTCAGCCTGGAGAAGAAAAGGCTTCAGGGTGACCTAATTGCAGCCTTCCAGTACCTGAGGAGAGCCTACAAGAAAGATGGAGAGAAACTATTTACGAGGGTCTGGAGAAACAGGACAAGGGGGAATGGCTTCTCATTGACAGGGCAGAGTTAGATGGGATACTGGGAAGAAAGTATTTGCTGTAGAGGTGGTGAGGCCTTGGCACAGTGTTCTGGTTTGAAAGTGAACCAGCAGGAGAAATGAACCCACTCAATTATCTTAAGAGAGATTTCAGGTCAGAGTTACAATTTACTAGAGAAATTACAATAAATGCAATGATACACAGAAAAACTGCCTTAAACATACAAAGTCTGAGTACAACCTGGCATCTTGTGGGTCAGGGTGATGGTTGCAGTCCTATAAAGTGGTGGTTGCAATCTTGTCAAAAATGGCAGTCCTGTGGAAGTTCTGGTGCTCCTCTGAATCCATCCAGTGGTGGTGGTCATGTGTTGGAATTCTGGAAATTTAGAATTTGGGGTTTTAGTATATAGTAATACATGTGAGTCAAGATGGAGGGCTTTTGGCATTGTCTAAGTCCTTCTTCTTCACCTTCTTCTTCCTTCTTCATGGGTTTAGGTGGTTTTCTGTAACTGGGTGGAAAAGGTCTGCATTGCAGGCCTTGGGTGGTCATTATTTGGTCAAAAGTATAAATAATATAGGTGTCACCTTGGTATTGGGTAATTATCGCCTAAATAACCTTGGAAAGAGTTAGAAGCACTCCATTTTACCTCATTTCTCTAGCTTGCTAGTTGGAGCTCATGGCTCATGAGTCTATACATAGATAAAATATAATAAACAACCAAGTCCGAACTCGATCCTTCACTTCCTGTGTCTCTATCCCGACCTTGGCAGAGAGAAAAGAAGCCAAAATCTGTCACAGACTTGCAAGTCCCCAAACACAAAGATTATATATGCTCAGGTTCAGGTGGAAATGCTCCGTACCTCACCCAGGTCAAGGAGTTTCACAATGGAATGATGTAATACTATGAGTCATGGATACTTTGGGAGTCTTTGATGGTCTAAGTCATTTCAGCTGCCTATTCTACTGGTGCCGTTGAGGCCATTATGGCCCATTAGCAGAAATGACCTCTCAGGCTAGGTGTGAATGTGCCGGTTCCTCCCCCCAGGAAGTTATCACAGCTGTCATTCCTGAAGAAAAAGAAACACTATCCCTGCCTCAGAGGGTTTGCCTCTTTTTTCCTTATCTCATTCAACACCCAGTTTGAGGTGTCCTGTGTGCACTGGGCAGTTACTGCAAATGGCCCATCATTAACAATTTATCAGAAATGAGGGAGGAGAGTAGAATACACAGTTTGGTTACACCCACATAGTGCTAAACTGGCCCCCTACTCCTGTAACCAGGACACACAGATTGCCCAGAGAAGCTGTGGCTGCCCCATCCCTGGAAGTGTTCAAGGCCAGGTTGGATGGGACTCTGAGCAACCTGGTCTAGTAGAAGGTGTCCCTGACAATGGTGGGTTGGTTGGAAAGAGATGTTCTTTAAGGTCCCTTTCAACCCAAGACATTCTATGATTCTGTAATTCTTGCTGTCCTTGTGTTCCACCAGGCCTCAGACATCACTGAAGAAGGACTGGTGTCTCCCAATTTCCATCCCTTTGTGGCATCATCCTTCATGAAGAGTGACATTTGAAATGGAGGCTGGCACTGACAGAAGCATGACCAAGAAGCCCCGTGAGTTTGCTGCTATGCCTCACTCAGTCCCTGTACATAGCACATATCCTTCTGACAGCCTCTTCCACCCTGTGTCTTGGTTCTTATCCCCAAAGGTCAATTCCAGTCCTATCCACTTCACGGGAAGGGTGCTCTTTGAAATGTGACCAGCTCCATCTATACTGAGGGACAATACAGCCTTTCCCAGGTGCATTCATTCCCAGACCCACCCCTGAATGCACCCTGTACGCAAACTTCGCAAGTTACAGCAACTGCGCAGCCAGTAACCACACAGATTGCATTAGATATGCAAATATCGCAATCACTGCAAACAGCGGAAAATGCAGAAGTGGCGTGGCTTGCAGAGAGTGGTCTGAGCAGAGCGGGAGAGGCAGGTGGGACAGCCCCCTCACACGGAGCCAGTGAAACAGTATCACTTGGAGCCGGCAGACCGACCCCGCAGCTTGGGGCAGCCAGAGTGGCTCCACCTGGACCGGGTGAAGCGGGGCCAGCAGTGCAGCACTGCCCAAGCGAGAAGTGAGCAAAGTCACCCCGGAGGCTCTGCAGTCAATTTTAAAATTACCAGACATGGTTTTGGCTCTAGCCAGCCCGCAGACCTTGGCAGGGATGAGCCAGGGGCAGGAGGAGGTCACGAGAGGACAGGGATCACGTGAAACAAGAGAGGGAGAAAGCGAATCCCATGTCGGACAGGGGGTTTCAAACACCGACCTGGAAGTTACAAATGGCGGCTCTCTAGTACCGAGAGCCGTGGCGCGGGGCTACACACAGCTACCTGATCTTTCCCAAATATCGGCAGACTTCCCCGGGCATGGCACCAGGGTTCCCAGGTCCCTGGGTCCCCCCAGCAATTTGGGCAAGGCCGATAACCACCCCCTTCGGTCACTCAGCCACATACCATGGTGCAATTCTGCGAGAATTACTATGAGATCTATTATTTCAGCTAAGAGACTGCGCACAGGAGCTTTGTATCCCACAAAATGGTGACGCACTGCACACTTCTGCTGTACAACAAAATGGTGGCACCAGACATACTTCTTCCGTACAACAAGATGGCGACGCCCTGTGCACTTCTGTGAACAATGCCTACATACTTCCGTTGATGCCATTTTGTGATCAACAAGATGTTCAACCTCCTGCTGCAGCCCCACCTCTGGCCGCTTCTATTATTGCACCCTATAGAACTTATACAACATATGCAACCACCAGCTCTCCACACAGAAGGAGAAGGAATGAATACAGCATCGAAGTCTGGAGAAGGAGCATCTTTGCAAGACACAAATCCATAGAAAAGAAGCAGAGAATTAGTCTCATTTCCTCCTGTTCCAGGAGTCATCTCAAATAATAATACAAATGATCCTTCAAGAGACATACCAAATTTTACTAATTGGGCAGAAATTAGAAGAAAGGCATTAAAGGAAGAAGATTTTGACATGGCATCAACACAAATAATGGCCATGCCAGTGAGATTTGGCGGACCGAATATAATTCCCAGATGGATACCACTGACACACAACATAATTAAAGACTTGAGACAAGCAATTAAAGAGTGGCTTAGGCTCTCCCTACTTCAAGCAATTATTGAAAGCTACCTTCAATAACTATGATCTAATACCTTATGACTGCAAATATATTGTTACCACAATCTTAACAGATTCCCAATACGTCCTATGGGAAGTCAAATGGAGAAGAGCTCTCACCAAATTAATAGTCTTATGCTAGAGGTCCAAATGCAGCCCTCACATTGGCCCAAATAGCCGGTGGTCCACCTCATGATAAACCAGAGGATCAAGCTGTGAATCTGCCTCGAGATGTGATTATAGATCTTAAGGAAGCAGCTAGGAAAGTTATTTTGCAAATCCAACCTACTTGAACCCCTGAGGGCATTTATACACAAGTAAAGGAGTATCTGAGTCATTCACCTCTTTCATAGACCGCCTTACTCAAGCAGTGGAGAGGCAATGCAGTGACGAAGTGGCACATCCCCATCTGCTTCGAAGCTTGGCTTTCACAAACATCAATGAAGAATGCAAATGCATAATCAATGCCTTACCTGGTCCACAGCTGTAGAGGAATTTCTTAGAGAGCAGGGGCATGATTTGTTATGGGACGTAGCCTGAGCTATCCTAAACTAGGCCTCAGATTTGGGCCTGAATTGGGCCTCAGATTTAGGCCTTGTTAGTAGTGAGCAAGCTTGTGGCGCAGTTAGAAATTATATTAAGGTGTGCTTGGATTTAATTAATGTAGTTTTAGTAATTTTACCGTGGTGACCCCAAAGTTAAGATTGCTTACATTCCTTTTTAATCTAGTACCAATTAGAAAACACCTGTTCACATAAACTATCTGAGACTGTATATAAACCACCATTTTGAAGCAATAAACGGAGAACATATGATATAACCAAATTGGTTGGACCTGTGTTGCTCTGTCAGCCTCCCATGGAAATGTCCTGGCAACACACAGCCAACCAAATTATAGAGGCTTGCAGCAAGATAGGCACTTCTCAACATGTAGCAGCAATCCAAGCAAATGCCTTGGGAGAACAATTCGGGAAACTCCTAGAAGCAGCAGATCAAAGACTAGAAAAGACCCTCGCAGCTCTCCATATAACTCCTCAACAAGACAACTCCACAGAAGTAATGGCAGCAGAACTCGCCAGAAGACCATGTTTCAAGTGTGGGAAATTTGGACATATAAAAAAGTATTGTCCAGAGTCTGCGGAAAATGCGAAAGCACCGAATCGTTGCCCAAGATGCCGAAAAGGGAGACACTTTGTAAATCAGTGTCGTTCCAAAGTGGATGTGGATGGAAGACCTTTACCTCTTCCTGGAAACTCCAAGAAGAGCGCTGAACACCAACATGCTACAACACAAGGGATGGTGGTGGCTCATCAGCCTGGGACCACACAATATGTGGGGAACCCCAATCAGACTCCCTACGCAGAACCATCTGCTGCTTCCCCAGCAACCCAGAATTATTACCCTCAGAGGCACAATGCAAATTGACAGCTTCCAAATTAACATAGTTCATGAATGAGAGTCATGCAGTGACATTCACAGGAGTCACTGGAACATCATGGAAAAGGCAAGAATTTTTAATTATGGGTAAGGACAGAAGCAGTATTTTAGGACTCATCATCTATCCAACAGTCATTTCAGCGAACCAGAATGAGGCATTAACAGTTTTGGCTCAGGCATTACAATTTCCATTGATTATTCCAGAAAATACTCCAATAGCCGAGGCCATTGCTTTACCACCCAATGCAATAGAACAATGAGTCATGCCAATAGTGAGTCAGCAAGCATCATCTGAAAGTGAAGACATGGAGACTCATGTCTTTTGGGTAAAACAAATAGGCCAGGCCCAACCACAAAAAACCTGAAACTTGATGCTTAACAACAAATCAATTACAATCACAGGCATGTTGGACACTGGAACAGACGTAACGGTCATTTCTTATATATTTTGGCTCAGAGAGTGGAACTTGATTACACCTCTGAAATCTCTCAGGAATTGGAGGAACCACGTTATGCAAGCAGAGTGAAAACTCAATCATCACTACAGGGCCAGAAGGAAAAGTAGCAATCATCCGTCCCTTCGTTGTGCAGAAACCCATCACAGTATGGGGAAGAGTCTGCCTGTCACAATGGGGAACAAGAATAGAAGTGGATTTTTAATAGGGGTCACTGAGGCACTCACCACCTTGAAACTGACCTGGAAGACAGACAACCCTGTCTGGGTGGATCAGTGGCCCCTGGAAAAAGAGAAACTGAGTGATCTTAAAAAATTAGTGAAGGAACAATTGCAGAAAGGCCACATCAAGCTGACAAATAGTCCCTGGAACTCTCCAGTGTTTGTTATCCACAAGAAAACTTCCAACTCATGGAGATTGCTCCATGACCTCAGGAAAATCAACAAGATCATTGAAGAAATGGGACCACTTCAACTTGGACTTCCTTCTCTCACTATGATCCCAAGAGAGTGGCCGCTTGTAATTATAGATCTGAAAGATTGTTTTTTCAATGTTCCACTTCATCCAGAGGACGCTCCTCGATTTGCATTTTCTGTCCCAAGCATCAACAAACAAGAATCTTTGCAGAGATATCATTGGGTGGTTCTTCCTCAAGGTCTTAAGAACTCACCAACAATTTGCCAATGGTTCATGGCATGGGCCTTGTCTCCAGCTCGAGAGAAACATCCCCAAGCAATGATCATACATTACATGGATGATCTGCCCATTTTAGCTCCAACACACAAAGAAATGCAGGAGGCTTGTGACAGAGTGATTGCAGAAGTTCAAAATGCAGGACTGGAAGTCTCTACATAAAAATCCAAGAAGCTCTATAGGAATTTCTTCTCATACTTCTGAGGGTGACCAGCACCTCACAGAGAATGGCTTAAGTAATTAGCGAGATGGCATGGTTGAGTATGTCTTGAAGATCAAAAAGGTTTAATACAAAAAGAAAATAATACAAAACAAAGAACAAATCCAAGCATAGTATAGGGACAAGCCCCCTATACCTGCTACAAACACCTCGAGAATGCGTGGAGCACCTTTGTTCTCTCTCTTTTCTACTTAATGATCAAGGATGCTCCTATTGGCAAACTGCCAATAGAAAGAGGTACAGGCTTTGACGAACAGTGACAAGGTCTAACAGGGGCTTCTCTCTTGGCACTGATCCAGTCACTAGGAGAAGAACATGGAAAGTTCTAGCTTAAACTCCTAAAATGTCTAGAGGTAAACTGAAACCTTTTCCCTTATTTAGAAATGCCCACTCAGGTGTGGGAGTGCCTTCCTACAAAGCCCCACCATGGAAATACTTGGGATGGAGAATCACAGAACAAACAATTAGACCACAGAAGATACAACTCAGAACCAATGTCAACAATTTGCAGGATTTACAGCAAATTTTACGAGAGATAAACTGGATCAGACCAATCCTGGGCATCACCAATGAGGAACTTGCACTACTTTTCAACTTATTGAGAGGAGACTGCAATATTAAATCTCCCAGAACCCTCACACCTGAGGCTCAAGAAGCCCTTGAAAAAGTTGCTGAAGCTCTTCAACAGACATGCACATCATTGTGAGATGTCACAGCCGTTTTCTCTTGCAGTGTTGGGTGAAAAAATGCATTTGTATGGCCTCATATTTCAATGGGACACCTCAAAGAGAGATCCTTTGCTGATAATGAAATGGATTTTCTTACCCTACAGATCTCCAAAAACAATTTTCACAACATTAGAAATGATAGCTCAGATCATAATCAGGGCCAGAGCTAGATTGCTGACAACGGCAGGCAAAGATTTCGCAACAATTTATCTGCAATTGAAAATAGAATATTTTGATTGGGCATTCCAAAAATCAGAAGAATTGCGAATTGCATTGTTAAATTATTCAGGTGTCTGTTCAATTCACTTTCCAAGTCACAAGCTGTTGAAAGCAAAATTAAGTTTTAGAGAAAAGCCCACGCTGAGTGAAGTACTGTTGGATGAAATAACATTACTCACTGACGGTTCAGGGAAGACACACAAATCAGTAATAACATGGCAGAACCCAACAACAAAAACATAGGAATCAGACATTCAAATAGTGGAAGGTTCTCCTCAAATTGTAGAGTTAGCAGCAGTAGTCAGAGCATTTCAATTATTTTAAGAACCCCTCAATCTAATTACAAATTCAGCTTATGTAGCCAATGTAGTCAAAAGAATAGACAGGTCACTCTTAAAGGATGTTGATAATGAGGATCTGTATCATTATCTTGAATGCATACAAAAAGCTTTACAACACAGAAAAAGCAAATATTTTATCTCACATCAGAGCACATTCCTCACTTTCAGGATTCTTGGTAGAAAGTGTGTTGGTTTAGCACGGATGGTATAAACCAATTAATGACTGACTTTTAAGACTGATGGCCAGATTGGCCAGTTAAATATAGGTATACACCTCTGGGTCACACAGCCTTAAATCAGGAGGATCTTGGGAAACTTCCCTTTTTCCTTCCTGAATTGGAACAGGTAACAAGGCCGGTTCCAGTTGTTAGCGTAGGAATAAAAACATATAGTCACAGCAGCATGGCTATATGCAGTGCTTTTATTGGGCCCAGAGAACGGGGGGTTTCCTTCGTCCCAAATCCGTTCTGGGGAGATACATTTGGATTTACAATTTATACCTTTTAGTTACATGAGACATCAATGATTCATTTTAATATTTTCCATTCTTCTTATTGATCCTACTGAAACATAAGTCTTTGAGTTTCGAAAGAATATCACAGTTACAATTGTTCTCTATATTCCTACGTTATCCCTTGATTGGTCCTAATTACACTTAATAGCTTATACCTACGCATGGTCATAGTTGGTTAACTTGTACAAAGCAAAGCCAGCTACCTAGCCCATGACTACATTTCACTAGCTTGCTGGTTTCCATCCACCCCCCCGCATAGTTTCTGCTTTCCTTTGAAATCTTGATTCTAAGCGGCTAAGATTTTAACCCTAATATTATCATTTCCCCCCTTTGAAAACATTTTCACTTCACAATTTAATAAGTGTAGATGTTTTCACTTAATATAGTCCTTTATCTTCTGAGTTGTACACTCGATGTTCATCTTCAAATCCGTAGTTGTTGTAGCCATTGTTATGGGTGTTGTCATGAACCGGAGATCTTGAAGATCATGGATATGGATTCCTGTCTTGTGTCAACGCTTTCATTATGGTCCGGTTCCAAGACGATTTTTTTTTTTTTCTCTTTTCAGGATACTGTAAATTAACCAAATCACTAGGAACATAATTAACAACATTATTAAACTCTCAATGATAGATTTAACCCATGAATCTACATTCCATCTTAAACCTTTGAAAATTTTGTCTAACCAACTTGTAGCTAAGCCTTTTGTTCTTCTTGTACCTCATGTCTTATTTGCTTTAACTGACTAATATCATATTCTACATTTTGGTATATGGATGCAACAGTGATCAACTTGTCTTTTCAAAATTCTACACACTCCATGCTCTTTCAGGAGGATTATGTCTAGGGCCCCTATCTGATGAGATTCTTATAGGTACCCCAAACCTGGGAATGATTTCTAGTAGTAACTATTTAACTGTTTCTTTTGCTTGATTTGTGCGACAGGGAAGGGCTTCTGGCCATCTAGAAAATATGTCAACCCTTATTAAGAGATATTTGTACCCCCGAATCCAGGGTAGTTCTACAAAATCAATTTGCCAGTATCTCTTGGTTCTGTGCCTACCCGAATCTTTCTTAACTGTGTCTGTCGTTTAGCTACTGGATTGTTTTTCAAGCAAATCTCGCATTTTGCTATCATAGATTTAGCCATTGTTAACATCTGTACTGAGACCACATTGCGTCTTAATAATTTCACCAATCCCCAATGGGATTCATTATGCTTAATTTGTAGGATCTCCCTCATTATTAAGGGAGGTATCACTATTTGCCCTTGTATGGTTACATACCACCTTTCCAAGTTCTTCCGTGCATTCAGCAGGTGTGCTAGCTTCTCATCTTCTGGTGAATATTTTGGCTCTGGAGGCAAATTGAATTGAGATGCATTAAATTTCCTAGGTATTAATGCCATTGCTGTTTGCACTTCTCGAGCAGCTTGTCGTGCTGTCCAATCTGCTTTTCGATTTCCCTCACAGACTTTGGAGCTTCCTGACTGGTGTGCTCTGCAGTGTATAATTGCTACCTGTTCAGGTTTTTGTACTGCTTTTATTAATTGCAGGATTGTTTTTTGATGTTTAATGTGATTGCCCTGAGAAGACAGCATTCCTCTTTCTTTCTACAGGGCCCCATGCACATGTACTACTCCAAAAGCATATTTTGAATCAGTCCATATATTTACCTTTTTCCCTTCACTCAGTTCTAGAGCTCTGGTCAAGGCAACCAGTTCTGCTTTCTGGGCAGATGTATTTGGTGGTAATGCTTTTGCCTCCACTACTGTACTAGTTGTTGTTACCGCATATCCAGCGTATGTGATCCCGTTCTCCACGAAGCTGCTCCCATCTGTGAACAGTCCCCAGTCTGGTCGTTCTAATGGTACATCCTTCAGGTCTTCTCTCGCAGCATAGGTGTATTCTATTACTTCCACGCTGTCATGCTCTAAAGGGCCTTCTTCCGTTGTGGTACCTAGGAACAAGGCTGGATTCAAAAGGTTAGTTGTCTTTAATGTTACATCATCCTGCTCCGTCAGTATTGCCTGAAACTTCATCATCCTGCTGGGAGACAGCCAATAGCCCCCCTTTTGCTCTAACACAGTGGTTACCATGTGTGTCACAAAGACATCTATGTGTCTTCCCATCGTGAGCTTTCTGGCTTCTTGTATCAGCAGCACAGTGGCTGCTACTGCTCACAGGCATGAAGGCCATCTGGCACTTACATTGTCTAGTTGTTTGGAAAAGTAGCTCACCGGCCTTTTCCAGCTTCCCAAACGTTGGGTCAGGACTCCCAGTGCCAGGCGTTGCCTTTCATGCACAAACACCTGAAAGTCTTTGGAAAGATCAGTTAACCCTAAAGCCGGAGCAGTTGTTAGTGCTTCCTTCAGTTTTCAGAAGGCTTCTTTCTGTGGCTTGCCCCAGGTGAACGGCTGCGTCTTCTGTGCTTCATACAATGGTTTGGCAATTAGCCCATAGTCTATGATCCATAGGCGACACCATCCTGCCATCCCGAGGAAGACTCGCAGCTCGTGCAGATTCTGGGGCTCTGGAATAGCACAAATAGCTTGGATACGATTAATACCCAGGTTTCTCTGTCCCTGTGAAATTTCACATCCCAGGTAAACCACAGTCTCTCGGGCAATTTGTGCCTTTTCTCTGGATACTTTGTATCCTCCCATACCTAGTGAGTTTAAGATCTCAATTGTTACCTTTACGCAGGTTGCCTTTTCTTCTGTTGCTATCAGTATGTCATCAACATATTGCAACAAAAGGTATTGGTTTCTTGGTACTTGCCCTTGTCTGGTCCAGATCTCCAGCTCTCTTGCTAGTTGGTTTCCAAATAGAGTGGGGGAGTTCTTAAAACTCTGGGGTAGTCATGTCCTGGTGAGTTGGGTTTTTCTCCCGTTTTGTGGGTGTTCCCATACAAAGGCAAAAAGTTCCTACTTTGGTCATTGAGAGGTATACAGAAAAATGCATCTTTAAGGTTAATCACAGAAAACCATTTATAAATTACTTTTACAGATGTTAACAATGTGTATGGATTTGCAACTACTGGATGAATATCTTTGGTTATTTTATTTATTGCCCTAAGGTCTTGTACTAGTCTGTAATCTCTATTTGGTTTCTTTACTGGGAATATTGGTGTATTATATTCTGATTCACATTCTTCTAAAATTTGGTATTTCAGAAATTTGTCAATAATCTTGGCTGCTCCCTGCTGTGCTTCTATTTTTATTGGATATTGTTTTACCTGTACGGGTTTAGCTCCTTCTTTTAATTCCACATGCACTTGTTGTTCTAGCTTAGATTTTCCAGGTATGTCTGTTTCCCAGACGAAGGGTATCACTGCTTCTTCCACTTCCCTAGGAATTGCAGAAACTGGTCTTTCTTTTATCATTAAAAATTTCCCAGTTTTGGATTCAGGTATTTTTATTAATAACTCCTCATTCTCAAAGGTAATTACTGCATCAAGCCTTGCTAATAAATCTCAACTTAAAGTGGAACGGGGCAACCAGGCACATACAAAAACTCATGAGTTAGCACCTGTATCAATCAGAAAATCTACTTCTTTATCTCCCAAGAGCAGTGCAACCAATGGCTCCATGGTTTCCTCTTCTTCCCCTTCCCCTTCACACAGTCCTGACCAATTCATAGTTCCAGGCATAGCAGTTTGGACCTCAATCCACATCTACCCTTGATATTGCTTTAACCCCACCACATCTATTCCAGGTGCATCACCAGGGTCTCACCCAGGATCATCGCCTGGGAAATTATAGTCCAGATTTCCCGTGACAATTCTATTTCCCATATCCTCTTTTGCCCTTTCCCCGGCTGCACTGGTGACCATGTCTTTCTTAGTTGGGTCCATCAATGTGTCCAATATTACTTAAATGTTATCCCAGTCCAGATTCTGTGTTTTAACAATCACCTTAAAAATTCTGGCAATTCTGTAGCTCTCAGCGCTATTTTTCCACATGACTAAATCTCCAAAGAAAAAAAAGGCACTTTAACAAAACCGGTCCTTCCACTCTCACACCCTGTCTTAGAGGGGCAATTAAACTTTTCTTTTGTTTGCCAGCCTCCAATGCACCCTTTCTTGGCTGAGGCCAAGCTGGGGCTAACCTTGTCTGAGTACGGTGAGATACAGGTTTATTGTCCTCACTTTCACTACAGTCTGCTCCCTGTGCAACTTCTTTTGCACCCCCCCCTTTGTCTCTGTGTTACTGGTAAGTCCTGGTCATTTTCTGGGGAAGGAGGTGAAGGCGGCACAGGAGAGTATAAGGAGGCATGAGCCTGAGCAACAGGAGAAGGAGGTATTGGTGGGAAAGGGGGTATCCTTGAGCTGGAGTTGGGGGAGGAAGAGGGGCATATTGAGCAGAGATTAGTGGGGAAGCCGCAGTTAGTGGGGAAGGGTGTGGGGAGAATATGGGGAAGATTCCTGAGCCAGGATCAGTGGGGAAGCTGGGGTTTTTGGAATGGGAGGATATATTTGAGCAGGAACCTGTGGGAGGGGTGGGTATCTTTGACCAGGGGTCGGTGAAAATATTTCAGATGGCGGGGTCAATGGATCAGGTGATATTAGACTAGATGGTGAAATAGGGTTAGAATTTCCCTTTTTTGGGGCTACTAAAAAATCGCCCTCCATATCATCTTTTCGATAAACAGTTTCATCCATTGCCAAATGTTCCAAACAATGTTTCTCTTGATCACAGCCTATACACTTATTATTTTCAGATACTTTAACAATCATTAGTTCACATTGAGAAAGCCACTCGGGCTTTTTCTGCAGATAGAAAAACAGATCTAAGTACGGAATTTCATCAAACTTGTTTTCCCGTTTACAATACAGCAGCAACTGTAAGATTGTATCAGAATCCAAGGACCCGTTTTCGGGCCAAACCTTCCCATCCTCCAAGACATATTTTGGCCACCAGTTTTTACAATAATCAATCAACATAGACTTACTTAATTCTTGACCAAAATTACCCTCTTTCCAGTGCTAACACGCACCCCAATGGAGAACTTCGTGGGGCAGGAGCATTGCTGCCTGCCCCTGTGAAAACCCCTTTAAGTTTCTCCATTATAGCTTCAGAAAACCACAATTACCGACCTGCAACGCTTTCGCGATGACTTATGGAGGGTTGCCTAGGCAAACCACAGGAATTCCTTAGCCCCAACCATGCGTGGTTTTCACCACGTCTTACAGGCAGGCAATACCATATACCAAAGTAAAATAAAAGCACTTACCTCCCAGGGGGCTTTGTGGGGCGAACCAGGGTCCCTGTCGATGACTTCTTTTTCGAGAAAAATTCCTCGGTGCCGGCGTAGAGGTGATCGGCAGGGTTTTCCCCGGTCTGTCCGACAGAGTCCCATCTGGGTCGCCAAAATGTTAGCGTAGGAATAAAAACATATAGTCACAGCAGCATGGCTATATGCAGTGCTTTTATTGGGCCCAGAGAACGGGGGGTTTCTTTCGTCCCAAATCCGTTCTGGGGAGATACATTTGGATTTACAATTTATACCTTTTAGTTACATGAGACATCAATGATTCATTTTAATATTTTCCATTCTTCTTATTGATCCTACTGAAACATAAGTCTTTGAGTTTCGAAAGAATATCACAGTTACAATTGTTCTCTATATTCCTACGTTATCCCTTGATTGGTCCTAATTACACTTAATAGCTTATACCTACGCATGGTCATAGTTGGTTAACTTGTACAAAGCAAAGCCAGCTACCTAGCCCATGACTACATTTCACTAGCTTGCTGGTTTCCATCCACCCCCCCGCATAGTTTCTGCTTTCCTTTGAAATCTTGATTCTAAGCGGCTAAGATTTTAACCCTAATATTATCACAGTCTGCTGTGTGGCCCCCGGGACCTGGCGGCCCTGCCGATCCCACCACCCCCACTGCTGAGGGAGGAACAGCTTGGGCCTGGTCATGCCTCCGGGTCCCCCCATCGGCTGCCGGCAGGGGGAGGGAAAGGTTGCAGCTTAATGTCTAGCGTACTTTTAAAGCTTACCCCTCCACCAGCCAGGGGAGATGTTTTTCCCCCCCAGGGGCCCCAGGGAGCAGCTTTGAGCTGGGCCACCTCGGATGGGACTGGGGGGGCATCCATCGGCCTGCCTGGCTGCTGAGATCCTGGCTGCCGTTTCTGGGCCTTCCACCCTCCACAGGCTTTGGGATCCTTTTGGCTGTTGCCCAGCAGAGATCATGTGACCATCTGCAGGCCCGGGCAAGAAAGTTAACTCTTTCCTGGCAAAATGAAGCTTCCAAGGCCTAACCCTTCCCTGAGTGAGAACAGACAAAGTGACTGAACTGTAAAGAGACACAGCATGAACAGTCAGTCAAGAGAGAATGAAAAGACTATTGGGAGAAGGGATGGAAGAGTTGCCTAGTTTAAGCTGGACTTTTCTGGTGAGGCCATGGAGACTGGACTAAAATATCCCTTTAAACCATGGGAAAAATATGCATTTTGGGGAGATGATGAGAGTTTTTAAACTGTAGAGATAAACAAAGGTATTTGTGATGGACTAAGTAAATACTGAAGTAGTTGTGATCTCATGAGATGCTTGAACAGAGAGAGATGAGAAGCCCTCTGCACCAGTGAGGAAGTGAGAAGACATCTCTGTTCTTTGAGATGAAGAATCCTTTGCCTTTGGAGTTCATCTTTAAAAAGTGACACCCTAGTATGCCTGAGTTCCCATGACCCATAAGCAGCTTGGGAAACTACTAGTGGGAGGAGATTTTCATGGAAGCAGGGTTTCCCCAGGCGGCTGTTTTTGTGACAGTTAAAACCCACATGAGAACTGTTCTAGGTTGTCACTGGGGGGAAAGTCCATGCTAAACTAAGAGAGACTCTTCTCCCTGAAGAACTGATGAAAGGTTATTTTTAGAATGGTGAAACTGACTGAAAAACACAGGTTTTGTCTCTTTATGCTGTTTGTGGGAAAGTGAACAGTTTGTGGGGGGAAGGAAGAGTGTTTTGAAAGTTTCATTTGATTCTTATTTTCTTCTTAGTGTGTGTTAATAAAATTATCTGTTTACTTTTAAGTTGGGCCTGTTTTGCCTTTTTCTCTTAATCCTATCTCACAGCAGAAATGACATTTAAACCACTACACTAAATTTGGCAGACAGGTGAACGTGAAACCACTACAGAAGGGAATGCAGAAGCAGACAAATTAACGATGCCTATTGCAGACACCTTGCCAAACATTTTTGAGCAGGCAAAACTGAGTCACGCATTTTTTCATCAAAATGTGCAAGCTCTTATGCATTTGAACAAAGCCCTGTATGCTTTAAATTTTTTAAACAGTTCTTTTGCAGAACCAAACCTACCAATCATTAGACATTTTTTCAACACCACACAGGCAAAATTAAAGGAAAATCCTTTAGTTTTGATCAGAAATCCAGAGATGGGAAAGATTGAAGGTCCATTTCAACTAATAACCTGGGGCAGAGGATATGCTTGTGTCTCCACAGGTTCAGGTCCAAAGTGGATTCCTTCAAAAAACGTGAAGCCCTATGGACTGCAGACACACACAGATGACTCTAAGAACAGAGAAGCAAGTACGCAGACATGAACTGCAGTCTTGACAAACATCTCTTGTCCCACATGCAGAAGCTGTGAACTTTGGGTGTGGGAAATCCTTGGTATTGTAGAGCCTTGTTGGCAAGAGACTAGTGTGGCTCGTGTTATGATTCAGAATTTTATACAAGGTATAAGGTCATTGAAATTTTGATTGAATCAGAGAAGAAATCGAAGAAAAAATATGAAGCTCAATCAGATATACTCGTGACTTATTACTTCATTGTTTGCCTTAAGTAATGCGATCCTGCCCGTGAGTCAACCAAAAAACAATGTTTGGGTGACCTTGGCCAATGCATCAGGCTTGGATACCATTTGTTTGACTTATTCAAGTCCAGAAAAGCTTTTCTCAAACTGATTAGTCAGCTTACCGGAGGATGATTGGCCAATACCAAAACATGTCTCCCCAGATCTTTCAGGACTTGTTATTAGTCCCACTGAGGGATGGGGTGTCTGGACTAAATTTCTCCCTGAAGCACCCTATGAATCTCAAGAATTGGAAATCTTTGGCTCAGTGAAAATGGATTTTTGCATAATACTTGATTTTCCTGGGTCAAAACAAAGTAAAGACAAAATTACAGATGTCACTCCAAATCTTGCCTTGTACAGAAATGTGACATCTTGGTGCAATTTCACCTCAGTCTTGTGCACAGGACCCAACCATATCCCTTTGCAGTTATCTCAAGAGATCTTTCTCATTTGTGGAGATAGAGTTTGGCTTGCCATTCCATCAAATGTCGAGGGTGGTCCATGTAGCATTGGGAGACTTACTTTGCTAACACCTAATGTAAAAATGATAAAAGAACAGAAACATAGAGAGAAGAGGTTTGTCGATCAGTATAAACCTGACTGATGATAACTTCAGAACCTGGAGTTTTGGAAGGAGGTTTACAGCAGCTCTCCTGCCTCAAGCTGCTTCAGGGGCAGCCTTGAAACAATTGAATCAACTAGGTTGTTGGCTAAGTAAGCAATCTCATGCCATTTCTCTTGAATTGAGCAATTTGTTAACTGACATTCAAGGTGTGAGATATGCAACTCTGCAAAACAGAGCAGCGATTGATTTCCTTTTGTTAGTGCATGGACATGGATGCAAGGACTTTGATGGAATGTGTTGTATGAACCTTTCCAACCATTCAGTATCTATACATAAGAGCATACAACAATTGCAGGAAGGTATGACCAAACTCAGAATCGAAGAAGGATCATGGTTAAATGATCTGTTTGGTTGGTTGATCCTTGCACCATTGTGGAGAGAACTTTTGGAAATAGGTATATATGTATTGATTGTCAACATAGTCATGGTATTTGTGCCTTGTCTACTTCAGTGTATCCGTCAGAGGTTTGACAAAGCAGTCAAAACAGTTTTCATGGTTCAAACAAGAGGGGGAGATGATGGAATCCTGGAAGCTGAGAATTTTAGGCTTTCTGTTCTAACAGACACTGATCCTCAAGGAAACGCTACATTTTACCTGAGGCCATGGAATAGGCTCCCAAAGTTGAGTGATAGCACTGGGATTATAGATGTGTAGTTTGAATAGAAGTGTGTAATATCACAGGATGGAAAACTTAGATTTTAAGGTTTTAGTATATAGTAATATATATAAAGCAAGATGGAGGATTTTGGGCATAGACTAAGTCCTTCTTCTTTCACCTTCTTCATGGGTTTGGGTGGTAGCTTGTAACTGGGTGAAAAGGTCTGCATTGCAGACCATGGGTGGTTAGTTATTGGGTTAAAAGTTAAAATAATATAGGTGTCATCTCATAATTGGTCCATTTGTGCTTAAAAGACCTTGGAAAGAGTTAGAGACACAACCATTTTTCACTTTGTTAGCTAGGACTCACAGCTTGTGAGACTGTATTATAGATAAGAATTAATAAACATCTGACTCCGAACATGAAAACAACATCTCTCATCTCTCTTCTGGCTCTAACAGAAGAAAAGAAGATTAAAAACCCACAGAGATGAACACAACAGTCAGTGTAAGGGACACAGCAGTGTGTTGAGGCATTGCTGGCATTTGTAATTCCTGATCTACCCTTTCTACAGTTATGTGGGGAGTGAGGTCACCCTCTAAAGGAGGCTCTACTCCATGGGCATTAGGAGTCCAACTGCTGCTGGGAAACAGCAGGAAAGTTCTAAGAAACACTATCAGGCATTACACCATCACAGAATCACAAAGTAGTTTGGGTTAGAAAGGGTGTCTGGAGATCAGCCAGTGCTTTCTATTGCAAGCTCTTTCCCAAGGGAAACCTTTCAACAGTTTTCTTTTCTCAAAAAAAACTTGTGTAAATAACTACCTTTTCTCATAACATTCTAAGTAAACAATATTCCTTTCTCATAACAACCTTTCTCTAGGTGCTTTTTTCTATTTCTGTAGTTTAACCAATGGAATTTGAGAGGTGTCAATCCTATGCACCAATCATGTGCCTTTTGTTTTGCAGCATGTTATAAAAGAGCATAATGAATTATAAATAAAGCCTTCTATTCTCTTTGCCTTCTGAGAAGATTGGAGTTTTGGGTCCTTATTTTCATGTCCTAAGAAGACACTCAGAAGCAGGGGGTAGTTTCTAAACAATTGTGTAGGTAAAAAATAATCAACCAGAGCTTACCTGAAAATGATCACAAAACCAATTATAATTATAATTTCTAAAAATCATGATACTAAGAAAGAACTGAACAGGCCTAGACTGGAATACCCTAGGAGTCATTTGTACAGAGAGAAGGGAATTTTATCACTATTGAGAATGATTGATGAAATCACTTTCTTAATGGCATCCTTGAGCTGCAGGTGCCTCATCGTGTAGATAAGGGGGTTTACTGCTGGAGGCACCATTGAGAACAGCACCTGTCACCATGAGATCAAGGTAATGAGAGGAGATAAAGGCAGGGACTCAGGTAGGCAAACATGCCTGTGCTGATAAACAAGACCACACACAGGTGTGGGAGGCACGTGGAAAAGGTTTTATGCCATCCCTGTTCAGAGGGGATTCTCAGCACAGCCCTGAAGTTCTGCACATAAGACAGCATGACGAAAGTCAACCACCCAAATGTTGAACACACAAAAAAACCCACCCCAACTTCCCCGAAGTAGTGATACCAAAAAGGTCAATTCAATTTCTACTGTAAATGTGAGCTTTTAGTAGAAAGACACTGTGACTGAACTTTTAGCAGAGAAGAAAGGCATGTGGAAATTGTTCTCCAAGCAAGGACATTGGAAGATAAAGAGGAGACATCTGGCTTAGGAATGCAGCTACAGCCAAAACAAGGGCTGAGTTTGAGAACTTGAGGAACATGGGAGGGGTTTTTATGGTAATGGACAAATTATAATATGCATGTAGTGTCTGTATATTAGCAACACACTTGTAGAAATCAGGGGGCATGTTAGGAGGAGTTATCCCCTGTGCCACTCCAGGCACCTGAATGCCCTCTTTAACACTAAAAATTGGTGTTAAGGATTTTTATTTTACCCCGTTTTTGGTAATTTGGTGATAGTAATTGACTACCCAGATGAGATCTTGGACTCTAAGTTTCAGTGGATCCACAGTCAACAGGCCTCCAGCCGGCACCAAGGAATTCTCGGGGGGGAACCCTCCACTTTGGATTGTTAAGAGACTCAAGGCAAGATCCCTGGGGTAAGTAAAAGGCATAATTAAAATCTTGGGGTTATTGACTGGGGGTACTAAGCCCCCACTAAGTTTCTGATAACTCTGGTAATTCTGATAACGGTGGTAACTGTGGTAATGGGGTTGAGACCCTGGCAGGGTTTTAGTCCCTGTACTCTGTTGGCAAGCTTACTGGGGATTAGAGGCCCACCAGGGTTTGGGGGACCTGATAAGTGGTTTGATTCTTCTCTGAAAGTCTTATGCCCAGCTGAGCAGCCTTAGCACCTTGGTCATGTCTGGATAGGGGTTTTAATCCCTTCTGGAAACTTAAAGTGTTGCACCCAGCCAAGTGTTTAGCCGTAGCTGTGCCCACAGTAAAGAGAAGAAAAAAAAAGGGGAGGGAGAGAAAAACTGTTGTCCGGGCATAATGTTCTGTGCCGTGCTGCTGGACCCCTACTCCTGCAAGCACTGCGTGCCAAACTCCCTACATGGGCCAGAGCGGGCAGGCAGGCAGGTTTTGAATTCTAAGTGGTATATAACAAAAAAGTTAACCAAAAGTAACATTGTAACAAGATGTGCAGGTAAAGCAAGCAAGATAGCAAAGAAAGAAAGATAGCAGGGCAAGTGAACACTAGTGCAGGTCAAAACTAAGGTTCCCAATTTGTGGTTGGTGCAGTATCTGCGGAATAAGAGTAAAGAAAGAAACACAAGTGATAATTTTTGCTGTAAAGTTCAGGCATCTGGATAGCATCAGGAATGGGTAGCACTGACAGTAAGGAGATTGTCAAAAAGAGTCCATTGGAGTATGTTTTGGCTCACTGGAAGGATCTCTGGAGGCAATTTAAAGAAAAGTGATTTAATTAAATATTGTAATCAATGGTGGCCACTAAATAACTGAGAAAATGAAGAAAAGTGGCCTGTAAAGGGGACCTTATAATATAATACTCTATTGCAGGTAATGGTGTTTTTAAGAGGAGAAAACAAATGGAATGAAGTTATTTACCTGGATATGTTTTTCACTCTGAGAAACAAGCCTGAGTGGCAGAGATGGTGTGGTATTAATTTATCCCCACAAGATTCCTTAGTTTTGGCCCTAGAAAAGGACAGAGATAATAGAAAAATGAGAAGGTGTTGTTCTGCATGTAGTATAGGTCAGAGATGTCTTGAGAGAGAGAAGAAGAAGATAGTGAGGTGGATCTTTTAGAATTAGAGTCTAATCTCCTCAGGAGAGTCCCTGGTCCCTCATCTAGTGGTAGTAGATTAGAAAGTGAGAAAGGAGATTACTCAGATGACCCAGATGAGGGAATAAGCCCAGGGACTCCAGTAACAGCTCGCACTAGAAGCAAGACTAAAAACTCACAGGGGCCATAGTGGCAGTTTTAGAGCAACATCAAAGGGGAGGATGTGGTTGGGGACAAGGCAGAGGCAATGGTGGAAATGGTAGGGACTGCTCAAATCAATCCCATGGAAAGTTAAAGCCAAATCAGTGGGCTTACTGTAAGGAAGAAAGGCATTGGAAATGCCAGTGCCCAGAGTTACTAAACACTACACAGGAAGCTGTTGTTGCAGCAATAGACAACAGTGAGTGACCGGGACCAGCAGATCTTTCCCTAGCAGACCCGCTGGTTAAGATACAGCTAGGGAATGATAGAGAAGTTGAATTCTTAATAGATACAGGGGCTACATTTTCAGTTTTAAATTAAGCTTTAATGCCTAAAAGTGAAAAACATATCCAGATAATGGGAGCCACAAGCCAACCAGAGAATGCCTTTTTCTTAAAACCATTAGGATACAAAATTGGGAAAAGGATGGGACTGCATCAATTCCTCTATCTGCCAAATTTGCCTAAATCCCTATTAGGCAGAGATCTTGAAAATTTAGAGGCAACAATTGAGTTTAGAGAGGGAAAAATAAGATTTAAAGTACCTGAAAGCAAATGGATTTTAGCATTAGGACTGGTGTAGTGGTTTTGGTTCGCTAATTTGAGTTTCTCAGCTAATGCACTAATAAATGTAGTGGGTCTAATGTTGGCTAAACACCATTGCACCTACTTGAATTATTTACTCTTTTTTTGCTGTGAGATAGGATTAGGAAAAGAGCAAAGCAAGCTCAAAACTTTAAAGGGTATAAAGAAAACTTTATTTAAACAGAACTGAAAGAAAAAAATAAGAATTAGAATAAAACTCAGAACACTTTTCCTTCCCCTACAACTTTCTTTTCTTTCCTACTGACAACGTATAGAGACAAAACCTGTGACTTAGGTCAGTTTATTACTTCTAAAATAGTCTTTCATCAGTTCTCTTAAGGAGAGGAGTCTCTTTTGCTATGTCATACAGACTTCTCTACAAGAAAACAGTTCTCTCGTGGCTTTAATTCTCATGAATAGCAGCCACCTAGAAATCTGCATTCGTGAAGTCCTTATTTCATGCAGCCTTCCCACAGCTGCATTTGTGAGCTATGTCTAACTTATAGGGTACTATTTTAAGGACTAGTTGTTTAAAAGCAAAAGTCTTCTTTATCTGAGATTATCTTCCTCTCTAGGAACAGAAGTCATCTTTTTCTTTTTCTGAAAGCAAAGAGTTTTCATCATTTTCATCTCTCTCTTTGTTCAAGCTTCTCATGAGATTACAACTACTTTAACATTTGCTTGCTTTAGCATGAATGCCTTTGCTTATATCTACAATTTGAGCACTCCATCCCTCCATATTTTGTTCATGAATTAAAGGGATATTTTTAGAGTATCACAGTTCATTACTATGGCTTTGCAAAAGAATTTTAGTCTAAGACTAAAGCATCTCTCTATTCTCTTCCTATATGAGACTTGACACTTTTTTTATTAACTATAGTGTATTTATGCTGGTTTTTTATGTCTCTTCACTGTCTTTTTTTAAGATTGTTGAAAGAATGTGAATCCGAATTTAATACTCCTATACTACCAATGAAAAAACCTAATGGAACTTATAGATTAGTGCAAGATTTGTGAGCAGTCAATGGGATTGCTAAAAGTATCCACCCAGTGGTTGCAAATCACTACACTTTGCTAACTAAACTCCAAGATAATCACATTTGGTTCTCAGTGATAGATCTCAAAGACACTTTGTTCTGCCTGCCACTTGCAGAAGAAAGTCAAAATGGGACAACCCTAGCACAGGCAGGAAAAACCAACTTGCCTGGACGGTGTTACCTTAGGGATTCAAAAACAGTCCCACAATTTTTGGGAATCAATTGGCCAAAAACTGGAGCAATGGCATTCTCTGCCTGGGGAGGGAATGCTCCTACAATATGTAGATGATCTACTAATTGCTGCTAAAACTATCAAAGAGTGTCTTGTATGGACAATAAATCTGTGGAATTTTTTTGGACTAAATGGTTATCGAGTGTCTCAACAGAAAGCTCAGCTGGTGCAACAACAGGTGACCTATCTCAGATATGAGGTCTCTGGAGGACAATGATCCCTGGGAACCACACAAAAGGAGGCAATCTGCCAAACACCTAAGCCACAAACTGTAAGAGAACTGCACTTTTCTTGGAATGACAAGTTGGTTCTGGTTGTGGATTGTCCTGGTTTAGGGCAAATTTGGGAGGAAACACAACTATGGATATACAACTACGGACTGATTGTGAAACCTTTATACTAGCTAGTGAAAGTTTCTAAGAATATTGTGATGTGGACCCCTGAAACAAATCATGGTTTTGAAGAGTTAAAGCGTTAGCTCATGGGAGCCCCAGCCTTGGGACTTCCTGACATGAGTAAACTGTTTTGATTATTCTCATATGAGAGACAGGTAATAGCTTTAGGAGTTCTGGCACAACATTTGGGTCCTTACAAAAGGGCATTAGCCTATTTTTTTAAACAATTCAATACTGTGAGCAAGGGCTGGCCAGCCTGTCTTAGGGCAGTAGCAGCAGTGATCATGAACATTGAAGAAGTAAGGAAGTTTACACTAGGACAAAAGATGACTGTTACATGGTATCAGCTGTTTTAGAACAGAAAGGGAACCATTGGCTGTCTCCTTCGAGGTTCCTAAAATACCAAGCAGTCCTGGCCAAATCTGATGATATTGAAATTCAAGTGACCAATATTTTTAACCCTGCCTCTTTTCTGCAAGGAAAGTCTGATGCTGAACCTGTAGTACACGATTGCCTAGAGACCATTGAAGCTGTGTACTCCAGCAGCCCAGATCTAAAGGAGGAGCTGCTTCCAGATGCCATGAACTGGTTCACTGATGGCAGCAGTTTTGAGACAGGGAGTGTGAAGGGCAGGGCACGCTGTGACTATAGTCTCGGAGGTAATTGAATCAAACCCATTACTAGCAGAAACCTCAGCACAAAAGGCTGAGCTGATAGCCCTCACTCGAACATTAGAACTGGCAAAATGAAAGAAAGTTAATATTTGGACTGATTCCAAATATGCTTATGGAATTGTTCATGCCCATGGAGCCATATGGAGAGAAAGAGGACTCCTGACTGCACTAAAGATGATCAAATATGCAACTGAAATCCTCAGGCTCCTCAAGGTGGTGAAACTCCCATTGCAAGTGGCAATTATACGTTGCCGAGGGCACTCTAAAGGTAACACCCTCCTGGAAGCAGGTAACAAATTTGCAGATCATGAAGCTAAAAGAGCTGCTGAAAGAAATTAACTAATTGTGGCAGCTTTAATACCTACTGCAGTATCAACTAACCAACCTGTAAAATACCAACCCTCTGATCATAAATGGATTAATGACAATAAAGGAAAACTTTTGGACAATGGTTGGGGACAATTAGAAACAGGTGAACTAATAATACCAGAAAAATTAATGAGACATTATGTAAAATCTGAACATGATAAGACCCACTGGGGAGCAGAGCCCTTACACAAATACCTAATGGAACGAATTGCAGGCCCAGGCTTACACGACATTGTTAAAGAAGTAACATCACAATGTGTGACTTGTTTAAAGAATTATCCAAATACAATAGTCAGGCTAGAACAAGGGGTTATTAACAGAGGAGCTTTCCCTGGAGACTTGTGGCAGATAGACTTTTCTGAACTCCCAAGAAAGGAGGGGTTTCGATATTTGCTGGTACTTAATGATACTTTTTCTGGGTGGCCAGAAGTGTTTCCTTGTAGGGCAAATAAAGCTAGAGAAGTAATAAAAGCACTTTTGAATGAGATCATGCCTAGATTTGGTGTACCTAGGGAAATATCGTCTCATATGAGGATCACGTTTTTGTGCACAAATTGTGCAAGCTGCCAGCAAGGCCTTGGGAACTGAGTGGCAATTTCATACTCCTCACAGGCCACAAGCTAGTAGTCAAGTAGAGAAAATGAACCACATGCTTAAACAACAAAAAGCTAAGATCTGTCAAGAGACAAATTTGTACTGGTACCAGGCATTATCCATTGCCCTCATCAGAATCAGGGTAAAGCCAAAGTCAAAAGGAAAGATTAGCCCATTTGAAATCTTATATGGTAGACGTTATGGGTTAAATGCCACTCATGATGAAAACCTGACCCAGGTTGATAATCAATATATTTATGATACTTAAAAACCATTAACTCTCAGTTGCATCAGAAGTATAACACTGTATTTGAAAGCCAACCTAAGGAACCATATCATAAATTGCGCACCATTGATCCTGGTGACTGGAAGTATGTTAAGAATTTTTCAGGTGATTCTCTACAGGAGAAATGGGACAGACCATTCCAAGTCCTCCTGACAACCTGCACTGCAAATCGCATGAGAAAAAAACCTACTTGGATGCACTATACCCGAGTGAAGAAATCTCCTGTTGCACCTTGGACAGTAACAACCATTGATAATGATGGTCTGAAGCTGAAACTCAGCCATAAATCATGAATACTTTGTTATGCTTTGTTACTGTTTGGCAGATTGTAGTAGCTTTTGATGTAAATAAGTATGTAGCTTTGCTTGAGGCAATGTGTCCTGGTTTCAGGCAGATTTGGGAGAAAACCTCCTATGGGGGCCCTCCCTCCCCTCCCCCAACCGTTTCGGGAAAAGACTTCCTCAGAGAGAAGTGCAAAAAACCTGTTTATTAAACAGGCAAAGCACTCCCAGCACAATACCCAATGACAAGAACTTTGTGCCACTCCGGAGAGATGTCAAACTTGGAGAGAGAAGTCCTCCCCTCAAAGATAGTAACTGTGTTCTGTTGCTCCATTCCTCTGGCACTGGGAGAAAAAGGAGTTGCTGCACAGGGCTGGTCTTGGTGGGGTGGGTCCCAGGTGGACGCCCCCCCGGCGCTTCCTCCAGGTCCTCAGTCCGGAGGGATTGGAACAGTTCCGAGGAGAGGGAATAAAAAGGGGAAAAAAAGGAAAAAAAAAGAGGGAAAAAAGGCTTCAACTATCTACAAGACGTACTGCTACCTACGCTACCACTAACTAACTAACTGCCGGAGGGAAAAAAAGAGCAGAGCTTCTCCCCATCTCACCGTGCTCCAACTCCCCCACTTCCAAGGTCACTCCAAGGAGCAGAGTTTTCCTGGGGAAAAACAAACCACGCTTCCCTTCCCCTTTGCACCCAACAGACAATTGGGGATACACACATCACCCTAGGACACAATGGCTAATCATACTGGAATAAGAGATTGTTGACTGTGTGGAGAGGTATTTAAAAGCTTTTCAGCCTTAGGGCAAACTTAGCAAGCGATATGCTGTGGATCCAGCTCAGCAGTGGGATAGCTCTTAGCAGTGTTTATAGCTCTTAGCAGTGGATCAGCTCGCAGTGATATTCAGCTATTAGCAATGGATCCCAGCTCTTGCTTGCTACATGCCAGGCAGACACAGGGAGAGAGAGGAGAAGGCGGTGTGCGGTTCCGTGAAGATGTTTTTATTTCAGCATCCTCTTCGAAGGGTCGCAGTGACAGCTCTTCTGACTTAACAGGGCAATATTCGGAGTTTATATAGGGTTGAGGGGTTTTGAAAAGTGAACCAATGGGAGAGTTGAAGTACAATTTGGCCTATAGTCTTACAGAGAGATAAGAGGGGTCTAAAGGCGCCAAGGGGCTTCTTTTTTGGCCATTCATCGTGACTTTGCATTTTCTTATCTCAGGCCACAGATCGCCAGGGAGGCCTCTCAGCCTCCGAGGCTGCAACAGAGAGGTACAACAAATATACTTACTGTTGTTAGGGGTATCATCTGGTAATTGGACTGAATTAAACCTGTATACCTTGTATAAAAGTAGTATACAATGCAAACAAACAGATTCACCTTTAGGAAAACCCCTTTTTCAGTTATCACTCATCAATCAATCCATTATTTATGTGGAGTCAGACTTTACAGGACCAAACTTATGCCGGTTTAATAATACTACCAATTGGACCAGAATTACCGCTGTCGTGGTTTGACCCACCCTAGAAAGTGAGAGAGTGTTGGTTCAGAGGTTGTCACCCTGTGAACCAATGAAAAGTCATTTTATCTCTGTGAACACACATTTCAGGCTGTGAAGGGGGTGGAGTACCTCTCTTTGCCTTCCGGCCTTCAGAGAGCAGACTCCCCTCCTCCTCCTGGCTGTGGAGGGGGAGGGGAGGCCTCTCCTGGCCAAGGCCGAGGCCTGCCTATGAGGCCTGTGCCTGGGGGGGGGTAAGCCTGGACAACAGTATTTACCGGCTTGCTGGCACAGCTGTCCGAGTTTCACTGTTGTTGGATCTGGGCCAGCACAGCTGCCTGTGAGCTCTGGCCTTGGCTGGGCCCCCCTCCTCCAGACCAGAGAGGAAAAAAAAGAGAACTGTCTAGCCTGCCAGGCCAACTGAGAATGGAGGAGTGGAAAATCTATCACCTGGGACATCTTCGGGTCTTCAGTGCCGAGACCCCCCCCCCTCCCTGGAGTGTTCGACCAGCGCCGCTTTATCTAAGACAATTCATCAGCTGTGGCTTTTGTAAGTGATGGGAGAGGCGGCCTGGGACTTGTGATGCCAGCAGAAGATAAGAAGAAAAGATGATGGAGTGGCTTTTGGCCGGACTTTCCTTATAGTGGCCATAGAGACTGCATTAATGCTCCTGTAACTTATGGAAACTGTGTTTAGGGGGATGCAAGGTGGGCACTGTGTAGTCAAAATGCCAGTGCCAGAGTGAGTGAACAGAAAATTGAGAGGGTGTGGTGGTGCCCTCAGAAGAGGCTTCTGTTCTCAAAACCCTTTCCCCGAGAAAGAAATGGGGGGGACTTGTGTCCCAAAGCATCCTTAAAAAGAAACCTACAAGCAGTTTCCAGTCTATGGGTGGTGGTGAGAGCGCCGTCCGTGGAAGGAGGACTTCTCAAATGCACATTTCCTCTGTATGGGGTGGGTCATTTGTGAAGAGTGCAGGCCACAAGAGACTGTGTTTCTTGTGGGAGTTTCTATAGGGCACAAGGAAGACTCCTCTCCCTTAATATTTTAAGCTGGGAGTTCCAGGTTTTGTCTCAGAAAGTTTTGGTAGGAATTTTGGTGGGGGGGGGAGGAGTGGTTTAGGAGGTTCTTTTCACTTTTGATTTTGTTTCTTCTTTTTCCTTTTTCCTATATAGTGTAAGTTAATAAAGTTTTTCTTTCTATTCCTAAGTTGGAGCCTGCTCTGTTTTATTCCCAGTCTCTCTCACAGCATTATAAAAAAGAACTATATCCTCATGGGTGCACTGGTATTAGGCCAGGGACTCAAACCCATGACAACCGCCATTCTACGAAACATGTCAGATATAAATTCACCACCTACCTCACCAGATTTTTAAGTTCAATTTGCTCAATGGCATGACTGTTTGCAGGGCATACTAACAATTCCAACATGAGCATCACAACTAGCTGTGATTTGCCAGATGGCTTTTGGTGGTTGTGTGGAAATGGAATAGCCCTTAAGCAACTACCTGGAAACTGGACAGGTCAGTATACTATAGGGTACCTCGTCCCACCTATACAAGTTATAAATCATACTAGTTTAATTACAGGAATCACTAGCGGAAATTGGAGAAACCGATTAAGTCAAAGTATACCTTCTAATCTGTTACAGTCGGGGATGACAGAGATGACACACACCAAGTTTTGTGCAACAGAGAGACATTTTAATGGCTTACACAGCTCTTATATACCCTATTCAAAGGACTCTGCGTTCGAACCTGATTGGCTATGAATGGTTACCACCCAGCTCAGTGACCACTAGGTGCCTGCTTGCATTCACATCAGGGATTGACTCTGTAGCCAAACCCCTCCTCCTTTTATGACGCATACAGTCCAGCTGTATGCTGTCATGATAATCCTCTGACTAGTTATAATACAGGCCTTCACAGCTTTGTCAGAGCTTTATCCCCAACTTTAGGAATTGTACACTTAGAAAAGGCAATAGTGAACATCTCAGCAGAAATGGAAATGACTGCAAACTCAACAGAAGATGCCATTGGACAGTTGCAAACAGAAATTATTCTTTAAAAGAAGTAGCGCAGATATACATACAATCTGGCAACATGCAAAGATACTCCATGAAGTAACAAAGGATGATATATCTTAGTCCACTCACTTATGAGAGACACTTATGTCTTGGCTCCCTAATCTAAATTGGTTGAAACAACTATTTATGGAAACATGCATTTAGCCAGCGCTTTTTGTGGTGCTGTCAGCAAACCACAATGTCTTATGATGATTGAAAGAGATATAAATTAAGACATAGAGTAGAAAGAAGAACATATTTCTGGAGAATAAACACATGATAATTTGTGAAAGAATTCACAGAAGTGATGCCTCAAGATATTAGCTTTTATATTTTTCAGATCATGTACTGCAGTAGTGTAAAACTGAACTCCATATAGAGTGTTAGTAAGCTCTTTTCACATTTTGATTAGACAAAACAATTCTTCTAAGCCTGAGAACCAAGGACACCCTCTGCCTCAGGCCCCAAAAAGTATAAACAAAAGTGAATCTGAAGCTTTTATATTTTCAGATTCTGTGCGTGCTGCCTAGGGATGAAGCCTCGTATTAAGAACTGTACTGTGCTCCCTCTACGGAGCAGGTAGACAAAACAAATCCATTTCTGCTGGAAGACCAAGGACAACTTTCAGGCCAAGAACACAAACAGTGATGGACTGAGGGGTAGAACAAGAAGGATGGGACCTCATGGCCTGGGGCTGTAATTGGGCGATTGGACCCTGATATGCAAATAGACCTAAACTTATAAAATGGCAAAATCTCGTGACTGCCACGCCATCTTTGCCACCACTTGCAGACCACCCTGGGTGCTGCCTTGCGTAGGCTTCTGTAATGCCCAGGGTGGATTTTGGGGACCTTTTAATAAATCCTAATTTTACTCTCTAGGTTTGCCTAGCCCCTGTTTCAGGTCAGCCTTCCCAAAGCAACAAATCGGGGAGGAACAAATTGGGGGAATATGACTTCATTACCTGAAGCTGTAACTGGACAATTAACCCCTGATATGCAAATAGACCAAACTTATATCTATCTGAAAAACTCATGACTGCTGTCCATCTTGGGTGTAGCCTATCTGGGAGGCTTGTGATTGCCCAAGGTACATCTATTGAAGACCTTTAATAAATACCTACTTTTTTCTCTTACTTTGTCTAGCCTCTGTTCTAGGCAGCCACTCCAAGACATCAAAAGTAAAAAGAAAGGAGGGATTGAATCCTAAGTGGTATGTAACAAAAGGTTAACCATAACTAGCATTGTAACAAGATGTGCAGGTAAAGCAAGCAAGATAGCAAAGAAAGATAGCAGGGCAAGTGAGATAACAAATGCCATCAAGAGCAAGATAGCAAGTTTTAACAGAACTTGCAAACTGCAAAATTAGCTAAAAACAAGTTAGACTGAAAAAACAAGAACCACCAGGCATGCGCTGTAGAGGTAAATAGCTCAAATGTGAGGAAGACTACAGAAGCCTTCATCAAAAGACCACGAGAAGACTGACAACTACCACAAAAGGAACTGACGCATGCGCAAAAGCAACAAACTTGTAAAACCATGACACAACTTTATGCAAATATGAGTAATCTAATGATATGTTGTAATTGTGATGTTGCGCAGGGAGACTTTTAAAATGCTACTGAAGACTAAAGAAGATTGAGTGAGTTTTTGGCGGAAAGATCCCACTCACTCCCAGCGCTGAATAAACAAATACCTGCTCTGTAGCTGTCTTATTATAGAGTTTTATTCTCTTGCCCAGTTTTGGGCTTCAGTTTCGCCCCCGTGACTTAGCCGCCGCTCAGCTCGGAAGGGGCAAAGCACATGACTGCTGTCACCTTGGCCCTGAGCGGTGGGGGAGAAGGAAGGAAGAAAGGAAAAAAACCCAGTTTTACAAAACAGAAGTCCGAGTCCAGCCGCGGCTGCTGCCACCACCACCAACCTGCCCCAAGCAGCACTCCCAACTATGCCTGGGCAGCATACTGGCCCCCTGCCCCTGCCTCAGCCCAGAAAAACTGCCATGGGATTCTCTGCATCTATCTGAAGTACTCGTTGAATTTGCTTTCTGACAGTTGTTGCTTGTATTATTGAATATGGGGATGGTTTCTTCTAAAACTGAAGTGGGGTCTGTTGAAATGTATATTGAACCACAGAAAAAAAAAAGATGGGAGGAAACCTGCTGTTACAAATGGAGACAAGAGCTTAGACAAGTCCTGCCTTTGACTTAGATTTTGGGCAGTAGCTCTCTTTGAGGCGGCCTGCACCCCACATGTCTCTCATTCACAAGTTCTTAAGAATGGCAAATTAGATCTATTACAAAATTAATTATTTATTGAATAGACACAAGAGAAAACAGACATAAGACTAACAGACTTCTTACTACACAGGATAAACAAAAGAAAGTAGGTTCATAAGACAGTGCACAATAATAAAGGTACCTGTATTACAGCTAGTAAAGAAATAATATAGATTAGGAGTCCATGTAACTTACCAACAAATGATAGTGGGTACAGAAGTTTCCTTTCACTCAACTTCCAGAAGAGTAACTCAAGGTTGACTTCAAGGAGAACTGTGGACAAGTGGTGTCTAAAAAGCAATACCCTATTTCAAGGGAGGGAAGGAAGGGGTTACAGCCTGTCATTGAGTCCCTGCTAAAGGCAGGTCTTTTGGAGCCACGTGTCTCCCTATAACACTCCTCTCCTGCTGGTTAAGAAACCAGATGGAACCTACAGAATGGTGCTGAATTTAAAAATAATAAATGAAATTGTCAAACCAAGGCATCCCACAGTTCCACATCCCTATGCCATCCTGAATCAAATCCCTTCATCATATCAGTATTATTAAGTACTGGATTTGAAGGATGCTTTCTGGAGGTGTCCAATCACAGAGGACAGTAACCAATATTTTACCTTTAAGTGGGAACAGGAGGAAGGAGGGAAAATGGTAAAATAACAATTGACATGGACAGTCCTCCCACAGGGGTATACAGTCATCGATTTTGTTTGGGCAAGTCTTGCAGAAAATATCAAGAGAGTTAACTCCACCCTCAGGAGTTAGGTTGCTGCAGTATGCGGATGATTTGCTTTTATCAGGGGAACAAGAAAAGGTGGTTGGAGAGGCTACTGTGAAGCTGCCTAATTTTCTTGCTTAAAAAGGGACTAAGAGTGTCTGAAAAGAAGGCACAGTTGGTAGAGAAAAAGGTTAAATATTTGGAACACATTTTGACTGGAGGGTTACCGTGTATTAATCCAGAAAGAATACAAGGAATTTTACAAGTACCACTACCCCAGACAAAAAAAAGGAGCTATGGCAGTTTTTAGGGTTGGTGAGGTACTGCAGAGCATGGACTGAGGATTTTTCTGTTTTAGCCAGACTTTTATATGACTTTTTCACCCAAGACAGTCCTAGTGTTGTGGTATGGACACCAGAAGGAGAGCAAAGCTTTAGAAAATTAAAAGACAAATTGGTTAATGCCCCAGTCTTAGCTCTTCCAGACTCAGAAAAGGAACTTGAGCTATATGTGGATGTTAAACAGGGCCATGCTAAAGGAATTTTGGTGCAAGAGCACAGGGGAACATTTCCACACTAGGACACGAAATGAACACTCAGTCACACGCTGAGAGGTCCAAGGCAAAAGAGAGTTTATTTACAAAGTTGGAATTTATAGATTTTTCACATGAGAGTAGATTGGAGGATGAAATCCCACCTCTCAACCACACTGGTCACATCAACAGTATCAATTTTCTCCTCCAAGAAGGAATGCAAAACAACCCAGTGTTTTCATGAAAGTGCATGAGAACTCCAATATAAAAAATGTAAACATCAGAAGGCTTTTGAAAAACAGGTCAACATCTCACCCTTTTTCTGTTTATAAAAAGAAAAGGAAAAAAGAAAAATGAACAATGTTAAAAGGGGAAAAAATGAACAATGTTCAGTGTTCAGTCATGGAAGAATCATCGGAGTGATCGCTCGTGTCATCTGCATCAGTCATCACTCAATGATTCATCCACTTGATGGCTTTCAGTTTGGTCACAGTTTCCATCTTGCCTGTTGGCCGGGTTCTGTCTCTGTGGTCGCAGGTCAGGACGAACACACTTTGAAGGTACCCAGTGTGCCCCAGTATCAGTGGACACACACGCATACCCACGCCCCGAAACTATAAGGTCATAGGGACCTTCCCACTGTTTGGTGATTAAATTCCACACCCAAACCTTCGCTCGAGGCTGATGTGTCTCGTCCGAAGCCTGCAACAAAAGGTGATGATTCAAGATGATAGGATTACTTGAGTTCTGCGGCACCGTAAGGTGATTGATGGTGTACAAGGCTTTTGCTAACCGACTGTGCGGGGTTTCACCCTGCATTCCCGGTTTTTGTTTTTGTAGAACCCGCTTCAGAGTACCATGAGTGCATTCTACAATAGCTTGTCCAGTCGGAGAATGAGGGATACCAAACTTATGTGAAATACCCCACGATTGCAGGAACTGCCACACCTTCTGTGATGCGTAAGCAGGACCATTGTCAGTTTTCACAGCAGAAGGTATGCCTAGAACGGCAAAGGCCTGCCTCCAGTGGGCAACGACATCACGGGTCTTTTCTCCAGTGTGAGCAGAAGCCCACATCACAAAGGAGAACGTGTCCACAGTGACATGCACATACTTGAGCCAGCCAAATTCGGCAACCTGGGTGATATCGGTCTGCCAAAGCTCCAAGGCCCTAAGGCCTCTGGGGTTTACCCTTGCCAGCAAAGGTGCAGCAAGTGTGTGACAGTCATCACATGACTCAACAATGTCACAAGCCTCAGTTGGCGTCAACTGGAACTGCTTCTGCAAGGTATGTGCGTTCTGATGGAAAAACCCATGCTATGCCTTGGCCTGCACGAGTGTGTCTGGCTGAGGTGCTACCCACGCAGGGTTAGCCAACTTGTCAGCCCTCATGTTACCTTACGCTACAAACCCTGGCAAATCGGTGTGACTCCTTGTGTGCAGAATATAGTATGGGTGAACCCGGGCCTGAATGGCACACCACAAGGTCTTCAGTAACTGAAACAAGGCAGGATTACTGACCTTCTTCAAAACTGAATAACCCAACCGCTTTGCGATGTCAGCCACATAGGCAGAATCCGTGACCAAATTGAAAGGTTCCTGGGAAAATCTTTCAAATGCCATGACCTCAGCCCTCAATTCAACCAATTGGGCTGACCCATCCTCATGACCCTCCAGGACCTGCCACTCAGATCCATCCTTCCAGGTAACAATGGCCTTTCCTGTTTTCCCCGAACCGTCAGTGAAGATGGTGGGTCCTTGCACTGGTTCCTGGCTATGTTTGGGCTGCAAAGAAATTTCTGTTACTTTTGCCACTTGCAGTAGCTTGTGGCTGGGCAGGTGATAAGCGATCTGCCCTGAAAAGTTTTCCAGAGCACTTTGCATTGAAACACTGTTTGCAAAGCTCCAGTCAAAGTTTTCCTGCTCAACTGGGATTATGATCTTTGCAGGATCCTCTCCCATCAATTGCAAACACCGTTATCAGCATTTGATTATCAAGCGAGCAATCAGCTCAGATAGTGTGGTCACTGTCTTCTGCAGCTGATGGGGCAGGAAGATCCATTCCAAGATGTGCAAGGGGTCGGACCATTTGTCACTCCATTGGCCGATGATACCTGTGGGATGCAAATCTCCAGTGGTAATGAACACAGTGATATCAGCGGAAGGATCAATGCAATAAACTTGGCAAGCAGAAACAGCTTGCTGAACCTCCTCCAGCACTCGTTGTCCCTCAGGGGTCAATGTTCGAGGTGACTTTAAATCAGCATCTCCCTTTAACAGATCATACAGAGGAGACAGTTGTGCATTGGTCAGTCCCAAGTACAGATGCAACCACATGATGACACCTACCAATTTCTGGGCATCATTCAGTGTCTTCATCAAATGCACAAATTGCACCTCCTGGTGTCGGATTGTCCGTTCCAGAATTTTGACCCCCAAATACCTCCAAGGAGGTTGTTGTTGGACCTTTTCTGGAGCCACCTGCAGCCCATGCTCATGCAAAGCAGCAATCAACTGAGGCTGTATCCTCAGCAGCTCATCCTGGGTGGGTGCAGCCACAAAAATGTCATCCATGTAGTGATAAAGATGGGCATCAGGAAACTGCTTGCGAACTCCAGACAAGACATGGACCACATACCATTGGCATATGGCGGGCGAATTTCACATCTCTTGGGGAAGAACCATCCATTGATACCTCTGTGCGGGCTCGGAATTGTTAACTGCTGGCACCGTGAAGGCAAATTTTGGCTTGTCATCGGGATGTAAAGAAACAATCCTTCAGATTCACAATGAGGATCGGCCAATCTGCGGGAAGCATGGTAGGCGGCGGCATGCCCGCCTGCAACATTCCCATGCTTTCAATCATGGCATTGACTTTTTGGAGGTCCTGTAACAACCTCCATTTCCCAGATTTTTTCTTGACGCAGAAGACAGGAGCGTTCCGGGGACTGGTAGATGGCTCCAGATGACCCTGGTCCAACTGCTCCTGCACTAGATTTCGAAGGGCGACTAGTCTGTCTTCAGGGAGGGGCCACTGGTTCTCCCAGACGGATTTGTCCACCAGCCACCATAAAGGAGGTGTAGGACACTCTGTGCCCTTCATCGCAGTGGCCCCCATCAAAAATCCATCCCGATGCGCACCCCCCACGCAGCCAGAACATCCCTCCCCCAGAGGTTAGCAGCAGCTGAAGTAATATGAGGCCAGACCATGGCCGTCTGTCCCTCTGAGTTTGTGATCAACACCAGCTGCTGGCTCACGTAGCATTGCACCATTCCTCCCAGTCCCACTACAGGCGTCTCCACTGGATTCAAGGGCCACTCTGGAGGCCAGGCAGCAAGGGAGAGAACCGTGATTTTGGCGCCAGTGTCAATTGGTCCATGGAGGCAGATTTCTGGCAGTGTCGTGCCGGGGATGGACAGGGTACACAGCATCACGGGACGTTCCTTGGTCAGGACAGTGGTCCAGTGCACTTGAGGCGGCCCAGTGGATCAAAAGCTGCTGTCTCCTTGCGACCGGTCAACTGTCCTGCGAACACAAGACTTAAACGGCACAAGTTGAGCAAGCCACATCCCTTTTGGGATAGTAACAGGGGGGTGAGTGTGGAGACCATGGCACAACGTTGCCCCGTGAAATCCTCATCAATGAGTCCCATGTGCACAATGATACCCTGAAGGGTGGCACTAGATCTCCCCATAAGGAGAGCACTCATGCCGTCACTCAAGGGAGCAAAGGCATCCAGGGGGACCTTGTGTACTTTGCTTGACTCTAAGATAACCATTGCTGCTGTGCAGACATCAACACCTGCTGAGCCGTGGGTGCTGCCTGCAAGCCGGCCAAGCAGACCTCCATCGGCTCCGGGGCTTGGAGAGAAGCTTGTGTCTGGGCACGTCTCCCCTTTGCGCTCCGCTTCCTGTTTCCCAAGCCCAGCAAAGCCTGGCCATTAGCGTGAACGGTCACCTTGCAGACATTTGCAAGATGATTCGGCCTTCCACACCGACCACACACGAACAAGGGAGTCGTGATCTTCTGTGCTTTCTTCCCCTGTTTCTTGCTGGCCTGAGCATTCCCCTGCGGCACTACCCAGACTGGCTGCACAGCAGTAGCCACAGAAGCAGCCACAGCAGCCATCTTATGACCTGAAGTGCCTATTTTTGCACAGGCCTCTGCCATCTAGGGGACAGAAGGATCACCAGGAAAAGCCTCTATGATCCTCCTACAATCGGCATTGCAATTCTGTCTCGCAAGGTGCTTAAGCAAAAGCTTCCTTGCCTCAGAATCTCCCACCTGCTTCTCCATAGATGCAGTCAGCCTCTCTGCAAATCGCAGAAAAGACTCATCAGCCCCCTGGACAACTGTGCTGGTTTTAGGCAGATTTGGGAGAAACCCTACCACGGGGCCCTCCCTCCCCACCCCCAACCGGTTCGGGAAACGACTTCCTCAGAGAGAAGTGGAAAAAGCCTGTTTATTAAACAGGCAAAGCACTCCCAGCACAATACCCAATGACAAGAGCTTCGTGCCACTCCAGAGGGATAACAAACTTAAAAAGAGAAGGTCTCCTCTCAAAGATAGTCACTGTGTTCCGTTGGTCCGTTCCTCTGGCACTGGGAGAAAAGGAGTTTCTGTGCAGGGCTGGTCTTGGTGGGGTGGGTCCCCGGTGGAGGCTCCCCGGCGCTTCCCCCAGGTCCTCAGTCCAGAGAGATTGGAACAGTTCCGAGGAGAGGGGAAAAAAAAAAGGGAAAAAAAGGAAAAAAAAGAGGGAAAAAACTTCAGCTATTCTACAGGATCTAACTATGCTACCACTAACTAACTAATTCTGGAGGGGGAGGAAAAAAGGAAAAAAAAAGCCAGAACTTCTCTCTGTCTCACTGTGTTCCAACTCCCCCACTTCCAAGGTCACTCCGAGGAGCAGAGTTTTCCTGGGGAAAAACAAACCGCGCTTCTCCTCCCCTTTGCACCCAACAGACGACTGGGGATACACACATCACCTTAGGACAACAATGGTTACAAAGGACTCCTTTGGAGCAGCCATTTCGATGGTCTGGATCAATGCTGCCATGCCTGTTGTCTGGCACTGATCGAGCACAAGGGGATCAAAGCTGACCTGCCCATTAGGACCAGCATAATTGTCTGTGCCCAGCAGCACATAAGTGCCAATCACATGCCTGGGATCCTGTGGACCCAGCATAGTGTTCCACTCCACAGCACTGACTGCCAACTGTGTCCATTTAGACTTGAAGATGTATTCCAAAGGCTGAAAGAGAACACGAGCCAGACTTCAGATATCGTGGGGTGTCAGCAAATCAGCAGCAAATGCTTGAAGCAGCTGCATGACCTCAACAGACCCCAGACCTTATCACAGAGCTCCATCATAGCTTTCCAAGTTAAAGGTTGGTAGGTGTTATGGGTGACACCCCTAAGAACAGGGAAAGCCTGGTAACCCCCTGGTAAGGCGGCCGCACCTGCTAAGTCCTGTCCCGTGGACTCCACAGAGACAGGGGCAGGTGCCTGACTGGAAGGCAGCTCAACACCACCCAATATCACGTCCCCTGCAGCATCAGTAGGGCCAGAGAAGTCATCTCCGCAATCCAGGAGGCGCTGTGCAAAAGCACAACCATCTCCTCGACCTTAGCTCGGACTTCTCGTCAGAATCGCCTGTGTTCCCTTGGGCGCACGGTCACCTGACACGGGGAGAGTGTCCACAAGGATGATAAGGAAGACCCACCAGACCGGGTCCCCTGGTCCCGGGGGGCCACCGGTCTCCCGCTGGCCCCGTCACCATTCGCACCAAAGCACAGCATCCGCACTCACCCCAGCCCCGGCACCCACAGGAGACGGGCAGCGGAGCGGGGATGGCTTTCGCCTGAGCCGCTCCAGCCCCAGCAGAGCCCCCCCCCCCCCCCCCCCCCATCGGCAGCCCAGCAGTGCCGGCCGCTGCAGCACAGGCAGGGGTTCCCTCAGCAGGTGCGCAGCCTGGCGCCGGTCGGAAAGGCGCCGCCGCGGGCCTCTCTCGCGAGGGGGCGGGACGCAGAGAGGGGCATGACATGTGGAGCCGCGGCTCCGCCCTGCGTCCCGGCCAGCAGCGGCAACACAGGCGCGGGGGGAGAGCGGGGCGCATGGCCAACGGGGCACGGTCACCGCTCCTCGCCATGGCCACGGGGGCTGGCATGGGCGCCGCGAGCGGCGTGGTCGGGGGAAGAACCCCGGGCAGAGCGGGAAGCCGCGCAGCGCCGCTCGAACCCAAGCCCGTCCCCGCACCGCGAGCACCACCACCCAGCGTGGGCGGCGTGGGGAAGGGGGCATCCGGAACCGAATGGAGCGGGACAGGCCACCCGACCACCAGAAAATCTATCAACACCCCGCCTCCTGGCGGCTTCCACCACCTGCGCATGCCCGCATGCACGGTGGCAGGGGCCGGCTCCGCTCCCTCCGTGCCCGGGGGTAGGTCGTGGACACACTGCAATTCGGACAAAGCATTGTCACCGAATCAGGCTCAAGCAGAGGGGGAGGTAGGTCGAGGGGCTCCTCCCCGCCCCCAAACGCCGGGAAGGCACAAAGGGAGGGCTTCCCCCCGGGAAGGGGCAGGGCCGGCTCCGCCGACCCCACGGAGCCTCCAGAAGCCCATGGGGCTCCGCCCATTTGCTGGCCAGGAGCCCAAAAGTCGCAATCCGAGACAAACGTCTCCCAGCGCAGTGTCATGGGGGAAGGGAGGGCTCTGCCCCGCGCAGAAGCTCAAAATCCCCCCCGGCCCCTGAAAGGACTTCAGGGTCCTCCTCCATCCCTCCGTCCGCATCCAAGACGGAAGAGTCTGCTTGGGAGCTCAGCTCATCAGCAGAACCCTGGGAACTGGAGGGCTCAAACCACCGCTAAAACCTATCAAGCCTTTTTCGTTGCGGCAGGAGCTATATCACCTCTACACTATAACCAGCAGAGAGAACTTCGAGGAGGTGGTCTCCTAAACGAGACCACGCCTTCCTGGAGAAAGCCTCCTCGCGGTCTGGAAAGAACCCTTGGCTCCTGGCCCATAAAAACAGCCTCTCAAAACCGCTCTGGGAGACAGGAGCCCGCCTCCGCGCCATGAGATCTTTCCAGATATCGAGGACCAGGGAGTCCTCCATAGAAACCACAGGGGTTGCCATAATCACAAGAGCTGCAGGCAAAGTGCCCAAACGGCTCACAGCCACTGCGCAAGTGGGGGGGGGGGGGGGGGGGGGGGGTTTAAAAACTGTAAGATCTCACCCCGGCTGTCTTACACTTTGGCGGTCACCAGATGTCACACTGGGACACAAAATGAACACTCAGTCACATGCTGAGAGGTCCAAGGCAAAAGAGAGTTTATTTACAAAGTTGGAATTTATAGCTTTTTCACAGTGACACTGGATTGGAGGATGAAATCCCACCTCTCAACCCCACTGGTCACATCAACAGTCTTATCAATTTTCTCCTCCTCCAAGGAGAAATGCAAAACAACCCAGTGTTTTTATGAAAGTACATGAGAACTCCAATATAAAAATGTAAACATCAGAAGGCTTTTGAAAAACTGAGAGACAGAACATGGCAGCTTTTTACTTATTTTCTAAGCTGTTAGACTCAGTGGCCAGAGGCTGGCCTCATTGTCTGCAGAACTGTGCAGTCATAGCCTTGATGGTAACTGAGGCCTGAAAACTGACAAGGGGAGGATATCTGATTCTTCAAGTTTCACATCAGGTTAAAGCTTTCTTAATGGGAAGAGCCTCTAAGTGGATGACCAGCTCTCGGTTATTACAGTATGAATCTTATTTAAGAGAACAGGACGATTTAGAATTGAGAAGCAGGGAAGGGTTTACCTGGTAGACTATGGGTTAAACAAATGCTTTTATTTTTCCTCTTATGTGCTGTAGCAACTCTAATCTTTTTACCATGCATGATCCCTTGCTTAGTGCAACTTATTCAGCATGTGATCAAAGGGATGCAGGTGGTAGCCATGCCTACTGATCCAGAAATGGCTGAAAAAGGACAGAAAATGATGTCACTGCAAATAATTGCAAAACCAAAAAAGACCCAGGAACAGAAAATTAAGTCTATGATAACTGAAGTTTGTAAAGACAATTACTGAAAAAATAAAAGAGGAGGGATTGAAAGGAATGAGGGACTTGTCTTTACAAACAAACTGTGGGTCTGCTGGTAAATAAAACTAACATTGAGAGATAAAAGAAACAATGGGAAGGATTCCACTAATGGTTGAAAGGAATGATAGGGATTTGTCTTTACAAACAAACTGTAGGTCTGATGATAAATAAAATTAGATGCTGAGAGATGAAAGAAACAATGGGAAGAACCATAAATTCCATAGGAATTCCACTGATTGACACAAGGAAAAGAAAAGGGGGGTATACATTAGAAGGGGTCTTAGGTATTAGGCGTTTCAGGAAGTCTGTGCCTTTCAAGTACCTCAGCCAATGGGGAAAGAGAGAGTGAAATGCAGCCGGAAATTAGGATAAAAAGGAGGCTGCTTCTCCTAAAAATTTGAGAGATCCCATGGGGAATGCCTCATGACCTCTCCCTTTATTCGAATAAAGTTGCAGGACTCCGCTGTCTCCTTTTTGGACATAAACCTCTGGTGTTTGTGGACTAATTTTCCTGATATAACTATATATTAACAGCCAATAAAGTTGCAAATATATAAAAAGCTAAAAATCTTTATGCATCAGTATTATGAAGCTGCATACAAGCTGTGTCCAAAGATTTTTTTTGAACAGTACAGCTGTCCTTATGCTTTTGATCAATTAAGAAAACTAGTTTTCTATTACCTTTTGCTTTTAGAAAGATGTCACATGAAAAGGGGAGGTTACCTCAACCCTTAGTGTGGGGAGATTTACTCGATCCTTAGTGTTTTATTTGTCTGTCAGCACTCCAGGAAAGTGAAGACCCTTGTGCACGATGAGTCAGTCAGCGTCCTGTTATGTGGATCCTTCAATGAACAATCCACTGGATCAGAAGGCAGTTCAACTAACGTTCAGGTTCACATGCAAACAGAAAGAGCCCCTCCTGAGTCTCCACACCTTTAATTGGTCTGTCCAAATCCCAGGAAGATTCAGGGATGAACAGCATAAGAGACCCTCTCCTGTCCCTCCACAGATGAGTGCTGTGAGTTTTGGTTTTTTAGGGAATTTTGTCCCATCTGAAAGGGAGATGCTGTGACGGCAGGGAGTGTCACGATCCGCTAATACAAGCAGGGGTCATGATGGTTTGTTTATTGATCTCAGAGTGAAAAAGACAGGAGAAATTATGGTTTTAATCAACACAATGCACCTTTATTAAGTGCCAACAACACGGTAATGCGATAGAGGAGGAGAGAGAGAAAGAGAGACAAAAGAGAGAGAAAGAGAAGGAGGAAGGGGGGTTAGCTACCACAGATAGACGAAGTCCTCATGGCCGTCTGCCAATAGATTCGTCTTCACTGTGGGGAGATCTCAAAATTTTGGTTAATTTAGGGAGTCTTTATATAGTTTTTTCCAAAGCGGCAGGCAGTGGGGCCAGAAGGTGGGGAGATATCGTGCGATGTACAGTGTAAACAGTTCTGGCAGCAGGTGCATCAGTCCACTGTGACTTGCCCATTGTTTCCTGCACCAGGTTTCCATGGGAATGCACACCAGTTCTTGGTCCAGCAAACACACCTGTAGGCAACACTTGGCAGACATCCCACCTCAGCCAGGCCAGAGCTGCTGCGCTGGGGTTTTCTCTGTCCTTGGGGTTTCAGTCTCTGTCCTTGGGGTTTCATAGCCCCCTGTCCCTCCAACGGTCTCGGTCTCTGTGTCCTTGGCGATGGTCGTGAGGCAGATGAGGGATTTTTTGGACAGTCTCTTACAGGGGGTTATCTGGGAAACAAATGGAGGTAATTAAGTATCCCAGTTCTCGCTCTCAGGGTCTAATCTTGGCTAGCTCTAGACCCCAGTGCAGTAACCCAATAACGGACAGAAGGTAAAAGACAGAGGGACCCCTTCTTCCTCGAGTTCAGTCCCAGCTTTATTGTGGAACCCAGGCCATGAGGTCAGAAAGAGGGCCGATGGCCACGTGGTGAGGGGTTTTATGCCCTGGGAAAAGGGGAGGGGGAAGGGGGAGGAACCACAACCAATGGGAGGCAACCTGGGGGAGGGGCATGGGGAGGGGCTAACTGGAGGATACCACCACCACACCCCAAAGAGGGGGGTACAGAACATACTATGTGCAAAACATAATAAAACTACTTTTGTGTGCAAATATAAAGAACCCACCCAGTGCAATATAATAACAAAATGAGATAACTATTTAGTGTAATACAACAATTAAGAAACAAAAAACATGGCCAAGCACTCTTACATACCAGAGTAATGATTCGGCCAAGGGAAATGAAAATTTGAGAATCATGCTTGGGGCTTGGGCGGTTTTTGGGAGTTGTGGGTAATACCGTGAGAGGTAGTGGGGCTAACCAAGATTTGGCTGGGGAGTAAGGGCTGGCCCTTTTCTCACTCTTTCATGCTGCGATTGTGGAGAGCAGGTGTGTATTTCTGAGACAAGGCTACGTTGTAGCTTGCTGCCTGGGTCTACTCTCTTATCACTGTTTCTACTTGCTGCCAGTGAATGGTACCAAGATCCACTGCTGCCCAATCAGATCTGCCTGCCTTCACCATTTCTGCTAGCTGCCAGTGGGTGATAGCAAGGTCCATTACTGCCCGATTGGATCTCCCTACTTTCACAGTTAGCTACCCACTGCTGGGGCTGGTGCCAAGACCACAATTGCTGCTCAGGAGTTTACAAAAGGAGCAATTTCCCCTTCTTTCCCCCCCTCACCTGAGACTCCACTACCACCTGGACAGGTTGCCGAGCTCACATCAGAGCACCCCCTGCAGCTGAGGGGGAATTATCACACCTTCCCTGCCTCACCGGCACCTGCTAGTGCCCAATGCTAGTTGTAAGAGAGCCACTGCAGCTGTCACCTTGCCAGGAGCCAATAGAGCCACCTGAAGCTGTGGGGGAGTCACTGCAGCCTCTTTGCCGCAACACAAGCCAATGGCACCCCCTGCTGTTTGTGGTCGTAACTATAACAAAAGGAAAATTGCTTGACGAGCAGGAAAAGGCTGTTATTGGGTTTTCTGGGTTTGGGGTTTTTTTTGTTGCTGTGGTTGTTATTTTTTATCTGCCTTGTTTAATATATATACATATATATATAAAATTTGGAGGAAGAGAGTAATCTTTTCCATTCCAGGAAGGTTCCTTCCTTCCTCGCAGACACCTGTCTTTTAAACCAGGACAATGAGTATGTTACTCACTGCTAACTGCTAGCACCCATGAAGGACTCACACTAGCAGTTTATAGAACAACACTCTTCATGAAAATAAAAGAAAATAGTTACAGGTTAAGGTTCAAGGATTGCCAGTGACAGTATCTGGCTGCAAAAATGTATTCAAAGGAATACACAGACAAGCTCTAATCCTTAACAGAAAGCTGGCTCAAGACAATCAGCTCACATAAAGTATGGGTCTTACCCAATAGGAGTCCCTATAGGGAAGAAGACAGGTTCGGCTGGTCAGCTGATCCCAGAAGTTGTGATAGAGTCTTCTCTATTTTCTCCCCATTTTTAACTTACTTTGATACTAATTTTTACTTTTAGGTGAAGCTTGAATGACTCTAGTCATGATGCCAGAATGAGTTTTGCTTTTATATTTCCTTCATACATATTTGTAGCTCTGTAGGCTATTGTTTGTGATGGCTAACAGCTGGCCTGAAAGCCTGTCACGATCCAAAAAGGAATCGTGATAGGTTCTTGTGATCTTAGAGTGCAAAAGTACTCGAGGGGACAAATATTTAATTACACACACAAATGCACCTTTACTGATGCCAACAACACTTGCGATAGAGGGAATGAGAAAGGAAACATAGGATACAGAGCAAGGAAAGGGGGGGCAGGGGGTATATAGCTACCACGGCTGAGCGGCGTCCTCGTGGCGTCGTGCCAATGGATCCGTCATCTTTGCTGTGGGGAGATCTCGAAGTGTGAGTCACAGAGGGGCAGCTTTTATAGTCATTTCAGAAGTGGGGGGCACCTGAGAGTCATTGTGGTGAGGTCCGTTGCTCTGGGGACCAGGTGCGACTGTTCAGCAGGCAGGTTTGGGACAAGCAGGTCTGGTCCCTAGCTGCTGGTAAACACAGGCTGTCCAAACTGTCCATTGTCTTCATACAAGTTCCCATGGGAGCAGCCAGCTCCAGTCCAGTGGACACACCTGCAGTTCAGTGCTTGCCAAACACACACCGTGGCTTAGGCGCCCGAGCCCCTTGCCTTCTTCCTTGACAAAGGGTCATGAGGCAAAACCAGGGACCACCAAGTCCCGACTCTTACAAAGCCTTGCAGACACAAATAACCCTGACCTTGACTTGATCAACCTATACCCGTGGAAGAAAAGAAGTAGACGTCTGTTGGGGGTTAGACTTGTTTATCCTTTTCACCTATAGAATTTTTTCCCAAGAGTTGCAAGGCAACTGATTGCCGGGTACTTTGTTGCTGCTGCTTTGCAGCCACAACCACGGTGGCTCGGCTTTAGGACTTTACGGCACGGCAACCACAAGCTAGGTATGGCGCTCGGGCTAGTAACACGCAGACACCAGTATGGTGGACGGTTAAGAGCATTTATTATTTGAAACATGCAGTTTAAATACTATCTGGTCCTCCCCTACGTCAGGGGGGTCTTACTACATTTCCTTGGGGGGAGATGGAAAAGTACTGGTATTGTTTGTGAAGGAGAGAGAGGAACTGGTGTCCTTGAGATAGCTTATCTCTGGGGTTGGAATGTGCCTTGTCCCTTCCGTCACAGCCCGACACTCTTCCGGACGCCTGTCCCTTTCCAGTCCACATCCGTCCCATATCTCCCCCACAGTACTTATCAGTACTCAAGTGAAAACAAAGCATGGAAGCTGGCACTTGGCTACACCCTTTGTCTCCGGGAGTTTCCCGGGGGTGGGGGGGGAGAGAAAGACAGGGGCTGGGGGAGCAGCTTCACTTTTGGTGTGGTCTGCGTCGGGAGCGGACAGGCTGCCGTTGCTGCGTGAGTTTCTCACTGGCACCACCGGGATCTGATCCTGGAGAGAAAGAGCTACTATCATCTGCTCGTGTGCCCAGATCCAGATTCCTCCTTTGCTGCCCTGCTAGAGCTGTCTCAGCCCTGTCCCACTGCCTCGGCGTTGTTTTAGAGCTGCACTGCACCGCGGGCCTGCACTGGCCTCCCTGCCAGACATCCCTGCCCTCCAGTGACCACCGATGGAGCTCCGAACTTCATCCGATCCACCAGCCCGAGATTCCCCACCGTTCCAGCTTAGTACCTTTTCTTTAGAGTCCCCCAGAGACCAGACTGCCCCGGGTTTTTGTGGGACCAAGCTCTGTCAAGGTCCCTGGTTCTGTTTTCGCTATTAATTGCTGTAGTTGTTGTTGTTTGTTTGCCCTGTTATACCTATTAGTAAAGAACTGTTATTCCTATCCCCATATCTCTGCCTGAGAGCCGTTTTAATTTTCTAAATTATAATAATTTGAGGGAAGGGGATTTGAATTATCCATTCCAAGAGAGGCCCTGCCTCTCTTTTAGCAGATACCTGTCTTCTTTCAAAACCAAGACAACATCTTTAGGGAGGAGGGCACTGAGGGGCATAGGAACTCAGCTGCAGGGAATGTATGCCAGCCAATCTTTGGCGAGCACATACGCAGGCAGCTATTGGTCAGTGAACTGGGTGGTAACAAGTTTCTAGCCAATCGGGATGGAGCACGCGTGATTTTTGAAAACCCTGTACATGTGAGTTCTGGACAATAAAGTTTGCTCTTGCCACATGAACCTTAGAGTGTCAAGTTGTGTCCATCTCAACAATGACAAATGGTGACTGAAACAGGGGCGGAAAGAACTCCACAACTAATAATAGTTGTTACAGCGGTATGTATTTAATCAACGTTGAGATGCATGGGGAATAATTTCACCAAAGACATGCATCCTGACCTGACAGTCTTCTCCCTTATTGTTCCCTGAGGTCTTACAGTGACCCTGACGTGATTGGTAACAGCCGACACTGTGGAGACAGACTCTGCAAACATTATTATCATGGTGTAAGAGCCAAGAAATAGATGCTAGCAGAGAAGCCACATTTAATATTAAGAACTAAGAACAGGCTGGCAAATTTATTTTTGACTCGGCCTCTCAAGGCAATGAGACTGCTAAAGATATTTGTCGTTGTTGGGATGGTCATGACACACAAAGTAACACAGTAAAATCTTCAGAAGGCTTCTGTTTATCACAGCATGCTGTCTTTTATACACTTAACAAAGTTTGCACTCCACTCATTGGTCACAAAAAATAAACATAACATTCATTGGCACAAAAAGTCTCCACTGCTGTTTTCAACCAACATTCACAAAACTTTTCCAAGCACACTTCTTCCAGCTGCAGGTTGTTTATGTCCCACTCCTTCTCTCCTCGGTTTCCATGCCAACAACCTTGGTGAAATTCCTTTCAGGGGTAAACATGTCTGTTATCAGTTTCTTCTTCAGCTAACTTACACTTCAAGCTTACAGACCAGCTGAAGCCCCTTCCACAGATACTATGACTACCTAGAGGATAGTGCTAGATACCTTAAAACTGATAAACACTAAGCGGAATACTAAGGCGGCAGCCGAGGTGCCATGGTTGCCACCTGCTGAAACATCCAGTGATGGTGGAACACGGTGGGGGGCTGTTAGGGCAATAGGTGCCACATCGAGTTCGCAAGCAGAAAGGACAGGAAGAAACCAGAAGGGGAGCAGCAGTCATCCGAGCCCCCTACCCCTGCAACACTGCCCCACCATGACACTGGAGCCCTCCTGCCGCTGGGGTCACGTGCTCCTGTGCCACACGCAGAGCCGTCTGTGTTGTGCAAGCCCGTGCCATGTGTGGAGCCGTCCGCACTGCGGGTGCCCACGCTGTCTACATTTTGCCCTACCCCCGCTTCTCCCATAAACCCGTTCAATCCTGCTCTGCCTACAGATGATTACAGTAATGATGAACTTACACCAAGTACCCAGCCTCAGCTTTATATGCCCATTCGCAGCCTCGACATGTAAATAGGAGCCAGAAGCCAAGCAGCGCTCAGGTCTGAGAGTTCCAGCAGAGAGTTACCAGTGCCCAAGGCCATGGGACGCCTCATCCAGCCACGTCCACAGCCAAAGCCTGAGAGGTCCAGGAAGCCCCCTGCTAGCTGTCAGGAAGATGTTTTTACCATGCAACTGATATCAGTTACTATCTCAACATACAATCCAGTTAGCTTTTAGAAACACAAGTTATTAACAGCAGTTGCTAGTGAAGATCTTGAAAGCGCTGAACAAATTTCTGTGCCTATGCCCCCACTGTCCTCAAGTAGCCAAGAGCCAGTAAGCAGGGCAATTAGAGCATTCCCAGTGCTGCAGAACAATGGAAGTGCACCCGATATACATGTCCCCTTTAAATGGCTAGTTGTCTCCGAGCTACACCAACTAGCTGCCAAACATAGACTAGGGTCTCCGACCATAGCAAACATATTATGGTTTCTAGCTGCTGATGAAATTAGACCCTTTAATATCAAGCAAATAGAGAAGTTACTTTGTACCCTGATTCAATACATGATGTTTGAGTCCACCTGGTGGCAATATGCAGAAGAGCAAAGACTACTGTCCTGGTTTAGGGCAAAACCTCCAAAGGGGTTCCTCTAGAAAGCAGATTCAAGTGGTGCCTCCCCCAACTGGTTTGGGAAAAGATTTCCTTGCAGAGAAGTGGAAAAAAACTGTTTATTTAACAAGCAAAGCTTTCACCAGCACAAAAAAAGAACAATATTAAACAATAAAACCTCTCACTGTTCTGAAGAGATGGCAAACTCAGAAAGTCCTTTTTGTGGGGTATAGCTCGGCTCGCTCAGTCTGTTATCAGTCCCTCAGGCACTGGAAAATGTTGTGTCTTGGGCCTCAGTGGGCCACAGGTGTGAGGTCCTGGTGTTTTTCTGGATTTTCAGTGCAGAACAGGTTTGAACAGTTCCAAGAAGAAAAGCCACCATCCAGAGAACTTCTCTGCCTCAGCTAGCTCAAGACTAACTAAAAAGCAAAGGAGAGCTCTCTCCCGCATGTCCATGCTGCAGACACCACAGTCTGTGAGAGACAAAGCTGAAAGCTCTTATCTCTATCTCTGCCTCAGACATTCCACCGCTTCTCCTTCTCCCCTCCTTCACACTCAGATCTAGTTTTAAAGGTGAAAAACTTATTTCTGGGCTAAACAGACGAATGGGGATACAATTCAGCATCATAAAGTCACCCTAGGACAACTACAAAATTTAAAGGTGCTGCAGCAAGATCCACACTTTGGGACAGGAGTCCCTCAACTTCTGGGATTGCCTCTCATAGATAATCCACAGTTGCAAACACATCTAAATCCCTTGATATTACACAAGCGAGACAATTAGAAATACAAATCCTGCTGAAAGTTACAAACATAGCAACACCAACTCAAAGATATGCAACAATTAAGCGAGGCCCCAAAGAACTTTATATACAATTTATAAAACGATTACAAAATGCTATAGAAAAACAAATAGTAAATAACGATGCAATGAATCAGCTGATATTGCAATTGGCATGAAACAATACAAATGAAAACTGCAAAAAAGTTATAGATCTATTACCAAGGAAAAAATCCACCCTTAAATGAAATGATTGATAGATGTACTAAAGTTAGAACTGAATCATATAACTTTATTAGCTGATTCCTTTGCAGCTACTGTAAGGTTGTCAGTTATAGATTTGGGCAACAAAGCCACATGAAAACAATTTGTCCCCACAAGACTAACTCATTGAGGACATGCCAAAAACAAAGAACTATACCTATAGTAAGAAACTGTAACCGATATGGGAAACCCAGTCAATTTGCCAAGCAATGTAAGTCCAAATTCCACATTAATAAACCTCTCAGTGAGCAGAAAAATGAGAACAAGAGCTCAAAAGGGAAGCGCGCCCAGACACAAACACCTTCCCGTCCCCCAGTGCAAGCCTATGTGACCAACTCACAAGAAAAACAAGAAAGCTAGCATGGATGTTTCCACCAATGACTCAATAACTATAAACTCACTGAAGGTACATAAAGTTCCCCTCGAGGCCCATAGACCTATAGGGAGAAGGTTAAGTACACTATTATTAAGATCAAGTACAACATTACAAAGTATTTTTATTCACCCTAGTGTTATAGATACAGACTATATGAGACAAATATGTGCCATAGTATCAACACCTACTCCTCCTGTAACCATCACAGCTAAAAGTCACATTATTCAACTTATACCTTTCAAGTCTTGTGTTCCTAAAACAGACTCAAAATGACAGAGATCAAAGCTTGAAATTGATGAGAAAACCTCAAGTATACTGAACTCAAGTCGTATCTAATCAAAGACCCAACATGGTTTGTACTCTTACAATACCTCAAGCAAATATGTCCCTCATCAGTTAGTGGGATGATAGATACCAGAGCAGATATTACTATCATATCTACTAACCATAGCCTCAATCATAGCCTACCACAGCTATAAAATCTGTTATTACTAGCCTCAGAAGTACCACACAAAGTTACTTAAGTAATAAACCTGTGTTAATTAAAAATCCAGAAGGACAGATGGCCACAACCCGTCCCTATGTTACCATTACACCCCTCAACCTATGAAAAAGATGTCTTATCAGTGTAGGGAGTTCAGGTGAGAATGGATTTTTAATGGGGGCCACTGTACTAAAGAGCATAAAGCATCCTACATTAGCTTTAAAATGGCTCACTAAAACACCTGTGTAAGTTAATCAGTAATCCTGTCAGGGGATTGAAGAGACGGGGTCTCCATGGTTTGCATCATGAAGCCAATTTTATTGAACACACTGCTGGTTTATATACCTTTCAAGCATAACAACCATATTTATGTTTCTTAGTAACTGCTTAACTATGGGCTAGTACAGACTTGTACAGGCCTGTACTGTCTTGCACACAAATATACATGCATACACCTTGATCTCTTCCTCCTTCAGGGTCTTGTCTCGACTTGCCAGGGCTTATAGCCCTCTAGCGCATCTACTTCTGTAATGAATTCAGCAGTACTTTGAGTGCTGTTTCCAAGCTGTATTCCCACATAATCCTTTAAAAAAGGAAAAATTAAACACCCTTAAATTGTTAGTTTAAGAACAATTAAATCAAAAATATATTAAACCATCAACAAGTCCATAGAACACTCCTGTGTTTGTAAGTAAAAAGAAATCAAGTAAATAGAAATTACTCCATAACTTAAGAAAAATTAATACAATAATGGAAAATATGGGTGCTTTACAGCCTGAAATGCTATCCCCAGCTATGATACCTACTACTTAAGACACTTTAATTGTTGACTTAAAAAATTGTTTTTTCACCATTCCTTTAAACCCTAATGATATCCCAAAATTTACATTTACAGTGCTTTCTATCAATCATGCAGCACCAGTCAAGCGATATCAATAGAAAGTGCTGCCACAAAGTTTAAAAATAGTCCAACAATTTGCCAATACTATATTGCACAAGCACTCTCAGTAGTGAGAGAACAATTCCCAGGAGCATACTGTTATCATTATATAGATGACATTTTAATAACAACTTCTACCAAAGAAGGCATTTTACAAATTCAGCCAAAATTGATGCAAACACTACAAGAATTCAGGTTACAAACTGCACCAAAAAAGGTGCAACAACAACCTCCATAAAAATACTTGAGTTAAAATATTAGATCAAACAATACAACCACAAACAATACAATTCTCAACTAATATCCTGTTGGGGGTTAGCCTTGTTTCTTTTTTCACCTATAGAATTTTTTCCCAAGAGTTGCAAGGCAATTGATGGCCGGGTACTTATGAGTGATCAGGTGAAGACAAAAGCATGGAAGGTAGCACTTAGCTACACTCTTGTCTCCGGGAGTTTTTCCCCGAGGGGGGGGGGAGAGAAAGACGGGGGCTGGGGGGGGGGGGGGGGGGGCAGCTTCACTTTTGGTGTGGTCTGTGTCGGGGGCGGACGCGGCTGCCATTGCTGTGTGGGTTTCTCACTGGCACCGCCGGGATCTGATCCTGGAGAGAGAGCTGCCGTCGTCTGCTTGTGTGCCCAGATCCGGATTCCTCTTTTTGCTGCCCTGCTGGAGCTGCCTCGGCTGGGCATCCTGTCCCACTGCCTCGGCGTTGTTTTGGAGCTGCTGCACCGCGGGCCCGCGCTGGCCTTCTTGCCAGACGTCTCTGCCCTCCAGTGACCACCGACTGAGCTCCGAACTTCATCCGATCCACCAGCCCGGGATTCCCCACCGTTCCAGCTTGGTACTTTTCTTTGAAGTCCCCCAGAGACCAGACTGCCCCGGGTTTTGTGGGACCAAGCTCCGTCAAGGTCCCTGGTTCTGTTTTCGCTATTAATTGCTGTAGTTGTTGTTGTTTGTTTGCCTTGTTATACCTATTAGTAAACAACTGTTATTCCTATTCCCATATCTCTGCCTGAGAGCCGTTTCAATTTTCTAAATTATAATAATTTGAGGGAAGGGGATTTGAATTATCCATTCCAAGAGAGGCCCTGCCTCTCTCTAGCAGATACCTGTCTTCTTTCAAAAACAAGACAGATTTTGGCGCCCAACGTGGGGCTTGAGGGCATTGAGAGAAAAAAAGGGAATAACAGTTCTTAAGTGACCTAATTTCTTGTTCATTCTTGTTCACTGGATATAGAAACCTTGATAAGTAACGCCATGTGGTCTAACTTATCCTGGTTCGGGTGGCATGTGGTTGTGGCTTTATTTTGCCCATTTGCAGGCCTTTTCCTAAACATGGGCCCTATAACAAAAGCTACTGTGGCTGTTATCCAGTTTGTTTTATGGGCTGATAAGGTGAGGAATTCACTGATTTTTAACTTGCTCTGGACAGCAGGCACGTGGATACGTGGCTATCACATACTAAGTGGGTGTATTTGGGGTTACTTTAAGAATGGTACTTTCTGTGAGGAAATGACAGTGAGAGAAGTTTTCCAGACCTTTAGCCAGTTCCTTATGCCCACTCTACCAGCTTTTGAAGAGTTCAAATTTCCTCTAGAAACTAACCAAATGTTGCTGATGATCCTAGCTTATTTAGCTTTCAAAGATAAGGTGAGGTCAATTTGGAGCACGGCACAGACTAGAGATACTGCTGTAGGGCCTGATACTGCCCCAGAGACTAGAGATACTGCTGTAGGGCCTGATACTGTCCCAGAGGCTGGGAATGCTGCCATAGAGCCTGATACTGCCCCAGAGACTGGGGATGCTGGCCCACTGCCTGACCCTGCCCCGCAGCCCACCCCAGAAATGAACCACCCCAGTTGGGTGGGGGTTCTAGTGAAAGAGATACGTGAGATGGGCCAGGTGCTGAAAGAATACACTTCCCCAGCTGGTGAGAAGCCCTCCCCTTGCCCTGAAAAGGGAGAATCCGACAGTGCAGCAGTGGAACCCACAGACGTTACAACCGTCCAGGCTCCAGCTGAACCACAGGACCAGTCACAACCAGCTGCAGTTGCCCCTGTGGAAACAAAGAAGTATAAGATGAAATCAGAGCACCCAGGTAATAAGGATAAGAAAGGAGGGCCCTCACAGCCCACAGGGGAACCAGAGGTTGAGACTACCATCGAGTCCCTGACTTATGAAAGCCTATGTAATCTGCAAAAAGATATTGCACGACGGGGACGTGAGGCTTATACAACTTGGTTACTTCGGGTTTGGGACCTTATAGGCACAAGCGTGCAACTGGATGGTGGTGAGGCAAGGAATTTGGGACCCTTGACCCAGGACTCAGGGGTGAATCAAGTATTTGTAAGGGAGCAAGGGCCCCTTCCCCTCTGGGAGCGACTTCTAATGAGTGTAAGGGAGAGGTTTGTCCACAGAGACAGAATGCAGGAGCACCATTATAGAAGTCAGTGGAAGACCCTTGAGGAAGGGATCCAACAGCTGAGGGAAGTGGCAATATTAGAGGTACTCTTTGGGAGGGGTGGACAGCATGACAATGACCCTGACAAGGTCAGGTGCACAGGGCAGATGTTGTGGAACCTGGCAAGTAAAGGGCCATCTCAATACACCACCTTCATTGCAATGATCAATCCTGATAGCAACCGAGAGACAGTAGGTTCTGTCGCCAACAGGCTCAGAAATTATGAGAGCATGATCAGTGGCCCAGTGCAGGCTCAGGTCTCTGCAGTAGTTAAGGAACTCAAAGAGGAGATAAGGGAGGTGAGGGAGGAGATGAGGAGGAACAGTTCCCATGCGGCACCGGTGCGAGTCACAGGCCCCAGAGCCAGAGCCCAACGCCCTCCAGCTAGAGAGAGAAAGTACACCCCAAGGGCTGACCTGTGGTTTTTCTTGCGTGACCATGGGGAAGACATGGGAAGGTGGGATGGAAAACCCACTTCTGCCCTGGCAGCACGGGTGCGTGAGCTCAAGGAGAGAAACACTAACCGAGGGGGTCCCACTAAAATGAAAGTAGCCTCAACCTCCCAGGACCGAGCCACCAGGTATTATAGAAGTGAAGATGATATGTCAGATCCCCTTGAAGGAGCCTCTACAATGTATGCCCAGGAAGGGAATAATAACCAGTGCTAGAGGGGCCCTGCCTCTAGCCAGGAAGAGGCACGGGAAAACCGAGTCTTTTGGACTGTGTGGATTCGATGGCCTGGCACATCAGAGCCACAGAAATATGAAGCTTTGGTAGATACTGGTGCGCAGTGTACCCTGATGCCATCGGGACATGTGGGGGCAGAACCCATTTCCATTGCTGGAGTGACAGGGGGATCACAGCAACTGACTCTGGTGGAAGCCGAGGTGAGCCTGACCAGGAAGGAGTGGCAGAAACATCTGATTGCAACCAGCCCAAAGGCCCCGTGTATCCTGGGCATTGACTTCCTCCGGAATGGGTATTACAAAGACCCTAAGGGACTCAGATGGGCTTTTGGAATAGCTGCTGTGGAGGCAGAGGGCATCAAGAAATTGAACACCTTGCCTGGACTGTCAGAGAACCCATCTGCAGTAGGACACCTGAAGGTAGAAGAACAACGAGTACCAGTTGCCACCTCGACGGTGAACCGCCGGCAGTATCGGACCAATCGAGATGCCGTGATCCCCATCCACAAGATGATCCGGGAGCTGGAGAGCCAAGGGGTGGTCAGCAAAACCCACTCACCCTTCAACAGCCCCATCTGGCCTGTGCGCAAGTCTGATGGAGAATGGAGACTGACTGTGGACTACCGTGCATTGAATGAAGTGACACCACCGCTGAGCGCTGCTGTGCCAGACATGCTGGAACTCCAGTACGAGCTGGAGTCCAAGGCAGCGAAGTGGTATGCCACTATTGACATTGCCAATGCATTTTTCTCCATTCCTCTGGCTGCAGAGTGCAGGCCTCAGTTTGCGTTCACATGGAGGGGCGTGCAGTACACCTGGAACCGACTGCCCCAGGGGTGGAAGCACAGTCCCACCATCTGCCATGGACTGATCCAGGCTGCACTGGAAAAGAGAGAGGCTCCAGAACATCTGCAGTATATTGATGACATCATTGTGTGGGGGAACACGGCAATGGAAGTGTTTGAGAAAGGGGAGAAGATCATCCAGATTCTCCTGGAAGCCGGCTTTGCCATCAAGAAGAGCAAGGTCAAGGGACCTGCCCGAGAGATCCAGTTCTTAGGGGTAAAGTGGCAAGATGGACGTCGCCAGATACCCACAGAGGTAATCAACAAGATCACCGCAATGTCTCCACTGACCAGCAAGAAGGAAACACAAGCTTTCCTAGGTGCCATAGGCTTTTGGAGAATGCACATTCCCGAGTACAGCCAGATTGTGAGCCCTCTCTACCTGGTTACCCGCAAGAAGAATGATTTCCACTGGGGCCCTGAACAGCAGCAAGCCTTTGCCCAGATCAAGCAGGAGATCGCTCATGCGGTAGCCCTTGGCCCAGTGAGGACAGGACCAGATGTGAAGAATGTGCTCTACTCAGCAGCCGGGAACAATGGCCTGTCCTGAAGCCTATGGCAGAAGGTGCCAGGTGAGACTCGAGGCCGACCACTGGGATTCTGGAGCCGAAGCTACAGAGGGTCTGAAGCCAACTACACTCCCACAGAGAAGGAAATCTTGGCTGCCTATGAAGGAGTTCAAGCCGCCTCGGAGGTGATTGGTACAGAGGCGCAACTCCTCCTGGCACCCCGACTGCCTGTGCTGGGGTGGATGTTTAAAGGAAAGGTTCCCTCTACCCACCATGCCACCGACACCACATGGAGCAAATGGATTGCCCTCATCACACAGCGCGCCCGTATTGGAAACCCAAACCGCCCTGGGATTTTGGAAGTTATTACCAACTGGCCGGAAGGTGAAAGCTTTGGTCTCATGGATGAAGAGGAGCAGGAACAAGTGACACGGGCTGAAGAAGCACCACCGTACAACCAACTGCCAGGGGAAGAGACACAGTACGCTCTTTTCACTGATGGTTCCTGTCGCATTGTAGGCATGAACCGGAAATGGAAGGCAGCTGTATGGAGCCCCACACGACAGGTTGCACAAGCCACTGAAGGAGAAGGTGGATCGAGTCAACTTGCTGAACTCAAAGCCATTCAGTTAGCCCTGGACATTGCTGAAAGAGAGAAGTGGCCAAAGCTCTACCTCTACACTGATTCGTGGATGGTGGCCAATGCTCTGTGGGGTTGGCTGGAAAGGTGGAAAAAGGCCAACTGGCAGCGTCGGGGAAAACCAATCTGGGCTGCTGATGAGTGGAAGGACATTGCCACTCGGGTAGAGAAGCTACCTGTGAAAGTCCGCCATGTAGATGCCCATGTCCCCAAGAGCAGAGCTAATGAGGAGCACCGAAACAACGAGCAAGTAGATCAGGCTGCCAAGATAGAAGTATCAAAGATAGACTTAGACTGGCAGCACAAGGGAGAGCTGTTCCTAGCTCAATGGGCCCATGATGCTTCAGGACATCAAGGCAGAGATGCCACCTATAAGTGGGCACGAGACCGAGGGGTGGATCTAACCATGGACAGTATCTCCCAGGTTATCCATGACTGTGAGACATGTGCTGCCATCAAACAGGCCAAGTGGGTGAAGCCCCTATGGTATGGGGGACGGTGGTCTAAATATAAGTATGGGGAAGCCTGGCAGATTGACTACATCACCCTTCCCCAGACCCGCCAAGGCAAGCGCTATGTGCTGACCATGGTAGAAGCCACCACTGGATGGCTGGAGACCTACCCTGTGCCCCATGCGACTGCCCGGAATACCATCCTAGGCCTTGAAAAACAAGTTCTTTGGAGACATGGCACCCCTGAGAGAATTGAGTCGGACAATGGGACGCATTTCAAGAACAGCCTTGTAAACACCTGGGCTAGAGAACATGGCATCGAATGGATATATCACATCCCTTATCATGCACCAGCTGCCGGGAAAGTTGAACGGTGCAATGGCCTGCTTAAAACCACCTTGAAGGCACTGGGTGGGGGGTCCTTCAAGAACTGGGAGATTAATTTAGCAAAGGCCACATGGTTAGTGAACACCAGAGGTTCCACCAACCGAGCAGGCCCTGCCCAGTCTGAGCCCCTGAGAACAATGGATGGGGATAAGGTTCCAGTGGTACACATGAGAGGTATGCTGGGAAAAACTGTTTGGGTTAATTCTGCCTCCAGCAAAGACAATCCCATCCGTGGGGTTGTCTTCGCTCAGGAACCAGGTTGCACTTGGTGGGTAATGCAAAAAGATGGACAGACCCGATGCATACCTCAAGGAGACCTTGTTTTAGGGTGAACTACCCATGCCACTGTATTCGTACCCACATCTGCATGTATATATGTATATAATTGAGGTAGTGCATGTATGTATATAGTTTAGAAGTTTAAATTCAATGTAATATGTTGGTATGGGAAAAAATTCGGGGTGGATTAATGTTGGGGGTTAGCCTTGTTTCTTTTTTCACCTATAGAATTTTTTCCCAAGAGTTGCAAGGCAATTGATGGCCGGGTACTTATGAGTGATCAGGTGAAGACAAAAGCATGGAGGGTAGCACTTAGCTACACCCTTGTCTCCCCGGAGTTTTTCCCCGAGGGGGGGGGAGAGAAAGACGGGGGCTGGGGGGGGGGGGGGGCAGCTTCACTTTTGGTGTGGTCTGTGTCGGGGGCGGACGCGGCTGCCATTGCTGTGTGGGTTTCTCACTGGCACCACCGGGATCTGATCCTGGAGAGAGAGCTGCCGTCGTCTGCTCGTGTGCCCAGATCCGGATTCCTCTTTTTGCTGCCCTGCTGGAGCTGCCTCGGCTGGGCATCCTGTCCCACTGCCTCGGCGTTGTTTTGGAGCTGCTGCACCGCGGGCCCGCGCTGGCCTTCTTGCCAGACGTCTCTGCCCTCCAGTGACCACCGACAGAGCTCCGAACTTCATCCGATCCACCAGCCCGGGATTCCCCACCGTTCCAGCTTGGTACTTTTCTTTGAAGTCCCCCAGAGACCAGACTGCCCCGGGTTTTGTGGGACCAAGCTCCGTCAAGGTCCCTGGTTCTGTTTTCGCTATTAATTGCTGTAGTTGTTGTTTGTTTGCCTTGTTATACCTATTAGTAAAGAACTGTTATTCCTATTCCCATATCTCTGCCTGAGAGCCGTTTTAATTTTCTAAATTATAATAATTTGAGGGAAGGGGATTTGAATTATCCATTCCAAGAGAGGCCCTGCCTCTCTGTAGCAGATACCTGTCTTCTTTCAAAAACAAGACATATCCAAACATTAAATTATGCACAAAACTTCTCAGTATCATCAATTAGATGCAACCCTATTTAGAGTTAACCACCCAGCAGTTATCACCCTTATTCGATATTCTTAAGGGTGACCCTAAGTTAACTTCTCCAGAAAAATTAACTCCAAAAGCAAAAACCACACTTAAAACAGTAGTGTGATTTGCAGAAAAAAGACTCCACAACTAATAAGAGTTAGTTGAAAAGTAGGTATGTATTTTAGTGGCGCCGGGCGCTATGCGGGATATTTCCTAAAGGCATGTGCAACTCTAAAGAGTCACTTTACTTATTTTCTAAAATGTTACATATGTATTAAGTTGTCTACATATTTATCACCTAATTCCACCTAGACTCATGTAGCAGCGTGGGATTAGATGGTGGTGCTGTTACCTATTTCCCAATAAGCATCTCCTGTGGAAAGGCTGCTTGGGTAGGCATTCAGGCAAAGCAGTCAAGTCCATACACCACACACACCATGGCTAGCTTAGCGAAGAGAGGCAAGAAGGGCCTTTGGTATGATAAATTCCAGCGAAGGTTTATTCCAACACGCCAAAGGGGATCTGGGAACTTATCAGTCTTTTGCGCCTCTGATGGTCGTCAGTGGTCTTCATGATGAAATAATACAAGTTTTCCTCTCGTTTGAACTTTTTACCCTGTCCTCATGCACATGCTCACTGGTTTCTTGGTCAGTTCAAGCCACAAGGCTAGTCTTGGTCTTAACAGCCTTTCTTATCATCGCCTCACGCAGACAGTTTCTTTCTTATCTGCCAGCCTCACATTCTTTTCATCTTGCTTTTGCAAGCAATGGCCTTGCTTACTTTTGCAAGCACAGCAGTGTTAAGTGAGATACCTTGTTCAGACTATTACCTCTAATTAATCACCCTTTGACTTTTAACCTCTTTGCTTCAGTCCCCTCTTTTCTAGAAAATAAGTATATTCTTTTACTTAATACAATTCTTCTTTCTAATTTCTACGATATGTATCCTTCAATACCCTCCTATGTACCTTCAACAAGGAGGTTAATATTGTCACTTGTTTCAACATTTTCTAGTTCTAAACAAGTATTACAAAAGACAATATTAAACTTACACTAATTAATATTAATAAAACAATAATGGGGTGACACAATGTATTCAAAATCCCAGTCACGGTTGGTGACTATCTAAAGAGGGTATCCCACCAGGGATGACTTGTGTCTTGTTTTATTCTCTGCAAAACTCTGCTTATTTCTTTTGTGTCATGATAGTCAGTAATTAGAGTTTTCTCTCTTTTTTCTTGGATTTCTTTTAAAATTTTAATCAGATCTTGGTGTCTCATTATTTGCTTCACTAATGTAAGATTTATTATGATGGGTGTTGGTAAAAACCTTTGATACGTTGTTTGATTTGATTTTATCAGCTGGTGGGATACAGCGGATACTTGATATAAGAAGTCACACTCAACAATCTTAATAAAATTACAAATACAAAAATCAGAATAATTCATAACAGACAAAGTTACATTATTATTATTTATTTCTATAAAAACACAAGCAGTTCTTAAACATACACAGCCTTGACTAGTATACACAAGTGCAGTCTGTTGAGTATTATCTGGATGTATTTCAAACTGACAGGAGCTTTTCTCAGTGTCAAGACATACGTCTTGAGCACCAATTGTATTACTTTCACAAATTAACCTTTGCTGTTCTCGGGCAATGCAAGATTCTAAATTTACAGTTTGCCATTTCTCATTCACTCCTTGGGCTCATACTCTATGTTCTGAGGGGTAGAGTACTGTCCCTTCATGATTTAGCCCTAGTGCAACGATGGGATGAATCACATAAACTGTGGCATTACGTATAGTAAGTACAAAGGCAGTAGCCATGTTAACAGTAGGGTCATAGGTAAAATTTACTAGGGTCTACCAAGATTGAAATTTTTTTTCAAAGTTGGTAGCATTGTCCCAAACAGCTTTTCAAATCTCAATCAGAAAACGCCTTCACTTCCTTCTCTTATCATTAAGGCAGTTGTTGACTGTAGCCATAATTGTGCTTGCATACAACTGAAAGCTAAAGACACATTGTTTTGAGCCATACTAAGTGTATTTAGTATTAACTTATGGTCTTGGTCTTTTGGTTTTTTCTATCTTGGTAATGCTTTTGAAACTTGCTATTGACTAGTTCCTTATGCCAATAAGGATGACTGTAGGGGCTGTTTTAGTTGTGTTAAATCATTTGTTGCAGTGGTTAGCTTATTCATTAGTATTTCTGAATCTATTCCATTTAAAACTTCCACTCCTGTTCCTAATATTCTAGTTAAATCTTTTCACATTCTGCCTTTAAGGTGTGCTTGCTTTTGTAGCCATGTTACCTAGCCTTCAAAGGATGTTTTTTAGGAAAGAAGAGCAGGCTGGCTAAACTTCAGAGATAATAGTTTGCATTAGTAATTCAACATGTTTGAGAGATCATTCTGGGTTAAACAACAGCTGTTGGCCTGTATTTCTTATTACATATGGACTAATTTCATAAATTCTGAATTTAAGCTTAAATGATGTGAGTTCGGTTTGGGCTTGAGTGCTGGCGTAGGTTGTAACAGGCCCAGTTATGGTATTTATTAAATTCGAATGAGAGCCCAATAGTATCATGGGTCCAAAGACAAACCACCTCAACCGTCTCTACTAACGTAAAATTATACCAACAGTTTAATTCATTCAAATGATTACAAATCTCTCAGTGCTCATCTAAAGGAGTTATTGAGACACTAATGTGGATTGCTTCCTTATGGGTAGTCCTATTATTCATCTGGCATCCTATTCTAATTACTTCTCCTATAGTCCCTTGCAGTGACCACAACCCTTGCTTTTGCCATTCTTGCCTTTCATATACTTGGTTTTTGTGCATGACCACAGTTGATAGGTTTAGATCTTTTATATCAGAATACTCTCCCATGGATCTAGTGTACTTAATAAAAGTTTGGGACCAAGGCCATTTAGCATTATTTTGGCTAGAGGTACTTTTTAATTCTTGGATTATAATTATGATTACAAACAAAACAATTTTCTTGATTAAAATTTTACAGGTTGAATTACTTAATATTTCTAGTTGTAATGCATTTATTTTGTTTGAGTAAGTTTAAGTTTCAGTTCATCATCACCCGGTGTTACTTTCTAGGGGGTCTCTGGAACCTTCTTTACTCGAGTGTGATGGATCCAAGCACTTTGCTCTTTGATCTTAATTGCGGTGAATGTGATAAGAAGTACCTGGAATGGTCTTTCCTATCATGGTTCTAGAGTCTTTTCTGTAAGAGACTTAATATATACATAATCTCTAGGTTGTATGTCATGCACTGGCCAGTCCAATCCTATACTCTGAGTTCTAGCCACATGATTTTTGATTTTTGAGTTGTTTACCCAAGGCTACTATGTAGACGGTCAGTGTTTCTTCCCTAACTTGGGTGGATATTCCTTTTTGCACCCTATATGGTCTACTATAAAGTATTTCAAAAGGACTTAACTTTTCTTTGGTTCTGAGTTTAGTACAAATTCGTAACAATGACAGCAGGAGAGACTGAGGCCAGGGCAAATTAGCTTCTTGCTCTAGTCTTACAATTTGTTGTTTAATCAAATGATTCATTTTCTTCACTTGACCGCTTGACTGAGGGTGGTATGGAATGTGAAATTCCCAGTCTATGCCTAAGTGATGGCTAATTTGCTGCACAACCTTTGAAATAAAATGTGGCCTTTCTCAGGCAGCTGAACTGCTTCTAATAGTCGCATTATCTCTTGTGCATGTTTGATGTTCTTCTGGGAGTTTAGCAGTCCCCTTTCCTTCTAGATGGCTCTATGTGCATGTACAACCTCAAAAGCATACCTTGAGTCTGTGTAAATGTTCATTTTCTTTCCTTCTGCTCTTTCTAAAGCATGAGTTATGGCAATTATCTTGGCATTTTGTGCAGAGGTACTTGCTGTCAAAGGTCTAGATCCAATTACCCTTCTGGAGGTGGTAATAGCATACCTAGCATGTCATTTTCTACTGATGACATAGCTATTTCCATTAGTGAACTAGGTTTCTGCATCATCAAAAGGGGTGTCCTTTTTGGAGGTCTCTCTCTGACGCTATGAGCCGGATTTGCCTGGCTAGCTCGTACACCCTGGCCCCAGCGCCTGGAGTGGCTGCTTCCATGCTCGGTGTTTCTCAAGCTCGGATAGAGGTGCTGAGCAGAACTGCCTGCTCTCTATGGCTCTCAGATGTGGTGCGTCTTGGATAGAAGCAAAGGACAGAGAGAGGGTTTTTCCATGTGCTTCTCAAAGTTTATTTATCCCAAGGGGTGTCGCAGCCAAAACTGAAAAAGCCCATCTTTACATTCTCTTTTAACTGGGGGAGGTACATGGGGAGGTTACATTTTTCCAACCAATCAGGGACACAACGGGGAGGGGGGTGAAGAGGGACTCACAGTCTAATAGTCTATAGGGGAGGCTAGAGGCGTGGAAAGGGTCACGTGCACCAACAGGTTGTCATGGAAAAGGGGAAAACCCAGGCAGGGCTTAGGATTGACAGAGAAACCTCTGGAAATAAGGGAAGGTATTTGGGGAGGATTGACATGATGTAAATGAGGTAGCAGGTATGTCTAGAGGTGAATGACAGCTTGACAGGGGAGGGGAAAACTTGAGGTAGAACCAAAACATCAGGAGGGTAACAGAAACAAACCATTGGGATAATAACTTAACAATAACTTATCAAAAACCCACCACGTCTCCATTTGTAATAAACACATACAGAGGTTTTACAAGCAACCCATAGTTGTATATCTATAACCTCTACCATCCAGTCATTCCCAAAAAGGTTCGCAGTTCTTTTATAGTCTTGGTTTTTGGGGTTTGACATATTGTTTCTTTACAATCTTGCCCTAGAGTCTGTTGTCTAGCACTGACTTCATAACCTTGGTAGATCACTTTCTGCTTTACTACCTGGGCCTTTTTTTTCGATACTCTGTACCCCTGTGTAATGGTTTCACGTTTGCCAATTCCTGTTTCTCAAAATTAGTGTAGTGGTCTGAGTGTTTACTATAATCATTTACTTTTTCTGCTGTGAGATAGGATTAGGAGAAAAGCAAAGCAGGCTCAAACTTAAAAGGGTATAAAGATAGATTTATTAAGAAAGAAAAGAATTTCTTTCTTTCTACAAGAAATAAAAAAAATTAATAAGAATTAGAATGAGACCTTCAAAACACTTCTCCTTCCTCCATACAACTCTTTACTTTTCCACTGACAACATAAAAAGACAAAACCTGTGATTTTCAGTCAGTTTCACCACTTTAAAATAGTCTTTCATCAGTTCTTAGGGAAAGGAGCCTCTCTTAGAACTCCCATGGAGACATCACCACAAGAAACAATTCTCTGGTGGCTCCCATGTCACGAAATTGCAGCCACCCGGGGAATTCTGCAAACCGTGAAGTCCCTCCCATTTGGCAGCCTTCCCACAACTGCACTCATGGGCATGTCAGCTTATGCAGGGTACAGTTTAAGGATGACTCTTCTTATATAAAATGAAGCTTCTCTTCATCTCCAAAATCATCTTCATCTCAAGAAACAGAGGTCTTTTTTTTCCCTGGGGGCAGAGGGCATCTTTTTATCTCTATCTTCCTCTGTTCAAAGTTCTCCATTGGATCACAGCTATATCAGTCCATGGTTATGACTAGAACTTTGCATCCCCCTAAAAAGCATTCTATAAGTTACAGGGATATTTTAGTCCATTCTCCATGGCCTCACAAGAGAAGTCCAGCCCAAACTAGGCAACTCCTTAATCCTTTCTCCCAACCTAGGACTTTTACTCTCTCTTAACTTCCGTCTCATGCCATGTTTCCTTACATCTCAACCACTCTGTTCTCACTCCGAGAAGAGTTAATGCTTTTTAAGTCCCATCTGCCAAGGAAAGAGTTAACATCTCCCAGATCTGCAGAGGGCATGATGGTTCTTTCCCGGGAAGTGGCTGAAGATGGTAGGGTCAGGGCACACTGAAGCTGGGCCAGGATCTAGGGATTCTGGCTGCTGTGGGGCCACTTTTGGTCTCAGCTGCATGATCTCTTGCACGGCTGGGCTTTCCCCCTCCCCTTCCTCTGCCCGGCAGCCACTGGAGGGGGGTGGGTTCAGCCCCCATGGCTTAGCTGCAGGATGTCTTAACAGCCGCTGGAAACCATATCTGGGCCAGGATGGGGGCATAGTCTTCTCCCCTCCCCCTGCCCAGGAGTCACTGGGAAAGGCCTGGCCCAGTCAGGACCTGCCTGGCCCAGTCCTGGCAAGAGGGAGCCGGGCTGCCTTCTTCTGAGTCCAGAAAGAAAAGGGTTTCCTGGCCTCACCTCAACTTTTTATATGTGTATTCAGAAAGGTGCATCCTGATTCCTCAGTGGTTATACAGTGTGTCAGTATCTGAAAATTGGCCTCTGATAGGTCCCTGTCCTCTCCAAAAGAGACTCCAAGGTTCTTACAGGGAATTGTTTCCTCTTTAACTAAAAACCAAGCTGTGTTAACCCATGACACCCTGGAGTCCTAGAAAGTTTAGAACGCTTACCGTCCATGCCACACATTTCTTTTGTCGGGTTGGACATGAGGAGGTCGTCTACATACTACAACAACCTTCCTTCTTCTGATGGAGCTTTCCAGGATTCTAAGTATTTTGTAAGTTGTTCTCTGAACAAGGTAGGTGAGTTCTTGAACCCCTGAGGCAGAACCGTCCATGTGAGCTTAGTTTTGCACCTACTTTTAGGGTTTTCCCATTCACATGCAAAAATTTTCTGGCTCGCTTCACAGAGAGGGAGGCAAAAGAAGGCATCTTTCAAATCTAAAATGGTAAACCAAATTAGCTCTGCTGTTAGGCATGTTAGCAAAGTATATGGATTTAGTACCACGGGAGAGAGATCCTCAGTTATCTTGTTGACAGCTCATAGATCTTGTACTATTCAATATGACCCATCAGGTTTTCAAACAGGTAAAATGGGAGTATTAAAGTTGGATTGACACTCTTTCAACAATCCTAGTTGTAAAAAATTTTCAATTATTGAGCTAATTCTTTCCTTAGCTTCCTTTTTTAAGGGGTATTGTTTAATTTTAACTGGTTGTTTCCCTTCCTTAAATTTCATTTGTATAGGAGGTGCACTTTTTGCCCTCCCTGGTACGTTGGAAGCCCATACTCCAGGAAAAACTTGGTTAATTATTTCTTCACTAATTTCTTCATTAATTTCTATAGCTGTTAACATTAAGCTCAACACTTCTACATATTGTTGATCGTTTACTGTGGGGATTGACAGTGGTCAAATAATAGTTTTCTAGGCTCCAGGCACTAGCTTGAGGCCTGTGGGAATGCTAAGTGCATAGCCCTCTCAGCTCTGGCCTGGGAAATTGTTAGGAGGAATCCAAACAATCCTTGTAGATATTTTTTCCCTGACACCTGGTGTTTTTCCAACTTGTTTACTGGCAAAAATGTTTAGAAAGAGGTGTCGGCTCTAACAACCAATCATGTTGCTTGTACCAGAACACTGTATAAAAGAATCTGTCTTTCAATAAACCTTTACTATAAGCCCTCCGACCTGAAGACTCGGAGTCTGTATCGTTACACCTGCTGTACCGAATAGTAAAGATAGTTTACCTCTATAGTAAGTTCCTCATTTTTTATAGGCAATGGTTGCTTTTAATTGTTCTACTAGATCTCTACCCAAAAGTTATTGCAGTGATTTGGGCATATATATAAATCTATGAATGCTTCTCTGCTTCCCAAGCTTGTATTTTAATGGTTTGCAAAAATATGCCTTTTCAGACTGGCCAGTTGCCCCTTGAACCACAACATAATCTTTTTGCAAAGGCACTAAAGCTTTGTTTAAAATGGAATACATTGCTCCTGTGTCAACTAAAAATTTCAGGTCTTTCTCTCCTTTCCCCAGCTTCATTTTTATAACCAGTGGATCCGCTGGGGTGGAATCCTCCAGTCCTCCTCAGTCTTCTTTCACCTGTGCAATCACCTCCTTTTTCTTCCAGTTCTCTCTTTCCTGTAGGTCACTTCATCTTCGTTCTCGGCACTGATTTTTCCAGTGACCAATCTTCTTACAAATTGCACACTGATTCTTACCCAACTGGGGTGGGCCTTGTATGGGTGGTCCCTGCCTGCATCTACCTTTCTCTTGTTCACTCACAACCACCACCAGTTTTCTTATTCCTTGTTTGTATTCCTCTTGCTAAATACTCTCCATGCCTCATCTAATAGGGCTTTTAGGTTTCTCCAGTCCGTTCCCTGAAGATTCTGAATTTTACATCTAATGTCTCCCATAGACTGTCCCAAAAATAAACTGACTAACTTGTATTCCTACCTCAGATTCAGGATCTAGTGGGGTGTGATGGAGCATTGCGTCTCTCAAATGCTCCAGGAATTCAGATGGAGACTTGGAGGGACCTTGTTTGATTGCATAGAAGGTTGACCAATTTATAGTTTTGGGAATGGTTCTTTCCACCCCTTTTGCTATCTATTCCTGATAGCTTTCCAGCTTTTGTCTTTCTACTGTTATATTTGGGTTCCACTTTGGTTTTTGAAGTGGGAAATAGTCCTTTACATCTAACTGCTGAGTTTTGTAATAGTCTTCCACTAAATCCCCTGCTGTTTTTAAAATCAATTGTTTTTCTGTTTCAGTCAGCGCATCTAATAATAGTTGCATATCACTCCAATCCAAGTTATGTTGCTTTATTATATATCTTAAAAGTTTGGCAGTAGCTATTGGGTGGCTCCAGTAATTTTTAGTAACCTTTTCCCGTGCTTCTAGGTCAATTTTGGAAAAAGGTACCTTAACTAACATTCCTTCTCCATCTGGTCCCACTGCCTCCCGTAGGGGTTCTTTGAATATCTGCTTTCTAGTCCAAGAAGAAATCGGAAGAAGAGGGGTGGGCTGGAGCTGATGTCTCTTCTGAGTCTTTATCCTCCTTCTGTTCCTCAGGGGGATGCCTAAGCAAGTCATCTAGATCTTGTTCCTGTGTGACTGTCTGGTATACTTTATCTTTTTTTGTACATCTCTGACCAATGCTACAAGCTGAGCAGCACCACTTAAGCTTCTCTTTTGCTTTGCAGTCTTTTTCAAGGGCTAGTACCAGGGGATCAGAAGGGGGTCTCATTCCACAATCTCTCTGCCATTCAGGGTGGTTACGAAGGGAGAAAAACATATGCACATATGAAACCTTGTCCCACTTCCCTTCTCACCTTAAAAACATCCATTGTAATAAGGTGTTGTATTCTAAAGTTCCAGTAGGTGGCCACCTCACTCTATCTTCCAATGGATACAAAGGCTACCACTGATTGCAACATTTGATAAGATGCTGTTTGCTTTCTGTGCCCCCAGAACCCACAATATCCTTCCAGTGTGCCAGGATGCACCCCAGAGGACTAGCTTTAGAAATCTCCTTGCTCTGGCCAGTCCCTGTTATCTCATTCTCTTTGCCTTGTCTTGCTTCCACCCAAACTTTCTTTTACAGGCTATCATAGTCCTCTCCCAGTTTTCCTCTCGCACTCCCCAAATTTCAGATGTGATTTCCACACATAAGCTTTAAAATCTCAGGCTCAAAGTCTATTTGGCTAAAACGTTATTCCTTCTTACACCAGATGCACATACTCTGTCACCTGGCAGAAGAGTAATACCAAGCCCTGCACAAACCCTACACTATATCAGCACCTAAGTGAGATGTCACCCTCTCAAACTAAAAGCCCTAAAATTACCACAAAAACAAGCTATCCCACTCCTCTCTCTCTTGAAATATTCTGATTTTCTACTTCAGGTTGCTCAGCTCGCACACCCCCGCTCACTCTCCCACTCAGGGGGTAAAAGCACCAGCAGAGCCCAAATCAACTCAGCTAGCACCCCCGCTTGCTCTCTCACTCGGGGGGGGGGGGGGGGGGGTAGAGCGCCTGAACAGAGCTCAGAGCGGTTTGGCTGGCGACCCCCACTCCCGCTTGCTCTCCCGCTTGGGAACATGGAAGCACACGAATAGAGCCTGAATTGGCTCGTGTCGCTGTCGAGGCGGTCATGACACAAAGCAGAGACCAGAAGCAGTCTCAAACGGCAACTGTTTATTATCGAACATGACTGACCTTTTATACACTTTTCAATTGTTTATGCTTCTTCTACCCCAACTATTAGTTACAATAAATCAACATAATACCATTGGTGAAAAGTAACAGTGACTTCAGCTAACTTTCTAAAAATACTTCATCCAGCTGCAAACTTCTCTCCTTATCTTTCTTCTGTTCTTTTCTTCTCTCGGTCTCCTTGGTAACAGCCTTGAAGAAGGCTCCTTATCTTCTTGCTTCTCAGCTTCTTTAGCTAACCAGGCCTGCTGGTAGCTCCTTCCACAGGTTTGACTCGCTCTCCCCGCTCGGGGATGGAAGATCAGATTGGGAGATCATGCAATCAAATGTCCGGACTCACAACCACAATACACAGACAAAAGACAAGAGTTCACACAAACAAAAACTAGGCTTTGCTCAACCTACCCCCAGAGTTTCTAGCGGCTGCCCTATCAGTCAGTGAATCCCTTAATCCCTCTGCCAGGCTGCTCCATCAGTCCTCGGATCCCATTGCTTATCTATTGATCAGCAACTGCTTGCAAGCCCCAAACTTCACTTACTTAGGGACTATGCTGTGTGCCAGACTTCTCTAGCAGCTTATCAGCAGCCCTCTGGCCCCACATACAACTTATGGGTTTCTCTTGGATGGATACATACCATTTGTCCACAGTGCCAGTGGTCCGTTGTCTGTCCCCACAGTGAGGGAGCCAGGGCCCGGGGTCCCTCCAGGAAATCCAGGGGAGCACTAAGGGAGTCCGTTCTCCAGTCAGTCCCGCAGGGGCAGAAAGGGTCCCTTCATGGTCACCAAATGATTTGCAGAAAAAAGACTCCACAACTAAGAGGAGTCAGTTGAAGAGTAGGTACGTATTTTATCGGCACCAGGCGTGATGCGGGATATTTCCTAAAGGCATGCGCAACTCTAAAGAATCACTTTTCTCTACTTATTTTATAAACTATTACATGCGCATTAATTTATCTATACATATCTATTATCTAATTCCACCTAGTCTCTCTTTGTAATAAAATGAACTTATCAGTCTTTTGCGCCTGCACAGTGCCCTCTGATGGTCGTCGCTGGTCTTCATGATGAAGTAATACAAGTCTTCCTCTCGTTTGAACTTTTTACCCCGTCTTCTTGTGCATGCTCACTGGTTTCTTGGTCACAGTTTAAGCTGCAAGGCTAGTCTTGGTCTTAACAGTCTTTCTTATCATTGCCTCACGCTGACAGTTTCTTATCTGCCAGCCTCACATTCTATTCATCTTGCTTTTGCAAGCAATGGCCTTGCCTGCCTTTACAAGCACAACAATGTTAAGTGAGATACATTGTTCAGACTATTACCTCTAATTAATCACCTTTTGACTTTTAACCCCTTTGCTTCAGAGTGGACCATAACAAATCAACAAGTTTATCAGATATGTCCTAAAGTTTATATTAGTGTTTATTGTTAATTTACACCCTACAAGCATCCTTAGTCAATGAGACACTCAGCAGTCTAATCCACTACAGATTTTAGAGTAAATCTTTTTTCCCTATCAACCTAAAGAGACAACACTTACTATTTTTGAGTTAATTACACAATTAGTTATTGCAACTAAATAATAAAGATCCCTCAAAAATTATTATACCAGTGCAACAAGAATATTTTGAATGGTGCTTTGCAAACAGCACAGCTCTACAGAGTGCTTTACAAAACTTTACGGGGCAAATTACCTATCACCCACCCAGTCACAAACTGTTGCAACTGAGCAGGACCACTGCATTGTCTTTGAAACCGCTAAACGATCGCACACCCTTGAAAGGTCTCACTGTTTTTACTGATGGGTCTGGGAAAATAAGAAAAGCCATTGTGACCTGGAAAGATGACAATGGATGGCAAACACTAGAGGGTCGCAATAGTGGATCACCTCAGCTACTTGAATTATGTGCTGTAGCCATGGCTTTTCAATGCTTCCCTCATGATTCTTTATATATTGTAACTGATACTGCTTATGTTGCAGACATCACACAACTGTTGGATCGAGCATTGTCAAAAGAAATTGATAATGCTGCACTATTTGAATTGTTAAAAATTTGTGGCATGCAATCCAAGCTCGAACTTGTCCCTATTATGTGTTACATGTTCGAAGTCATACAAGTTTGCTTGACTTTATTGCAGAAGGTAATGCCTGAGCTGATTGGTTAGCCAGCCCTGCCTGGACAGCACCCCAGCCAGACATGCTGGCTTAAGTGAGAGCATCACACACCTTTTTTCACCAAGGTGTTCAAGCCCTACAATGACAATTTTTGTTAACAAATACTGAGGCACGCAACATTGTTAATACCTATCCTGATTGTCAAGGCCACGCTGCGCCACTGCAGATGGGTGTCAACCCCTGTGGTCTGCAAGCCTTACAAGTTTGGCAGACACATGTTACACACATTTCTGAATTTGGTCATCTAAAGTATGTACATGTTTCAGTAGACACCTTTTCATCCACTATAGGGGCCTCAGTTCATGATGGAGAAAAAAGCTGTGATGCTATCTCACATTGGCAACTAGCCTTTGCTGTCCTAGGCATTCCCCATACTGTAAAAACTGGTAATGACCCTGCATATGTCTCACAGAACACTCAACAGTTTCTGCAACACTGGGATGTTTCGCACCTCACTGGTATTCCTCATTCCTCTATGGGTCAAGCCACTGTTGAACGTGGCCATGGCACTTTGAAGCACATCCCCAAAAAACAAAAAGGAGGAATGTGTGGTGAAACCCCACAGAGTAGGGTGGCCAGAGCTGTGTATATGCTGGATCATTTCACGGTATTGCCAAATTCCCAAACCACTGTTATTTTAAATCATTTTTTGTCATTGCAGTCTTCTAGTGACATCCAGTTGCTCAAGCCTAAGGTATTGGTATGGGACCTCATTACAAACAAATGGGAAGGTCCTTGGGACCTTGCCACTTGGGGGCACAGATATGTTTGCATTTCTACAGATGTGGGAGTTTGATGGGTGCCTGCCCAGTGTGTGTGCCCTGCTCTACGCACTGCTCTGGATCACAACCAGCAATGCCTCCCTGACGGCCCCTCAGCTGATGCCGTGAACAATAGCAATGTTTGGATGCAGATAGTGTGTGACATGTTGCCTTGCAAAATCGTGCTGCTATTGATTTTCTTTTGTTAGTTCATGGACATGGCTGTAAAAAAGTTGATGACGTGTTGAATGAAAGATTTTCTGGGATAGATCACTGGCTGGAAGGTTTAAGTTCATCAAGTTGGATGAAGAGCTTCATTCAAACTGGGCTTGTCATTTTTTGTACTATCATAATTATTTTGCTCATTGTGCCTTGTTTGTTATCCTATCTGCAAAGGGCCCTGCAGAGGATAATAAAAACTGCCTTTGTAATTGAAAAAGAAAAAGAGGGAACAGTGATGACTAACAGCTGGCCTGAATGCCTCACAGACACAAGTAACCCTGACCTTGACTCGATCAGCCTATACCCCTGGAAGAAAGGAAGTAGACATCTTTGGGGAGGAGGGCACTGAGGGGTGGGGGAACTTGGCTGCAGGGAACAGATGCCAGCCAAATCTTTGGGGAGTACATACGCAGGCAGCTATTTGTCAGTGAAGTGGGTGGTAACAAGTTACTAGCCGATTGGGATAGAGCAAGCGATTTTCAAAAACCATTTAAATGTCAGTTATGAACAATAAAGTTTGCTGTTGCAGCATCAGCCTTGAAGTGTCAAGTTGTGTCTGTCTCAACAACGACATGTCAGTAGCTGAAAGTCTAAAAGGATTACTGGTATTCACTATTAACACCCATGAATGTTGCAAAGAAAGACTGTGGTGGTGCAAACCCCCTCTGCCCATCCTTGGGCCTGATCTCAGAAGCTCCTGATTGGCCTTGAACAAAATGTCTGAGCAGTGAAGTGTCCCTTGACCCTACCAGTTTAGTCGTGAGGAGCTCTTGCACGAGGAGCTCTTGCATGGTAGAGGTGGGAACAGTCAGAAACATCAGCTGCCCAATTAAGGTGGGAAACAGGATAAGCAATTATCCTTTGTAGCCTTGGTAAACCATTTAGCTGAATGGTAGCCCAAGTGGAACAGTATCATTGTTACTGCACCTTGAAAAAAAAGCCCAGTAGTTAACTGTCAGGCAACTGAAGAGATGGGACTCATGGCTTGGATGCAAGAAGTCGATTTATTGGCTTACAGGGCTCAGCTTATATAGCCTTACAGCTTTGAAAAGACTATTCTACTGCCAACCAATACCCACATTCTGCGTGTTTCTTATCAATATGTGTGTCCTGGGGTGACTTTTTGATGCTTGTATCCCCAGTTATCTGTTCTGTTTGTGTTGGGTATTATGTTCTGTACCTTTAAGACTGGTTCTGAGAGTGAAGCAAGAAGGAGAAGTGTGGAGTTTGTTTTGAGAAACTGCTCTGACTCCTCCGCATTCCAGCTCCTGGAGTGTGTTCGTTTGAAGCACAGACAGACAGCGGGACAGAGATCTCCTGTGCTTTTAGTTTAGCTAGCTGAGGCAGAGAAGTTCCCTGGACTGTTTTTTTTTTTCTTTTTCTTGGGACTGTTTAAACCTGTCCTAGACTGAAAGACCCAGGAAGACACCTGGATCTCGCACCTGTGACCCACTGGGACCCAGGATGGCATTTCCAGCGCCGAAGGGACTGGGACTGATAACAGACTGAGCGAGCCGAGCTTCACCCACAAGGACTTCCTCGATTTTGCCATCTCTCTTCAGAGCAGCGAGAGGTTTTGTTGTTTCATGTTATTCATTTTTGTGCTTGTAGGCACTTTGTTTGTTAAATAAATAGTTTTTCCCCGGACCAGTTGGGGGAGGTGCCATTTGAGTTTGCTTTTCCAGAGGACCCCCATTCGGAGGTTTCCTCCCAAATTTGCCTTAAACCAGGATATACACATTTATTGGCCCCCAGAGTGCAGCTTGAGAGTGGAAAAAACTTGTACTGATTGCATTTTGGTTGTACTCTGTGTTGGGATAAAGCAGTCAGTAGTCACGTTGCTGCTTGAATTCATAGTGTGGGAGGAGTCCTTGTGTTTCTGTTCCCTAGGCTTTTTTTATGTTTTGATACCTTTCTGGTCCCTAGGTTTATTTTCTTATCTGGAAACAGCTCCAGTATTACCCTAACACATAGCTTTTACAGTACAGGGGCAAGGATTAGAATCGCTATTATGCTGGGCTCAGTGATAATGATTTATAGGAAGTTTATAAAGGTACTGTGTTGCAGCTTCGGAGGCTGTTAGGCCTCCCTGGCGGTCAGTGGCCTGAGATAAGGAAATGCAAGTCACGATGAGTAGCCAAAAAAGAAGCCCCTTGGCGCCTTCGGACCCCTCTTATCTCTCTGTAAGACTATAGGCCAAATTGTACCCAACTCTCCCATTGGTCCACTTTTCAAAACCCCTCTACCCTATATAAACCCCGACTATTGCCCTGTTAAAACAGAAGAGCTGTCACTGCTACCTTTCGAAGAGGATGCCGAAATAAAGGACATCATCTGAGGAACTGCATACGGACTTCTCCTCTCTCTCCCTGTGTCTGCCTGGGCACTTAGCAAGCTAGAGCTGATACACTGCTAAAGAGCTGATCTTACACTGCTAAGAGCTATTACACTGCTGAGAGCTGAATTCGCTGATATTGCTTGCTAAGTTTGCCTGAGGCTGGATACCTCGCCTGAGCTTCGGGTTGGGTGATTCCTTAACGGTATCATTCTATCCGGGTCTTGCGGCCAGAATTGGACCCTCATAAAGGTATCAAAAGCCTAATTAATAGTACTGGAGTTTGTGCCAGCTATGTTTGGTTTATGGTTTCTTTGTCCTACCCTGTGTCCTAGTTCCAGTAGCATGTTTTGGGGATTTATTAGTAATTGCACCCAGTTTGTTAGAGGAGGAGTAGGGGATGAAGCTTTTGAGTCTTTCCTTTCCTTCTTCTCCTTTGAATCAGTTGTATCAATTTTGGAGAATGTTCAGTTTCCCCTGAATGTTCAAGAGACTGCTTTCCTGGTATTTAATCTGGTCGGCTTCCTCTATACAGTCTGTAGCTTCTCTAGAATGAGGGCTGAGTTGTCCAGAGGAGCCAATGAGACCCCTGACCCAGAAGCAGATCCAGGTGTGGAAAACCCAGAGTGGTGTGCAGAATGGGAGGATATGGGCCAAACCCTGAAGGAATTTTCTGACCCTATAGCCTGGGACTTGCCACATGAACAAATTTAGAACCCAGATGAGGTGGGGAGATACTTGAAAGAGAAATGCCATGATGACTTGTGCTGGTTTGAAAGCAAAACCAGTGAGAGACTCTAAGTCAGAAACACAATTTAATAAGAGGAAAAGAAGTAAAATAAAGTAAAATAAAATAAATGCAATAGTACAAAAAAACCACTGACAGAGTCAGAATACAACCTGACACCCTGTTAGTTAGGGTGGTAGTAGCAGTCCAGATGAAATGGTCTTGTCAAAGCAGTGATCCTGTAGAAAGGTCTAGTAGCTCTTGTCTCCTCTGAGAGTCCAGTGGGTAAAAGTTGCCTGTGCTGTCCCAAACCCCGGATTATATCCAGGTGGGAATGCTTGGCTCCTCCCCCTGGGTGGAGCATCTCACAATGGGATGATATCATTCTATGAGTCATGCAGTGGGTCCTTGATGGTCCATTAAACAGAGATAGCTCCTAGAGGGAGTTATCTCTGAGTCATGCAGCAAGGCATTGATGGGCCCATTAACAGAAGATAAGGGAAATACTGCCCCACCTAGTTTCAACAGCTCATGACGATGGTGATAGAATACGTACTTTGGGCACATCTTACATTGTAACCTCGGACATGGCTCGAAGGAGAAAAAGCTCATTGCAATAAGCTGGGCCCTGGCATATGCTTATTGCACGCTGCTAGATACTGTAGGGCAGCAGATAGAGGCAGGGGCGCAGGAAGATAAATCAGCAGCTACCCCAGTCACTCAGGCTGCAGCCAACACCCCAGCTACTCAGGTTGTAGCTAAACCAGACAGTGAGCCTAAGATACGAGCAGTCTCTGCAGGAAAGAAGCACACTCAGAAAACTGATCGACCAGTGGACGATGATCCAGGAGAAGGACCCTCAACACCTCCAGACACAAAATCAGAAGCCAAATCAACTGGCACAAAATCAGGAGCCACTATTGAGTCCTTTTCCCTGAAGGACCTTCGTGGCCTAAGAGAAGATTACACTCGACAACCTGATGAATCTATAATTAGCTGGTTAGTCCAACTTTGGGATGCAGCAGGCAAGGCTACAATTCTGGACAGTACTGAAGCAAGGCATCTGGGATCCCTGTCACATGATCTGGTTATCAACCCAGAAATTATGAGGGGGGCTGACCCTCATAGTCTCTGGGAACAGGTCCTGGGTAGTGTGACACAAAGATAACTGTGCAAACAATCTCTATATGCAGGCACATCTCTATATATAGGCACATTAAAACCACAAAAATATGAAGCCTTGGTAGACACTGGTGCACAGTGCACATTAATCCCATCAAGATATGTGGGGGAAGAATCCGTTTCTATTGCTGGTGTGACAGGGGGATCACAAGATTTTACTTTGGTGGAAGCTGAAGTGAGCCTGACTGGAAATGAGTGGAAGAAACACTCTATTATGACTGGCCCAGAGGCTCCGTGCATTTTGGGCATAGACTTCCTCCGAAATGGGTATTTCAAAGACTCAAACGGATTCAGGTGGGCGTTCAGGATAGCAGCTGTAGAGACAGAGGGTGTTAAGCAATAGAACACCTTGCCTGGACTATCAGAGAACCCATCTGCAGTAGGACTCCTGAAGGGGGAAGAGCAACAGGTACCAATTGCCACTTTGACAGTGCATTGCCGACAGTATCGGACAAATCAAGATGCCGTGATCCCTATCCACAAAATGATCCATGAGCTGGAGAGCCAAGGGGTGGTCAGTAAAACCCATTCACCCTTCAACAGCCTCATTTGGCCTATGCGTAAATCAGAAGGAAAATGGAGATAGACTGTGGACTATTGTGCCTTGAATGAAGTGACTCCACCAGTGAGCACTGCTATGCCAGACATGTTAGAGCTCCAGTAGGAGCTAGAGTCCAAGGCAGCAAAGTGATACGCCACTATTGACATTGCCAATGTATTTTTCTCTATTCCTTTGACAGCAGAATGCAGGCCTCTGATTGCCTTCATGTGGAGGGGTGTGCAGTACACCTGGAACCAACTGCCCCAGGGGTGGAAGCACAGTCCTACTATCTGCCATGGACTGATCCAGACTGCACTAGAAAAGGGTGAGGCTCCAGAACATCTGCCGTACCTCGATGACATCATTGTGTGGGAGAACACTGCAGCAGAAGTGTTAGAGAAAGGAGAGAAAAATCATCCAGATTCTCCTGAAAGCCAGTTTCACTATCAAGAAGAGCAAAGTTAAGGGACCTGCTCGAGAGATCTAGTTCCTGGGAGTAAAGTGGGAAAATGGATGGTGTCAGATTCCCACCGATGTCATCAACAAGATCACAGCAATGTCTCCACCAACCAACAAGAAGGAAACACAAGCTTTCTTGGGTGCCATAAGCTTTTGGAGAATGTATATTCCTGAGTACAGCCAGATTGTGAGCCCTCTTTACCTGGTCAACTGCAAGAAGAACGACTTCCACTGGGGCCCTAAACAGCAGCAAGCCTTTGCCCAGATCAAGCAGGAGATCACTCATGCAGTAGCCCTTGGCCCAGTCAGGACAGGACCAGATGTGAAGAACATGCTCTACTCTGCAGCTGGGAGCCATGGTCTGTCCTGGAGCCTTTGGCAGAAGGTGCCTGGTGAGACTCGGGGCTGACCCCTGAGATTCTGGAGTCGAAGCTACAGAGGGTCTGAAGCCAACTACACTCCAACAGAGAAGGAAATCTTAGCAGCCTATGAAGAAGTCTGACCCACCTCAGAGGTAATAGGCACTGAAACACAACTCCTGGCACCCTGACTACCGGTACTGGGGTAGATGTTCAAAGCAGAGGTTCCCTCTACCCACCATGTTACCAGTGCCACATGGAGTAAGTGGACTGCCCTCATCACACAGTGCGCCGGTATTGGAAGACTGAATCACCCTGGGATTTTGGAGATAATTACAAATTGGCCTGAAGGTGAAAACTTTAGTCTCACTGATGAAGAGGAACAAGAGCAAGTGACACATGCTGAAGAAGCTCCACTGTACAACCAACTACCAGAAGAAATACACTACGCTCTTTTTACAGATGGTTCTTGTCATATTGTAGGGATGAAATGAAAGTGGAAAGCAGCGGTATGGAGCCCCACATGACAGGTCGCACAAGCTACTGAAGGAGATGGTGGGTCAAGCCAACTTGCTGAACTCAAAGCCGTTCAATTGGCCCTGGACATTGCTGAAAGAGAGAAGTGGCCAAAGCTCTATATTGATTCATGGATGGTAGCCAATGCTCTGTGGAGATGGCTGGAGAAGTGGAAAAAGGCTAATTGGCAGAATAGAAGAAAACCAATCTGGGCAGCTGAAGAGTGGAAAGACATTGCTACCAGAGTAGAGAAACTACCTGTGAAAGTCTGTCATGTAGATGCCCATGTCCCCAAGAGAAGAGCTAATGAGGAACACCTGAAATAATGAGCAGGTAGATGAGGCTGCAAAGATAGAGGTGTCAAGGATAGACTTATATTGGCAACACAAAGGACAGTTGTTTCTAGCTCGATGGGCCCATGATGCCTCAAGTCATCAGGGCAGAGATGCCACCTATAGGTGGGCACGACACCGAGGGGTGGATCTAACCATAGACAGTATTTCTCAAGTTATTCATGACTGTGAAACATGTGCTGCAATCAAGCAGGCCAAACGGGTGAAGCCCCTATGGTGTGGTAGGCAGTGGTCCAAATATAAGTATAGGGAAGCCTGGAAGATTGATTATATTACACTGCCCCAGACACGCCAAGGTAAGCGCTACGTGCTCACAATGGTAGAAGCCACCACAGGATGGCTGGAGACCTACCCTGTGCCTCATGCTATGGCCCATAACAGCATTCTAGGCCTTTAAAAGCAAGTCCTTTGGAGGCATGGTACCCCTGAGACAATTGAGTCAGACAATGGGACTCATTTCAAGAACAGCCTTATCAACACCTGGGCTAGGGAACATGGCATTGAGTGGGTGTACCATATCCCCTACCATGCACCAGCTGCAGGCAAAGTGGAGAGGCACAATGCACTATTAAAAACCCAGTTGAAAGCATTGGGTGGGGGATCTTTCAAGAACTGGGAGCAGCATTTGGCAAAGGCCACCTGGTTAGTTAACACCCGAGGTTCCACCAACAGAGCAGGCCCTGCCCAGGCTGAACCTCTGCATACAGTAGACAGAGACAAAGTCCCAGTGGTACATGTGAGAGGTTTGTTAGGAAAGACAGTTTGGACCAAAGCTGCCTCGAGTACAGACAAACCCATCCATGGGTTTGTTTTTGCTCGGGGACCAGGTTGCACATGGTGGATAATGTTGAAAGATGGAATAACACGATGTGTACCTCAGGGAGATCTGATTGTTGGGTGAGAACCATGTGTAAATATCATTGTTTGCTGAATGTCACTGCCATTGTCTGTATATAGTTGTATACTGTGTGTATATATATATATATGTTCTGTACCTTTAAGACTGATTCTGAGAGCAAAACAGGGAAAGGGGTTGTAATTGCAGCTGGGCAAGGGCAGTGGCATACATGTTGGTCCCTAAGTGCTGGGGTGCTGTGATATTAAGTGGTGGATTTTGATTACCATTTTTCAATGCTTGGGTTTGAGCCAAACCTACAAATTCCATCCACCACACTGAGTACTGCCCCCCCCCCCCCCCGTTAAAACTGTTTTTAAAAGATTTCCAGTCTACTGGTAGCATGGTATGCAATTCAGCTATAGCATCTATTAAATTCACAGTAAAGGAGGAATGCTCTCGGTTCTCAGACTGATAACCCTCCGAGAATGTTGTCACAAGTCCTTCTCCCAAGCCCCAGTGCCAGAAGAGAGTCAGGATGCATCCATATCATTCTCAGAGGTTGTTTATTGTCTCTTATCTAGGTACATTTCATTCTCACCCGGATAGGGTGCTAACTACAGTGCTGGTCGTCTCCGACTGCTCACCCAGAGGGCGGTTGTAATCTTTTATACTATGTACTACGTGTCCTATATTTACAGATAAATACCAATACCTATCACCTAAGTTAGTGCACTTCTATGCTAAACCAATCCAAAAGTGCCACCACCACAGCAGAAGATGGAGGGCAAGAAGAGGCAGAAAGACAAGGACACACCCAAATTCCTCCATCTTGCTTTCTTAACCCCCAATAAACCCCAAAATTCTACATCTACACCCGGTGATAAATTAATATACTAATCAAACTCTTGTGGCTTGTTGCTGGACCTCTTGCCAGGGTCTCGAATCACCCAGAGCAGCCAGAGAGATATCCTGGGTTCCGACATCTTCCCTTTCTCTTTGCTCCAAAAACACCCCTTTTGCAGCCCTGTTCATGGTCCATCACTGGAAGAGGCATGGCACAAAGAGCAAAAGAACTACAAGCTCTACTGAGTCCCATATTAAAATTCTAAAGTTCACAGTCCTTCACGGCTGAAGCACATGACAGCAGGTGCAAGCTGGAATCTCTGTGCAGTTCACATCAGCCGGAATTTCCGTACAATTCATGTCTGTGTGCTCTCTTCTTGGCTTGCAGAATGGTCAGTGTTTTTTCTGCGCTTGAGATGTTTTTCTCATTCTTTGCTGCAATTCACCTGGGTTTTAAATCTGCAAAAACACAAGCAAGCCCCTCTGCCCCAGGTTAATAGAAAATGTACCTTCAGTTCGTCCGCAACCGGGAAAACTTCTGGTACATATTTTAAATGATAACATGATCGATGACTATCAATGATGACATGTATGAAATTGAATGATTATTAATTTTTGAAATGCTCTTCCATCATCTCAGAGTCTGCAAACAGCTCTTAGAACCCCCTTTTCAGGGAAGACCTAAACACTCTCCCGGGCAAGATGCTCAGGTTCACTCCAAAAATTGGTCCAGCTGTCATTTTATAGGATTGAATTGCCAAGTCAAAAGCGACTTGAGTTTATTTTTTTCAAGGCAGTAAACATCTGAGCTTATTTGGCAGAACATCTGTCCAGATAAAGTCAAGAGTTTGGCCAGGACTCAGGCTTTAAACTGGAGTGATGTCCCTTCTAAATTATTATATATTTATGACTTTAAGATAAAATGCAGAAAAATTCACGAAAACAGTTTACAACCAATAACAACCACTATGTAAAATTGTCACAGATTCTTCTGTGCCATCCATGGAAGACAAAACAGTAGAGACTGTAACGAACAACAAACCTTTCAGGAAATCAAGGGTTTAGCAAATTGCATCTTCTTCCATCCACAAATAACAGGTATTTATCAGTGTTCCATCCCAGCTGTTTCAGTCGCAGCTGTCCCACTTCTAAGAAAAACCAATCAAACTTTGCAAGTTAGACATGCATATTTTAACAAACCTTGATCAATTTCAAACCCAAACAGTGCCCACTTAGATATGAACAAACCTTGGTAAAAGAATCCTAACTTAACAAAATTTACATTATGTAATTGATACATTAACAGGAAGAGGTAGAGGCCTTCGATCCACATCAGTTCGAGAATAGCATTCACTTGCGAGGTGTTTTCCTCTTCTGAATCTCGAACAAACATCTGATGATTTTTCAGTTGCAGGTCTTGGATAGCTTCTCTTGAAGTGTCCTTCTGCAGGTCTTGTCACCGTTGTCTTGGGGATGTTATTCTTTTGCATTGCTGCAAGAGCTTCTTTAAAGCTCTCATTCTGTGCTTTTATAATTTTCTCTATCTGTTCTCCCCAGATAGATGCGACATGCTGAGGTGTTCCTACCTTGCTGCATGCCTCTACCATCTCTGCCAGAGTAGGCTGGCCTGGCAGCGCACTGATGATTCTGCATTAGCGTTTGCAAATGCAAGGCTTTTGAGTAAATGTGATTTGACTCCTTCATTGTATACCTGCCTGTCCACTGCTTGTGTTAGGTGATCAATGAATGAAAAAAAGGGGTTCCGAAGGGCCTTGTTTGATGTCTGTGTAAATGGTTTCTGGAACTCCCGCTGGTGGAATTTGCATGATTGCTTTTCGCGCCGCTTCTTTGATGTCCCTCAATACCTCTCGTGGTATATCTCTTGCTTGCCGAGCTGGGTCATCATTTGGAGGATCGTCTGCCATCTGTGCCACAGTGAGGGCTGCACTTGGTCCCCCTTGATATCTGGTTCTCAGCTCTCCAAGAGCTCTTCTCCATTGCGCATCCCATATGAGGACCTGCGCATCTGTGAGAATCATTGCGGCAATGGATCTAAGATCATAGGGTGTTAGGTCATATATGTTAAATGTGCTTTTTAAAAGCTGTTTGAAATATGGAGATCCCAATCCATTGTCTCTAATTGCCTTGATCAGATCTTTGATCACATCATGATCCAACGGTTCCCACCTTGTCCTGGGTTCTGACAGAATGCAAGCCATTTTCCTTCGCCGATTTCCTTAGTTCTTTAACCATTTCATAGGACAACTGTTCATGACATGGATTTTGATTGTGATATATTGCAGGCATAGCTTGTAAAAATTAAATATCTCCCAATGTAGTGGGTTGACCGCTGGCCAAATGCCAGTGCACTCACGAAAATTATCTACTAATCTTCCTCTGCTATAATTGGAGCAAAGGAGGGGAAAAAAACAGTTAAACTAAAGCTCATGGGGTTGAGATATGGATTAGGGGAAAATGCTTTAGGGGCAAAACAGGCTCAAAACTTTAAAGGGTGTAAAGAAAACTATTAACAGAACTAAAAGGAGAATGATAAGAACTAAAATAAATCTTTAGAACACCCTCCCCCCAGCCTCTCTCACCTTCCCACCGACAACGTAAAGAGGCAAAACCTGGGAATTTGAGTCAGTTTACCAATTCTAAAAATAAATCTTCACTTCGCTTAAGGAGAAGAGTCTCTTCTGCCATGCCACAGGAAACAGTTTCTTGTGGTTTTAATTTTCACAAATAGCAGCCTGCCCGGAAAGCTGCAATCATGAAGTCCCTTCCAAGTTTTGGCAGTCTTCTCACAACTGCCTCCGTGGGTCACTGGCTTATGGGATGCAATTTTATAAGGATGAGCTGTTCTAGTATAGAAGCAAAGGTTCTCTTCTATCTCTGAAAGCAAAGGTTCTCTCTCTCTGTTCAAGTCAGATCATAGCTTCTTTCAACATCTATATTTTCTAGTTCTCTTCTGAGCTGCAGGTGAATGCTGCATCCCCCCATGCCCTTTATGAATTACAGGGAAATAGTCTGGTGTATTATATTCTTACCTCAGCTTCCGCTCCAAAACCAGAGCATCTCCTCTCCTTTTTCCTTCTTCACTGACCTTGGTGTCACCCTGTTGTTTTCTTCCCATGCCTTCACCTTTCCTTTCCTCTGACTCGAGAGAAGATTGGCATTCACAGATTTATTTGTTCTCAGATGGAATTCTGCAGCGCTGAAAAAGGTTAATCTTGCCCAGGTCCTGCATCAGGGAATTGCATGCTCTGCCTCTTGCTGCTGGTCATGTGATCCCTGCCAGGCAGCAGGCGAGGAGCTGCTCTTAGTGTTGATCTTGGCTGCGTGGTTGCTTGTGGCAGCACTGAAAGAGTTAATCTCATCTGGGCCCTGCATCAGGGAAACTGCTTACTATGCTTCTTGCTGCTGTTCATGTGGTCTCTGCTGGCACCGTGCAAGCCATGCCAGCTGCCGGCTCCACTCTGGGGCTGCCCCCAGGGCAGGCCGTAGAGCCACCCCCGGTCCCAGCCGCATGGTGTCTCATTGCACCTGGGTGGCTTCTCGGCAGCAGAAATCTCGGCAGCAGAAATCTCGGCAGCCGTGCTCGGAGGCGCTGCGCTGGGGCTATCTGGGGCCACCCGGGGCCCAGTGGCTTCCCCTCCCCCTGCCAGGCAGCTGTGCCGGGAGGGAAAGGGGGGGGGGGGGGGGAGTGGCTTCCTTCTTCTGTAGAAAGCAGGAAGTAAGAGAGAACTTTCTGCTAGGTTTTTTTTGTTCTTAAATATGATTTATAGAGACGTGTCCAGCTTCTCTAATTAGCTTAGCAGTATATCAGTTTTCAGAGCCAGCTAGCTATTGGTTCTGTCAGCTATGGAGGAAGTTGTAATGTTTTTCACAGGGAAAGTCACTTCCATGGCTGATCCTTTTTCCTCCTCACCAAAAAATTAAATTAAGGCAAACCCAGGACACCCTCTGGTAAAGCTCTTCTGCAGCATCTATGTATAAACCTTTCTGGCTCGGGTTCAGTGGGTAACATGTCCTCAATCATTAGCAAAGTGATATATGGCATAGGGAGGAGGACAAGTGGGTGAAATGGTTGCAGCTGCCTTTCAGCATGCTGTCTGTAATATTTCTTCTGTGCTAGGAGCAGTGGCTGCCAAAACGCATACTGGGGTCAGAGGAGGGTATAAATCTGGTTCTTGGTCAGGATCCACTGGCCCTGGATCAAACAGGTCTTGGCATTCTGAATCATCCTTCTCAGAAGGAAAGGATAGGGGTGTGTCTGAGGGGACATGATCCACTTCCTTAAATTGTTGCAAGGCAGAATAGATTACACTCCAAGTCACAATATCATTGTGGTGAATATCATGGTGAGTAACCTGATGAGTTTGTAAGCATTGCCTGACTTGTTGCCAATGACTAAGTGGGGCAATTGAGCTAGCTGAGATGGATAATACCTTAACCCAGGTAACTTATGCAGAAAGCATAAACCTGAGACCATGAGAGGTGGGATATGGAAATTAGGATGCTAATGGCATCATTCCAAAACAGGTCATGTCTCTGGTTCTGGTTCTTTGTTGGTTCAGGACTTTTGACCTATAAAGTCATGTCCCTGTCCCTTGTTCGGGATTGGACCTTTGCCCTCAGGTAATCTCATATATTGTTAAGTTAGCCATGCCCCCGGGTCTTTGGATGCTGCCCCTCAGACCATGAGGTCTCTGCGTTTGTTTATTTTACCACCATTAAAGTTCTATTTTTGGGCTCTCCATTGTTCCCGCTCCTCTATTTTTGCCATGCTCCGCCCAGCTGGACCAGACCCAGAATCACAGTGCAATAAGTGGCACCCTGACCAGGGACCCCTCCATTGTGGGACCTCTTGGGTTCAGTTAGGCTGGGTCTTAGCCAACCGGTAGGACTTTCCTCTCTGCTGTGGGTTATTTTTGTCAGGCCTGACATATTTCGGCGACAGCCAGCCTTCAGAGGACACCCAACTGTCTCGAGAAGATGCCTGCAAGGAACGCAGGTGAATGGAGAGGGGCACAGCTTTTCTCATCGTTCCCACCCCAATCGGGGAGCATATCCCACCCCATCCAAGTTTTGCTGCACTGCAGGATGGGTTTAAAGCTTTCCACATTAGAGAGGGGTGTATATGGATGTTACAAAAGACTTTTAGCAGACCATGGGAAGGAGGTTGGAAAATGCAAGCTGAAAATCCTTTTAAAATGGATATCTCACAACTTCCCCACCACTGCAGCAGGTGCTGCAGCCCTGGCCGGTACCACTCTGACTGGTACTATGGGTGATCGCGCGGACTGTGATATTTTTACCACAGAATTTTGGGATTCAGTGGAGGTTAAACTGTATGATCTGAAAACTAAAAGGGACTCCCAGGCCCTCGTTTGTTGCCTGCCCTCTGCATGATCCTCGAGACCCTAAAAACTAAAGAGAAATTGCAAAACTCCAACTCCAGCACCTCTCCCCAACATTGGACTGCTTCTAACCCTTCCAACCCTGGGGATGGATCACAGGAGTGAAACCCATCACAGATGCGGGATACCTTGCAACCTGCTACTCCTGTCCCTCCCTGGTCCCTCCCTTCTCCCCCATCAGACAATCCTAGAGTAGAATACAGAGTCGAAAAAAACCCCCTGTGGTCAGAGGAAACAGATCATCCCGTTACTGTGTCACTCTGTATCCCTCTCTTCTCCCCCCTCAGGGATTCCAAGATGGCTATGGCCATGCTGTCCTGAGCCCCTATCCCTCCTCCCCTTCCTCCTTTGCTCTCCCTGTCCCTCCAATGACCCATCCACCCCCCTATTCCTTCAAAGTACTGACTGCTAACAGCCCTTTTGTTGCTGGCCACTCCACCTGAGCCATGCTATCTCAGGTTTCCTCTCCCAACTCTGGCTCCGGCTCCACCCCTAGCCCAGGATCCCACCACCCTCGCTGCATCTCTGCCTCCAGGCTGCCCCCTCCTGGCCCCAGGTTCCACCTCTGCTATGCCCCTGCCCACCCCTTCAGCCTCCTGGGGGGACCAGAACCACGCCCACCCTCATCCCAGAAACTCCAGTCTCCAACATGGCAGTGCCCATGCTGCCGCTGCTAGTGCCAGTGCCGGAGCCCAAGCCCTGCTGTCACCCATCCAGCAACAAAGGCACCATGCTGGTTCCTTGCCCCTCCTCCTTGGAAGAAGACCTGAGCCTTTCTAGACCCAGCTATTCCCTCAATCCATGGCAAAAGATCCCAACCAGTGTGGTGAAAGAAGGGAATTGGGAAATGGTTTCTAAAATCACTGCTTTTCCTGTGCTATACAGGAGGGAAGGGGCTTCCCCTAGATGGGAACCCCTAGCCTACAGAGAAGTAAAGGAACTATGCAAGGATGCTAAGGATTATGGAAGGGGTTACCCCTTTTTTAACAATCTGATAAGGGCTACATTTACAGCACATGTACTGACCCCTCATGACTTAAAACATCTCATGATTGTACTACTATCCCCAACAAAATATACCCTGTGGGAAGGGGGGTGTAAAAGAATGCTAAATCAATTGCTACTTAATTATGCCGGGGACCAGGCATGGGCAATGCTAACACTAGAACACCTGGTGAGGGAAGGGGGCATATACTCAACCCGATGACCAAACTACTAACCTCCCCAGGCCAGTGCTTGATGATGTTAAAAATGCTGCAGGAAAACACTGATCCAAGTACCCAATGGTAACACACCTACATAGGATTTTGTAGAGATCAAACAAGGCCCTAGTGAACCATACATGAAATTCATTGACCTCTTTAAGCAGGCTACTGAAAGACAAATTACAGAAGAGAAAGCCAAAGATGAATTGGTGATAAAACTGGGTGTATCAAATGCAAATCCTGAATGCAAGTAAGTGTTACGTACCCTTCCCACTGACCCTGAGCCAACCTTAATGCAAATGATTGAAGCCTGTAATTGCCTCAGGATTCCAGAACATTCAGCTGTCCTACAGGCTCAGGCAGTGAGACAGGGAGTGGGAGATGCTTTAGTAGCATTGCAGATTATGCCTCAAAGACCACTGCATCAGCAAAGTCCTAGCCCTGCCACACAAACTGTCTCCCAAGAATCACAACAAGGTCCTGGTCTGTGTTTTCAATGAGGCAGACACGGATATTTCAAAAGAGACTGTCCCCAACAGGAAGGGAGGCCCAAGGCATGTTCTGGGTGTTGCAGGGGTTGCTCTCATACTAACCAATGTCTCCCAAAGCAGGGGAGTTATGGCAAGCCAACCTTGGGAAATTTCCAGAAGAGGGCAAGACAGCCTCGCACTATGACACAAATACCCCAGCTGCATATGCCCGCTAGCACCGGAGGCCAGGTAACTCAGCTTCAACACCTTGTTTCAGGGCTACCAACAGCCTTGCCTTCAGGTGCCAAGTTGGAGCTGGCAAGTGCCAAGCCAGTAACACTGATTATTTTACACATGCCATATCAATAGGCCAACTTGGGCCTGAAGATCGGCCCTGTGATCTGTTAATTTTGGGGAACTGCAGATCGAGGACTGAGGTATTTTTTGTGTTGCCCTATGTGTTATCAGTAACATCCCAACAAAATATCACTGTATTGGCTATGTGTCCTGACCCACCTTGCTTTATCCCTCAGGGACTAGTAATTGTTCAGGCGATTTTGGTCCCCGAGCAGGACTCTAACAACACATCAGAGTCCTTGGTAATGTGGACCAAGGTAATAAGCCACAGCCGGCCTCAGCTAACCTGCACACTAGAACTTAACAGCAAAAAAGTTGTTATCTCAGGGACTCATTGACACAGGTTCAGACGTGATGGTCATCTCAAAGTCCAAGTGGCCTCCTGAATGGGCCCTTACATCTGCTCCAGGGACACTATCAGGGATTGGAGGTAACAGCATTGTTGCCTTGGGAAGGCTAACCTGAAACAGAGGCTAGGCAAAACTAGAGAATAAAGTTGGGATTTATTAAGAGGTCTCCAGGATCCACCCTAGGCATTACAGAAGCCTACGCAAGGCTGCACCCAGGGTGGGCTGAGAGTGGTAACAAAATGGCTACCCGGTCACGAGATTTTACCATTTTATAAGTTTAGGTCTATTTGCATATTGGAGTCTAATTGTCCAATTACAGCCCCAGGCCGCGAGGTTCCATCCTTCTTGTTCCACCCTTCTTGTTCCACCCCTCAGTCCATCGTTGTTTGTGTTTTTGGGCTGAAAGTTGTCCTTGGTCTTCCAGCAGAAATGGATTTGTTTTGTCTACCTGCTCCATAGAGGGAGCTTAATATGGCTCCTAATATGAGGCTACATCCCTAGGTAGCACAGAATCTGAAAATATAAAAGTTAAGGCATCATTTCCCCCCTTTAGAGGCTTGACAAGGTCTTTGCCTTGTCAAGTCTCTACTCTAAATATCTACTAGTAGTAAGTATTTAATAACAAATAAGTATTTAACAATAATCAACAGCTAACAATAATAAATTTCTGACTATGATAAAAGTCTAATAATCTACTAACAGTAAATATATAATAACAGATAAATATCTAACAACAATAATAAACACTAGTAATCAACTCTTTAACAGTAGTAATGTACAGTTAAGTATTATACTAAGGAGAATAATGATTATCATGTGCAGTTCTACAGACACAAAGGAGAAATCATTTAAGGCATGGTTTTATTTGCATCAGTCTCTGTATTCACAGTTGTTTCAGGAGCAGAAGCTTTCTTAACTCTAGAATAGTGAATCTAGGGTCTTTTGCTGGCAAGTTTGACTGCAGTGAGAGTGGTCAGCAGGACTTGGAAGGGTCTTCTCTATCTGGCTTGTAGAGGATCACTGTCTCACTATTTAACATAGACCCAGTCTCCAGGCTGAAAGGGATGTGCAGGCATGTCAAGCCCTATGGGTCTGGACAGCACGATGTAAGCTTGGAGCTTCTGAAAAGTAGAATTTAAAGCTATTAGATATCTCTGTAAATCAAGTTTCTTTTTTATGTGAATTTCACTTGGAATATGTGGGATCTGATATGGTCTGCTATATAGTATTTCATAGGGACTGATGTTATCTCTCTGCTTTGGTTGTATGCGAATTCTCAGTAAAGCTATGTGGCTACATCCCTAAGTAGCACAGAATCTGAAAATATAAAAGCTAAGGCATCAGCATCAGCCTGAAGAGTGTGCAGTTGGTCAATTTCATGGGACCCGAAGGCCCCATTGCCAACACCAGACCCTTTGTGGTAAGAGCCCCCATAGTTTTGTGGTGGAGAGACATTTTGTCCCAGTGGGGAATGCGTCTAGACACAATTTTTTAATTGGGGCCACTGAGCAGTGCAACACCCTTAAATTAACCTGGAAAACAGATAAACCTGTGTGGATCAACCAGTGGCCCCTCCCTGAAGAAAAACTTGTTGCGCTTGAGTCTCTAGTGCAAGAACAGTTCCAAAAAGGACACACAATGTCAACTACAAGCCCATGGAATACACCTGTCTTTGTCATCAAAAAACAAAACAACAATTAGTGGCATCTCTTAGAAGACCTATGTAAAGTTAACAAGGTCATACAGGACATGGGCGCACTACAGCCTGGTCTACCTTCCCCTGTTATGGTTCCTAAAGAATGGAAATTACTGTTATTGATCTAAAAGACTGTTTCTTTGACATTCCCCTTCATCCAGATGATGCCCTCTCATTTGCTTTTTCAATACCAAGCATTAACAGACAGACACCTCTCCAGAGGTACCACTGGGAGGTGCTTCCCCAAGGCATGAAAAATTTTCCCACCAAATGCCAATGTTTTGTGGCTAAAGTTTTATCTCCCGTTTGCTGAGATCATCCACAAGCGATTATCTACCACTACATGGATGATATACTTGTTGCAGCTGAAACTGATCCATCTTTAGACTCAGCTTTAAAAGCCACCACTACAGCTATCCAACAAGCAGGACTTACCATTGCAGAGGAAAAGATACAACAGACACCATCCTGGAAATATTTGGGACTTAAAATCCTCTCTCAAACTATACAGCACCAGCCATTACATCTAAATGAGAGACCAGAGACACTCCATGATTTACAACAACTGTTGGGAACTATTAATTGGGTTAGGCCTCTGTTGGGGATCACTAATGAAGATTTAGTTCCATTGTTTGTTTTGCTAAAGGGGGATTCTGAGTTAAATTCACCTAGGCAGCTGACGGACAAAGCAAGGGATGCCTTGAGAAAAGTATCCCAAGCCATCCAAACCTGTCAGGCACACGGAATAAACCCAAATTTACCATTCCTTCTAGCTATTTTGGGGGAGGGACCTCAACTCCAAGCTTTAATTTTTCAATGGGACCCTGAGACATCTGATCCTTTGTTAATTTTAGAAAGGGTTTTCCTACCCCATCAGCTAGGGAAAACCTTAACAACAAAGCCAGAGATGATGGCTCAGCTTAGTATCAGAGCCAGATTGCTTTTATTTTCCCTCACAGGGAAATATTTCTCTACTATATTCTTGCCTACAACTACTGTATATTTAGACTGGCTATTGCAGCAATCAGAATGTTTGCAAATTGCTCTTGAAAATTTTACTGGGAAAATTTCAATTCATTACCCTAAACATAAATTATTGCATTCTGCCTTTAATCCCAAAACCATTAAGAAGTGATGTACCATTGGATGCACTCACTGTCTTCACAGATGGCTCAGGAAAATCCCATAAATCGGTTATAACATGGCAAGACCCTGTAACTCATATGTGGGTATCTGACATCCAAACAGTAGAAGGTTCAGGCCAAATGGTTGAATTAGCTGCAGTTTTTAGAGCTTTTTCTAAGTTTACATGTCCTTTTAATTTAGTTACTGACTCTGCTTATGTTGCAGGTATTGTTGAGAGAGCTGAAAATTCATTTCTAAAGACAGTTACTAATGATCAGTTATATATGTTGCTTAAAAATCTAATTCTTATTCTTTCTCAGAGACATCACCCTTGTTTTGTCTTGCACGTCCGTTCTCACACCTCATTTCCCGGACCTCTGACAGAAGGTAATAAGCAAGCTGACACACTGGCCATGGCAACGCAGGTAACACTGCCAAACATTTTTAAGCAAGCAAAACTCAGCCACTCATTCTTTCACCAGAATGCTCCTGCCCTACACCGCATGTTTCACATCACCAAAGATGAAGCCAAAGCAATTGTTACCACATGCTCTGATTGCCAAAGGTATTCATTACCATTCATCACAGCAGGAGTAAAACCCAGAGGGCTTCCACAGTTTACAAATTTGGCAGACTGATGTAACCCATTATGCATCTTTTGGTAAATTTAAATACTTACACGTATCAATTGATACTTTTTCGGGGCAATCTTTGCCTCTGCACATGTAGGTGAAGCAACTAAAGATACTATCAAACACTTTCTCCAGGCATTTGCAACACTTGGCATTCCACAGGAAATAAAAACAGATAATGGGCCAGCCTACATTTCTCACAAATTACAACAATTCTTTAATATGTGGGGAATAAAACATAATACAGGCATTCTCCACTCCCCTACAGGACAATCAATTGTAGAAAAGGCCTATGGGTCTCTCAAAAGAATCCTACAACAACAAAAGGAAGGAAGAGAGACCTTATCCACCACTCACGGGCTCAGCAAGGCTACATATGTTTTCAATTTTTTAAACAATTCATTTATGGAGCCTAACCCCCCAATCATCAGACATTTTTCAAACACTACACAAGCACAGTTAAGAGAGACCACCAGTCCTAGTCAAAGATATAGAAACCAACCAAACAAATTTTAGGGCCTTTCCCACTAATTATCTGGGGGAGGGGATATGCTTGTGTCTCTACAGGTAAAGGGCCTAGGTGGGTTCCAGCCAAAAATATCAAACCATATCTTCAGCCTCTACAGGAACACCAAGAAGGTCAACAGGAGAAACCCTGAGAAGAACCTGAAGATTAATATCACCAGTTTCTTGACTCCTTGTGCATTATTAATTTTTAAGTCCTATCCGCAGGTTATTCCACCGGACATGGCTCCTAAGAGACTCCTGCTTGCTGTACCCATCCTGATCCATGCCATACTCCTTGTTAAAGCCTGGGAAGTCCTGCAGCTAAAGAAAAATGTCTAGGTTATGCTAGCTAACATCACCAAGCAAGAAACACTGTGTCTATCAGTAGCCACCCCTGACAATCCCTTTTACAACTGTTTAGTTGGGTTACCAATGGATGTGTGGCCGTTAACCAAGGATACCATCCTTGTGTTACATCCCTGCAAAGAAAAGATTCATAATCCCATTGATAACTGGGATTACTGGGCCAGGAATTTACCACACGCACCACTAGGAATCCCAAGAATTAAAACTTAAAATGGATTTTTGTGTTAAATTTCACTATATTAAAATAACTCCCCAATTAATGCAAACTGCCATTGATACTTAAACCATGAGGGAGAAACAAAACATGTGGTGGAATGTTCCCCCATATAATTTAGTCTATAAAAATGGAAGCATGTGTTGTAACTACACCTCACCCATCTACTCCTGGTCCAGTGATTCCCCGTTACAACTACCGTCCGGGACATTTCTCATTTGTGGGGACAGAGCATGGCCCATCATTCCATCCTGCATAAAGGGCAGACCATGTAGCTTGGGGAGGCATACTGTGCTAGCACCTGACATTGCCATAATTCGTGACTGAAAGATTAGGCTTAAAAGATTTGTCCATCAATTTGAATCTGACTGCAAAGATGAAATTAACTTTTGGGGTAAAGGAAAGAGAATAGCAGCCTCAATATTAGCCCCTGGGGTTGCTGCTGCAAAAGCTTTAAAAATGCTAGATAATTTAGGGTGCTAGCTAGCTAGGCAAGCCAATGCTACATCCTGGACACTCAGTAAGCTGCTGACAGATGTTGACAGTATCAGGAATGCCAGCCTGCAAAATAGGGCTGTGTCACGATTGTTACGACCCACTTAAATAAGCTGAGTTCGTAGTGGTCTCAGAGTACAAAGGAGGCAAAGAGAATACTGTTTAACTAAAAATCAATGCACTTTATTAATGTGCCCACAAAACTGATGTGTGATAGTGAGAGAGAGTAGAGAGAGAGAAAATGATAGAGAGAGAAGGACAGAGAAAGAGATAGAAAAACGGAATAGCTACCACAGGTGAGAGACGGGGGTGGTCCTCGTGGCTATTCCTTGCCAATAGACCACCTTTGCAGTCCTCGTGGCATTGCTAGGGGATCCGTTGTCTCTGTGGGGAGATCTCAGAGGGGTGTCCTCCAAGGCTGAGATATACAGTTCTTTCCGAGGTGAGAGGCACCCAGCCAGAGTGGGGGAGAAATCTCGTGATTGGAGTCGAGGCCCAATGCACAATGGAGTGGGGGAAACAGGGCAAGCTGGTCCCACTGCATCTCAGGCACAGGTGGCACAGTACTCAGGGGCAATGTAGCGTGGCCCCCATTGTTCCAGCAGGAAATAGACCTGGCAAGTCACGTTCCCAAGCAAACACACCTGGCCAGATGGTAATTCTGGTGGCAGGTTACATCAGCCTGGGGTCTCAGCAACCCTTCTCCCTCAAGTTTCCATGACGAAACATGAAACATATCAAAGATTTTCGGGCCGACTCTTACACACGATCCGCTAATACAAGCAGGGTTTGTGATGGTTCGTTTATTGGTCTCAGAGTGCAAAAGACACAGGAGATTATGGATTTAATCAAGACAATGCACCTTTATTGAGTGCCCACAATATGGTAATGCAATAGAGGAGGGGAGAGAGAGAGGGACAAGGAATAGAGAGACAAAGAGAAGGAGGGCAGGAAATGGCTACCAACAGATGAGATGAGGTCCTCGTGGCCGTCCACCAATAGATCTGTCTTCTTCTGTGGGGAGATCTCAAATTTTGGTTAACTTAGGGAGACTCTTTATAGCATTTCCAAAGCGACAGGCAGTTAGCCAAAAGGTGGGGAGATTTCGTACGATGTCCACAGAGAGAGAACAGGTACAGGACAGGCAGTTCGGCAGCAGATGCATCCAGTCAACCGTGACCTGCCCATCGTTCCTGCACCAGGTTCCCATGGGAATGCATACCAGTTTTTGGTTCAGCAAACACACCTGTAGACAACACTTGGCAGACATCCCACCTCAGCCAGGCCAGAACTCCTGTGTTGGGGTTTTAGGGTTTCAGTCTCTGTCCTTGGGGTTTCAGTCTCTGTCCTTGGTAATGATCGTGAGGCAGATGAGGGATCTTCGGACCGTCTCTTACAGGCTGCAATCGACTCCCTGCTGTTAGCACAAGGACATGGTTGTGAGGACTTCGAAGGCATGTGCTGCATGAATCTTTCAGACCACAGCAAATCCATACACAAGAGCATTCAGATCCTCAAACGAGTCAAAAACCTGCAAGTAGAAGACGACAGAGACTGATTCAATGGACTATTCAGAAAATGGAATTTATCTGGTTGGGCTCTATCTTTAATCAAAACAGGTTTACTGATTTTTGGAATTGTTGTTGTTATGTTTATTTTGTTACCCTGTTTTATAAGTTGTCTGTTAAAAGTTTTTCAGAAACCTTTACAGAAGACCTATAGAGGTTAAAGGGAGGGAGGAAATGTGGCAATCGAGCTAGCTGAGATGGATAATACCTTAGCCCAGGTAGCTTATGCAGAAAGCATAAACCTGAGACCATGAGAGGCGGGATATGGAAATTAGGATGCTAATGGCATCATTCCAAAACAGGTCATGTCTCTGGTTCTCCGTTGGTTTGGGACCTTTGACATATAAAGTTGTGCCCCTATCCCGTGTTCGGGATTGGACCCTTGCCCCCAAATAACCTTATATATTGTTAAGTTATCCACGCCCCTGGGTCTTTGGATGTTGGTCTTCAGACCATGAGGTCTCTGCGTTTGTTTTTTTACCACCATTAAAGTTTTATTTTCGAGCAACTCCACTGTTCCCACTCCTCTATTTTTGCCATGCTCCACCTGGCTGGACCAGATCCAGTATCACAGTGCTGGTTGTATTAGGTTCTCACCTTCCTTGGCAGACATCTGCCTTTCAAACCAAGACAATGCCCCAAGATGAGCCAGGAGAGCACAGGGTGAGGCCAGCTGCCTGCAGAAGGTGCTGAAGTCTGCACAGAGAGGGGAAGGGCTTTGTGCTAACATCCAGATGGATCTGACAATCCCAAATGCCCAGACCCAGGGATGACAGGCACGCTTGAAGCTCCAGGCTAGATGCTCTTGCTCGGATACCCCATCCTGCCTTGCTGGGGGTTACTGAGCCATGAGCAGAAGGCTTCCTTGCCCTCTGGGTGATGACCTGATTTCCTGAAACTGCACCCAAATTTTATGCTGGAGATGAATGACTGCTGTCATTTGAGGTTTCCTTTGTCTCCCCTTTGTAGGAGGAAACACAAAGAGACAGATCCCCCAGGCAGCAGGTGGTTGGATAGAAAAGGATCACTCAGTCTGTGGAAGCCCTTAAGCCTATCAGTGAAACTTCCAGGGCAATGTCCTGGAGGAATCTACCATAGGCTTCGAGAATGCTTCATCACTTAGGGTGAGAGAAAAAGTCTTCCCCCATGGTGCTGTGCAGCACTGTGTTCATCTACCTCAGTTTTGCTTTTCCCATTGGCCCATTGGCTTTGCCCATGTCTATTTTTCATAAATGTCCCAGTTCTAGAGGGTTCTCCTTTCCCTGTTTCCCCATTGTTTTTTCATCACTGATTGTCTGCCCTCATATTCTCTATTGGTTGTTTCCCTTTGCTCAGCCCTTGCACCACCCCTGTGCCCTCAGACCATTGGCTCGTGACCCCATACTTAACCCTAGACACTCCATTGAACCCTTTTCTTTTGTCCCTGGATTCCTTTGGTGTGTGACTGCAATAAACCCTGCTGGAACTCTATACAGAAGACCCTTCTGCCTTTCATTTGCTGAGCTAGCCATGGTGTGTGTGTGTGGACTTGAGTGACTGTTTGTGTGCCCACCCGAGCAGCTTCCTGAGAAGACGCTTTCTGGGGGGTAGTGGCATCTCACCATCCATTCCACACCTCTACAACAGTCTTCACCATGAGGATGAGGGCATAAAAAAAATAGCAGGTGGCAGGATCAAAACAAACCAAAGGAAATTATTCTGCACCCAAACAGGTAATTAGATTGGGCAGCTGTTTCCCACAGCATGTTGCAAATGTTGAAAATTTACCCAGCTTCAAAAATAACTAAACAAATTTGTGGGAGAAAAATCTACTGAAGACAATTAAATACAAGAACATCTCTGACTCAGAAAGTCTGAGTGACAAAAAAAGTCAAAGGTCAAGGAAATATTCTGGAAAAGTATTACTTGTCTTTACACCCTTCCAAGGGTGGACTTCCATGAAGAGAAGTGCTGGGCTAGATGGGCCATTGGGGGCCATCTCTATATTTAAGAATATAGAATTGTCCAGTGCTGAAACACAACATTGGTCTTAACAAGTTTGTTATCCACCTGTGTGAATTTGTCCCAAGATCTTGCTGCTGTGCTGTGCAAAGCATTTGAAGGCATGAGGTCTCAGAGGGAACACGTGACACCCATAAGGTGGGAAAAGGAAATAGTGCCCAGCGGAACCCATGCAGGCAGGCCCCTGGAGATAGGATGACAGCAGCAGAATCGCTTGGTGCAGCACCTTGATAAAGCACCAGCTGCCAGCTCTCAAGCTGAGAAACCGAGTCTGAAGGCCATGAGATGAGGTAAAGGCAGATGGAACACCAGCCCATGGCCTAGCAGTGAGAATTTCCAGATCTCCTTTTTTGTTCCTGTGACACAGGAAAACAAGATCAAAAAAGTAAATGTTCACAGCAATTAATACATACCCCGAGGAAAGCATACTATCTTCACATCAATGACTTTACAGTGTTACCTTTTCTTTCTCTGTGTGCAAAGTATCTCTTGTAAATCCAGTATCAGTGCCAGCAGAGAGCCTTGAAGTCTTGTGCCTCACTCTGCAGCCACCTCTCATGTCAATAAAATGCTACTGGCCCCATTGCCAATCTAATGTCCAAGAAATAGTCAGGGACAGGATGCCATTCAGAGAGACTTGGATAAGCTCAAGAAATGAGCTCATGTGAACCTCATGAGTTTCCACGGGTACAAGGTGCTGCAACTGGGTTGGGGCAACCCCTGGTATTCAATACAGGCTGGGGGATGGAGGGATCAAGAGCAGCCCTGCTGAGGACTTGGGGGTGCTGGTGGATGGAAAGCTGGACATGAGCCAACAATGTGCACTGGCAGTCCAGAAAGCCAATCATGTCCTGGGCTGCATCAAAAGCAGTGTGACCAGCAGGTTGAGGGAGGTGATTCTCCATCTCCACTCTCAGGAGACCCCACTGTAACACCCCAGAACATTTAAATGTACAGGGGTAAACCAAGGTTCCTTTACTCTGGGTCAGCACACAGGAGTAATACTGACCAGATATTCCCAAGAGGTCAAAATTACACAAACATTTACTGGCAAAATATAGAAAATCAAGGAACTTTGGCAAAGGATTTAATACAACATCCAATTCAACATAAAACACTTATCATCGCATTAACTTAGCCCATTTAACTTAGAAACCTTTAAACTCATAAGATGTTAAGCTACTCAAAATGTTCCATGAAAAGAGAATTAGAAAGAGAAGAAAGGGAGAAAGAAAGACAGAAAATATATGGAAAAACACACATATAGCCACTAATTCCTAGGGTTCCAGGGTGGATGAGGTAGAAACTCCAGGAAATCTGACAGCACTGCCTCCAATGTGTGATTGATTGACAGCTCTGCCAGGCTGGAGGGTATGGGGGAAGGGCACTGTCTCACCAAAATCAAGGCCTGATCTGCCCCCTCCCACACATAGGCATTCCAAAATGTCTCAAGACATCAATCTTTTCCAGTCTCTGACACCCACCTGGAGTACTGTGTCCAGCTCTGGAGTCCTTAGTACAAGAAAGACATGAGCCTGTTGGAGTGGGTCCAGAGGAGGGTCTCAGAAATGATCAGAGGGCTGGAGCACCTCTCCTATGAGAAAATACTGAGAGAGTTGGGGTTGTTCAGCCTGGAGAAGAGAAGGCTCCAGGGAGACCTTGTTGTGGCGTTTCCGTACCTGAAGGGGGATTATAAGAAAGATGAGGACAGACTTTTAATTAGGGACTGTTGCAATAAGACCAGGGGTAATGGTTTTAAACTAAAAGAGGCTAGATTTAGACTAGATATAAGGAAGAAATTTTTTATGATGAGGTGAAACCCTGGCACAGGTTGTCCAGAGAGGTGGTGGATGTCCCATCCCTGGAAACATTTAAGTTCAGGTTGAACGGTGGTCTGAATAATCTGATCTAGAAGAAGATGTCACTGCTCATTGCTGAGGGGTTGGACTAGATGACCTTTAAAGTCCCTTCCAACCCAAATTATTCAATGATTCTATGATTTAATAAGTGAGAAGCCTCTTTTCTTCTGCTTTGCCAAGCCTTTGGAAATACCTCCAAGGATGAGAACAGACAGGAGCCTCACAATATAACCTGTGTTCTGAGAGCTCCAGATAAAATATTACTTGAATTTTTTTTAAATTATTAATCATCAGAATATTAAGAGTAAGAGTAGGGTATTTCCATCATGCTCTTTTATCAGATCCCAGATCCTTCAGCAGCTTTTTAGAATTTTTAGACAGCAAGTATATGTGAAAGAAGCATATATGAATATGTATTTCATCTGTATGTGAAAGATGTGATGGTGATGAGCATAAACAAAAAGGAGAGTGGGGCAGCAGGATAAATGGGACAATATTTTCACATATTGTCTTAGGTTGCAATGCAAGATGTAACCAAAAGTATGTATTCTATCACCATCTGTTAAAACCAGGTGGGGCAGTGTTCCTTATCTCTTCCACGACCCATCCTCCCTCCGGGGTATATCTTCTGTTAATGAGCCATTGAGTCTCACTGCATGACTGATGAAATTACATCATCCCATTGTGAGATGCTCCACCCAGTGGGAGGAGCCAAGCATTCCTACTTGGATAAAAATCTGAGTCAGAACACCAGGACAGCCTTTTTCCACTGGATTCCCAGAGGAAGACTGCACCCATCTCACCACCACTGGACTTTCAAAGGAAAACTATACCCTTCTACAGAATCATTGCTTCAAGAGAACCCCATCTGTCACTCCAAGAGGACTTGACTGGACTGCTACCAACATCCTGACCAACAGGGTGTCAGGTTGTATTCTGACTCTGTCAGTGTTTTTGTTTGTTTGCTTTTTTGTACTACTACATTTTTATTTTAATTTTCCTAGTAAAGAACTGTTATTCCTATTCCCATATCTTTGCCTGAGAGCCCCTTAATTTCAAAATTATAATAATTCGGAGAGAGGGGGTTTACATTCTTCATTTTAAGGGAGGCTCCTGCCTTCCTTAGCAGACACCTGTCTTTCCAAACCAGGACACAGATATAAAAGCAAAACCCGAAAAATGCACTATGATCAAGTCAAGCTGAACTGGAGACAGCTCTGGAAGGAACAGCTTTATACTGCTAGTGGACAAGCTAGGCATGATGTTACTAAACCCTCACTTTTATTTTCTTTTGCTCATAAGCAATCAGGTAAATGAAAATGTCTCACTCTAGGGAAAAACTGCATTTCTGAAGCTGGGCACGTGTTCTGATGCTGAGGGAAGGATCTGAGTGCCCTGGCAATGCTCACCATTGCTGCACTTAATAAAAAGAGAAATATATTGAAAATATATTCTAGTGTTCTTCCGAGAGAAGAACATGCTTGAGTTGGAGAAAAGCTTTTATCCAAGTTCTGTGGCCTTCACAGTATTTTGGCTTCTTTGTAAAGGGAAGAATTTGCTCCCTGTAAGGCGCTCACTGATTCTCATTTTGCAGCCTCTGGTCCAAATGTTTTCCCTATGGAGGGAGATGCTTTCAGACCTCCACTCTATGGGGCTTCCCTGCTTTGCCCCACTCACCTCCCTCTCACACCAGAGGGGCAGCAGGAAGAGGGAAATAGTTGAAACTTGCCTTTTTTTTGTCCTTCCCACCAGCCTACAAGTATATTCAGCTTTTTTTTCCTTCCCCAGGACAAGAGCAAGAAAAGGTCCTTTGATTATCTTGGAGATAAAGGGACCACAGACCAGACAAGTCCTAGCTGCAGTCAGCTCACTGACTGAATCCCTCCCCTGAAGCACCAGTGAATGCCTCGCCAGAGACAAGAACAAGAACATTTTATTTAAAGCACTGCACATATTAGAGTCTCAATACAAAGGCTTGGGTAGACTCAAACTCCCTCTTAATCTGTTCATATTTGTTGTGGAACAGGTCATGAAAAGGCCAAATTCAGCCTTGGCAAAACAAGGTCCAGCTCAACTCACTTGGACCTCCCTCTGTTTCCTAATGGACGCTCTTCTTTGTGATCAGTTTTCAAGGCCCTGGGCAGGACCTGAGCTGTCCATCTTCAACTAAGACTAGCTGGCCCTGAATTTCAATGGAGCTACTGGCAGAAGATTGCATCACTGATGGAGACCAGTCCATGGAGACCACCAGAGGTATGGCAGTGAGTGAGAATGCTCATAAGCTCAGCTGATAGCAGTCGATAATATGCTGGAAGTGAAAGGTCTCAGCCCAGTGTGGATCATGGTGTTGATGTGCATCCAGTCTCTGAACTAGGAATGATATGAAACCAAGAAGAGCTTCCTCCTTCCCCTTGCTCACCTTCTGCAAAATGCTGTCCCTTCACACCATGGCTTCTGTCCAAATACAAGGAGCTAGCTGCTCTGAAGGTAAAACCAGAGTCTGATGGACCCACTCAGGAGTCCAACAAGCAGCTGCTCTGTGGGCTCCAGCTCCTTCACTCCACTGCTAGAGCCTGCCTAACTCAGATGGCTCATTCCCAGGAATGGAGACAGCTGGGAGTCCCAGCTTGATGGTTACCTACTTTCAGGGGAAGGATCTGCAGAGCTGACCTTGCAGCAGAGGTGAAGGTGAAGCAACGGGGACGTTGTCTTAGTCTGGTGCCTCTCCCAGAGTGTACCCAGGGTCCTACACCAGCTTGTGCCAGTAATGCTGATAGCCATGTGTCATGGGTTGATGCTGGCTGGATGCCAGGCACCCACCAAAGCCACTTACTCACTCCCCTCTGCAGCTGGACAAAGGAGAGAAAATATAACAAAGGGTTCATGGGTTGAGATAAGGACCCAGGGAGAGATTGCTCATCCAATACCATCATGGGAAAAACGGGCTCAACTTAGGGAAACGAATTGAATTTATTACTAACAAAATCAGAGCAGGATAATGAGAAGTAAAAGAAAACCTTAAAAACACCTTCCCCCCACCCCTCCCTCCTTCCCAGCTCTCCCTCCTACCCCAGCGGCGCAAGGACACAGGGACTGGGGGTTATGGTCAGTTCATCACCCACAGCTCCTCCTGTTGCTCAGGGAGAGGAGTCGTTCTCCTGCTGCACTGTGGGGTCCCTCCTATGGGAGACAGTTCTCTGCAAACTTCTCCGAAGTGAGTCCATCTCACGAGCAACAGCTCTCTGCAAACTGCTGCAATGTGAGTCCATCCCACAGGCAACAGTCCTCCCCAGACTGCTGCAGCGTGGGTCACTTCCACAGGATGCAGTCCTTCAAGGACAGGCTGCTCCAGCCTGGGAGCAGGGTCCCTCTCTCCACGGGTCTCCCACGGGCTCACAGCCTTTTCTAGGCATCCACCTGCTTCAGCATGGGACTCCTCCACAGGCTGCAGGTGGATCTCTGCATCCCCAGGGATCTCTGTGGGCTGCAGGGAGACAACCTGCTTCACCATGGTCATCACTACAGGCTGCAGAGGAATCTTGGCTCCAGCACCTGGAGCACCTCCTCTCCCTCCTTCTTCACTGACCTTGGTGTCTGTATAGTTGTTTGTCTCACTTGTTCTCACTCTGCTCTTCTGTGGCTGGAATTCAAATTGCACAACCTTTGTTTTGATTTCTTCTTAAACATGTTATCACAGAGGCATTACCACCATTTCTAATTGATCCAGTCTTGGCTTGCAGCACATCCATCTTTGCAGCCATCAGGGATTGTCTCTGCCAGGCATGGTGGAAGCTTCTAGCAGCTTCTCACAGAAGCCACCTCTGTGGCTCCTCCACCACCAAAAACCAGGCCATGCAAAACCAACACACCACACCATCTCAGCCACACTGTAATGCTTGAGACAGGGATGTCTTGTGCAACAAGAATAACCTAAAACACCAGTCTCCAACACAGAAACTATTGTTGGGACTGAACCATATAGATGTCTCAGTTACATCCCCATCAATAAAGGGAGATGTCCTCCAGATTTCTGCTTTGGAGGGTGACAATGGTCACTTCAGGCTTCAAGATAAATCTGATCAGAAGTCTCTGAGGACCACAGCATGTATCACTGAAAATATCCCTCGAGCCCGGCTGGAAAGTGGCTTCCAGCTGTTCCCGGCTAGCCCTGGCTCGGGATACTTCCAAACTCGGTTGGTAGCAGCAGGCGGACCGGCTGCCACCCCCCCGGTGGGTCAGAGCTGCACGAGAGCTGTCGGTGAGGCTTAACGAAGGTAGGAAGCGAGGAGGCTACTTTGTGGCTAGATGGTTTTTATTGTCCCCTGCCCTTCGCAGGGGAGCCACGCTTCTCTGAGCCTCTCTCGAGAGTGTCCCCGCCCAAGGCGTGGCCACAGCTTATACGGGGTTGGGAAAAGGGGGTGGACACAAGAGGGAAAGCCAATAAGGGAAATATGGATGTCACACAGACAGCGAATGGGAAACGAGGGGTGGGGGTTCCCCAGCCTGCTCCAATCTGGGACTGAGTCTCTCCGAACACTCTGGAAGGAGAGGATAGGCTTCCCAGAGAGTGACAGGCTGTGAAGAACAAAGGCAGAGGGAAACCAAGTGGGGAGAAATATAGGGGAGAACTTGGGAGAAACCATTACAGAACTTATTAATATTAACAATAAATAAAAAGGTATAAAACGCGCCGCTACATCTCCCCCTTTGTTTTTATAAAAGATGGTATCTTGAACTGTAAATAGCTGGTCAGTGGCCACAGCTCAGGATCTTTCACTTCTGGTGGAGCTGTGACGACGACGACTTGGCTTGCATGCAGGGGGGAGACAGCTTGAACTCAATTTTTTAGCAAAATAACGAATACAACTAAACACGCCGAGAATACACAAAATCATAAGTAAAACGATCAGGACAGGACGAATAATGGACCAGTCCCACCCAGGTAGCCCCCAATTCTCAAAAAGTCCATCCAGCCAGTCGGATGTCTGAGGACAGCTTGTTCTTGAAGCCTCCGACAAGTTTGCAGATTGTGGCATGGGTGTTGGCACTGCCCACGCCACCATCGGAGACTGAAGACTGGCGAGCAGCAGCAAGGATAGAAGGATGGCTGCTGTCGATGGGGCCATCGCTCTGAGTGGGTCTGGATCTGAACTAAATAGAATATGAAACCAAAACATAATTAGAAACAGGGCAAGGGGGTAAGGGGAGGACAAACTCGTCCCAGGAGTTCCACCGGTGCCTTTTCCTTCTCCACGCAGCCACCGAGACCTGCGAGTATTTGGGTCTTTTCTCCCCAGAGACTACAGGACGGTATGGCTTTACCCATTTCGAGGGAATCCACCTCAGTCCCCTGGGGGTGGACACACAAGCGTACCCACGACCCCAAGTGACTAAGTCGTGTGGGCCCTCGACTCCGCCAGTCTCTGGGTCTCGCATCAGGACTTGCGGACGCACCTTCGGGGCCAGCTGCTCACACCCACCAAAGTGACGCACGATTGGTGGGTTCAAAACCTCAAAGGAGCAGTTTAAAAAATTGATGGTGTACAAGGCCCTGGAAAGACGAATCAGTGGAGGTTCGACCTTCAGGACCGGTTGTTGTTGGTCCAGGACCCGTTTGATGTCTCGATGGGTCCTCTCCACCACGGCTTGACCAGTCGGGGAGTGGGGGATGCCAGTTTTATGTTCCACACCCCATTGCTGCAGGAAGTCACGGAATTCCTTGGAACGGTACGCTGGCCCATTGTCTGTTTTGAGGACCTTTGGGATGCCTAAGAAGGAGAAAGCCAGCAGGAGATGCTTGATAGCATCCCTGGATTTCTCCCCTGTGTGGGCAGAGGCGAAGACTGCGCGTGAAAAGGTGTCCACCGAGACGTGGACGTACTTCAGCCTACCAAACTGAGGCACGTGTGTCACGTCTGTCTGCCACACCTCGCAGCTGCTCAACCCTCTGGGGTTAGCCCCAGCACTGACGGTTGGGAGCGCATGCCGCTGGCATGTGGGACAGGTTGCCACGATCGCCCTTGCCTGTTCCCGGGTGAGACGGAACCGGCGAACAAGGCCTGGGGCATTCTGATGGAACAACTGATGGCTGATTTTTGCCTGCTCGAAAAGATTCGGCAATGGGGCCATCTCTAAAGGGGCAGCGAGAGCATCAGCCCTCCTGTTCCCCTCAGCGATGAACCCTGGCAAATCCGTGTGTGACCTTGTGTGCATCACATAGAAGGGTTGCTCTCGGTGGGAGATCAGCTTAACAAGCTTCGAGAGCAGTTCAAAGAGGGCAGGGTTGGACACTTCTTGCAGGACTGCATGCTCTGCTCTGGATACTACACCTGCTACATAGGCCGAATCTGTGATTAGATTGAATGGTTCAGAGAACCTTTCAAAAGCCCGGACGACTGCGGCCAACTCAGCAACTTGAGGGGAACCCTCGACCCTGGTAACATCTTTCTCCCACTGCTGAGTCTGAGGGTCCTTCCAAGTCAGAACTGACTTGTGGGACCTTCCGGACGCATCCGTAAAAACTGTCAGTGCTTCTAAAGGCCTTTTGCTCTGAACACTCTCTAAAGCTAATGTGAATTGAGCATCCTCATTGAAAATTTTGTGGGCAGGCCGATGAATTGAAATTTGCCCAGTGTATGAATCCAGAGCTATTTGCAGAGCCTCATTTTCCCGCAATAGTTGTTCCAACATTGCCTTTGTAATTGGGCCCGTTTTGGTCCGAATTGGGATGTGTATGCAGTCAAAGTCACAGCCAGCCAATTCCCTAAGGCGGGTTCTGGCTTTCCGGATCAAATTAGCCGCCAGTTCTTGTGGCGTGGTCATCCTTTTGGACCGCTGGTGGCTGAGGAAGACCCACTCTATAATAAGAAGAGGATCCTTCCCGCCTCGGTCCTTCCGATGTATTTTGGTGACCTCCTTGTCCCATTGAAAAATGACACCATGAAGATGTGGCAGGTTTCCTAGGATGATAAATTGGAATAGCAGGTCAGGTGCGCACCTGTTGGCCTGCCTGGTGGACAGTCTTACCTGGACTTTTTCGAGCGCTTTCTGTGCCTCTGGGGTGAGTTCCCTCGGAGAACTCAGCTCCTCCCCACCTTTCAACAAGTTGAAAAGCGGGTCTAGGTCTTGAGTTGTCAGACCTAGCCAGGGTCTTACCCATGTCAATGCCCCACACAGTTGATGGGCATCTGCAAGCGTCCTAATTTTGGTTTTAATAGCCAATTTTTGCGGCACAATGGTCCGCTTGCCAATCTCGAGGCCAAGGTACTTCCAAGGTGACATCCGTTGAATCTTGGACTCCTGTAACTCGAACCCTGCAGCAACTAACACAGAAATCGTCTGGTCAAGCACGTGTGACAGAAGATCGTCGTTGGGAGCGCAGATTAAAACGTCATCCATGTAATGATGGATGATCACTTCACCTGCGGCTGCACGCACAGGAGACAGCAAGGAAGAGACATACCATTGGCAGATGGCTGGGCTGTTCTTAAGGCCCTGCGGCAAAACTTTCCAATGGTACCTCTTCCTTGGGGCTTCTCGGTTGATGGTAGGCACCGAGAACGCAAAGCGGGGAGCATCGTCAGGGTGTAAGGGAATTTGAAAAAAACAATCCTTGATGTCAATCACTGCCAAATTCCAATTTCGGGGGAGCATTGCTGGGGAAGGCATCCCAGGCTGGAGAGACCCCATGTCTTCAATGACATTGTTAATTTGGCGAAGGTCATGGAGGAGCCGCCACCTGGTCTTATCCGATTTCTGAATGACAAACACTGGGGAATTCCACGGAGAGGTGGTCTCCACAATGTTGCCTTTTCTCAGCTGCTCCTCTACGAGCTCGTTGAGCGCTTTTAATTTTTGTTTAGATAGCGGCCACTGCTCTACCCAAACTGGAATGTCAGTTTTCCAATTGAGCTTTTGGGTAGGACGCTCTTCAGCGACCGCTGCCCAAAAATTTTGTGAGGGGTCGGGTATGTCAATTGTGACTCCCCACTGGGCCATCAGGTCTCTTCCTAGCAAGGGTTCCTGATAATCCATCACAAATGGGCGTAGAGTTGCCGACTGCCCATTTGGCCCCTTAATTTCCACAACGCTCTTTGACTGACGAGCCAATTGCAACCCTCCTACACCTTGTACGTGTCCAGCCACGTTTTGCAAAGCCCAGTGTGACGGCCAATCCCTTATCGGGACTATGGTCACGTCCGCGCCTGTGTCCAAAAGACCTCTGATGTTATGGGTCTCGTCACCCACCCTCAACACACAGTCCTGCAAAGGCTTGGATGAAGCTGTAATAGCTCTTACCCTCCCCACTGACGGTGTGACGTCTTTCTCCAGGCTGGGAACGGGTATCACTTGAGCTATTACTTGACCCTTGGGCAGAAAGACTGGAGGATGAGTGCAGTGCAGCCATACAATGAAGTGCTCGGGGTCTGATTCGAATGTCCCCGGAGCAACTTCAATCTCCCTGGGAGTGTACTTACAGTCTCCCATCACGACATACTTTGCCCCGATCCCTTTCCAGGTACCCTGCTCACCTGGGTCAACCCTGACAAAATGCCAATCGGTGTCCCTGAGGTGGAGTGGCTCAGTCAGCTGAAGCCTGAAGGAGCAATACCTGGAGGTGGTAGTTAAAGTTGCGTCTGCCAGATCCTTAAAAATGTCTCTGTCCGGTGGCTGGGAGCTCCCGGAGGGAACTCCTGGAGTGTCCTGTTTAGGAATAAAATTGTCAAATCCAGTGAATTAGTCTTTCTTGGCACATCTTTCGAAACTCCTCTTTTCCCCCTCCTCACCCTGGCCACCCTTTTGTGGTCCTCACGCAGGGTGGCCTTGCGCTCGTAACTTAGTTTTTTTGTTGTTGGAGCTGTGTGCCCCTTGCCTGGTTCCCCTTCCCACCTCCCCGGTTTTGTAAAAATAAATGAAATTCAGCTTTGGCTGGGCAGGAGGACTGCCAATGGCCAAACTGGCCACACAGGGTACAGCAGTTGTTTTTGCGGAATGATGGCTTTCTGACTGGCACGTTTGGTCGCGGTTCAGCAGCAGCAGCTCTCGGAGTACTGTGGGGCTGCTGCCTTGGTGCATGGTCTGGTCTAGAAGTCATCATCGGGACCTTGGCTTCGCACACCTGTAGAAAATCTTCAATGGTGGGTGGAGGCTTGAGGGGCAAGCTGAGGATGGCTGCTTTGCACTTCTCATTTGCATTTTTCTGTGCCATCTCCTCCAGCACTGTCTCCCTAGCTGCCTCTTGCCGCACCTGAAACTCAATGGCCCTGGTTAGGCGCTCAACAAAATCTACAAATGGCTCTGCCGGTCCCTGTCTGATGTCAGCATAATGAGGCAAAGGGCCTCCCGTCCGCAACCTTAAAAATGCCTTTTCCGCGCTGTCCCTGATCTTGTTCAATATCCCTTCTGGGATATTGTTGGCCTGCTCTAGAGCCTGTGCCCACTTGCCTTCCCCAGACAGAAGGTCGAGGGTGATGGGTTCCCCGCCACATCTGTCGCGGTTGATGGATCTTCCAACAAGCTCGGTAGTGCAGTCCTGAGCAGGTCTTTCCATGCTGCCTCCCAGAGCTTGAACTCTGTTGAGTTCAGCAGACATGAAAACAGCTGCCGAAGGTCTGATGGGACCGTCACTGTTCCGGCTAAGTTGGCTCTCAACAACCCTCGGAAGTATGGGCTTTCTCTCCCATACTCCCGGTGAGCCTTGCATAGATCTCTGATGGTATTTTGGGAAAGGGGCTGCCAGTTAGGCTGAGTGACATTTCCACCCCTCGACCTGCGATAAGTCACAGGAGCGAGGGAAGGAAGGTCACCTGGGCCTGGGCCTTGGGGTTCCAGCTCTAGAGGGGGTGTGTCCTCCTGCAATGGAGACACCCTTGGGGAGGAGTTGGTTCAGGGGGTAGACCCGAACTGTGGGTGGAGCGCGCGAGGGGAGGAGTTCGGGGAGGAGTACAAACATGAGGTGGATCTCGGGAACTCCGAGATGTGGGAGGAGTTAAGGGAAGGGAAGGGTTGCAATGTGGACAGGACAAAAAGGGATTGTGGGAAGAAGAAGTGGGGGAGGAGGACACTGAACACGTGGATGGCTGAACCATGCAGTCGCCACAATGTCGTGCCTTAGGGGAAGGAGAGGGAGAAGGGGAACGAGATGCACGGCTACGACTGCCATTCCATGCACTCTCTTTGTTTCTTAGCAAAAACTTAACTCGGGGTTTAGCAACTGGGGTAGAAGGGGATGGGGAAGAGGCTTGAGTTGCCTGGCCAGGGCAATCACAAGCATGCCTGCTAGTCTGTCTATGACTGGTCAGGCAGGGGCAGAGCACCTGCGAGGATCCAGGGCTAGCAGGGGGAGTTCTCCCTGCTGTTCCTCGGAGGATGCCCTTTCTGGGGAGAGAGGGAATGGGACTGGGGTCTGGGGTAACTGGGGCAGATCGTCCGCTCAGCTTTTTCTCCACTTTCCCAGTCTGATTCAAAGCAGAACGCAGCTGCAATGGCCAAATTATATATTTTTCTCCATCCTTGTCCCCCTTCCTGCTCAATTGGAAGCATTTTGAATAGACCGTGTTCCAAAATTCAACACTGGCTGCCTGAGCAGGGGACACATGTGGAAAGTGGAGGAAGAGGAATCGGACAAACCTTTCGAGCTTCCCTTTTGAAAACTTAAACTGGGAGCTCTTCAAACTCAGAACAATAACATTAAACACTTCCTTTTGTTGTGTAGAGAGCTTTGTACCCATGCTCAATCTACACACTCACACACCACTTGAAAACAAAATCTACAACTTAAAACAACAGCTGCAACTTCAAAACCCGAAACCAGGGACGAATGCTCCCTGCGCCTCGGAGTGCAGACACTCCCCAACAAAAGCCGACAGCGAGAGAATGTCCCGAGCCCACGCTTCGGGGGTCTCGCGTCTAAAAATAAAAAATTTTAAATTAAACTGAAAGAACTAAGACTGCTGCACACAGACTAAGACCCTGGAGGGCATAATAAGGCAGACTCCGAGGGCGAAACGCGTTTCTAAACTTCATTGAAGCCTTCCAATAGGCTGAAAGCCTTGAGGTTAGGAGGGTCGGGGACTTTGAAAAATTTTCCGGAGGTTCGGGGGCTTTTCCGGCGCTGTGCTCCACTTCTGCCCCGGAGGCAGTGGGTGGGAGCACGATCGGGACGTGCGCTGCCGCCGCAGCACGCGGGGAGGGGGGGGAAAGGGGGTGAAAGGGACGGAGCCGCGCCGGGGCCGCGCGGGGGAAGGGGGAGGGGCGGGGTCGCGCCGGGCGCCGCGCGGGAGCCGCTCCGCCGCTGCCGCGGAGATCACGTGGCCGTGGTCACGTGCGCGGGAGCCGCCCGCGCCGCTGAGTGACGTAGCTGCGCCGCAGCAAGCCGCGCGCAAACGAAGTTTCGCGCGCCGCGTGCGCGCCGCGGGGGGAAGGGGGGAGAGGCGGGGTTGCTCCGGGCGCCGCGCCGACGCCGCTTAATGACGTCGTTGGGCTGCGCCAAGAGCCGCGCGGCCGCGCCGCGGGAGGGGGGGCAAAGGGGGGAGGGGGGGGGAAAGGGGCCGCCCGCGCCGCGCGCCTGTGATGACGTAACTGCGCCGGGCGCGAAAGCGCGCGCGAAACAAACGCGTGGACACCGCGTGGGCTGCCCGCGCGCCGACCCCGCTCGCCCGCTGCTGACCACGTGTGCGAACAAAGGCGTTTGCCCGCGCCGCGTGGTGGGGGGAAGGGGAAAGCCCGCTCTGCCGATTTCGCTGCCCGCCCGCCGCGACCAGCCGCCGCACAACTGCCGCTCGAGGGGTCGGGCAGTGCCGGAACTTACCAAACCTCGGTTTTTTTCTCCCGGGACCGATGAAACTCCGTTACCTCTACCCGAGGCTGAGTTTTCTCTGCCTCCATCTGGTGCAAGCTCGGAGAAGACAAGTGGTGGTGGCCTTCGTCAGGAGAGAACCTTTTTGGGTACGAAAGGCTACTCTCTCCTCCTGCCGGTGGTGCCGGCAGGCGTGGTTGTCTTGCAGTCCCTCTCCGCTGCGGGGATGAATCCTTCGCAGGCAGGGACTGTGGAACCGCAGCTCCGGCGATGGTCTCGGACTTCTTTCTGCGGAGACAACTCACGCAGCCTCTTTCTCGTGGAGTCTTCTGCCCCACGTTTGGAGCGCCAACTGAAAATATCCCTCGAGCCCGGCTGGAAAGTGGCTTCCAGCTGTTCCCGGCTAGCCCTGGCTCGGGATACTTCCAAACTCGGTTGGTAGCAGCAGGCGGACCGGCTGCCACCCCCCCGGTGGGTCAGAGCTGCACGAGAGATGTCGGTGAGGCTTGACGAAGGTAGGAAGCGAGGAGGCTACTTTGTGGCTAGATGGTTTTTATTGTCCCCTGCCCTTCGCAGGGGAGCCACGCTTCTCTGAGCCTCTCTCGAGAGTGTCCCCGCCCAAGGCGTGGCCACAGCTTATACGGGGTTGGGAAAAGGGGGTGGACACAAGAGGGAAAGCCAATAAGGGAAATATGGATGTCACACAGACAGCGAATGGGAAACGAGGGGTGGGGGTTCCCCAGCCTGCTCCAATCTGGGACTGAGTCTCTCCGAACACTCTGGAAGGAGAGGATAGGCTTCCCAGAGAGTGACAGGCTGTGAAGAACAAAGGCAGAGGGAAACCAAGTGGGGAGAAATATAGGGGAGAACTTGGGAGAAACCATTACAGAACTTATTAATATTAACAATAAATAAAAAGGTATAAAACGCGCCGCTACATATCACCACCAGTTTGTGCAGATGGAGGACTGTCCCTATAGCTAGCTGGCAGGTTGAACAGGCTCAGATATTTCTGCACACTGAGCCTAGAAAAGGAGATGTAAGATGACCTGAACAGTCAGTTACATAAACTCTTTGGAAATGCAAACCACTGACAGGTGTAAGGTCACAGCCCTCATCCTCCCCAGGTCCTGGAATCACAGCTGAAACAGCATTGTGATGTGATTATAATTTATTCATCAGCTGAATGAGAGCAGCAGCAGGCATCTTGTTGACACTTTTATCAAGCCCTTGTGATGGACTTCATTCATTTTAGAAGAGCAAAATAGAGTAAAAGGCAAAAAAAAAAAGACAACTTTATTCCATTCAAATTTAAACAAGCAGGAAAAACGGTAAATCAAAATAAGGCTTAAAAACCCCACTAAAGATTTTTTTTTTTCATTTTTCTTATGCTTTGTTCTGAATCTTCCAAACTTTTCATTTCTCTGCTGGTGGCTACTTTACAGAATCACAGAATCATTTAGGTTGGAAAACACCTCCAAGATCATCAAGTCCAACCTGTGGCCTATCACCACCTTGTCTATTAGACCAGAGCACTGAGTGCCATGTCCAGTTGTTTCTCAAACATTTTCATGGATGGTGACTCCACCACCTCCCTGGACAGCCCCTTCCAATGACTGACAACCCTTTCTGTGAAGAAATTCCTCCTGACATTCAACATAAACCTCCCCTGGCACAGCTTGAGGCCATGTCCTTGTCCTGTCACTAGTTGTCTGTGAGAAGAGGCCAACCCTCACCTTGCTACAACCTTCTTTAAGGTGTCCCCTGAGCCTCCTTTTCTCCAGGCTAAACAACCCCAGCTCCCACAGTGGCTCCTCATGGGACTTACTCTCTAGACCCTTTACCAGCTTTGTTGCTCTTTTCTGGACACGCTCCAGTGCCTCAATGTCTCTTGTAGTGAGAGGCCAAGAACTGGCCGCAGGATCTGAGGTGTGGCGTCACCAATGCCAAGTACAGAGGGACAATCACTTCCCTGGTCCTGCTGGCAACACTATTGCTGATACAAGCCAGGATTCCATTGGCCTTCTTGGCCACCTGGGCACCTACTGGCACATGTTCAGCCAGCTGTTGACCAGCACTCTCAGGTTCTTTTCTCCTGGGCAGATTTCCAGCCACTCTGCCCCCAGTCTGCAGCACTGCAGGGGGTTGGTGTGACCCAAGTTTCCCATTAACCCAGATGCTGCTGACTGATGCTCAAAAGCATCTTGTCATCCCTGTGATAAGTTTTGCCTGAGGATCAACTTGCCCTATTTTTCGGTGAAAGCGAGCCAAAAGGTGAATTTTGGACATATCTTTATTCTCAAAGATTCATAGTTGTTTCCATTGAGTACTTGGATGCTCTCTTCCCCAAAAATAGAAACCTATATAGGTGCCAATGTAAAGGTGAGGACTCTTGTACACCTGTTCTCTTTTTCTGGAGGTGAAAATCACCCCATGCAGCAACCCTGCATTGCTCACTTGGGCAGCAGAGCAGAGAATTGCATTTTGATTTCCCTTGTTAAATGCTCAGGGATTTTTGGGAGGAAATCTTTCCTCAGCAACAGGGCATTAGTGCCTGGGCTGAGATCTATCACTATAGTGCTTGTCTGCCCTTTGGTCTGAGACCAAGGTATCTAGTGTAAATAATTGAAGCAACCCCAGATTCTTCTATTACCAGTTCCTCTGGGACTGAGAAACCAGCCTGCAAAGCCCCGAGTAGTGTTTGCCCTCAGCCCACAGGCAGTGTGCAGCTGTGGTGGGCACAATGTGCTGCCAATACTGGTATGGCATTGGCTGGAGATTTGCATCTAGTCTGGACAATGGCACTTCAGGAAGGAGATGGAGGAAATAATCCTGGCCCCTCTCTCTATCTTCCATATCCCCATAGTGGTCTGGACAAGAAGAAACAGGATGAACTTCACAGGGGACACACACATAACAGCTCTCTAACAGGGAGGTGAGCTGAGCCCAGAGACACATTGACCTAGGAGCAAGTGAATTGCCACTTTGGACAGTTTGAAGGACAAATATTAAAGAATGGGTTGGGCAAATATGTCTTGGGCTGTTTAGGACAAGCTGATACTGCCTTGGGGCAGGAGGGTAATGAGGTAGACCTCCAGGTGTCCTGCTCTGCTTTAGTATAGCCCAAGGAATAGATGTCTGTGGTTTGAGTTACAAGGGGCTCTGGAGGGGGCTGTAAGCAGTTCACAGGGGAAATGAGCAGAGCTCCTACTCCCTGCCTAATCTTTTCCATCACAGGATGTGCCAGGGGTGAGATAGTGTTAAAGTCCAGCTCAGTCACTGAGATCCCTGCTGATGCCTCAGCATAGCAGAGGAGCAGGGAGGAGGCAGCAGAAGAGATGGTGTAGTCTTTTAGTCCAGGCAAGCCTGTTTTCCTAGAGGAATGAGCAGATATTTCATCCTTTGAGCCACTCAGGAAAGAAATTGGCTAAAGCACTGAAGAATATTGTGTGAGATGATCCTGCCCCAAGAACAGAATCACGTAGGTGGGACCTGCCCCATCTTCCCACCTTTTGTCCTCTCTCTCTGCCAGCTCATGGGGCAGTAACCCTCTAATGTGACACCAAGACAGTGTTTACATTTTCAAAACTTCTGTTGTTGATAAGCAGAGGAGCTAACTCTCAGTTTGTCATCCTTCATGAACATAAATACTAAAAATGGATGATAAGAACAAAGCAGAAAGAAATTGAAGAGATGTTTTCATCTCAGATTTACATCAAGCACCGGTGACATCTTGAGGTCCAGTTTATAGTGACAAGTTCTGCTGCCAGGATGGGGTTACTGGCACATGTGGCCTACTCTTCCAGTGAGACTTCCCCTTCCTGGAGCTACCTGTTCCTACACCAGACCCTATTTCTTGTTCTCTGAGCTCAAATAACAAACTGATTCCTTCAGGTAGGAAAAAAAGAGATGAAGAGAGAACAACTCTACATTTTGATGCAGAGCATACCTCAAAGAACCCTGCTTGCAGGTGGGCAGTGACCATCTGTGGGAGGCCAGCTAAAGGAGGAGGACAAGGCTTCATCCTTTTGTTGAGATATATTGGTGCTGATTAGGAGGGGGAAATGTCAAGTAAGTCAAAAAGTTATGTCAGCCACAGGGCAGCCTGGTCATGGGGAAGGGGACATCAGGCAGAGCAGCTGAGCCTCCCCTGGACTGCAGGCAGAAATGCAGGCAGGAACCTCGGAGGGGGCTGCCCAGGCTTCAAAATGCACTGTTGCTTTGACAGTTTCTATTTTCTGTGATTATCGGATGTTTTTGTAGGAGAGGGGGGAAAAAGTTTGGGAGAAAAAGACAAACACAGGGGCTTGTTTTACTTTCTGCCTTGCATGATTACCTCTTTCATTAACACTTGAGACAGGCAGCAGGCAGGGAGAAGTCCTAAATAGCTCTAAACTTTGCTTCTCCCATCTTTCCCAGCGTTAGGCTGGTTCAGACAAAGCCAGTACTGGGGGCTGGCTGCAAGGGAAGATGTTTCAATTACCATAGGAATAAGGGCAGTGCAATCCCCAAAGGGCTCAGCTTCTGCACATTGAATCAACCCAACATTTTCCTCCAATCCTGAGCAAAGCCATGTTTGACCATGGTGTGAGCTGGGATGCTGCATTAACAGATCAGGTCTTTGCTGGTTGGCGTCAACTGGGGAAGGTCACAGCATGACCCTCCAGGTTAGACACATTATTAGACTCATTAGTAATGGAAAAAGGTCATGTGGAGGGGCAGCTGTAAGCGGGTGCTGGGGTTGGGGCATTTGGGAATGATGGTGGCCCTGATGTTAAACTTGGGCATTTGGAAGGTGGGGATGGAGGTGTGAAGGGGGCTGATAAGGTTTGGGTGTTACATGCGGTCATGGATTGGAGACAGAATCACGACTCAAGTCCGATGATCATGAGATAAACAGCCAAGAGTTTATTATGGCAGCTCTTTTTATAGGGGGTTTGAATTTCATGGGTTTAGACAGCTGATTGGTCTGGGTCTTAACACCGCCCAGCTCCTTGATCAATGATAGGTTTGCAATTAGGATTGAATGGAGTTGGCTGAGGGTCCCTTGTGTGTGTTCAAATCCATCCTATTATCGCTCACCCAGGGACTTGTTTATCGAACTAGGAGAGTCAAATTGGGTTTCTTATTATGGCCAGATTTATATGTTTAGCTACAGACCAGCTGTACTGTGACATTTAGGGATCAGGGAGCAGTAATGAAGCATGGGCAGCTGGGACCAAGATGTTGGGATTGGGAAGAATAGAGATGAAGCCAAAGATTCATTACTGACTGTTGCATTGTATCCCCACACCCAAGCAAATGTTTCCAAATAAGGAAAAGGGTTTCAGTTTCACCTGAGAACTTTTAAGGGAAAAGCACCAGAAACTTCTGTGTTTCCTTCACTGTAATTGGCCCAGTACCAGCACAGGGACACCAGTTGGATCTTTGGGATGTTTCTCAAAACCTGTAGCTGTTTCTATTGGGCAGCAAGCCAAAAAACCCTCCTAAAACATTATGTACGTAAGAAAGAGCACAGAGGTGCTTGGGGCTTTTTGGAGCGCCTTAGCTAGGTGTAAGGGGCTTCCTTGCACCTGTGCACGGCTTTGTTTTTGTTTTGTATCATTTGTTATTTTCTCTTTAATCAAAACCTTTTGTTTTTCAAAGCACACCTGATCAGCCGTCTACGCAATTATTATTAAGCCATTTCTGGGAGGTTGCAGATCAGCTCTCAGAGTGTGATGAACCCTCATGGAGCTGATAACACGCTGGCTCCATGCAGAATTTCATCAACTGACCCCTGTCATGGAGCCAAATTGGATGTGGTGGGCAGAGGTGAAGAGCTTTTTCTCTCCTGGAGAAAGCACTGCTGAGAGCATCATATCTGCAACCCTTCCAGATGTGGCTCAGATGAGATGGTTGGTCAAACACAATGGTGATGGAAGTACTTGCTACCCAGGAAGCCTGGCACCAAAGAGCACAGCTCCCAGCCCACATATCCTGCCAGTCAACCTGATCCTGTATTGACAAAACATTATGTCCATCAACCCGAGAAAATTTAAGAAGGATGTTAAAGTATGTGAATGCATCCAGGAGAAGGCAACAAAGCTGGTGAAAGGGCTGGAAGGAATGTCCTACGAGGATCAGCTGAAGGATCTGGGTTTGTCTGCTTTGGAGAAAAGGAGGCTGAGGAGTGACCTCATGGCTCTCTGCAGCTTCCTGAGGAGGGGAAGTGTAGAGAGGTACTGAGCTCTTCTCCCCGGTATACAGCAGGATCTGTGGGAATGGTTCAAAACTGCATCAGGGGAGGTTTAGACTTGACGTTCGGAAGCATTTATTTGCAGAGAAGGTGGACAGACATTGGAACAGGCTTCCTAGAGAGGTGGTCGATGCTCCATGTCTGTCAGTGTTTAAGAGGCATTTGGGTATCAAAATGCTTTAACTTTGGGTCAGCTCTGAAGTGGTCAGGCAGTTGGACTAGATGATCATTGTAGGTCCCTTCCAAATGAACCATTCTAGTATATGCCATTCTATTCTATTCTAAGACATAAATAAAAAGAATATGGGTCTGAGCTCCTACCAGAAAAAAACACCCAGTGCAGTAGAGCCTGGTTTCCAAGGAGCTCCTCCAACAAACAGCATTTTGGCCTTGCAAGTGTTTGTGATCCAGCCCTCCATCTCCCAGGCTGAGGATGTGAGAGTAAAATTAAGCAACTTTCTGTAAATCTGAGCTCACTCCAGGGTGGCAATCTCTAAAGTAAACACTCCTCAATCCCTCTCTATATAGCAGTATCTCAGGGTCTTTTACCATTTCATCCCTGGACTCCATGTAATCCAATGCCACAGATTTACATTAAGGCATTACGTGATTTTCACTTTTATTCACCCCCAATTTTATTTGGCTGCAAGTCCATGGACAACACAGATTTCCTTCAAATAACTGACATTTTGGGGGACATTACAATTAGTTTAGAACTCATCACAGCCTATTAGTTATTTAAATTAATCCTGCTAGAACCACATTAATTCTTTATTAAGAAATGGGCATCAGCTTTTCTGTCAGGGCTGTTACATCCTTATTACTTCTCCTGTCCTGGCTGAGATAAAATGTCCAGCTTGCAACTACATCTCCATGCCAGATATTTCTTATACAGCTGGGGGGTCCTTTGTACTGCCAAGCCAGATGCGTGCATTAACATTTCCAGAAGTTAGACTCAGAGTCGCACCATCTAGGGTTGTGCTATGCTATTTGTCCTCCTCCTGAATGATAAATGAAAAAATTAAGTTATTTATTTTTACAATAAACAATATAGTTAATAATATCACTTGTTAAAGGCTGAATAAGGAATAGGAGATCACAAACATGGTCTAAGGTGCTTGCTCACATTCACAGGTTGATGTACGTTGCCAACTCCATAAACATTTTCCTCCCTTAACTGTATCCAAAAATGGGAGGAAGGATTGAAACTGCATTTTCTGCCTGTAGGGCCTCACACATCCATGGAGCCAAGTGAAAACAACACCAGTGGGAGAGACATAACTGCCTGTTCCTCTCCTACTGGAAAGGAATGAGAAGGAGGTGTCTACAAACAGTTGGCCTGATGGTAGATAAGGCCAGATACGGAGAGGTGAAAGAAGCACTGGGGGAAACCATAAATTCCATAAGAATTCTACTAATTGACACAGACTGTTACTGAAGACTGCTAAATCTCTGGATTTAGAGAAAAAGAACAGAGACACAAAGAAAAAGAAAAATGGGGGGGATATACATTAGAAGGGGTTTTAGGTATTAGGTGTAATAAACATAAAGGGCAGGAGATTGGTTTTAACTCCTTTTGTGCCTTTATTAGCTCTTTTAGATGGGTTTGGGTGGGGTCCGCCGCCTTTGCCACCGCCGCCGCTCCCTCGGGCACCGCTGAGGAGGAGGTTATTCGATACTGCAGCTCTTCTCGCCTCCTCTCGCTGGCCGCAGTTTCGGGAATTCTCGCCTCACGGAGAACTCAAATTTGCTTGGCTCAGTCTAGGGGTGTATCTCCCTTCAGTCACCCTTTAGGTCAGCGAGAGCACTTCAACAAGTTGGAATTCATCTCCAGGTAGCTGGATGTCTTCTTCCCACAGCAGTGTCTTTTATAGATCTCAGTTTTGTGTGAGCTCGTCGTTCTAGGCACCATTTGTTGCTAAATGGGCTTCTGATCGTTAAGGGGACCCACTCGATTTCCATATTGGGCGGGGTCTCGTGGCCCGACGAGCAGGCGGGGAGCGGCGAAGGCTTAGCCCGATGGAAAGGGGAAAGGGGAAACCCGGGGTTTGGGAAAAGGGGAACATACAACTTGGAACACAGGGTACAGTGCTGGCACAGACAACTTGAAATAACAGGTATGTGACATTAGAACTTCAAATATAACAGCAAACAGCATAACAATGCAACATACAACATATATAATGCATAACAGTGATTAATTTGGAGTCTCTTTGGTTCTATTCATTTCATTAGGTGTCTAATAAGCCTGTACCTCTCAAGTACCTCAGCCGATGGGGAAAGAGAGAGGGAAATGCAGCCGGGAAATTAGGATAAGAAGGAGGCTGCGTCCCCTAAAAATTTGAGAGACCTCAGGGGAAATGCCCCACGTCCTTTCCCTTTATTCAAATAAAGTTACTGGACTCCTCTGTCTCCTTTTTGGACATAAACCTCTGGTGTTTGTGGATTAATTTTCCTGACACACTGCTGCTTGGGGGTTGCTGCAGGATTTTTAGGGGATCCTGGGTCATGCAAGGTCGCTTCTCAAAACCTATCCTTTGTACAAAAGCTGCTCTTTTTTTGACCGTGAATGTCTATGAGTGCAGCAGCACGGATTGGCCATGCCCCACCCGTGACCCCCACAGAACATCACCCCCTCCATCCCACTCATAGCTCTGCACCCAGCTTTTCTTCCGCCTCACGCGACATGTGGACCTGCCCCGTAAGGGCTGATGCAACGCCAGGAACCACACACCCACGCACTCCACAAACGGTGTGGCGGAGAGCGCTGCCCCTTTAAGTGCGCCGGTAAGGGCGGGGCGGGGCTTGCCGTGTGGTGGGGCGCGGCGTGGTGCGGCGCAGCGCGCCGTGCTGAGGTCAGATGCGAGTGGGCGCCGTCACAAAAGGAAGTGGTGGCGGCGACGGCTGTCAGCGCGGGGCGGGGGGCCTGTGGGGCAGCGCGACGGCGGCGGGGCAGCGGCAGCCTGGGCGGCGGGGGCCGCGCCGTGCCATGGCCCAGCAGCAGATGAGCAGCTCACAGAAGGCGCTGATGCTGGAGCTGAAGTCGCTGCAGGAGGAGCCGGTGGAGGGCTTCCGCATCACTCTGGTCGACGAGTCCGACCTCTACAACTGGGAGGTGGCGATCTTCGGGCCCCCCAACACCCTCTACGAGGGCGGTTACTTCAAGGTACGGCTTTTCCCCGCTCCACCGGCGGACCGGGCCTCCCGCCGCCGCGGATGTCCCGGCGAGCTGCCGCCGGGGCCTGCACCACTCCCCTCGCCGCCTGCCGGACCTCTTTTTCGGGTTCGGAGGGGCCGCGGCGGGCCTTGCGGTCACTGTCAGTTCCTCCACCCTCCGCGGTAGGGGGCCAGGGCCTACGGAAGGAGGGAAGGCAGGGCGGCTCGGCGCCCGTAGAGAATGCCCTGCGAGCTGCCCTTCTCCGCCCGCTGCCGGCGGCGGGGGGACGATCTGCAGGGCCTCTTCTCTCAGGATGCCCCCTGGGAAGAGGAGGCCGTGTTATAGCTATCTCTGTTCTGTTATTTCTCAATTTCAACCCCAAAGAAACGCGGGTACCTCATGGTAGAGAGCAAATTCTTCCCTTTCCACCCTCAGGTTTGTTCTCTTGGCTCTAGTCTGTGTATATTTATTTCAAAGGGGCTTCCCTTGATAGCTTTGTTTGTCATGTAGGAGCATCCTGTGTAGGATGACTAACTGAAGATAAAAGCTGTGAGGTTTGTTTTTCAAAACTTCGTGGACTTCATGACTGTTTTTCATGATTTTTCCCCTCTCGTTTCCTTTTCTTCCTCTCCAAATTTCTAGAGGGCAGCCTTCAAAGGGTTACAGCAACACATAATTGGTGAAAGTAGATAAATTTAAAGCATTTATCTCTGCGTCTTCCTGTTAATCCAAAAATGCATTTGTGGTTCTCTTGTAAATACAGTAAACAAGAAATCTGGCACTGCTGCCCCAGAAAAGGGGGAAACTTAAATTCTCAAAACAATTGGAGGAGGAATTGCATGTTTTTTCTTAAACAAAGGAATTGAAATGCCATAGTGCCTGCAGAAGAAATTTTGCATCTGGCAGACCCCTTTGCACTTGATGTCTGCTTGGTCTCTAGCAAAATAATGTCCCCTTCAGCGCCCTTCTCCCAGGAGTTATTGTTTTAGTAGTGGCTCCTGTGTTCCTCATTTCATGCCCTTTGATTTCTGTCAAACCGAAATAAATTTTTGGATGATTTCTTTGCTTGGCTGACATGCATTTTGGCCTCTCTGGATATCCTGGATTCAACTGGGATGGAGTTATTTTCTTCTCAGTAGCTGTTACAGTGCTGTGTTTTGGATTCAGAATGAGAATGGTGTTAATAACACACCAGTGTGTTAGTTTTTTGCAAAGTTGTGTTTATCCTAAGTCAAGGACTTTTTTCCCTTGTCTCATGCTCTGTCAGTGAGGAGGTTCGCAAAAGAAACTGAGAGGGAGGGAGCACAGCTGAGACAGGTGACCCGAACTGACCAAAGGGATATTCTGTACCTTAGAATGTTATGCCCAGTATATAAACTGTGGGGAGTTACCCAGAAGGGAGGGCCAATCTGGGTTCAGGAAGGGGGAGGTCTGGCATTGGTCAATGGGTAGTGAGCAACTGTATTGTGCATCACTTGTTTTTTCCCTTTTTATTATCATTATTATTATATTTACCATGATTACTGTATTTTACTTTATTTTCAATTATTAAACTGTTCTTATCTCAACCTACAAGTTTTACTTTAATTCTCCTCCCCATTCCACCACGGTGGAATTGAGAGGGGTTGAGCAAGTGGCTGCATGGTGCTTTATTTCCAGCTGGGCTTAAACCACAATGCTGGGTCAAGGTTTAAGAGCTTTGCTTCACAAACCCAGAATTAACTTGTAGCATGTGGAATAATAGATTTGTATTCAGTTTGGCTTCATTATTTAGAAGGAAGGCTTTGGCACAAGGCTTGCTTTTTGTAATGAGTTGGTGGACATGCTCATGTAGGTGTGATAGGTATATTCTCAGACTTGCCTCTATTATTACTTATTCAGGAAGTTGCTCTAGTCTTGGGTTGGTAATTGGGCCATTTTTACATCTGAATAGTTTGACAGCTTCTTCCTGCACTTACATTACTCATCCATTTTTTTTCAAAGAAATCACAATGGATCAAAATATTTTTGCTTGGAGACTATGTGTTTGTAATTGTTCTTGGAAAGAAGTTAAAACAACCTATGAGATAATCTGGGGATGTGTATTAACAAATGTAGACTTTAGGCAAGGTTACCAGTTGTCTTATCTCAGTTTTATGAATGTGATATCTCTTTTGGTATTTTATGTCCTTGAAATGTTGTACCTTTCTTGTAAATCCTTCTGACCAGTCCAGTGATGCTTATTTTGAGAGTGGGAGATTAAGGTCTTGTGATGCCTTCACCCCTCCACAGCAGAGGAATTCTCTTCAAGCATCATGGCTGAAGTCTCTCATATGTTGTTTGTCTCACCTTCCCTCCACGAGGAGCTGCACATGGTGGGTTTTGTTTTGGTCGTGTTAGATCTTTGGTTATGCATCTTAGATTCTGAAAAGTGATTTTTAGACCCTTGTTCTGTCACTAGGGAGGAGTCCTGTGGTCCCAAGAAGTGATGTTGTTGACTTACTTTGTATTGGGCCTTCAGGCAAACTTTTAGATGTTAGACTTGGCTTGCTGAATCATTTAGAAATAAAATAAAGTTGACTATTAATCTTGTGGGGTGATTTCTATATATATTCATAGTATATGCAAGGTAAGCAGTAGTTCAGATCAACATCTGATTTGTTTTTCAGATTTCTTGACTTGATGAAATATTTAGCTTCATCTTGTTTTGTCTTTTTAGTTTCCTAAGATTAGGTAAACAGGATTAGAAATACACAATCTGTAACTTTTTTTAAACTTTGTGGCAATGAGAGTTTGGGGATTTTCTTCCACTTGAGGTGTGGTTTGAGGGTAGGAACTGGAAGGGAAGTACAAAGGTTTCTAGTTAAGCTAAAGTATAAATATTTTGAGAAAAGCCTGTGTTTAATGTGACCTTAATAAAGTGTTAGTGCTAGTTGGTTGGGAATACAAATGCTTGATTTGTGCTCATGAAACACTTGGACCTTTTGACAGGTTTTTTCCTTGAATAAATATGACCTTTGTCTCTGGGTTGATGAACTAGCTGAATATACTGAAATGAGGGAAGTGTTCTCTTTGTACCTTTTTGACAGGAGCTACTGTTGTTAAAGGCTGGTTCAACATGTCAACAGATTCTGCTTTCAGTTGCTAATCCTGTAACCAGTATTTGATAAATTGAAGCAGAAAACTTGTCCCCCTGAATGTTTGTTTAAATGGTAGATTATCAGTATCTTAGTACTGTCTACAATAAAGGTTGGGGACTTCTTAAAAATTCAAGCACAGCATCTAAGCATATTTTATAAACTGCAAGCCCTGCTCATGCAATCAGCTAAAAGTGTACATCTGCAGTGAAGGTTGTCACAAGCCCAGATGTTTCTGAATGGCTGTCCTTATCCCTGTTAATCTTTGCCTTATCTAGTGACTATATGTAGCTATTCATTATGACCGGGAATAATATTTTGGGCAACCCTTTGCTCAGGTTCCAGATCACCACCCTCAAGGAAGGAGTTATTTCATACACTGGTGACCTCCCATTCTTGTGCTGGAAGCCAGTATTTCAGCGAAGGTGCAAGTGAGAAATTATATAAATAGAAACTTCATTATTAGATGTGTAGTGCTGCCCAGAAGGACGGTTTGACCAAGTTTGCTGCGTTAAGGAAACAAGAAGAATGAACTGCACTGAGTTTAATAGTTCTTAGGACAATTTATTTCATAAGGTATTTTTGCTATATGAAGGAGCAAATCTTGAAACAAATGGGGGAGGGAGGAACCCAAGCATTATGCTTAGTTTTTGCTTGTAATTTGGGCACTAAATACTTGTTAAAGCATTGTTTTCCCTGCTTTTTGTAACTTGCTAACTGTCTGCTCCTTAGAGTTGTGTATTGTTGGATCTCAGTTTCTTCCAAGTGATTTGTTTTGATTTCAAAGCAACTTGAAATATGTGAGAATCATTTTTTTCAGAGTAGTGAATTGATATGGAACTTACAGATAACTGATAGCAAGTATGAGCACCATGTTTAAAAGTTTTTGTCTTATAGGATGCTTTCTAGAGAGCTTATAATTAAGCAAATAGAAGTTGTAACTGGTAGAACACAACTCCACAAAAATATTTCTTGGTGCTAGGGAACAAATGTGTGGTACTCTGAGCATAAAAGCTGCCTTCCGTAGGCCTCTGCATTGCAAGGTGCTACAAAGCTTCTCTCTCAGTGTAATTAAGCTTCTATTTTTGTTTTCTTTAGGTATTGTTAAAGCTAGTAAGCAACTCGCCTATCTATAGGATAGGATCACCTATTGTTGGCTATCTCCAAAGTGAAAGAGATATGAAACTGTCTGTAGGCAGGAAGGCAAGAAACATCTGATGTTGGTTCACGGATCATAAGCATACTTTATGATCTCTAACTCTCAGGCCTGGGGAATACTTGATTGACCCTCGCTCTGCTGTTGCATGTAGGTTTTTGGATGGTTGGGTCTGTGGGACCCACAGAACCCCCTAGACTGTAGACTCTTTTGGACATCTGCCTGGCTTCAGGAGACAACAGACAAGGTAATGATGGTAGCCAGCTTCCAGCCCTTCCCCTAGGACTCCTCTGATCCAAGTAAGGATATTGCATATGCCAAGAAGCACAGAGAATGGTTTCCACTTCTAATACTGCCTGAGAATAGAAGATTGTGTGCACTTAGATCTTTTTGTATGGCAAGAGGAGACCCTGCCTCTGCCATGAGGATAAAAATAGAAAGCTTTCCATTTGGAAAGATTGAGCACTGTCAGTTTGCATAATTCATTGTTTGACTCTATTTCCATGAGTCTGCACAGAGTGATCCTTGGATAAGGTAAAATAAAACATGACTTTTTCTTGGGTAGCAATGTGAAGAATTGTGCCTCTTGAGATTTTTTGCAAGAAACCTGTCTGTTCAAGAGATAACTAAAAGCATGTGCATAACTTCAGATCTGGTTTATATTATGGAAATTAAGGGAAGCTTTTGACTTTGTAGTGTTAGAAGGGTGTTCTTAATATTTTGTTTGCCTGGTAAATCCTTCAAATCTCTGCTATTGCAGTGATATTCTGCCAGTGTCTGAGTGTGAGACCACATCTGTAACTTTTCAAAAGCTCAAACATGTTTTTACCTTGCTGTTTCTGAAGTCATGTTTACACTGCCTGTTATTTTACATAGTGATATATTCACACTGAGTGTTTTCTTTTTAATAACACTTTAGTTGTAATCCATGATGCTCATTTTACATGTAGAGGGTTGGAAATGCCAGAAAAAAACAAACTTGCAGATCTTTATTCTGTCCTTTGGCATCCAGCTTGGTTGTGTAGTTTATGGCCATCATCAGATAGTCATAGTAATGTGTAGTATAGGCTAAACAGTGGAGATATTATGTTGAACTGAAGTGTAACTGAGTGAGTTGGAAATGTAGCAATTACAGATGGACTGCAGTGTGGCTGGACTAGAGGTCATGTGACTCATAATATAGCATGTCCTTTTATAATTTGGGCTGCGTGTCATCAGATGTGTGCATATACATGCATGTACACAAAATTAGCTTCCTATTTCCAGAGTGCTACTTCATTTTTTAAAACTTTAGTGTTTTATCTAGCATTTTGAGTTAGAAGAATTGCAATTTCTAAGCTGTTGTGGTAGTGACTGAATAAGAACGTTTCATCTCACCAGATCAGTTTAATAGTAATTTGGCACTGTGTACCTTCCCCCAAAGCACTAGTAGCCAAGAGGAGCCAAATTGATTGCCTATCTCCACATTTTCTGAAATATTTTAAATGCGTAAATATCTGCCCTAAGTGGCCTACAAATAGGAGAAAAACGATAAAGCTACTGAATTGGGATGCATGTATGATATTTTGGAATCTTGCTTGACTTGAAGAAATGTGACCTTCAGACTTTCTGGATGTTTTGGATTTTTTAATTGAGGCCATCACATGGAAAACAAGGGGAATGTAAAAGGGCTGTCTTAAGTGGGTGACACTTTCAGATACTGTAGTATTTGTTAATCCCAGAGAAGGCTGCCTGGCAAGCAGGCTGTCTTACTCCTTAAGATTTTAGTACTAAAACATGACATGATGAGTTTCCATTGGGCTGTTTTGTTTTCTTAAAATGATACAAGTAATTGAGAATATTGGGTAAAGGGCTTTTGCTTGGGAGAAGAAACCTAAGTTGATAGCAGTAGGGACATGTTTGCAATAGCTATGTGACTCTTCCTCAAGTTAAGATATGTATCCTAGTTAAAGTATTTAAGACATATGTTTTCATATTCATTGTAGCAAAATGTTTGGAGGTGTTAAGATGCAAAACTCTTTGCCAGAGTATTGGAACAGTGTAAGGACTGATGTTTAGTCAATTGTGCCACTTGGGTCAATTCTTGTGTGATAGACATTGTGCAAAAATGTTTGGTTTTAAATTAATCCTTAGGCATCTCTACAGCTAGAAACCTTTTGCTGTCAGACCTAGGTAAAGGCTGTGAATAATATTCTCTTTTGCAGCACCCTCTTTGGCCTTGTCAGAACAAAAGCCATGCAATGGAGTAGCTTTGACTTAAAATGCATTCTGTGAATATGCATTTGGTTTTGCATAGTCTGCTTGTATAACCCCATAATTCATGGATATAAACTACACTGATGTTCAAATGTTTGCTGATCTTGGCTAGAATAACTATCTGTGAAAGCACTTACCTTTATTAAAAAAATGGGCATGTTATAATGTATTGACGAAAACTGAATTTCATCTCTGCTCCAAATTACTTCTCTTGCAGAATATTAACTCTGCCAATACTTGTGCCACCATAGCTGAATGCCTTTCAGTGATGCATTAAGCTTGAGAGGTTAAGGCTTCTTTTGTACTTTTTCCAGTGTCTTGTAGCTATTATCTAAATCCCTTCTAATTTGTCATTAATGTGGTAACAAAATGCCCATACACAAATGTTTGATGAAGGCTTTGTCAGTTCTTAATGATATAGTTACTTCAGTGAGATCTTTACCTAATCTCTCATGTGGTTTGTTTGGGTTTTTTCTGACCATAAGTTATTCAAAATGCTAAGCAGAAAAGACATTGAAGCTCAACTTTTGTTAAAAACTTAAATTTATACAACAGAAGAAACATTACCATAATCTATTGAATTTGAACAGTAAGTGTCAAATGGCTGTCTCTTGAGGCAACTAGTCATGTTAACAAGTTCTCTATAGAGAATTATTTGTCACTTTTTTGAAAGACCAGTTGTTGTCATTTAGGAATGGTATTCCCCAATCTATTGTTCCCACTGAAACATCTCAGACCATGTGCTGCTTGCTCCTTCCTCCTGTGGTGGGACGGAGAGGAGAATTGGAGGCACAAAAAGATCACAGGTTGTGAAATGAACAATTTACTAGAAACAGCAATAAAATAAGAAAATGAACAGTAACAACAGCAATACTAATAGAGAGAAAAACGCCACTGCCCTTCATCCCTCCCATACATGACATGAGGTGGTATCTAATAACCTCAGTCTCTGCTATGCCCCTCCTGGCTGCTGTGAAAAATAACCTTGTCCTGGCTGGAACACAGACATTATCTACCCCTTATTCTATACCATTTTTGTCATATCCAGGTCCTGCAACTTCCAAATATATATATTTATATATACACACACAAGCATGGGTATCATTCCCTTAGACAATGACTGTCCTTCCAAGATGTCTGTTCAGTTCATTTAGTCCATGAATGTGGGTTCTGTCTGTCCTAGATGTCTTCCAGGGAAGGAAGGCTGGTGTGTTATCAGCTGGTGAGCTCATGACTTGTGTATCTCGAGCAGTCCATTTTCATTGTCTATGGGAGTTTATGTCATAAAGTGCCAGTGTCATTCAGCAACCAATATTATACAATTCAACATTACAGGCTGTTCTCACTGAAAAATCAAATCCCCTTGAGGTACATTGTTTCCTCATCCCTCTGCATTACCCACCAAGTGAACTCGTGTCCTTGTGCAAAAATAATCCCACAGATGGGTTTATCTTTCCTTGAGGCAGGACTAATCCAAACTCTTCCCTAACACATTCCTCATATTGCACGTGGATGTTTTGATTGAGCAGGGCCAGCTCGATTGGTAGAGCCTTGTGCTGGTTTGAAAGTAAAACCAGTGAGAGACTCTAAGTCAGAAATACAATTTAATAAGAGGAAAATAAAAAAAGTAAAATAAAGTAAAATAAAATAAATGCAATAGTACAAAAAAACCACTGACAGAGTCAGAATACAACCTGACACCCTGTTAGGGTGGTAGTAGCAGTCAAGATAAAGTGGTCTTGTCAAAGCAGTAATCCTGTAGAAAGGTCTGGTAGCTCTTGTCCTCTGACAGTGCAGTGGGTAAGGCTACTGTGCTGTCCCAAACCCCGGATTATATCCAGGTGGGAATGCTTGGCTCCTCCCCCTGGGCAGAGCATCTCACAATGGGATGATCTCATTCTATGAGTCATGCAGTGGGTCCTTGATGGCTCATTAAACAGAGATAACTCCCGGAGGGAGTTATCTCTGAGTCATGCAGCAAGGCATTGATGGGCCCTTTAACAGAAGGTAAGGGAAACACTGCCCCACCTGGTTTCAACAGCTCATGAAGATGGTGATAGAATACATACTTTGGGCACATCTTACATTTAAACCTAGGACAAGCCTGTAGTGCTAACAAACCAGGTGGCCTTCGCTAAATGTAGATCCTAGTGTTTGAAGGTCCCACCACCTATTGCTTTCAATGTGGTCCATTGTACTGTTCCATCTAGCTATTTTACTCCTAAAAACTGAATTTCCTGGGCAGATCCCTTGACCTAACTTTGCTTTATGGCAAAACCAGCCTTCAGAAGGGTATGGATTATCTTCTTTCCTTTCCCAAAAACATCCTCTGTTGTGTTGCCCCATATGATGTCATCAATGTATTATAAGTGATCAGTACCCGTTGTTCTTTGATCCTCTGAGAGTTCAGGCAAGGTATTCAGCTGCCTAATTTCCTATTGTCTCCATAGGAGCTATCCCAAAAGCCCAACAGTCCCCTTTTGAGCCCTTGAAATACCCTCTCCTGAGGTAATCTATGCCAAGGATGGAGTGTTTTTGCCATTCATTCCCAGCCAGGCTCAGTTCAGCTTCTAGTACAGTCAGCTGTTGGGATCTCCTTGTCACCCCAGAAATAGAGATGGATTCTGCCCCACTATATCTTGATGGCATCAGGGTACATTGTGCACTGGTATAAACTAAAGCCTTATACTCCTGTAGGTCTGATGTGCCGTGCCATCAGATCCACACAGTCCAATAGATCCAATTGTCTCTTTCCTACACCTGGCCGGAGGCAGGGCCCCTCTAGTTCTGGTCATGGTACTCGTTGCTCACTTGTTGTAAATATGATGAACCGTAGGTCCCTTCAAGAGGATTGGAAGTAACATCAGCACCTTCCATTCTGTCTGAGGACCTGCCCACTGAAAACTGGAACAGCATTTATCCTTGAAGAATTTCCCGTGGTGGTTGTTGTTCTCAACTCACATACCCATGGCTCCTAGGGCAGAGGTGGGTTTTCTATCCCGCTTCCTCATGTCCTCTCCATGGTCATGCAGGTAAAAGCACAGATTACCTACCTCATGGTGTGTTCCCTCTCTCTCTTGAGCAGGGGTGTGCTTGCTCTTAATAGCAGAGACTCTGGTCTGTACTGGCAGGGCACAGGACATTTCCTCTTTAAATTGCTGGAAGTCCTTGGACAGTCTTTCTGTGGCTGAGATGCAGGCCCACAGGGAGGAAGAGAGACTTTCCTCATATTACCAGTTGAGCAACCAAATTATCCACTGTTTGTTCTCCTTCTTTCCATGACATCACTGCCAATGAGTTGGCGTACGACGATGGCGTGCTCCATAGGAACTTCCGCCACATGGGTTGTGTGCCCTAGACTTCACCTGGATCTATAGGGGACTGCTTGTTACTTGAATCCTTATAGAGTACCTCCAGCACAGCTAATTCTCTCAGGTACTGGATACCTTGCTCCATGGTGTTCCACTTGTCTCAGTGCACTGATAGATCATCTGTGAAAAGATACCTTTCCCTCATGCTTGACAGGAGTCATCTCCAGAGGCTGAGAGTTTGTCTTTTTCCCAATTCCCTGGTCAATGCCCACATCCCAGGACAGGGATCCCAGCTGCATGGCTTCACTACCATCTAGTTCCATATCTTGGGTCATGATATCCCAGCATTAGAACAGTCAGGTCACCATGGGCTCACCCTACTGGCAGCTGAAATCTTTTCACATATCTCGCAGCTCACCTGGGGATAGGGATCAAATTACTATCTCTGGCCATGCCTTTTACTCTTGTTGTGAGGACCCTAGTTCCTCTTCATCCCTCACTAAGTGACCTGATTTGGTCTTGGATTTTTTCTTTTGTATGGGGTGACTGCTACCAGCACGGGTTGTTCCTCTGGTTCAGCTGCAGTTTGAGTGGCCACAGTGCCAGTTGCTCTGCTTTCTTCCTCCTGCCCCTGAGGGTGCTGTCTAGTAATGAGCAGTGTCCGATAAATAGCAGCCAGGGCCCAGCAAAATGAAGTAATTTGTGCCTCTCTGGAGTCACCACAGCATTTTCCTTTCAAATATTCTTCCAGTCTAACAGGGTTCCCTGGTTGTTCAGAGATGACCTTCCAAACCATTGGAGAAGTCCTCCAAATACTGGCCTGTTTTCTTCCACATTCCATGCCACTCATTACTATCCCACCCTTGGCTAAGATCTCTGAATGACCTTCCTAAAAATCTCTTTCATCACTCTAAATTTGATGTGGCTGGTGATGCCTTGGAGTGGCCACCTAGAACATTGGCTAGACAAGATTAAGAGAATAAGAGTAGGTATTTATTCAAGGCTTTCAGAAGGTACACCTTGGGCAGTCGAAGCCTTCAAGGGGTGCTACACCCAAGATGGACAAGGGTCACGAGTTTTTCAGACAGATATAAGTTTGGTCCATTTACATATTGGGGTTAATCCTCCAACTACAACTTCAGGTACCGAAGTCATATACCCCCAGTTTGCTTCCCCCAATTTCACTTTTGTTTTTACTTTTTGGGGCCTGAGGCTGTTTGGTGTCCTTGAATCTCAGGCTTAGAGGGATTGTTTTGTCTGACTAAAATGTGAAGTCAATTAACTAACACTTTATATGGAGTTTGGAGTTATGCACTAATGCAATGCAGGATTTGAAAAATATAAAGGTTAAAATCTTAAGGCATCACTGGTACTGAGTAGACATAGCAACAAGAACATGCTTTCTGTAACATCCAAAAGAAATTCAAATATCTCAAATCTGTTGTAAAAAACCTGAAGGAGAAAAGGAGGTAAAAGCTGGGGGAAATCATCCTCCCCTGTATCCCTACAGACTGGGTATGGGTATTAATGAATTCCCATAGGTAGCACCCAAAGCTGGGGCAGGCGAGCAACACTAAATATATATCCCAAAATGATCCTCATTGCCCTTGATGTTATGTCCTAAACTGATATCCCACAGTACAGCAACAAAGCAATCCTGATCCCTCTCCCTGCTCTGAAGAGCATCTCGAGGAGCACATAGTGCATATATGGGAGCATATACAAAGTTAGGTACCGCAACCATGTGAAGAGGAAGCAACACAACCAGTGGCTCTGTACCTATTACAAATGCTTAGATCAAATTTGTTTCCAACCCGCTCTCGGCAGATCTGTTATCTCAACTCTTTGTGCCTCACACTGAGTGCCAAATAAGGCTGTCAAGGTTTAGGAATGGTATTTCCCAATTTAGTGTTTCCACTTGTCTTGGTTTGAAAGACAGTGTCTGCTAAGGCAGAAGCCTCCCTTGGAATGGAAAATATGACCCCCTTCCCTCTGAATTGTTATAATTTTTTAAATCAAGGGGCTTTCAGGCAAAAAATATGGGAAAAGGAATAACAGTTTTTTACTAGTATGTATAATAAGGGAAACAAACAACAACAGTGGCAGTGACAACAAACAAAACTGAAAACCCAGTAGCAGCCTTCTTGACTGCAGGCACTTTCCCCTTAGGTGTAGTTACCCTTGCAGCTGGCAGGGGTGCTTTTGGCTCTCAGTTGGCAGGGCGGGTTCCGATGATTCCCCTGTGGCTTCAGGGGGGGGCACTGTGGCACGGGTTTCAGCAGTCTCCCTCCACGCAGTAATGGCAGACGCAGCTGGCAGAAATGGATGGAAAAAAGGCTTCTTTTATGAACTCACAGGGGGACCCGATCCTGATGCCCCCTCTGGATAGCAAAAAGAGCTGTAGCAGCAAACTCGGAAGGCAGGGATGAGCAAAGTCCTGGAGTGGTAGGTGAGATGTATCAGAAACTCAGCAGCTGTAGCTGAAACCACAGGGCGTCCCAGCAGGGCAGGGGGTATGAGTTACAGTGTAGCAAAGAAACCTCAGAGCAGTGGCAAAAAATGGCGGGGGTGGAGCAGGGGCAGCCCAGCTTCTGAGCAGGGCAAGGGAAAGGCTCTCTAGGAGGGCAAAGGGGTCAGGAACCTGGGGTTTTCCCCTGAGATACCTGAGCAGATGGTGAAAGTCCTTTTTTAGTGAGGTAGGGTGTTATTAAGGTCCCAGTGCAATGGCTGCTCTTATGAGCAGAGCTCCACTCACAGTAGAAGGTAGTAGAAGACAGAACCCTGCAGTGGTGGTGAATTCTTCCCACAGCAACTGCAGCCTCCTTCCCCTCTGAATGCTGAGAGTGCAAGAGCTAGCAGTTGCCCCAGCCCCTTCTTTTTCCAGCCCAATTCTCATGGTATCTCTGCCCTTCCCAAAGAAACCCCCAGGCAAAGAGGGAGTAGCCAGCTGGACCCCTCCCCCAAGCTGTGGTCACTTCTTTTGTCTCTCTTAAGTACCTGGCCCTTATTGTCTCCTAGCAACACATATGGGGAAAAATTCTTTGAGAGAAAGAAACAAAAGGAAGAATCTTAAACCCCAACACCATTGAAATCCCCCAGACCACGCATGGCTCACTCACTTCCCCCCTCCTCCGAGACAGGATGGGGAGAACTGGAGACATGAAAAGGTAAAGATCACAGGTTGAGATATAAACAATTTATTAGAAACAGCAATGAAATAAGAAAGCAAACTGTTATAAATGACAATTCTCCAATATTCCGTTTTAGAGGTTTATTGGAAAAATGGCAAAATGAAAGCAAAATGAGACAGAGTCCACAATCAAATGACAGGTGTGAGCCCGGGATCAGAGCTGGGTGAACCTGGAAACATGGCCTCACCGCACCACTGTTCCTCCCACGGTTCATGCTAGTGCCTTCCCAGAGCCGTATTTTATACAGTTTTTCTGCCTTGAGGCAGTCCACTGTCCAGTTCAGTTTTTGGAAATGCAGATAGGGTTTTCTTTATTTCTGTGGGTATGTTGAAATGGGTTCCGGGGTGAGTGTCCAGTTCTGATTGAATTTTCTTGGTTGAAACTCAGGTGTGGCTGGTCCTGATGCTTATCTGGGCGTGATGGCTGGGTCGTTACTGCTGTTGTTTTGGTCTCCTGTCTGTTGGTCCTCCCTCTATTGTCACCATTGTGCCATCCTTACTGCTTGGTTTGAGAATGGCATTTCTCCTATTCACTCAACTGTGAATAGATTTGCTGCAAGGGGGGGGCACACTGAGGAATACATTTAACTTACTTAATTTTGATATCTATACCTAAGGCTGCTGAAAAACGTGAATTAATATGACTTTATAACAATTCCTCCCCTTTTTACACGTACAAACTTTAATTCGCGTTTTGACCCCTCCATCCTTCTGACTCCATACAAAAATCACCCTGGTGAATCTAAACTACAACATTTCATTTATCCTAATACAACTTTGTGCTAAAGAAACTTTAGAAAAACATCGTCTTTAACAGATACAAAACAAACTCAAAGGTGCAAAATGAACACAAAGGAATACAACAAACGCAAAAGTGCAAAACAAGTACAAATTGACAAAAATCATTCTACTTTAAATCGATCTTTGTATTCGTCCCAACATTCATGAATTTGAGTGCTGTATCTTTGATAATTTTCATCCACTTCCCTTCTAGCCTCGAGCTTGGCCAGGACCTCAGCTGCTTGGCTCTTTTAATCTTTTTTTCTTTAATTTTAAAATCCTTTTTGCAGTGGGGGCTTCGCTTATTTTTCCAGTAGCTAAGTCCGGATCTGTGGGCATTGCTTCTATCTGCATGTCCTGGACAACTGAATGGATCAATCATATCAGACATGGAATAAGACAGGGTAAAAATATTACTCCCGCTATGGAACATAAAACAAAAAAACCCAGCTTCTTCCACCAAGCGCCTCCAAACAACTGATCCCACCAGGTGTCCTGCAGGATAGAATTCCACTTTTGAACTGGGACATGAGCTACTTTCTTAATTTCTGCTGCTAGGTCCCTGATAGTTTCTCCATAATCATTTATCTCGATACAATGTTCGGATTCATTAAATCCTCCGCAAACCCCTCCTTCCTCCGCTAGGAGGTAGTCCAGGGATATCCTGTTTTGGTAAACAAAAGCCCTCATCTGCGAGTGCTGCCGTGCTAGCAACTCCAACGCATCAGAGGCGTGGTTGGAGACGATCACCACCGCTTGCAGCCGGATGAGCCTATTTAGGAGGTATATTGGGGTTCTATAACCCCAACTACCGTCCTGAGCCCAAGTGGCTGGCCCATAATATTCTATTATTCTTTCTGCCGGCCATTCCTCGTTTCCCCAATTTTGGCTGCCACCCGCCTTTGGAAGCTCTTTCCTTATCTCTCTCTTTTCCCAGTTGAGTGTTTCATAAAGTGGGGCTCCCAGAAGGTTACTTTTAGATCTGGGCAAAGTGAAGAAAGAAGGCAATATCATTCCTAGAGTGCAGGAACCTCTCCACCTTCAAGGCAATTCACTGAATGCCTTTGTGCCACAGATCCAGTAAATTCCACTTGGAGCTTTCCACTTTATGTTCACTGCCCCTGGTGTCCTCCAGTACTCTCTCAGTTCTGCAATAGATTGGTAAGGATTAGCTCCAGGATTCTTGTGCCAGCACAGTCCAATTGAACTTATCCAATCGCAACCACTATTATTTTCTCGGCTCCAATAACCCATAGGGGGCTCTGGCTGCCAGATCACACTTTTGTTCTTGCTGTTCACTGCTAAGGTAGATACACAGGGCGTATAGCCAACAGTCTCTGTGTACTCCTTGCCTTCCCTGCTGATACATAGAGATCCAATTATTCTTCTGTCTAGAATCCACCCTTCAGGGCGTGACATGGTTTTTGAAATTTGCGAGTTATCCCATCTCAGTATTTGTTCTGGAGCCAATCCTTCCCCTTTCCAAGGCCATTTTTCGGCTGATTTCAGACCCCCACAAATCCAACAATTTGTCAGCCCTAACTCGGTAGCTATTTCTTGCATCAGATCAATGAAAAGGTTTTTGCTTGGGGTGGGTAAGCCCCATTCGTCGTTTTGCTTCTCTAAGTGATCATACTGTTCACTCAGAGCCTTTAATCTTTCTTGTTCTAATTTCTTTTTCCTAGCTTCCATCTTTTGTCTTTTTATTTCTAGGGCCACTTGTTCCAATTTATTTTCAGGGCTTACCCCTTTGCTATTTCTGGAAAAACAGAGGGTCTTGTCATATTTTAAACAGACCCTTTCATCATCTTCTTTTAACAAATCGAGTACTATGGGTTCCGTATTTAGAATTAGTTTGTTGTATTTTACATTTCGCCCCACCCAGTAGGTTTTCCCATTCATTATGCACATTCCTAAATTCCCTTCGTCATAACACAGCTTGTTCACCTGTTGGTATGAAACAAATGCAGATTCTTTTCTACCCCCGATCCAGATTGTGCAGTTACATTTGCTACAGACTAGAATTGTGGATATTCTCTGTACTTCCCGCTTACGTCGGGCATACTTTCCTGACTTTATCGTCTTAAGCTCTGCTTTCGGGTCCTGACAAACTGGCTTTTCCCCTTCTTGACATTCTTTAGATAAAAAACCATTCGCACTACAGTACCTTGTTTTGCTTGAGCAGTTCTGCTGGGCCTGGTATGCTGTTTCCTTAGCCGGTCCTTCTCTCACCGCTTTGAGGCAGAGCTTACACCCTCCAATGTCAAGCTTGCTCGCTGTCGGCATTCCAGACATCTGACAAACGGCTAGATTCAGGCAGATCAGGATACTCCATAGGGACACTCCTCTGCCTCCTCCTTTGCCCACTGGGTTGCTACTAGCGGCGGGGCAAGCCATCTTCTCGGCAGCAGGGGTGTTCTCCTGGAGTCCCGTAATCTGTCCTTGAGGCATACCGCCTTTTAAAGGTGGCCCACCAAGATAGCTTGAATGCATCTGCGCTACAAGGCACCTTATTTGTTCGGCGGCACTCAACAGCCAATACTCATGCTCGCTGATCTAATTTTCCTCTTACCCCTTTTATAAAAATTTGGTACCACTCTGGGGAGTCAATTTCAAACAGGCCCGCATTTGTGGCAAGAGTTAAAACGATATTTGTCAGCTTCTGTTCTAATTCCCAACACGGTTCACACAATCCCAGGGGTCTAATTCCCCCTTGGCAGTGCACAACCCAAACCTCGTGACAATATTCACATCTAAAATGAACACATGGGTAGCAACAGCATCCAGGAGTGGTGCAACTTATCGTATTGTTCATTTATTTTCTCTGCGGAGCCTGATCTTCAATTCGCCTGGAGTTGATGTCACTCTCCACTCGTCGTCTTTCTCCTTCCCTAGTTTGACCTTCTTTGCCCGGGAGGCATGCGTCCACCCTTTTTCCACTGTCCGGGCCGCTGTATCTGTTGTTAGAAGGACAAGAAAAGGGCCCTCCCAATGTGGAGCGAGCGGGGTCTCCTTCTAAGCTTTGATCAGGACTTTGTCTCCAGGTAATATTTTGTGAATGGCAAACCCTAACGGGGCATTTTGGGCTATCAGTCCGCGTTTCCGGAGTTCCTGCAAGTTTCTGTTAATTTCTGTCAGGTATGGTTGAATTTGCCCATCTTCCACCTTGGGGTGTCCCACAGGCATTCCATGCCTATAGGGCATCCCATAAAGCATTTTGAAGGGAGACAAGCCTGTTACTGAATGGGGCTGTGTCCTGATGTTCAAGAGGGCAAGAGGGAGGCATTTCACCCAAGACATTTTCGTCTCTATCATCAATTTTGCTAGCTGAGCTTTCAGTGTTTGGCTCATTCTTTCTACCCTTCCCGAACTTTGAGGGTGCCACAAGGTGTGGTATTCCCACCAAATTCCCAAAGCTTCTGCTAGCTGCTTAACAATTTTGGAGGTGAAATGCGTCCCCTGATCGGAATCAATGTGATCCACGATCCCATACCGTGGTATTATTTCTTCTATGAATACCTTAGATACCACCCTTGCTGTTGCTTGGGCCCTAGGAAAAGCCTCTACCCACCAAGTTAACTGGTCTACAATTACTAACAAATACCTATATTGCCCAACCTTTGGTAGTTCTGTGAAATCTACCTGCACTCTCTCAAATGGGCGGTAGGCCAGGGGGCATCCTCCTAGGAATTTTTGCTTTCCCTTGTTCCTATTTATCTTCTGGCACGTCAAGCATCCTAACACTTCTTGCTTTGCTAACTCGTATATCCCTCTGCACCCGAAAAACTTCAAGAACTGTTCTGCTAGGGCTCGCGCCCCCCCAATGAGCTTGTTGGTGCAGCCTGTTCAAAATTTTTCTGGCATGCTCTCTGGTTAGCAGGTCTCTCCCGTCTGGTAATTTCCATTTTCCCTCGACCTGTCCTCCCCCTATCTGTTTGTACCACTCTATCTCCTGAGGGGATGGGCAGGAGGGATATTCCTGTGTCTCTTTTCCTTCAACCTCTGGGACAGCAATGGTCAGGAGGGCAGCCCTTTTGGCTTCTTGGTCAGCTAAGTTGTTCCCCCGGGTCCGAAATTGCATTCCCGCCTGGTGTCCTTTCACATGCACTATCGCAATCTCCTCTGGTCCTCTAATAGCCTCTAGGATTTGCCGGATTAATTCCTCATGAACTAGTCCCCGACCCCTAGTGCTAATCAAACCCCTCTCTTCCCAGATTTTCCCAAAAGTGTGGGCCACCCCGAATGCATATTTCGAATCTGTAAAAATTGTTCCCTTTTTATCCTTTAACCTTTTTAATGCTCACAGCACAGCATACAATTCACATGCCTGAGCAGACCAACTGACACTCAGAGGGCCTGATTCCACCACCCGTCCTGACCTGCCGTCCACGATTGCGTATTCAGATTTTCTCTTTCCTTCTACCACCCTTGCTGACCCATCCACGAACCATTTCTCCCCTTTGTTCAGTTCCTCATCTTCCAAGTCTGGCCTAATCTTTGTTTGAAGCTCTATTATTTCTGCACAGTCATGGGAAATTTCTCCAAGGGCTTCACCAAACAAAAACTGTTCTGGGTTGTTGGCAGTAGTCGTTTGGAGTTCCAGGTTGGGCGAATGGATTAGGATAGCCTCATAATTAAAGAGCCTGGCATCAGTTAGCCACTTTTCTGCTTTCTGTTGCAGAATGCTTCTAACATCGTGGGGGGTGAACACTACTAGTGGTGCACCAAATGTTATTTTCTTGGCCTCTTCTACTAACAAGGCCACTGCCACTATTGCCTGTAAAGAAGTAGGCCACCCCCTGCTCACTGGATCCAAAAGTTTAGAGGCATATCCCACCGTCTTTTTGTCTCCTGCCCAGTCCTGGGTTAACACTCCGTGAGCTGTGTGGTTACTTACATCCACAAACAGCTTAAACTGCCTCCTTACGTCTGGAAGACTTAGTACTGGAGCTGCTATTAATGCATCTTTCACTTCTTTAAATCTTTTGTCATCTAGGTCAGTCCATTTAATCCTGTCCGTAGTCAGTTTCTCATACAAAAATTTCACCTTTTCACTGTACCCGTCAATCCACTGTCTGCAGTATCCGAGCAATCCTAATATCTGCCGTACCTCCCTTTTTGTTCGAGGTGGAAGTAATTCGATGATGCCTGCCACCCTTTCTGGGTCTAGCTTCTTCTTTCACTTTGTAATCCAATGCCCCATATGCTTCACCTCTGGTTCAGTGAACTGCAACTTTGACTTTGAAACTTTCAATCCCTTGCTCCCCAATAAGTTCAACAAACTGATCGTACAAGTTCTCACATCCTCCTCCCTTTGACCAGCTATCAACAAGTCATCTACATACTGCAGAATCTTTGTTCCCTCCAAGGGAGTGAATTGACTAAGCAATTGCTCCAGGGCCTGGCCAAATAAGTTGGGAGAGTCCACAAACCTCTGGGGGAGGGCCGTCCACCTTAGCTGCTGCTTGCGGTTTGTCTTCGGATCTTCCCATTGGAAAGTGAAAAGATCTCTGCTTTTTAGGGACACTGGGTACATGAAGAAGGCGTCTTTGAGGTCAATTACACTGTAATATATATCTTCTGGGGCAAACCGATTAAGTAGGGTATATGGATTGGCAACCACGGGAAAACGGGTCTTGGTCCTGGCATTTACTGCCCTCAAGTCCTGGACCAGCTTATAACTCCCGTCCGTTTTTCTCACTGCCAGTATGGGGGTGTTGTGCCTGGACATGCAAGGTTCCAATGTTCCCTTCCTTATCAGGTCATCAATCACAGGCTTCAAACCCCTCCTCCCTTCCATGGAGATGGGGTATTGTTTGATCCTTATGGGATCATCTGGTCTTTCAATTTCTATTACAATAGGTTCAATGTCTATCTTCCCTGCTTCTCCTGAAGCATGCCACACTCTCGGGTCTATCTTGTTCTTGTCTTCTACAGTCAGTTTATACAAACTAACCACAGTCTGAGAATCTTTCACAATCAGATTGACTCCCAGTGCCACGATCAAATCCCTTCCCAAGAGATTGTAATCGGCTTCCTCCACTAGCAGCATGTTACCAAGACAAGACTTCACATCTGATTCTATTTCTACATCTTTAATTACTGGAACCTTAAATGGTTCCCCCTCTGCACCTACTACTAACATGGTTTCCCTGCTTTTTCGACAACCAGATGGTAATTTTTGGAATGTGCTCCTTTCAGCACCCATGTTGACTAAAACCTCCAATTCCTCCTTTTTGGGGCCTATTTTCAATTTTATCAAGGGCTGTGAAGGTGGTCTGGACCCCAAGAAAAAGAGCCCAAGACCTCCCTATTCTTTCTGAAACATTTTCTCATCGTTCATCCTTTTTTGGCAGTACTTTTTGACATGTCCCTTCTCTTTGCAATAAAAACACTCAGGGACCCTCTCTTGATCACCCAGGTTCCCCTTAGGGGGGAGCAACTGCCTCGGTTGGGTGTTCTTTTTCCCCCCTTTCCCTTGCTCCTGTGACTGCTCCTTTTTCTGAGCCTCCCAAACTGCTGCCACAAGCACCTTTGCCTGGATCTTTTGTTTTTTGTTATCCCGCCTCATATAAATCTTCTGAGCCTCCCTCAGAAGCTCCTGTAATTCTTTTTCTTGCCAATTTTCTATTTTCTCTAACTTTTTCCGAATGTCCTCCCAGGACTTTGCCACAAACTGAGTTTTCAGCAAGACTTCTCCTGTCGGAGAGTTCAGGTCTGTTCCCGAATAAACTTGCAAACTCTTCCTCAACCTCTCCAACCACTCCAAGGGGGTCTCTTCCCGCCCCTGACATTTCATAAACACCTTGCTTATGTTTTGCCTGTGTGGAACAGCTTCCCTTACTCCTTGAATAACCAAATTTCGCATATCTACCATATTTCTCCGTTCTTCCTCTGTCTGGGCATCCCATGACGGCCTCTGGTTTTTGGCCATTTCTGGTCTCCCGGCACACCCTGGGGATTCTTGCATTCCCAGTCCCTTATTCCCGCTTGCCTTATCATCTCTCTTTCCTTGACATTAAACAAAGATCTCAAAATTGCCGTTATGTCATCATATGAATAAATACTGGTCCCTAAAAACTCGTCCAACCTTTCAGCAACACCTAGCGGATTGTCCATCAGCTTTCCCATCTCTTTCTTGAAGGCCCTCACATCCCCTTTATTGATCGGTACGTTTACGTACCCAATAATACCTGGACCTGTAGGTACCTCCCTCAGTGGCAGAAGGGTCCGTTTTTCCTCCTCGCCCTCGTTATCCTCTTCAGCTACCTTCTTCCCGTGCTGCTTCCTCCTCCTTGTCTTTGAGGTTGGGTCTGATTTCGGTGTCTGTGGGCTAGGGGTGGGGAGGGATCGGGATGGCGTGGGGGCCTGTGAGGGTTGAGGGATCAGAGCCCGTCTGTCTGATGGAGGGATCTCCTGGGGTTGGGAAGCGGGCGGGGGTTGGAAAGCCACCGCCAGGATTGGGGGCGCCAATGCGGCTTGCGGCGGGGCTTGTGCACCTTGCACGGGTGGTGGGGCTTGTCCAGGGATTCCTGAGGGTGCAGCCTGAGCCTGTGCTGGCGCCGGCATCAGGTACAGGGGTGGAAGGTAGTCTAGGGGTTCCAAAATTTCTCCCGGGGTTACCTTTGTAGTCTTGGCCTTTATGGGAAAGAGCCGGACGTCGGTCCTTTCCCATAATCTCTCATAATCACACTCCTCCTTGTCCCACAGTCGCTTTTTATTCACGAAATCTACTAGAGCCCTACACATCCATCTTTCAAAAGTGCCAAACACTGGCCATATCACGTGGTCTCTGATCTGCTTTCCTCCCCATGTTTCCATGCAAAACTGGATCATCTTCTCTCTAGACTCTCCTCTCCTCATTGGGCATTCCTCCCAATTTTTCAGCATCCATCCCAGGGGACTTTCCCATGGAATTTCAGGTACATCTTTCTCTTTTTTGGGTTTCCCTGCAGATTTCTTTTGCATCTTGCTTTTCTTTTGGCCCATTTCTAACAAAACTGCAGTAACACTTTTATCTAAAAACACCGGTACCGTTTGAATTTCCTTACCAGTCTACTTATCCTTGAGGGAACCAACCTTGGGATTTTCAACCAGTGAAAGCTCTCTTTTTCCTTTATTTTCCTGCATTCCACCGAATCCTAGATCAAAGGGCTTACCAGTCCCTGAACTCAGAAAGGACATCCCTTTCCCTTTGATCCCCTTTGACCACTTTCTTTTCAAGTGAAAAGGAGCGTCCCCTCCTTCATGCACTTCCCTATCGGCTGACCGTTTCCCTTGCGAGAGGACGGAACTGCAGCCTCAAGGTCTGCTCTCGCTTCGTGATCAATTTCACGTCTCTTTCACACACTTTCGGCCACCCCACTCAACCACGTGATACTTACGGTTTGTTTTCCTGTGTGGGCTCTTCGTGCACGTCGATTTTTATGAGTGAAAAATTTTGCCGTGGACTTTCTGAGACCTCCTCTACCAGGTCTCCCTGAGTTCCCCGAGAGCTCTTTCAGCCAGCTTTTATCTCGAAAATTTGATTGTGGACCTTATCTTGCCGGGTTTGGTGTTCCAATCAGATCGCTGGCACCCCTTCACTCCGCCGGGCCGCTAATTAAGCGGAGGCACCCTCCCGGGCAGAGAAAAAGGGAGAGCCCCAGATCCGTGACTTGGATTACGTCGGCCGGTCACCAACTGTTATAAATGACAATTCTCCAATATTCTGTTTTAGAGGTTTATTGGAAAAATGGCAAAATGAAAGCAAAATGAGACAGAGTCCACAATCAAATGACAGGTGTGAGCCCGGGATCAGAGCTGGGTGAACCTGGAAACACGGCCTCACCGCACCACTGTTTCCCCCACGGTTCACACTAGTGCCTTCCCAGAGCCGTATTTTATACAGTTTTTCTGCCTTGAGGCAGCCCACTGTCCAGTTCAGTTTTTGGAAATGCAGACAGGGTTTTCTTTATTTCTGTGGGTGTGTTGAAATGGATTCCAGGATGTACATACAGTTTTGATTAAATCTTCTTGGTCGGAGTAAAAGGTGTGTTGAAATGGGTTCCGGGGCGAGTGTCCAGTTCTGATTGAATTTTCTTGGTTTAAACTCATGTGTGGCTGGTCCTGATGCTTATCTGGGCGTGATGGCTGGGTTGTTACTGCTGTTGTTTTGGTCTCCTGTCTGTTGGTCCTCCCTCTATTGTCACCTGTTACTGCTTGGTTTGAGAATGGCATTTCTCCTATTCACTCAACCGTGAATAGATTTGCTGCAAGGGGGGGCGCACTGAGGAATACATTTAACTTACTTAATTTTGATATCTATACCTAAAGGCTGCTGAAAAACGTGAATTAATATGACTTTTTTATAACACAAACCATAACAACAATACTAATAACAGTGTGTACAAGACAGGCAAATAATTCACATGCAATTGCTCACCACTTGGAACTCAGTGCAACTTGAACATACACCCCAGGTAAACAGGAAAGAACATCACCCCACTTTGTGTCATTCACCCCTGCCATGCATGATGGTATCTAATAACCCTGAGGTTTGGGGTTTTGCCCCTCCTGGCTTCTGCAAAAATTAACCCTGTCCTGGACAGAACCAAGACACCAGTGAACTTCTAAATGAAACTAGCCATTTTATGTTACTGTGTGATCTCCATTGGAGCATATGAAAATTAGAGTTCTGAGACCAATATATGAAATTATTTCCATTTCTCAGTGTGTACAAGAAACCTGAAGGCTTATGTGCTTTAAAACTTGGCTAAGATGCTTTCTTCTTTCTGTGAGATTTAACTTTGATTTGTGTGGAAGAAGCTTGGCTGCCTTTGGCCTGAAATGCAGCAATAGTGGCACTACTGGGGGAAGCTGGGTAAGTTGCCTAGACTTTATTGAGGCTATGAACATTTGGGCTTTTACACTTTGGAACTGGCTGGATTATTCTCAAACATTTGTTAATACTGAAGTTTGTTTTGACCCCCAGAGGATTAAGACCTAAACACCAGCCATATCTCTGGTGTGAAGGATATGCTTATGCTTGGGCTTTTCAACCAGGGACCATATTTTGCCTGCAAGAGGCAATTAAGTAACATGCTGCCAATCAACAAAAGCTCTGAAAAGCCATACTGCTTAATGATCATGTCCATGAGATCACATTAGGCATGTTACTGTAGGTATGTGCTCCCTACTGTCGCAGTAGAGACGGATGCAACACTCCAAGGTTCAAGTGGCAATAGCGATCTCTGTTGTTCACAGCTCATATTTATATGATTTTCAAAAATTGCACATTTGATCCCAATTGGCTAGTAACTTGTTACCACCCACTTCACTGGCTAATAGCTGCCTGCGTACGTGCTCGCCAAAGATTGGCTAGCATGCGTTCCTTGCAGTTAAGTCCTTCTGCTTTTCAGTGCTTTCTTCCTTAAAGATGTTTACTTCCTTTTCTGATGAGTACAGGCTAATCAAGTCAAGGTCAGGGTTACTTGTGTCTGTGAGGTGCCTTCAGGCCAGCTGTTAGCCGTCACAGTTCCCCCTTTTTGTTTTTCGACTACAAAGGCGGTCTTTATCATCCTCTGCAGGGCCCTTTGCAGATAGGATAGCAAACATGGCACAATGAGCAAAATTATGATAATGCCAAAAATTATAAGTCCAGTTTGAATGAGGCTCTTCACTCAGCTTGATAAACCTAACCCTTCCAGACAGTGATTTATCCCAGAGAATTTTCCATACAACACATGCCATCAAACTCTTCACAACCATGTCCATGAGCTGACAAAAGAAAATCAATAGCAGCACAATTTTGCAAGGTAGCATGCTGCACGCTATCTGCATCTTTAGCCAAAGCACTCAAAATTAAGGAAGTTTCATTTACTCTTTTTGCTACAAAGGAAGCCAATTTATTTAATTCAGAAACTATCAGGGGTAACATTTTGCTTTCCCGTTCCAGTTCGGTCTCATATATCATGTCCCAGTGTATAATTAAAAAATACACATCCTTCTGCTGATAATGTCCTTAAAATGTCTAACTCTTGGGGTTTAAGTGAAGCAACAGGTAAATTGTCATCCTAAAGATCCCATAGTTCCATACAGCTAGTTGGGGTATTACAATACCTTGTGAGAGATGTCTCAGTTTAACATCATCTTGTGTTATTTGTGTACTTAGTGTGCCATTCAAAGGTACCCCCACTAAGCAGGTGTGAAAAGGTTGTTTTGGTTGTGCCATAGACACACAAAATTGCGTCTGACTCAATGCATGGAGCAACGATACCCAAACATTGTTACTGTTCCACAGTATCAGCTGAGGGTCCGTAAGGGAGGCATTGCTGGTTGTGATCCAGAGCAGAGCATAGAGCAGGGCACGCACACTGGACAGGTACCCATTGAATTCCGGCATCTGTAGAAATACAAGCATACCCACGCTCCCAAGTGACAAGGTCCCAAGGACCTTCCCATTTGTTGGTAATGAGGTCCTGTACCAATACCTTAGGCTTGGGCAACTGGACATCACTAGACGACTGCAATGACAAAAAATGATTTAAAATAACAGGGTTTTGGGAATTTGGCAGTATTGTGAGATGATTCAGCATATACAGAGCTTTGGCTGCCCTACTCTGTGGAGTTTCACCACTCATTCCCCCTTTTTGTTTTTCAAGTATGCGCTTCAAAGTGCCATGGCCACGTTCAACAATGGCTTGACCCGTAAGGGAATGAGGAATACCAGTGAGGTGTGAAACACCCCAGAGTTGCAGAAACTGTTGAGTGTTCTGTGAGACATATGCAGTGTCATTATCATTTTTTACAGTATGGGGATGCCTAAAACAGTAAAGGCTAATTGCCAATGTGTGATAACATCACACCTTCTTTTCACCAGCGTGAACTGAGGCCCACATGGCGGATGAGTAGGTGTCCACTGAAACATGTACATATTTCAGGCATCCAAATTCAGAGATGTGAGTAGCATCTGCCAAACTTGTAAGGCTTGCAGACCACGGGGGTTAACACTCATCTGCAGTGGCACAGCGTGGCCTTGGCAATCAGAACAAGTATTAACAATATTGCATGCCTCGGTATTTGTTAACATAAATTGCTGTTGCAGGGCTCGAATGCCTTGATGAAAAAAGGCATGTGATGTTCTTGCTTGAGCCAGCATGTCTGGCTGTGGTGCTGTCCAGGCAGGGCTGGCTAACCAACCAGCTCAGGCATTACATTCTGCTATATAGCCTGGCAAGTTTGTATGACTTTGAATATGCAAAACATAATAGGGACAAGTTCTGGCTTGGATTGTGTGCCACAAAATTTTTACTAATTCAAACAGTGCAGCATTATCAATTTCTTTTGACAATGCTTGATCCAATAGTTGTGTGATGTCTGCAACATAAGCAGTATCAGTTACAATATATAAAGAATCATGAGGGAAGCATTGAAAAGCCATGGCTACAGCACATAATTCAAGTAGCTGAGGTGATCCACTATTGCGACCCTCTAGTGTTTGTCATCCATTGTCATCTTTCCAGGTCACGATGGCTTTTCTTATTTTCCCAGACCCATCAGTAAAAACAGTGAGACCTTTATAGGGTGTTCAGTTGTTCAGCAGTTTCAAAGACAACACAGTGGTCCTGCTTAGTTGCAACAGTTTGTGATTGGGTAGCTGATAGGTAATTTGCCCCGTAAAGTTTTGTAAGGCACTTTGTAGCGCTGTGCTGTTTGCAAAGCACCATTCAAAATATCCTTGTACTGGTATAATTTTTGAGGGATCTTTAGCATTCAGCTGCAAACACCTTTGATGGCATTTAATAATCAATTGTGCAATTAACTCAAAAATAGTAGGTGCTGGTTTTTTAGGTTGATGGGGCAAAAAGATCTATTTTAAAATGTGTAGTGGGTCAGATGACTCAGTATCCCATTGACCAATGATACTTGTACAGTGTAAACCAACAATAACAATAAACATGGTAATACAAACTTTAGGACATATCCAAATAACCTGTCAGTTTGTTATGGCCCACTACACTGTTTCAAGTGCGGTTTTTGCTTCTGGAGTTAATTTCCTTGGAGAAGTTAACTCAGGGTCACCTTTGAGAATATTAAACAAGGGTGATAATTGTGGGGTGGTTAACCCTAAATAGGGTCATATACAGTTGATGATACCCAAAAGTTTTTGTGCATCATTCAATGTTTAGATCTTGGTTGAAAATTGTATTGTTTGTGGTTGTAATGTTTGATCTAATATTTTAACTGCTAGGTACTTCCACAGGGGTTGCTGCTGCACTTTTTCTGGTACAATTTGCAACCCAAAGTCTTGCAGTGCTCATATCAATTTTGTCTGAATCTGCAAAAAGCCTTCTTTGATTGAGGTTGCTTTTAAAGTGTCATCCATATAATGATAACAGTATACTCCTGGGAATTGATCTCTCGCTAGTGAGTGTCTGTGCAACATACCAATTGGCAAATTGTTGGGCTATTTTTCATACCCTGTGGCAGCACCTTCCACCGATAACATTCTGCTGGTGCGACATGATTAACAGAGGGCACTGTATATGCAAACTTTGGGATATTATCACGATGTAAGGGAATAGTTGTAGAGGAATTTCTTAGAGAGCAGTGGCATGATTTGTTATGGGACGTAGCCTGAGCTATCCTAAACTAGGCCTCAGATTTGGGCCTGAATTGGGCCTCAGATTTAGGCCTTGTTAGTAGTGAGCAAGCTTGTGGCACAGTTAGAAATTATATTAAGGTGTGCTTGGATTTAATTAATGTAGTTTTAGTAATTTTACCGTGGTGACCTTAAAGTTAAGATTGCTTACATTCCTTTTTAATCTAGTACCAATTAGAAAACACCTGTTCACATAAACTATCTGAGACTGTATATAAACCACCATTTTGGAGCAATAAACAGAGAACATATGATATAACCAAATTGGTTGGACCTGTGTTGCTCTGTCAGCCTCCCATGGAAATGCCCTGGCAATAAATGGCGCCAAGAACAGGGACCTTGATAGTTGTTAATGCTTAAATGCTGACTTGTTTAAATACGATCGAACAGGGACATTGTTTCGCTTTACTGTGGTTGCTTAAATGCGAAGATTGCACGTGCAGAGTGTTAATGCTTAAATGCTGACTTGTTTAAATACGATTTTTTGTTTAAATACGTTTTTGATTTCGCTTTTATGCGGTGAAACCTTGAAGAACGAGAGTTCAGTTTAAATACGTTTTTGATTTTGCTTTAATGCGGTGAAACCTTGAAGAACGAGAGTTCAGAAGTCTCTGAGCTTGTCTCCAAACCTGCCGGAGTTCCGGAGCCAAGCGGCCCCCCCTGGACCGGTGGTGAGCAGGATTTGCGGGGATGAATTGACTCGGAGCTGGGAGGCTGAAGGCGTGATTTGCTCCGTTTTGCCCAGGGTGAGACAGCAGCACGCCGTGGAAGGTGAAGGTAAGCGGCCCGCGGGAAGAGAGAAAGGAAAAAAGAAAGAATGGATACTGAAATGCTCGCGGCCAGCCGCCTTCTCATTAGTATGCTCTCAAAGAGAGGCGAAAAACTTAAAGTGAAGTAGAACAGTTGGCCCTGTGGGCCAGGAAGAAAGGGAAGTTAAGCAATTCTTCACTCGTTTTTTGTGAAGCCGAGTGGAGAGAAATTGGTGATTTGTTGTGGAAGTCGGTGATTGCTGGAGGACGAGAGGGAAAAATAGCTCAAGAACTTGGCGCTGTCTGGCAAAAAATTCTAACTACTTTAGAGACTTTAGTTGCCGAGCGAAAGGCAGCCCAGGCTGCGATCCAAGCTATGGAAATTGGTACGCCGGCAGAATTAACAAATACGCAAAAATCCTCTAAGGTAGCGAGATTTTTTGGTATCAATTCAGCCCACCCAGTGAAGGGGAACGCAGCGCCCGTTTATTCTAACCTGCAAGATATTATAAGGTCTGCTGAAAACCGCGTGGTCAATGCGCAGGAAAAGTCTTTGTCTCTGTCTGGAGAAAATGGAGGAGAACAGGAAGCGCAGCAGCCGCCAGAGTCTGGGGGCGTGGTGAAAGACGAGACAGCAGGCGGGACCGAGGGCGGAGCGGGGCTGGCTCAGGAGACGACACAGGGGGGCGGCGACAAGGGCGGTGACGAAACCAAAAACCTGCAGCCCCTCCCCTCACCGGAAGACAAGGCGGTGACGCAGGTGCAGGGAGTTCACGTGACCAAAACAAACATGGCGGCGCCCATGCCCACTTCCGTCGCGGAGTCCTCAGCCACCGTCGTGGATCCCGGGGCCACGGCGCAACTTGCAAAAAAGACACATCGACCCGCGGCAGCCCAGTGCCCCCTGCCCCCTGATTCTGACTCGGATTCCAACTCAGACCAGGACAGTTCCAGCCCCGATTTTCGCAGCCCATCACGGCGAAAGAACGAACCACAGCACGCGCGTGGGCTGCGACACACAGTTGAGAGGCTCGCAAAACTATCTACCCGATCTAAGCCTGGATCAACAGCAATCCTGTTGGAGTGGGTTTTTTTACCTGTGCAACCAAAGACTCGTGTCATGACCAGAACAGATGCTCTTGCTGCGTTGATAAGAAAAGGCAGAGACAGAATTGTAGAGATAGATGGGCAGGAGCCAGCAGACATCAGTATTCCTGTGAAAAATGAAGATTTGGAATGGCAGCTAAGACAATCTGTCGCTTTGCAAGAAGCACTGTTAGGGTTCACAGGTGTGATCCACAACCGACAACCAAAAGGCCCGATGTGGAAGTTGGTTCGGAGTCATCAGTGGCTGGAAAGACCATTGTGTTCCTTGAAACCAGTTGATGGGAGAACTGTCTTTACTGATGCCAGTCGCAAAACAAAGAAGGCTGTGTGTGTTTGGCAACAGCAAGGAGAATGGAAGCAACACATAATCAAGAATGAACCAGGAGACAGTCTTCAAACCCTTGAACTGAGAGCAGTGTGTTGGGCGTTCCAGACTTGGGACAAAGAACCACTCAATGTTGTTTCAGATTCTCTATATGTAGTTGGAATTGTGCAGAAGATTGAAGATGCACTCATCAGGTCAACTCAAAATCAGCGCCTTGGAGAATTGTTCCTGTTCTTGCGAAGCGTGCTGAGGCAGCGTCAGCACGTCTTCTGTGTCATGCACATTCGGAGCCATCTATGCAACAGTGGTTTAGGAGAAGGCAACGCGCGGGCAGATGCTGCCGTCAGCTGCCTTGTCCATGTCCCTCCACAGAATTAGTTTGAGAAGGCTCGCAACAGTCATGACACTTTCCACCAAAATGCTAGGGCCCTGCACCGACAATTTCAGATCTCCCTGAATGATGCCCAAGGGATTGTACGTGCCTGCCCTCAGTGTAGTCATCATGGGCCAGGCCTTGGCTTAGGCACAAACCCAAGAGGGTTGAAAGCTTTAGAATTATGGCAGATGGATGTAACCCATGTTCCAGAGTTTGGGAGATTGAAATATGTCCATGTCACGATAGATACCTATTCTAAATTTATCTGGGCCACAGCACAACCAGGGGAAAAGGCTTTGCATGTTGAGAGACACCTATCTGTCTGCTTTGCTGTGATGGGTGTGCCTGTAGAGATCAAAACCGACAATGGTCCTGCCTATGCCGGTCAGCGAATTGCCAGATTTATGCAGACATGGGGGGTGAAGCATACCACCGGAATCCCCCATTCCCCCACAGGCCAAGCCATTGTAGAAAGGGCCAATCGTACCTTAAAAGAATACCTAGCAAAGCAGAAGCAGGATGGTGAGGTTGATGTAGCTAGTCGATTGTCTAAGGTATTGTTCACTCTAAACTTTTTATGTTTAGCAGAAGGAAGAGAAGAACCTGCAGTCATGATACACCATTATACAGTGAAAGAGGGAAGACCACAGGCGATCCCAGGACTTTATGTCTATCATAAGAACATGCAGACGGGTAAATGGGAGGGACCCAGTCCTGTTTTGTTTAATGGTCGTGGATACATGTGTGTTTCCACAGGAAAATCAAGATCTGTCTGGGTGCCGAGTCGATTCACTCGTGCGTGTCCTCAATCAGAGATACCAGCTAACGGTGATAACAACAGTGCCGACGGCGACTTACCTGGAGAGCCTTGTGACAACCCTCAGACTGCTGAAAACTAACTTTGTTAAGAGCAGAGAAATAATTATATAACTACAGTTGTTAAGTTTAATTGTTAAGTTTAGTGGTTGAGTTTAAAGTTAAGTTTAGTGTTAAGTTTTTTTTTAGTTAATTAGAGGGGGTTTTTTTTTGGAATTTTTATATATAGAATTAGAAAGGACAACCAGAGAAGATAAACAGAATGTTAGGATTTCAAGTGATCATTATAATTAACATCATTGTTTCAACAAGAGGGGTGTCAGAATTGCTTAACATTGACTCAAGACAAAATATGTGGGTCACCTGGGCCAATCAAACTGGGCAAGACTCATTTTGTCTGTCCTTGACCACGCCATCTAATCCTTTTTGTACTTGCCTGATCGGAGTCCCAGTGAATTCCATGTCAGATTTTAAAGCTCTGACTCAAGCCAAAATTAATCCAAAAAGTGCTCTGGGAGCCCAAGCTGTTGCTATTGCACAAAATCTTAGAATCACCGGTACTGGACCTCAAGAACTTGACCTCATGGGTTCTGTGCCAGGCAATTATTGTTTGGTTTTTGGTCGTTTTTTTTAAAATTCAAGTTTACTAATTATAAAAGAAGAATGGTCCAGAGGTAGCGACACTTGGGTGTCTCCAAAATCCCCATTGTATTACAATAATTCTGAATATTGCAACAATTGGACTGCATCTATAACACCGTCAAAAAGTATTGTAGAAAGACTGCCACCAGGAATCTTTCTCATTTGTAGAGACAGAGCCTGGTCTGCAATACCTCGAGGAGCTTTAGGTGGCCCATGCTATTTTGGCAAAGTGACAATATTTGCTCCTAGCATTCATCAAGTTATAGGATTGCCCCACAAAAACCAACGAGTCAGGCGCAGTGTCATTCAACTAAATAGTGATTGCATTGATAAAGTAGTTTTATGGAGCCATGCAGCATTCATATCAGCATCATTTTTTGCCCCAGGAGTTGCGTCAGCACATGCTCTCACGCAACTGAAAACCTTAGCCTGTTGGGCAGGAAAGCAAATAAATATAACATCTAACTTGTTAAGTGAACTCGCTGCAGATGTTAGCGACATCCGCAATGCAGTTCTCCAAAACAGAGCTGCCATTGACTTTCTCCTTCTCTCCCAGGGGCATGGATGTGACGAGTTCGCCGGCATGTGTTGTATGAACTTATCAGACCATTCTCAATCAATTTACAAACAGCTGTCACAGCTGAAAGATAACATGAAAAAGCTTGTAGTTGTTGGCACTCCGTTTGACAATTGGCTTAGTTCATGGGGTTTTACTGGATGGATTAAAGATTTAGTTCATTTTGGTATTATAATTTTTATTGTTATTGTAGTTATTTTAGTTATTGTGCCTTGTTTATTGCAGTGTATGCAAAAATTAATTAACCGTTCTTTTAACTCAATTTGGGTAATCCAAAAAGAAAAAGGGGGATGTGTAGAGGAATTTCTTAGAGAGCAGGGGCATGATTTGTTATGGGACGTAGCCTGAGCTATCCTAAACTAGGCCTCAGATTTGGGCCTGAATTGGGCCTCAGATTTAGGCCTTGTTAGTAGTGAGCAAGCTTGTGGCGCAGTTAGAAATTATATTAAGGTGTGCTTGGATTTAATTAATGTAGTTTTAGTAATTTTACCATGGTGACCTTAAAGTTAAGATTGCTTACATTCCTTTTTAATCTAGTACCAATTAGAAAACACCTGTTCACATAAACTATCTGAGACTGTATATAAACCACCATTTTGAAGCAATAAACAGAGAACATATGATATAACCAAATTGGTTGGACCTGTGTTGCTCTGTCAGCCTCCCATGGAAATGCCCTTGCAATAAATAGTGAAAAAACAATTTTTCAAATTGACAATGAAAATGTCCCAGGTTGCAGGTATCATAGTTGGCAATGGCATCCCAGGCTGTAAAGTACCCATACTTACCATAACTGCATTAATTTTCCCTAAGTCATAGAGTAATCTCCATTTACCTGATTTCTTTTTAATTAAAAACACGGGAGTGTTCCATGGACTTGTTGATGGCTCAACGTCAGGTTTTTGGCATGTCTTCATTGAAGACTTTAGAAGCTGGGTAGTTACAAAAGTCCTTTATTGCACAGCTTAATTAGCCTCATGAAGGCAGAGTTATTACAGTCCATGCCATTATGCAGAAAGCCTTCTAGCATAAAGTCCCCAAGTCCCATGCAGAAGCAGCAGCAGCAACAGCATCCGTGATCTGTGTTCCATTTGTGGTGGTGGTGGTTTGCGTTCTAGAAGCAGTGCATTTTTATTCTTTTTTTAGTTAATCAGTTACAAACATGATTTTTCTACTGCCTTGTTGGACCTATCCCGACCTTAGATTGATGTGCGAAAGTGGTTGTAATTTCTTACACAAATTCTACCTACATAATTCTATCTGTTCTATCTAGGAATGCTAGCAAGGCTACATCATGTATTCATTATGTCTAGAACTTAGTTAACTTTGTAAAAGGTAAAGCTACTAAACTTTAAACTAGGCTTTAGGGCTTTTTCTTACTAATAGTTTCTTATTTGCTTAAGGCACTTTAAAGATTGTCTACTTATTTAAATCTAAACTTGCATTTCCACCTCATGTCTGTGTGGATTTATGTATTTTGTGTGGTGGTTTTGACCAGGAAGTGAGTTTTCAGGAAGTTCCAGAAAAGAACCAATTAAGAACAGATACGTCTCCATGGACCTACAGGGTTAAATATCGGGAGATCCTGAGAAACTCCCTTTTCCCTTTCTTCATTGGAACATGTAACAGGGCCATTCTTGATCGGCTGTGTGGCCCCAAGGCCTAGCGGCCCAGCCGGGCCCCCCACTTTCCCCTGCTGTGGGAGGGCTGGCCAGGCATGTCGTGTCTCTGGGGCCCCCCCCAGTCGGCTGCCAGCAGGGGAAAGCTGCAGTTTTAACATCTAGTGAGTTTTAAGCACGTCCCGGCAGCGACCCGTACCGCCGGCCAGGGCTGGGGGGTGGGGAGGGAGAAGATGTTCTCCCCCCAGGGAGCAGCTCTGAGCTGGGCTTGGCCCATCCCGATTGTCACTGAGGGGTGGGAAAATAAGTATTTTATAGTATTTATGATCTCCGACTGCCCAGCTGCTCTGATTCTCCAATCTCTCGGCGTGAGTTCCCCCGCCCATTGCAGCCTTGAAAATCTAACACTGTGAGCCGCAGCTAGAGAGAGAAAGACTATGCAGATTTAACACTTTCTTGGCTCAAGATGAAGCTTTCGATGCTGAACTCTTCCTTGAGAGAAAAGAGAGACAGACAGAGTGAACATAGAGAGGACCTAGCATGAAGTCAGAGAGAGAGAGTGAAGGACTAATTGGAGGAAGGATGGAGGAGTTGCCTGCTGGTTAGACTTCTTATAGGGCCATGGAAATGAACTTTATACACAGATTATCTGAAGCCAGGGGTCCGAATATATATATGGGAGACTGGACAGAGCAATGCACGATACAACCAATATGGCTAATGCATGCATTCTGGTTTATTGTCTCAAGATGGTGGGTTAAATACAGTTTCATATAGTTTATAGCAACAGGTGCTCTCTAATTGGCATTCGGACAGAAAGGAATGTAAACTAACTCAACTTTAACGCGGCCACCGTGCAGTTGCTATAACTATAGTAATTAGCACTAAGCATACCTTAATCTAATTTCTTGCTGCGCCACAGGCCTACTCACCACCACTCAGGCCCAACTCTGAGGCCTAGCTCAGGATAGCTCAGGCCCAATCCCAAAGTAAATCGTGCCCTTGCTCCCTAAGAATCTCTTCTACAATTCCCCCTTTTTCTTTTTGGGCTACCCAAATTGAGTCAAAGGCATGGCTAATTAATTTTCGCACGCACTGCAGCAAGCAAGGCACAATAACTAAAATAACTACAATAACAACAAGAATCACAACACCAAAATGAATTAAGTCTTTGATCCACCCAGTGAAACCCCATGAACTGAGCCACTTGTCAAACGGAGTATCAACAACTACAAGTTTTTTCATGTTGCTTCTCAGCTGTGACAGCTGTTTGTAGATCGATTGAGAATGATCTGACAGGTTCATACAACACAAGCCCTCAAACTCGTCGCACCCATGCCCTTGAGCTAGAAGGAGGAAGTCAATTGCAGCTCTGTTCTGAAGAACTGCATGGCGGATGTCATTGACATCTGCAGCAAGCTCACTCAACATATTAGATGTTATATTAATTTGTTTTCCTGTCCAGCAGGCTAAGGTTTTCAACTGTGTGAGAGCATGTGCTGAAGCAACTCCTGGGGCAAAAAATGACGCTGATATCACAGCTGCACGGCTCCATAATATTACCTGATCTATACAATTGCTGCCTAGCTGAAGGACACTGTGTTTATCTCGTCGGGTCTTCTGAGACAATCCAAGAACCTGATGAATGCTGGGAGCAAACAGTGTCAATTTGCCAAAATAGCTTGGGCCTCCTACAGCTCCTTGAAGAATTGCAGACCAGGCTCTGTCTCCACAAATGAGAAAGATTCCTGGTGGCAGTTTCTTTACAGTACCTTTTAACAGTGTTACAGATGCAGTCCAATTGTTGCAATACTCAGAATTATTGTAATACAATGGGGACTTGGGAGACACCCAAGCGTTGCTATCTTTTGGCCACTTTTCCTTTATGATCAACAAACTTGAATTTAGAACGAAGTGTCCAAAGATTAAACAGTAATTGCCTGGCACAGAACCCATAAAGTCGAGCTCCTGGGGCCCAGTACCAGCGACTCTAAGATTTTGTGCAACGGCAACAGCTTGTGCTCCCAAAAGACTCTTTGGATTAATTTTGGCTTGAGTCAAAGCTTTGAACTCTGCCATGGAATTCACTGGGACTCCAATCAGGCAGGTGCAAAAAGGTTTAGATGGCGTGGTTAAGGACAAACAAAGTGAGTCCTGCCCAGATCGATTGGCCCAAGTGACCCACATATTCTGTCTTGAGTCAATGTCAAGCACTTCTGACACTCCTCCTGCCAGAACACTAATTAAAACAAGCACCCCAACTCCCAACATTCTGCTCAGCTTCTTTGGCTGTCTCTTCTAATTCTACTTAAGGGAAAAGCAATAACTGGCTATTACTTAACTTTAAATACTAAAAACAACTTATCACTAAGCTTGCTCTTAACAACTAAACTTAATCTTAACAGCTATAACTATATGACTTTTTTTCTGCACTCTATAGAATTAGTTCTCAGCAGGCTTGGGGTCGTCACAAGGCGCTCCACATAAGTCGCTGTCGCCACTGTTGTTATCACTGATAGCTGTTATCTCTGGTTGGGGACACGCACAGATGAATCGGCTTGGCACCCAGACAAGTCTTTCTTTTCCTGTAGAAACACACATGTATCCACGACCATTAAATAAAACAGGACTGGGTCCCTCCCATTCACCCATCTGCATGTTCTTGTAATAAACATAAAGTCCTGGAATTGCTTGTGGTCTTCCCTCTTTCACTGCATAATGATGTATCATAACTGCAGGTTCTTCTCTTCCTTCTGCTAAACACAAAAAGTTTAGAGTAAACAATACCTTGGACAATCGACTAACTACATCAATCTCATCATTCTGCTTTTGATTCGCCAGGTATTCTTTTAGGGTACGATTGGCCCTTTCTACAATGGCTTGGCCTGTAGGGGAGTGGGGGATTCCGATGGTATGCTTCACCCCCCACGTGCATAAATCTGGCAACTCGTCGACCGGCATAGGCGGGACCATTGTCGGTCTTGATTTCTACAGGCACACCCATCACTGCAAAACAGATAGGTGTCTTTCGCCATGCAAAGCTTTTCCCCCTGGTTGTGCTGTGGCCCAAATAAATTTGGAATATGTCTCTACAGTAACATGAACATATTTCAATCTCCCAAACTCTGGAACATGGGTTACATCCATCTGCCATAATTCTAAAGCTTTCAACCCTCTTGGGTTTGTGCCCAAGCCAAGGCCAGGCCCATGATTACTACATTGAGGGCAGGCACGCACAGTCCCTTGAACACCATTCAGGGAAATCTGAAATTGTCGGTGAAATGCCCTAGCATTTTGATGGAATGTTTTGTGACTGTTGCGAGCCCTCTCAAATTTACTCTGTGGAGGGACATGGACAACGCAACTGACAGCAGCATCTGCCCGTGCGTTGCCTTCCCCTAAACCGCTGTTGCATAGATGGCTCCGAATGTGCATGACACAGAAGACGTGCTGACGCTGCCTCAGCACACTTCGCAATTGCAGGAACAGTTCTCCAAGGCGCTGATTCTGGGTTCTTCTGATGAGCGCATCCTCAATTCTCTGCACAATTCCAACTACATATAAAGAATCTGAAACAACATTGAGTGGTTCTTTGTTCCAGGTTTGCAAAGCCCAACACACTGCTCTCAGTTCAAGGGTTTGCAGACTGTCTCCTGGTTCATTCTTAATTACATGTTGCATCCATTCTCCTTGCTGTTGCCAAACACACACAGCCTTTTTTGTTTTGCGACTGGCATCAGTAAAGACAGTTCTCCCAACAACTGGTTTCAAGGAACACAATGGTCTTTCCAGCCACTGATGACGCTGGACTAATCTCCACATCGGGCCTTTTGGTTGTCGCTTGTGGACCACACCTGTGAACCCTAACAGTGCTTCTTACAATGCAATAGAATGTCTCAGCTTCCATTCTAAATCTTCATTTTTCACAGGAACACTGATGTCCGCTGGCTCCTTTCCATCTATCTCTACAATTCTGTCTCTGCCTTTTCTTATCAATGTGGCAAGAGAATCTGTTCTGGTCATGACACGGGTCTTTGCACAGGTAAAAACACCCATTCCAGTAGACTTGCTCTTGAGCCAAGCTTAGGTCAGTGTTCCCCCTTTTTCTTTTGCCATTGAAGAACAATGGCAAGTGGACAGGCATCGGCGTTAGAAAGGAAAAGTGACAGCGGGAGATGTCCTACACGACGAGTGCTCCATCCATGTTGCAGCTTTTCTGACACTCGAGCTAAGGCTTTTTGTTGCTCGGGGGTACACTCTCGGGCACTATTTGCATCACTACCGCGAAGCCATGGTGCAAATGGTTGCAAATCATCATTGGTGATTCCTACAAAGGTGCGAACCCATTGCAGGTCTCCAAAGAGTCTCTGGGCATCATGCAAGGTGGAAATGTCGGCATGTAAGGTGATTTTCTGTGTCTGAACCTGCGCGTCTGTGATCAGCCAGCCTAAGTACTTCCAAGAAGCTGATCGCTGTATTTTTTCTGGTGCTACAATCAGTCCATGGCATTTCAGCTGTGAAAACAACCAGTTTAAGTCTGTTTCTGCCAATGGCTGTTTGGTGGCGATGAGGATGTCATCCATATAGTGATAGATCATTGTGTTGGAAAAATGCAGGCGAATTGGTCGCAAAGCCCAATCAACAAATAACTGGCACATCATGGGGGAGTTGTGCATTCCCTGAGGCAAACCAGCCCATTCATATTGTTTCGTTGGAGCTGCTCTGTTGAGGGATGGCACGGTGAGGGCAAAGCATTGAATGTCATGTGGATGAAGCGGGATGGTAAAGAAACAGTCTTTCAAATCGATGACAACAATGTTTCACCCTTGAGGTGGCATAGTTGGTGCTGGCAGGCCAGGTTGCAAAGCACCCATTGCCTGCATTTGTTCATTGACCTTTCGCAGATCATGCAACAGTCTCCATTTACCCGATTTCTTCGGGATAACAAAAATTGGCGTGTTCCATGGGCTCACAGAGGGCCAAATGTGTCCAGCATCAAGTTGTTCCTGTACTAGTTGTTCAGCAATTTGCAGCTTTTCTTTAGTCATTGGCCACTGCTCAACCCAAACAGGGGTTTCAGTCAACCAGGTGATCTTCTGGATGGGCGGCTGCACTGCAGTGGCCATCAAGGAAAATGCTGGTCAGTGGTTAAAACCATGCCAACTTGAGACAGTACATCTCTGCCTATCAGTCCTGGGAGTGTTTTGGGTAGAGACATGATGTAGGGTTGAATCACGATAACTTGATTGTCCTCAGAGATGATGCTGATGGGATCTCTACTTATCGAGGGTCTCATTCCGCCCTCTCCCACAACATGGGTGTGTGGAGCCTGCAGCAGCTAATCAGGCGGCCAGTATATCTGATTGACAATAGAAATGTCCGCCCTTGTGTCGAGCATTGGTTCCAGGGTGATGCAGTGGCAACCATGCTGCAGCTGTACCTTTTTGTGTGGACGATTCTTCATGTCTATTGTGAAGAAGACATCATGGCCTGTTGACCCAAAGTCTCTATCTTCTCTTTGCTTCTCAGCTGGTTCTCGTGGCCTCTGACGATGTGGCAAAATGTTTTCAAATGGTAGAATCTGAGAAATTTTTCTTCCTTTTGGAATTGTCACAGGTGGTTGCAGGGCATAAGCCATAATTTGTACTTGTCCGGTGTAATCTGCATCAATGACTCCAGGAATCACGATTACACCTTGTTTGCTCTTCCAAGCAACAAACCTCCAACTAAAGAAATTGTACTATACATTGGACATCAAACATTGGTTGGAATCAGGGTCACTTCTTTATCTTGCAAGGTGACCTCTACTGTTGTTGCCACATCCACGCTGCGGCTCACCCATGTGGTGGGCTTGTTCCGGACCAGGAAGCTTCTCACGGGGTCTTCTGGGTCAAGGCATTGATTTTCGTCCTGGCGCGGTGCCTGAACACGCTTCTCTTGGAGTTTCCCGACTTGCAGCAAGCTTCAGTGGCATGGGTTGCATTTGTGACACCATACAGTCTTTTGACAGACCCGCTTGAAAGGCCTGTGTCGCCTCACCGATAGCAAAGAATGTTCGGTGACGGCTTTTGATTGTGCTGAGGACAGTTGATGTTGCCTCCTGACAGAGCAGCTGCGATGATATGTCCTTGTTGCTGCATTGCATTTTGCATGGCTGCTGTGAACGCTGCTGTCTGGGCGTTTTGCTCAGCTCTGGTGGCACGTACAAGCATCTCATCGACTGCACAGCCCTGGGGGAGGGAGGCTAAAATGGCTCTGGTACATGAATTGGCATTCTCAAAAGCTAGGGGACGAAATAGATGTTCCTGCACTTCCACAGGTAGGTCTTGTGCATCTTTCAGGGCAGCGGACAGTCTATCAATAAATTGTCCATATGGTTCTGTGGCCCCTTGCCTGATAGTAGCATATGGTGCAGGCTTCTTCTTGTCTGGAACAAGAAGCAAAGCTTTGTGGGCCAATGCTTGAGCTATTTGATGTATCTCGATAGGAAAGGTGAGCTGGACATTAGTTGTAGCATATGGTCCTTGTCCTGTCAGCATATCAGGCTGGAGTGCATACAAAGGATCTCCTAATACTTGATGTTTGTTTGCTTCTTCAATTGCTAAACGTCTCCACTCTCTTTCAGAAATGAGAATATGTGAAGGGGTCAGAAGTAAAGACGCAATGCTAGAACAATAAGCTGGGCACAGGACATCTGCAGTGAAGATGTATTGAATTATGTTTCTAGCTGCTTCTGATCTTTCTCCATAGGTGGTAACTGTTTGCTTTGCTTGACTTAACACCTTCCATTCGTGAGGTTCCCATCGAGTGTGGGCATTTTCTATAATCACTGGGCAAGCAATAGAATTTGCTATATTGAAGTCACCGTCTGTCATAGCATCTTTTAATACTTTTGTCCATCGTTTTGCGATCGGGTTCTGTTGAGTGACTGGCAGCGCCATCTGGTGTGCAGAAGGTGAAAATGCCGGGATAGAAGGCACAGACGGTGGATCGGTGAGGCTTTGTAACTCTTGTGAAAACTGGGAAGCTGCGGCCGCTTGGCTCTCTGTTTGACTCTGTCGGGTAGACAGTTCAGCGAGCTTGTGGACTATCTGCTGCAGCTCGTTTGCGTGCTGTGGTTTTTTCTGCAGCCACAATGTACTGTGAAAATTGGGGCTGGGGCTCTCATGGTCCGAATCAGAATCGGAGGGCAGCGGGCACTGGGCTGCTGCAGGTCGGTGTGTCTGTGCAGCGAGCTGCGCCGCGGGCGTGGGATGGGGAGCAGTGGCTGCAGCAGGCACCGCGGTGGAAGCGGGCATGGGCAGCACCATATTTGTTTTGGTTGTACGGGCTAGCTGCGCCTGCGTCAGTACTTTGTCATCTGGTGGGGGGGAAGGCCGCGCAGTTCCACCTTCGTCACCGCCCCAGTTGCCGCCCCCTTGTGTCATCTCCTGTTCCAGCCCCGCTCCACCCTCGATCCCACCTTCTATCTCATCTTTCACCACGCCCCCAACGTCTGGCCACTGCACGGCTTCCTGGTCAGCCTCAGTCTGTCTGGACCCCGACAGGGACACTTCCGGCGCCCGAACCACGCGGTCTGCGACACGGTTCATTACGTCTTGGAGGCTGGAGCAAACAGGGGCTGCATTTCCCCGCACCGGGTGGGTGGAATCAATGCTGAAAAATCTCGCTGTTTTAGAGGATTTTTGTATTTCTTTCGGCTTCTTCGCACTGCTCTCGAGAGCTTGGATTGCAGCTTCAGCAGCCTTCCACTCGGCAGACAAGACCTCTAAGGTAGTTAAGATTTTTTTCCAAACCGCGCCAAGTTCTGGCTCTGCCTTTCCTTCCTTCCCTCCGGCAATGGCAGAATGCCACATTTCACCAACGTCTCTCCACTTGGCTTCGCAAAACATGAGCAAAGGTTTGCCTAACTTTCCTTTTTTTCTGGCCCACAGGGTCAACTGCTCTAATTCACTTTAAGTTTTTCGCCCCTTTTCGAGACAATATTAGCAAGAAGGCGCGTGGCCGCACGGAATTCTGTCTCCATCTTTTTTTGTTTTCTTTCCTTTGTTCCGTGGGCTGCTTACCTCTCTTCTCTCCACGGCATGCTGCTGTTTCTCTCCAACTGAAACTTAGCGAACGACGCTCCCAGCTCTGAATTTTCTCGTCTCTAGAGCGCCTGCTCATGGTCCGGGAGACACTCGGCCCCGAACTCGGGCAGGCTCGGAGGCAAGCTCAGAGACTTTCAATCTCTCACCGCATCCAAGCAAAAGAAAACCGTATTTAAACAACTCTGCATTTGAGCATAAAAAAACCCTCTCACATTTAAGTGCAAATTCTGCATTTGAGCAACTTATATCTGAATAAAAATTTCTGCATCAAAAAGTGAACTGCATTAAAGCGATCGATTGTCCCTGGTTCAGGCACCAAAATGAAGCCAGCGGTCCGAATATATATATGGGAGACTGGACAGAGCAATGCACGATACAACCAATATGGCTAATGCATGCATTCTGGTTTATAGTCTCAAGATGGTGGGTTAAATACAGTTTCATATAGTTTATAGCAACAGGTGCTCTCTAACTGGCATTCGGACAGAAAGGAATGTAAACTAACTCAACTTTAACGCGGCCACCGTGCAGTTGCTATAACTATAGTAATTAGCACTAAGCATACCTTAATCTAATTTCTTGCTGCGCCACAGGCCTACTCACCACTACTCAGGCCCAACTCTGAGGCCTAGCTCAGGATAGCTCAGGCCCAATCCCAAAGTAAATCGTGCCCTTGCTCCCTAAGAATCTCTTCTACAATTATCCTTTTAGTCATGGGGAATATTTGCATTTGGGGAGATTATTGTTTATTTGTGGATTTAAGCAAAGGTATTTGTGATAGAGTGAATATTGAACTAGTAGCTGTGATCTTGTGATCTCATGAGATGTTTGAAAAGAGAGAGATGTTAAGCCCTCTGCGCCAGTGAGAACAAGTGAAGAGACAGATCTGTTATCTGAGAAGAAGAATCCTTTGCCTCTGGACTTGTGAATCTTTAAATGGTGACACCCCATTATGCCTGAGTTCCCATGACCCAGAATGTGTTGGCTTGAAAGCAAAACTGTGAGAGACTTCAAGTCAGAAATACAATTTAATAAGAGTGTGCTGGTTTGAAAGTAAAACCAGTGAGAGTCCAAGTCAGAAACACAATTTAATAAGAGGCAAAGAAAAGAAGTAAATAAAGTAAAATAAAATAAATGCAATAGTACAAAAAAAACCCCAACTGACAGAGTCAGAATACAACCTGACACCCTATTAGGGTGGTAGTAGAAGTCAAGATGAAGTGGTCTTGTCGAAGCAGTGATCCTGTAGAAAGGTCTGGTAGCTCTTGTCCTCTGACAGTGCAGTGGGTAAGGCTACTGTGCTGTCCCTAACTCTAGATTTTATCCAGGTGGGAATGCTTGGCTCCTCCCCCTGGGCAGAGCATCTCACAATGGGATGATCTCATTCTATGAGTCATGCAGTGGGTCCTTGATGGCCCATTAAACAGAGATAGCTCCCAGAGGGAGTTATCTCTGAGTCATGCAGCAAGGCATTGATGGGCCTATCAACAGAAGATAAGGGAAACACTGCCCCACCTGGTTTCAACAGCTCATGAAGATTGTGATAGAATACATACTTTTGACACATCTTACATTGTAACCTAGAACACAGAAGCAGCTTGGGAAACTGGTAATGGGAGGGGTCATGGAAGCAGGTTTCCCCAGGTGACGGTTTTCTTGACAGTTAAAACCTACAAGAGAACTGTTCCAGGTGTTCACTGGGATCCATGACTCTAAATAGAGACTCCTTCTCCTAAAGAATTGATGAAAGACTATTTTCAAATGGTGAAACTGACTGAAAATCACAGGTTTTGTCTCTCTATGTTTTTGGTGGGAAAGTGAACACTCGGGGGGGGGGGGAAGGAAAAAAAGGGTTTTGAAGTTTCAATTTTTTTCCTCTTTTTTCTTTAGAATGTGTGTGTGTTAATAAAATCTGTTTACCTTAAAGTTGGGCCTGCTCTGCCTTTTTCTCTTTAATCCTATCTCACAGGAGAAAAACATTTAGACCACTATACTAAATTTAGCCAACAGAAACAGAGGTGAACGGGAAACCACTACATTTAGTTTCTCTGACGGTTTTAATTCAGCCCTCACATTTCTGAACACCCCTGGGCCTGTGTGGATGGGGCCCAGAGGGATTTGTATCCCGACAGCTCAATATGTCCTTAATTGTCCTTGAACTAACAATTTAAGGGCGTTAAGTTTTTGTTTTTAAGGGGCCACTGATCAACTCACACAGGTTGTTTAGTGAGCCACTTTAAGGCTAATATAGGGTGCTTTATGCCCTTCAGCTCAGTGACTGCTGTTAAAAATCCATTCCCACACGAACTCCCCATGCTGACAAGACATCCCTTCCCCATAGGTTGAGTGACACAGCAGTAACATAGGAACAGATTGTGTCTTTCTTTCCTCTTGGATTTTTAACTAACACAGGCTTACTATTCAAGTAACTATGTTGTACCCTCAAGGCCGGCAACAACAGATCCTACAGCTGTGGTAGGCCATGATTGAGGCCATGTTTGCAGATATAATAGTTACATATGCTCCAGTATCTGTCATCCCGCTAACATTGATGTGGGATGGATTTGCCTGAGGCATTGTAAGAGTACAAAACATATTTGGTCTTTGATCACATATGACCTGAGTCCAGTATACTTGAGGTTCTGTCAATCCGAAGCCTTGGTTTCCTCGCAGTTTTGAGTCTGTTTTAGGAACACAAGACCTAAAAGGCACAAGTTGAGCAATACGACTTTTAGCTGGGATGTTCTGAAGACCTACTTGCCAGGCCATGCATGGATGACCTTGGTTCCCTATGGGCCTTATGCCCACCCAGGGGAAAGTCCCCGGACCACCGGCAGAGAGCACCAGGCGCTGACGCGCCCCTGCCCACCACCCCATGCCACCCTCTGCCGAGATACCCACAGGCCAAGCAGGTGAGCGCAAGGCAGGCCCTTGTCACAGCCACAGACATGCAGGCAGCGTGGCAGGCGTGCCAACAGAACAGGGCTCACTCTCAGGCTTTGGCTGTGGACGTGGTGGGATGTGACGTTCCACAGCCCTGAGCTCTGGCAGCTCCCTGCCAGATCTCTCAGTGCTGAGCGCCACTTGGCTTCTGGCTCCTATTTGCATGCTGAAGCTGTGAATGGGCATATCAAGGAGCATAAGTTCATCATCCCTCCAATCATCTGTAGGCAGAGGAGGATAGAATGGGTTTGTGGAAACAGGGGGTGTAGGATAAAGTGCAGTGGTGTGGGTGGTGTTGCAGGGATAGGAGGCTTAGATGACAGCCACTCCCCTTCTAGTTTTTTGCCCGTCCTTTCCGCTTGCAAACCTGATGCGGCACCTACTCCCCCAGTCGTTGCCCCCTGCGCTCCACCATCACTGGGTGTTTTGGCGGTTGGCGCCCACGGTGCCTCAGCTGCTGCTTTTGTATTCTGTTCAGCTTTTAGCAGTTTTAAGGTATCCAGCACCAGCCTCCAGGTAGTCATATTTTTAGCAGTCTCATTGCCTCGAGAAGCTGACTCAAAAATAAATTCACCAGCCCATTCCCAGTTTTTAATACTAAATGTGGCTTCTGTGGTGGCATCTACTCCGTGGCTCTTGCACCACAGCAATAAAGTTCACAGTGCCTGTTCATCGTATTTTATCCCTTGTTTGCCCAACATAAGGGTCCATACATTCACTATAGCTTTTTCTTGGTTTGAGACTTGAGCTCCCATATTCCCCAGCGACTCACCTTCTTATTTACAGGTCCAGACTTTTGCACCTCTCCACGTTGCTTGCAGCTCTCCATGCTGCTTATTCTCCACTGGACTCCATCTCTGCTGCTTTCCACGTGGCCAGCTATTACCTATCATGTCGGGGTCACCAGATGTTTCAGTAGAGATGGACACGACACTCCAAGGTTCAAGCGGCAATAGCAATCTTAATTGTTTACAGCCTACTTCAGCCAGGGAGTGTCCTGCTTGAAGTTGTAGGTGGTATTGCTAAGTGGTAGATCAGGTCAGGTCAGGTCAGGTCAGGTTGGGGTATGGGTAGTGAGTAACTGTGAGAAATGAACCTCACTCTAAAATTTTTAGAAGTTTAATAAGGGATAATAAGAGAGAAATCAATAACAATGCTGGGTGCTTGGCAATGGCCAGAGGCACACTGGCTAACCATAGCAACTCTTCTTATATACTTTTTCTATTGCATTGGTCAAACACATATTCATAAAGATTATACATATTCAGGCATTTCTTTGAACTTGTTTACATGTTCCGGGAATTCTTTAGCTTGGTTTGACCCCTTTTTAGAGTACGTGCAGTAATTGTGGATTGTTGTTTGAGGGTTGTGTGTCACTTCCTCACAACAGCCCCCTGTTCCGTGGTTTCAACAGGTTATTAATAGTCGAAGGGTCAGTAGCAGGGGTCCTCATCAGATCTGTTCCTTAAATGTTATCTGACCCTGCAGATGGTTTTAGCTATTTCAGTTATTATAAGTTAACCACAAGTACTTTAAATCAACATCAGCTATTTCACAAATATATCTGAGTAATTTTCATTATTGTCAGTTAGTAACTAAAATAAAAGCATTGCTTATTATTTCAGAACTACAGCTACTTCTGCAAAAGTGAACATTATAATGCACAACACACAGCATCCACTTTAATGTTTTGCGAAAGCTAAAACTATAATATATGTTTATCACACTGTTCACAAACTAAAATATCATCCATAAATGATGTTCTGAGGATACGAGCTACACAGGGGCCAGGGAATTGGCCACAAAAAGCTGACAAATTATACTATATCAAAAGCAGTTAAAAGTGATTACAAACTGTACTATATCAAAATTGTGATTAAGAACAATTTGCAAAAGCCAATACATAATAGCAAAAGCCAACAACTACATAGTTATTTATAACAGTAACCATCCCAAAGCGTGGCATTGCCTGTTCCCATGCCTCATGGGCATATCTTCAGTGATCTTTGGCAAGTGCACCATACTTGATCTTGCCTGGTGTCTAAGTAGCTAACGCCGCATACTGTGGGGTCAGGTCTGTGCAATGGCAGAGGCATGGAGGAAGGCTCTAGTATGTTTGGCCACAGAAGACCTGTCATTGTGATGCTATCAGGCTTCTTCATCTGTCTTGGGGTCTCTTGGAATCCAAGCCCATCTTGGGTGTCTCCCTCTTCCTATACTGAACCAGCTGTACTTTGGGGTGTGACTGAGGGCTGACATAAGGTCACCACAAGACCTGATTAGAGTTCCTGGTGTCTCAGCCTTGTTCTGTTTCATCTTTCCCTCTGCAGTTATCACCTTTGCTGAGCATGTGGATGACTTTCACCTATTTTCAAGAGAACAGTGAAGTATTTTTGACCTGCCTACTCTTTACCAACACTTCTAAAATAGCTAATTTCTGCTATTAAAACAAAAGTAGGCTTGCTGGTGATGCTAGGGGAGAGCCTGTGAGTTATACTTAACAAATCTAGCAAAGCTCTGAATAGAGGCTAGTGGATAGAAAGAAACTTGAGGTGTTGGAAGGCTGCATCAGGTCTGTATCCTTAACTTTTGTATACACCAATTTCTTTGTGATATCCTAGCTATTTTGTTCAGTATTTTCTTCCAATTTAGGGTTTTTTCTTCCCTTTTCTTAAGTATAGAGTAGTGATTTCTGTACTCTGGAAAGAATATATGCAGTATGTTTCCTGGAACAAACTCTGTATGAATAGCATATTTTTGTTTGCTTGTTTTTGCATTGTTGTAATTTAAACTCTATTCTAAATATCTTTATTAAAAAAGTATATGTTATGAGGGAGGTGTGTTATGGAAAAACACCATGATGATGACACTGGGAAGGAGAGTCTGTGCTGGTAAGGGACTTCTGTTTTGTTAGGCTACTTTTATGTGATACATAACTTCTGCAACTGTAGTGATGCAGAAAACCTGAGGATGACAAAATTTAGACTGAGCCTAAAACCTACTAATAATGCTTGGTTGACATGTTGAATTTGGATCTTAATTTGCAGATTAATAACTAGATTATGTCAACTTGGAATAAGGGTATTATGGGAAATCATTATCTTCTTTCCAAGAAAGGGTGTTGTGTCTGCTGCTACATGCTCATATGGTCAACAAAATATTGTCTTCTGCTAGGTAGCAGTCAACAAGCTTTCTTTCGTACATTTAGTTGAGCTTTGTTTGGTAGAGATATTCAATATTACTGTGTCACATTTACTCTGAACATAAATTCCTACAATCTGATGCCAGACTGGATGAAAGGGATATACAGTTTGGAATTCATCATCTGTTAGGCTCTTTGTGTGGGTGAAGCATGGTACTTGTTGAGAATAATCTGCAGATGTTACACAAACAGGATTAGAGAGCCAGTGCAATGCATTGTTTTAGGTCTGTTGATGACTGTAAGAGGTGCTCATCTGAAGGACACAGGGCTAGAATTGGAGGAGTCGTGTAAACATATGGGAGATTTGTACAGCTTTGAATGTAAGGTAGCATCAAAATGTTCTTTGACAACAGTAAGCAGCAGTATAATTTAGTGAGCACGATAGGGATCAAAAGCATTCTATCTGTAATGGATTTGTGCGCATGATCTTGAATAAGTTAACATTTTTTATGTAAAATGAGTGTATCTTATAATAGCATAGTTGACTAAATCTGTAGGTAGAAAGCATTTTGCTCTTTATAAATAGCATATGGGAAAGCTTTCTTCCAAAACAAATTCAACTTGCATGTTTGTAAGTACAGTATTTAAATTTGGAATAACTGAAGAAATTGTCAATTGAATAGCTTCCAGGCTGCTTAAGCACAAAAACAAAGAGTTTTTTTTAATAAGAACTTCTGCTTATTCCTCTTTTTTAAAAATAAAAACCTGAGCAGTTTCCTGAAGCACCCCAGCACAGATCCTGATGTACTGACAAGTCACACTCCTCTGCGCAGACTGTCCATGCAGCAACTGCAGCAATTCTCTAAGTGCAAAAAATGAAGCTGGGGTTGTGTAACTTACCCTGGGGGAGGAGGGGAACATTCCTGGTGTTGAAGAGAAAGCCATTAAGGCCCGGATATGTAGATTTGCTGTATGCTATGCAGGCTTCACAAATAATTTTTAGATTACTGGGGAGAATCTGGGTAAACTTGTTGGAGGAGGCAAAGCTATGCCTTGGCTACCTCATCATTTGAAATATTGGAGGTATCCACACTGATTTTAGAGCTACTCTTTTTTTTTTTTTTTACCTCCCACCTCTACAATTTCATTCTTGTACTGTCTTAATTGCTCCAGCTCCTGAGCTCTTCTACTATAGCCACCTCAGGTCTTATCTCCTGTGCTTTGAAGATTAGGTTCAAAATAAAGCCTCTCAGTGTAGCAAAACTGGCATTCAGGATTTGATGTTAAGTGCAGAAATATGAAATGGCTCATAGCTCTGTAGTATGGCAAGAGGAAACAGCCTGGTATGGTGCTTTGTGGAGCTGGCACCTTCACATAGCAAGATTTGATTCTAGTAAGTTGAAGTTTTATGTATATTATTGACATGCTTCCAATTTCTGTTGTGCTTGTCATCCAAAGTGAAATTACCCAGGCTATGCAGAAACCCAAATTCTACACTACTAACTGACCTGCAGGTACCTTTATAATTATGAATGCATTGATGAATGCTGTTGTATACTTAATCACTAAAATAATGTTTGGTCACAGCTTAATGGGATTGCCATGTAGAATTTGAGTTTCAGGTAGGATATATTCTTTCTCTAGTCTTGTTAACCTTCTGTTAATAGGTACAGTGAAAGGAATACTTGGGGCTTTCTTCAGTGACACTGTCAACCATGGCAAACCACCAAGGTTCACAGTATTAAACCACTGAGATAATTTTATAGTGTTTAAGTATGGTAGCGGTCTGGTAGTGACAGCATGATATTTAACACAAGTTATGAATTGACCCAGTTTATGAGTTGGTTTAGTAGTCTGTGCTTAATCCCATGTTTCCATGGTTAGACGAATACCAGTATCTGTGCTAACAGATGCAAAGCTAGTACAGTTGCAGCTGTAAATCTGTGTGCAAGTCACAGCAGTGAGAGCCATATAGACATAAAATTGGAAAGCTGTTCTCAAATGGCTTCAAATGCCGCTGGTAGTTTTAGTGGTAAAACTTAACCAAATATGGCTTAACTGTTTCTGTTGGTTTATCACCTATTTTATAAAATGTAATTTCTGATCAAATCTCTTGTTGTGATGCCTTCTTTTTTTGGGGTCTAACATAGATGGATTGGAAGAAGAAGAGTGCTATGCAGGGTCTTATTTCCCTACTTATACTGTTATGAAACTAGAAACTGTATTGAATCTTCTGAGGACTTAGCTGCTTGCAGAGCTCAACTGAATTGGGCACCAGGTTTCATGGCTATCATGGCAGGAGTTTGACAACTTCAGCCTCAGTTAAAACATGCATATAGCTATGGGCATTATCCACTTATTAATTTCTTTGTGGAAATCCTGTTTTGGTTTTTTTTTTAAGAAGATACCTGTATGAGCATGCATTTCAAGGCCTAGTTGAGTTCGATCAGTATTATAACAAATATGGAGTCACTTTCTGCTTCTCTTGGTAACAGACATTAAAACAGAAGGAGACTTCAGTGAGTTACTGAAAGTGACAGCATAGGTGTACATAAACCTGGTTTGGATGTATATCTCTGTGATCACATCTTTCCCTTCATTGCCTCAGTGCTCTGGAATTTAAGCTATTAGACTTCTTCCAGCTTTTGCAGGAAACCTCATTTCTGAGGATTTAACTAAAGAAACCATTCCAATGACAGTAACTTAAGATTCGTAAGACAGGTCTCAAAGCTCACTAAAAGTTTAAAAGAAACCAAACAAAAACCAGAGTTCAAAATTACTGTTTCTGGCAGCTGATTTCCTAGAAGTCATGGTGAATGGAAGGGAAGCACAGGACAGATGAGCTGAGGTGCTGGTGTTGATTAAATGGTTGTCTTGGCAGCTGCAGTCACTTAAATATCTCTAGGAAAATAAAAAGCAAAAGTTAAGATTCAGAAATGGTGATGGGTTGACAGAAGAACCCAGATCAATGAGCAGCTTGAGGTTTGTACAAGGAATTGATTTGACTACAATAGAAAGTTGCTGTTTTCAGTGGTGGGATCCTTGAGTGATGCAACCTTGCTGGTTCTTGTCTTGTAATGATAGTGTATCTGGCTGCCCTCTTGTTGCATGACGCAAAATCCTTGGAGAGAAATGCTTACCTCCCAGGTTGTATTTATGCCCTAAAAAATGGCAGATGGATGTGGTGGGAATTCTGGCACTACTGGAGTGCTTAATTTTGCAGTCCCACTGTTCAATGTAGTCATACAAATATTGCAGCAAAACCCAGTGCAAAATAAATCATGCGTGCTAACAAATATGTGTGAGAATTGTATTCCATGTCAGAGCTAAATTGCAGAGACTGTGTATTTTGCTAATCATGATTGCACATGCCGTTTTGTGGTTCTACAGGTAAAACTGCTAACTTTGAATCTTTTTCTTTCTTTATGAAGCATTTAATTCTTTCATCTTTACACAAAAAGCAAACCCCAGAGAAAGACTGACTGAATAAAACAAGCAGGGTTTGAGCCAATTATTTAACTGTTAACTATGACAGGTATTTCTACAGGCACTGAAGCAGAGCACCAGGTGCTCAGAGAAACTTTAGAAGATTAAGTGTACACTTTCTACCTCTCATCTAATAACCAATTTCTGAGCTGCTCCTTATGATGTGACTTGTGAAATGTCATGGTCAAAGCTTCATTCAAATGTAAGTGGAAAACTCATAAGCTACTACTTGCTGCAAAGGGCCGAAGTAGACAAAACTGGTGGTGGTAGGATCAATTTCCTATTACCTTTACTAGGAAACATCTAGAAATAAGGACAGTATCTCTGTATATATTTTTTTAAACCTGCATGTTTAAAAGCTACTTGGCTGTACTGGTACAAGTTACTAGGCAGGTAATGATGTAACTGTGATGCAGATTCAGCTGGTGCTGTGGCTAATTCATTCAAAGCTTCCATCATATCAGCTATTTCTACTTTGTCTGTGCAAAAAAATGTGGCAAAATCTCTTCTGACTTTACTAGGAATGTAAGCTAGTGTTATAGTTAATAGTTCATTGGACTTCTGAAGTCTTAGTAAGTTAAAAGGAAGTTTTCCTTGGTGAGTGACATTAGCTTCTACAGTACTGAAATATTAAAGTAAAAAAATTACAGTCCCTGGTGTAATGCGGATACTGATGGCAGGTTTTTTATTTATTAATAGCTTTTGCTGAAGGAGCAATGGCAAAAACTCTTGTGTAGGTTTCCACTGCCTTTTTGGTTTATAAACTTTTAACCTGTCTCACATCTCCCTCTGACCCTTCAAGGTGTTATTACACTGAAAGTGCTAATCTCAAGTACAAGACTTGGGACTCTTTTAAGACTTCTGAAACGTCATTTGATACTATGATCAACAGGTTAAGGTTCATAAATCACCTCTGAAAGTAGTGGTGCATTTTCCAAATATTTCCTATCATGGGCAAAGAAAATTTAATAAAAAGAGTGAGGGAGTATGGGATGAAACCTGGATCACCTAATGTGAACTATTTGAATACTGTACTAATAGTGGGCTGCTCTGTTGTTTGGATCTGTTATTTTTTTCTTTTTTTTTACTTTCTACTTTCACTATTTTAACAGCTAAAAGTTACAACAAAGCCTGGTACAATCAAAACCACCCTCTTGTCAAAATGAAGTTTGATATAGAGAGCTTTATAAACTAGGCACATGAGTAGTCTGGGTTTTCTGAAGAAAGCATATGGAAGCTGGCACTTCAGCTGGAGATGACTTGGTAGTTATAGTTCCTTTATCTGAATTCCTCTGCCATTTCATGGGGCTAATGGCAAATTAAGCTGCTCTTTGAATGCAAGGAAGGCAGGCTGCTAAAATATTTGGTTTCTGCACATCTTTAATTATTCTATCAGACTTTCACTGAGCCCAAAGCTTGCAGTCCAAGGTATGAGGTTAAAGTGGTTAAACTCTTCTAAAATGAATGAATAATTGTACCACTGGAAACAAATCTTCTTCTAAATGGAGAAGGATCTATATTCTCTGGTTGATCTGTTTTAGGACAGGACAAGGCAAACCTGTTGGAGACATTTGGTTTGTATTGTGTTGGTTTTTTTCCCCCCTCTAGCTCCAGGTAGTAGCTGGTTACTGAAATCACCAGAGTTGCTTACTTAGGTGTTTCATTTTAATGGTCTTGGTGTTTCATTCATGTGACACCCTCAAAGCCAGATCACAACAACTGTGACGTTAACGTTTCAATTCTAGTTTAATGTGTTGCAAGCATTTGTGAAGATAAATCAGCTAAAGTTTGGTGTGAGTTGCCTTTGTTCCAAGATAAATGTAATATACAGTTGAACAAACTCACTTGAGAAGCTTGAACCTGAGCAAGTGAAATCCAGTTTGATTTTGGGTTTTGTAGGCTGATCCTTGGTACAATTTAACTATCAGTTGCTAGAACAGTGGGCATGGTTTTAATTGCCTTATGCTAAGCAAAGCAATTGGAAAGAACAATTTATTTATGATCTAGTGGCTGACTCATGCCACAAGGCTTGGTACTTTATTAATCCTTTTATAAACTGTTTTATCCTAGCTAATGTAATTGTGGATGTTCTTACTACCCAGATAATACCTAATCCCTTTTGAATTCTGCTAAACTGTTGACCTTAATATTGCTTAGCAATAATTAGCAAAATACAGGTAGTTTGCGTATTGTTTAATTCTTGATCAAACCTTTGAAATTTTGTTTGTGGTGACCTGTTAAGCTTTTATGTTGGTGCTACTTCCACTGCTAAATGGTGGATGGGAACCTGTTCAGACTGATGCTTGAATCAGCCTGATTGCCAGCCCTGAGCTCAAATCCTATTTAAAGCTTGTCTTCAGAGCTCTTGTGTTGTGTTTCCACTTGACATGACAGGATTTTAAGAGTAATTTATAGCCTCCTTCACGAAATATGGAATATTGAGTAGGAAGTTTTGCATTCACAAAGAAAACAGAGCATCTGTCCTTTTTAATGCAAATTTGGGATCCAGCAATCCAGCTCACATTCTGCTTTCAGTTTAACTATGCTGCTCTTACATGTAGCCATGGTAAAAAAGTGTATTGTCTTTGTATGGCATGGTTTGAAGGAGGACATGGCAGCTACAGGGGTGGCTTCTGTGAGAAGCAGCTGGAAGCTTCCTCCATGTCCGGCAGAGCCAATCACTGGCAGCTCCAAATACTGATGTGCTGCTGGTCAAGGCTGGGCCAATTAGAAATGGTGGTAAAGCCTCTGTGATAACATATTTAAGAAAAAAGAAAAAAAGTGATTGTGGAGTTGTAATTGTGGCCAGAGAAGAGCGGGGTGAGAACATGTGAGAGGAACAACTGCAGACACCAGGGTCATTGGAGAAGGAGGGGGAGGAGGTGCTTCAGGCACTGGAACTGGAATTCCTCTGCAGCCCGTGATGAAGACCATGGTGAAGCAGCTGTCCCCTTGCAGCCCATGAAGATCCATGGGGATGCAGAGATCCACCTGCAGCCCTTGGAGGAGCCCCACGCTGGAGCAGGTGGATGCCTGAGAGGCGGCACTGACCCTGTGGGAGGCCTGTGGAGAAAGGAGCCCCTGCTGGAGCAGCCTGTCCTTGAAGGACTGCACCCTGTGGAAGAGTGACCCACATTGCAGCAGTTTGCAGGGAACTGTTGCCCATAAAATGGAATCACGTGTGAGAAGTTTGCGGAGAACTGTCTCCCATGGGAGGGATCCCACAGTGGAGCAGGGGAATAAGTCCTCTCCCTGAGCAGCGAGATAAACAATGGGTGCTGAACTGACCATAACCCCTATTCCCTGTCTCCCTGTGCCTCTGGGGGAGGAGATAGAGCTGGGAAGGAAGGAGGGGTGGGAGGAAGGTGTTTTTAAGGTTTTATTTTACTTCTCATTATCCTGCTTTGATTTTGTTAGCAATAAATTGAATTCATATCCCTAATTCAAGTCTGTTTTGCCTGTGAAGGTATTAGGGGAGTGATCTTTCCTGGTCCTTTTCTGAACTCACCAACCCTTTGTTATATTTTCTCTCCCCTGTGCAGCTGTGTCGGGGAGTGAGAGAACAGCTTTGCTGGGTGCCTGGCATCCAGCCAGCATCAGCCCACTACAAGGAGGAAGGCTGTTAGTGTTCAGACATTTTGGATGTCTGATCTGGATGTTGTTTAGCTCTGCTAGGCTAATGGAAAGGACTTTACTTGGATTTTCATTCCTTGTTCTTCCTTAGGTGCCTTTGTTCTAGACAAGTTTGGTTGTCCAAGGTCAACATTCTAATTAAAGTTAAGGAATAACACAGGCTTCTTGAATAATCCCTTCTATGCTTTTGTTGCACTGTTTTTAGCCCATATAATCTTGTCCTGTAACTCTATCACAGTTTTGGAGCAGTCTGTGGTAAGCAGGGTAAAGAATTAAAATTGTGCAGAGATGCCTGAAGTGTCAATAACTTCAGTACGAAGAGTGATGTTAAGGGCTACCCCACAGGTACCCAGCTTTGTAGTGAGACTTGAAGGGGTTCTACCATTTCTTGTTTGGGGACAACTGCCCTCCTCAGAACTTTGGCTTCTGTAAGAAATGTAATATGTGGCTCAGCCAAAAGTACTGGCCAGCCTTGGCTTTATTGCTTGGAGATGGGTTCAGTTCCATCTTCATCTTGAAGAGACTAAACCCATATCTTCTGGGTTTTTTGAAGTAAGTTATCAGGCTGTGAATCTATACTGGGGAATCCTTCATTCCCTTGTTGAAACTTTTGCTTCGTGGGCTCTTGGCTGCATAGTGGGCTAGAGCCAAAACCCAGTCAGCAGTAAGGGAATGTGCCTCTGGTATCTTAAGGTGCTCATCTGGAAGGAGGGCTTGGTCCTGTTTATCAGCTCACTTTACAGTGTGAAATATTTATAATCCTGGCAGCTTTTCCTAAGTTTTATGTTCTGAGAAGTGTCCTGGTTCTGGCCAGGACAGGGATAATTTTTGCAGTAGCTGGGAGGAGGCATGGCTAAGACACTGAGGTTAATCTATACCACCTCATATAATTACCAGGGGTGGGAGGGAAAGGGACTCTGACTTCAGAGGAAAAGGGGTTCCTGTTGAGAAAATGTGTCAGGGGGAGCCATTTGGTATTTATTGTTACAGGCTTTCTGTGTGAATCCTTTATTTTCTTATACCTTTTGTTATTAATGTTGTTGTTACTGTTCATTTTCTTATTTCATTGCTGTTGCCAGTAAATTATTCTATCAACCAGTGATCTTTGCCTTTTGTGCCTCCAGCTGGATGGGGGGGAAGGAGGAGGGGAAGCAGTTCGTGGTTTTAGCAGGGGTACTAAATTGGAGAATACCATTCCTAAACAAGGACAGCAGTCAGGCTCCTTTTGTCTTCTAGCTTGGACTTTTGCATTTCTGTGTTGGGCTAATCATGGGTTAAAGATCTTAAAGGGCCAAGAGCATATTCTGATTATTGCAAAAGTGTTTATTATATAAATACATCAGTCTCGAAGGCTAGAGTTCTAATACGCGGTCTTACTAAAGGTTACAATATTTAAAGTTCCAGTAGGCATAGAAGCAGATTAGCACAGAGTTCCAACTATGGGGCAGTAACATATTAACAGAGGGTTCAGCCACGGGGGAAACAGATTTAACAAGGAATTCCATCTAAGGGAAAAGTAGAGTGACAGGGAACCCAGCCCAGGGGAGAAGGCAAATCAACAAAGGGTTCTGATCACAGGGAAAATGGGCTGGAAAGGGGTCCTGGCCGCAGGAAGAGGCAGACTGGCAAAATTCCCGGCCGCAGGGAGAGGTGGATTGGCAAAGGCTCCGGCCGCAGGGAGAGACAGAATCCCGGTCCCAAGCAGTTCCCTGAAGCAGTGATTGAAGCAGCAAAGCTGCTGCCTAGCAGCAGCAGCAGCACCCCCCCACGTAGAAATAGCAACAGAAATAGCAAAGCACCCCCCAAGCGGTATAATACCTGACGAAGTTCTGGCAACAGCTCCTTGGCAGCTGGTTCCCTGGCAAAGCCCCATGCTTTCTTGTTGTTGTTTGCAGGAGGTGGACTGATCAGTTGGAAACCGAACTGATCGATGCCATTGCCTCCAAAACAGGGGATTTTTATCCCTAAACTCTAAATGTATATTCATTTTCTTATCTTGGGGTTCACCAGTTAGCTGAGAACACATTTCTAAAACAATCTTTCTACACCGATCTAAACCTAACTTTGAAAGTGCGTAAAACTTTGAAAAACTACGAGAGTTAGTATCAGTCCTTACACTAAAACCTATGCATATAGCATATCTATTAACGTAAAAGATTCTATATCTATTAACGTAAAAGCTTCTATCTTATTCATGTAAAAGTTGTACCTACTCTATCTAGTACTGTAAGTGATGTTCTACTTTATTTTTGTTATGTCTAAAGCTGAGTTATCAGGCCTCAGACCTCTGGGCCCTGTGCTGGCTAGCTATTTTCTAAGGCAAGCTATTTTCTATTTTTAAAGTCTACTTACTTAAAACTAAGGCCTAAGCTTCTATTTCATAGCTACATGGTTTAATATACTTCAGTTTCTCTAAAGGCTTCAGTTCAACCCCTGTATCCTTCTCTCCCCCTGGGGGACCCAGGGGGCTTGTACTCAAACATTTCTGTTTGGGCAGAGGCTTTTAGAGTAGGACATCCACACAGTAGGTGGAGGATGCAAGTTAAAGTGCCTTTGGGCCGCATGCCCCAGTGTCAGCTGTCTGAATAGGACATCCCACTTTAGATTTTTGGAGGAAAATAAGACAATTATCTGAACTAAACGAGTGGTAAAGATGGTTATGTACAGGATTTCAGGCTCTGAGTCAACCTTGTACAGACACCTGCTTGTAACCTTGAGTTTAGTATTAAACTCAGAGTTTAGTGTTCAGGGTGTGTCTATATTTCCTTCCTTGTCACTTCTCTTGGGCTGCTCACCAAGCATTACTGAGAAGATATATATGTGGAATTCTGGGTTTAGACCTGGAGTTTCTCAGGGTGGGGTCCCCAGGTCAGCACTGACTCCTGAGATGCACTTCACAAGCATCAGACTTGTAATGCTCATCCATGCAATGGTTCTTGTCACTCCTATTCTACTAGTATCCAGAAAATCAAAGGATGAACTATTTGTAATTAAGTTTCTTCTGGAGAGCACAGGATCCTTTTCACCTGGGTAAACTTCTGTGCTTATCTTTTTGGAGGACACTTCTGTTACATATAGGATAAGGAGGTAGTCTCAACCAGTTCCTGTTCTGTGCTATGTATTTATGGGGGAAATATGTGAGAAAATCTTTCTCTGTAAAAGGATGACTTTAAAATCCATGCTTATAAACACTTTATCATTGGCTGAGGGGGTTTCCTGGGATTTTTTTTTGGAATTGTCTTGGTTTTGAAAGAAGACAGGTATCTGCTAAAGAGAGGCAGGGCCTCTCTTGGAATGGATAATTCAAATCCCCTTCCCTCAAATTATTATAATTTAGAAAATTAAAACGGCTCTCAGGCAGAGATATGGGGATAGGAATAACAGTTCTTTACTAATAGGTATAACAAGGCAAACAAACAACAACAACTACAGCAATTAATAGCGAAAACAGAACCAGGAACCTTGATGGAGCTTGGTTTCACAAAAAACCCGGGGCAGTCTGGTCTCTGGGGACTCCAAAAAAAAGGTACCAAGCTGGAACGGTGGGGGATCCCGGGCTGGTGGATCGGATGAAATTCGGAGCTCCGTCGGTGGTCACTGGAGGGCAGGGATGTCCGGCAGGGAGGGCAGTGCGGGGCCGCGGTGCAGAGCAGCTTTAAAGCAGCGCCGAGGCAGTGGGACAGGGCTGAGACAGCTCCAGCAGAGCAGCAAAAGGAGAAATCAGGATTTTCCTGAGCACACGAGAAGATGATGGTAGCTCTCTCTTCATGATCAGATCCCGGTGGTGCCAGTGAAAAAACCACGCAGCAACAGCAGCCTCATCTTCTCCCGACGCAGACCACACTAAAAGTGAAGCTGCCCCCCAGCCCTCGTCTTTCTCCCCTCCTCGGGGGGAAACTCCCGGAGACAAAGGGTGTAGCTAAGTGCCAGCCTCCACCCAGCCTCCATGCTTTGTTTCACCTGAGCACTGATAAGTACCCAGCAATTAGTTGCCTTGCAACTCTTGGGAAAAAATTCTATAGGTGAAAAAAGAAACAAGGCTAACCCCCACAGGAATATTTTTAAGTTTTTCTGGTGAAATTTTCTCCTTAGTTTGCTGTAGTCAATTGTCTCTTCAATGAAGCTGTGATTTTAAAGACACCATTTCACATTGGAAGCAACTTTAATGTCCTATGATACAAGAATATCAGATTAGTCAGTGTTTAATTCGCAAAATTAAAATCTTGCTAATGTGGCTTTTTGTGTTAAACTACTGAACTGTAAAAATAATGAACTAGTGATATACACTTCCATGATCATTAATCTGTGTGCTGGTTTGAAAGCAAAACCAGTGAAGGGCTCCAAGTCAGAAACACAATTTAATAAGATGAAAAGAAAATAAAGTAAAGTAAAATAAAATAAAAGTAATAGTACAAAAAAAAACCTGACAGAGTCAGAATACAACCTGACACCCTGTTAGGGTGGTAGTGGCAGTCCAGATGAGATGGTCTGGTCGAAGCAGTGATTCCTGTAGAAACTTCTGGCAGCTCTTGTCTCCTCTGGGAGTCCAGTGGATTAAAGCTGCTTGTGCTGTCCCAAACCCTGGATTTATCCAGGTGGGAATGCTTGGCTCCTCCCCCTGGGCGGAGCATCTCACAATGGGGATGATCTCATTCTATGAGTCATGCAGTGGGTCCTTGATGGCCCATTAAACAGAGATAACTCCCGGAGGAAGTTATCTATGAGTCATGTGGCAAGGCATTGTTAGGCTCGTTAACAGAAGATAAGGAAAACACTGCCCCACCCTGGCTCCAACGCCTCATGAGGATAGAATGCAAACCTTGGGCACAATTTTACATTGTAACCTAGGACATAATCCACCCCTTATTCTATCACCATCTACATCATATACCCTCACAGATACATACATATATACACAGAATGAAACCTTACACACTAATTCTAGTTCTCACTTAAAATTAGGTCTCCTTGTGGTACACAACGGGTTTCTCCATCTTTTTGCATTACCCACCAAGTATAACCAGGTCCTTGAGCAAAAACAATCCCACGGATGGGTCTGCCTTTGCCTGAGGTGGGATTAATCCAAACAGTCTTTCCTAAAATCCCTTTCATGTGTACCACAGGGACTTTATCTCCATCCACTGTGTGCAAGGGTTCAGACTGGGCAGGACCAGCTCGATTGATGGAGCCTCGGGTGTTGACCATCCAGGTGGCTTTGGCTAAGTTTATGTCCCAATTCTTGAAGGTCCCTCCGCCAAGTGCCTTCAGGGTAGTCTTTAATAGTCCATTGCACTGTTCAACTTTCCCGGCGGCTGGTGCATGATAAGGGATGTGGTATATCCATTCAATACCATGTTCTTTGGCCCAGGTGTTTATAAGTCCATTCTTAAAATGTGTCCCGTTGTCTGACTCGATTCTCTCTGGGGTGCCGTGTCTCCAAAGGACTTGCTTTTCGAGGCCCAGGATGGTATTCCGGGCAGTAGCATGAGGCACAGGATAGGTCTCCAGCCATCCTGTGGTTGCTTCTACCATGGTCAGCACATAGCGCTTGCCTTGGCGGGTCTGGGGAAGGGTGATGTAGTCAATCTGCCAGGCTTCCCCATACCTGTACTTCAACCATCGTCCACCGTACCACAGAGGCTTCACCCGCTTGGCCTGTTTGATTGCAGCGCAGGTCTCACAGTCATGGATGACTTGTGAGATGCTGTCCATACTAAGGTCCACCCCTCGGTCACGGGCCCATCGGTATGTTGCATCTCTTCCCTGATGACCAGAGGCATCATGGGCCCAAGGAGCTAGGAATAATTCTCCCTTGTGCTGCCAGTCTAGATCCACCTGTGATACTTCCACCTTGGCAGCTTTGTCTACCTGCTCATTGTTGCGATGCTCCTCATTAGCCCGACTCTTGGGTACGTGTGCATCCACGTGTCGAACCTTCACGGTTAGCTTCTCTACTCGGGTGGCAATGTCCTGCCAAATCTCAGCAGCCCAGATGGGTTTCCCTCTGCGCTGCCAGTTGGCCTTTTTCCAGCAATTCAGCCATCCCCACAGGGCATTAGCTACCATCCATGAGTCGGTGTAGAGATAGAGCCTCGGCCACTTCTCTCGTTCAGCAATATCCAAAGCCAGCTGGACAGCTTTAAGCTCTGCCATCTGGCTCGATCCACCTTGTCCCTCGGTAGCTTGTGCAACTCGTCGTGTGGGGCTCCATACTGCAGCTTTCCATTTCCGGTCAGCGCCTATAATTCGGCAGGAACCATCAGTGAAGAGGGCATATTGTCTTTCAGTCTCTGGTAGTTCATTATATGCTGGGGCCTCCTCAGCACGTGTCACTTGCTCCTCTTCTTCTTCAGAGGATAATCCAAAAGTCTCACCTTCAGGCCAGTTCGTTATAACTTCCAGAATCCCAGGGCGATTTGGGTTTCCAATTCGGGCGCGCTGTGTAATGAGGGCAATCCATTTTCTCCAAGTAGTGTCGGTTGCATGATGCATGGAAGGAACCTTTCCCTTGAACATCCACCCCAGCACCGGCAGTCGGGGTGCCAGAAGCAGCTGTGCTTCAGTGCCAATTACTTCCGAGGCAGCTTGAACTCCTTCATAGGCGGCCAAGATTTCCTTCTCCGTGGGAGTGTAGTTGGCTTAGGACCCTCTGTAGCTTCGACTCCAGAATCCCAGTGGTCGACCCCGAGTCTCACCAGGCACCTTCTGCCATAGGCTCCAGGACAGGCCATTGTTCCCGGCTGCTGAGTAGAGCACATTCTTCACATCTGGTTCTGTCCTCACTGGGCCAAGTGCTACCGCATGAGCGATCTCCTGCTTGATCTGGGCAAAGGCTTGCTGCTGTTCAGGGCCCCAGTGGAAATCGTTCTTCTTGCGAGTAACCAGGTAGAGAGGACTCACAATCTGGCTATACTCAGGAATGTGCATTCTCCAGAAGCCTATAGCACCTAGGAAAGCTTGTGTTTCCTTCTTGCTGGTTGGTGGAGACATCGCGGTGATCTTGTTGATTACTTCTGTGGGTATCTGGCAACGACCATCTTGCCACTTGACTCCCAGGAACTGGATTTCTCGAGCCGGCCCCTTAACCTTACTTCACTTAATGGCAAAACCAGCTTTTAGTAGAATCTGGACAATCTTTTCTCCTTTCTTGAAGACTTCCCCTTCTGTGTTCCCCCACACAATAATGTCATCAATATACTGGAGATGTTCAGGAGCCTTGCCTTTTTCCAATGCAGTCTGGATCAGTCCATGGCAGATTGTGGGACTGTGCTTCCACCCCTGGGGCAGTCGGTTCCAGGTATACTGCACACCCCTCCAGGTGAAAGCAAACTGAGGCCTGCACTCTGCTGCCAAAGGAATGGAGAAGAAGGCATTGGCAATGTCAATAGTCGCGTACCACTTTGCTGCCTTAGACTCTAGCTCATACTGAAGCTCTAACATGTCTGGCACAGCAGCACTCAGTGGTGGAGTGACCTCATTCAGACCAAGGTAATCCACAGTCAGTCTCCATTCTCCACTGGACTTACGCACAGGCCAGATGGGGCTGTTGAAAGGTGAACGAGCCTTGCTGACCACCCCTTGGCTCTCCAGTTTACGAATCATCTCATGGATAGGAATCACAGAGTCTCTGTCGGTGCGGTATTGCCGACGGTGCACTGTTGCTGTGGCGATTGGTACCTGTTGTTCTTCAACTCTCAGCCGTCTAACAGCAAAGGGATCATCTGAGAGACTAGGCAAGGTATTCAGTTGTCTGATGCCTTCTGTCTCTACAGCAGCTATCCCAAAAGCCAGCGATATCCTTTTGGGTCTTTGAAATATCCATTTCTGAGATAGTCTATGCCAAGGATGCATGGGGCCTCTGGGCCAGTCACAATGGGGTGTTTTTGCCACCCGTTCCCAGTTAAACTCACTTCGGCCTCCACTACAGTCAGCTGCTGGGACCCTCCTGTCACTCCAGCAATAGAAACAGATTCTGTCCCTACATACCTTGATGGCATCAGGGTACATTGAGAGCCTGTGTCAATCAAAGCCGTATACTCTTGTGGGTCAGATGTGCCAGGCCATCGGATCCACACAGTCCAATAGATCCGATTGTCCCTTTCCTCTACCTGGCTAGAGGCAGGGCCCCCCTATTCCTGGTCATGGTGCATGCTACTCTCTTCCTGTACATATGTTCCCGAGGTTCCTTCGAGAGGATCAGTCATATCATCATTCCTATCCCGTCTGGAGTTTTGTGCTCGAGAGACTGGAGCAGCATTGACTCTAGATGAACTTCTTGTGGTAGGGGTCTCTCTTTTCAGTTCACGTACCCGGGCTGCTAAGGAGGAGGTGGGTTTTCCATCCCACTTCCTCATGTCTTCTCCATGCTCCCGAAGAAAAGACCAGAGGTTACCTCGTGGAGTGTATGTTCTCTCCCTGGCTGGGGGACGCCTGCTCCTAATGGCAGAGACTCTTGTTGGTTCTGGCGAGACGTGGTAAATTTCTTCTTTAATCAAGCTTCGGATTTGCTCAGCCAGCCTTGTTTCCACGGATGAGACATGGGTACGAAATGGGGCAGTGACAGTGTCCTCATAAATTCTTAGTTTATTGACTAAGACGCCCACCCTGTCCTCGCCTGCCCTCCATTGCAGCGTTGCCAGGTAACGGGAGTACATCTCTGGTCCAAGCCGTGCGAATCTCAACCACATCTGCGATGTGCACTGGACTTCATCTGGGCTTTTAGGAAATCTCTCATCCTCTGAGAAAATGATCTCCAGCACGGCCAATTCCCTCAGGCATCGGATACCTTGTTCAATTGTGTTCCACTTTCCTTGGTGCACCTGGAGATCTTCTTTACAAAGGTATCTGTCCTTCACACTTGTTAGCAGTCGTCGCCAGAGGCTGAGAGTTTCTTGGGTTCTCCCGATCCCCTGGTCAATGACCACATCCCGGGACAGCGATCCCAGTTGCCTGGCCTCACTTCCATCCAGAATGGTGTCATTGGCTGCAGCGTCCCAGATACGGAGCAGCCAGGTCAGGACGGATTCATTTGTCTGGCGGGTGAATTCCCTCCGCAGGTCACGTAGCTCACCCAGGGACAGAGAGCGAGTGATGATCTCTGGCTCTGTCTCTTCTGCTGGGTGCGAAGGTCCTGCTGCATCCTCATCAGTCACTATGCGGACTGATTTGCTCTTTGCTTTCTTCTTCTGAACAGGAGCAACTGCTACCGGTTTAGGCTGTTCCAGTTCAGTGATGGTTTGTGTGGAGATGCTGGCATTTTTGGCTTCTTTCTCCTCTGTGACAACCTGCACAGACACAGACGTTGTGGCTTTGCACGTGGCTTCCTTCTCTTCTGTGGCAGTCTGCGTGGACGTGGGCACTGTTGCCTTGATTTCGGTTCTTTTCTCTTCTGTGGCAGTCTGCGTAGACTCGGACACTGTTGCCTTGCTTTCGGCTTCTGTTTCCTCTGTAACAGTCTGCGTAGACTCGGACACTGTTGCCTGGCTTTTGCTTCCTTTCTCCTCTGTGACAATCTGTGTGGACACGAAGGCTGTTGCTGTGCATTTGGTTCTTTTCTCCTCTGCCTCAAGAAAACGCTGCACTTTAAGCATGGTGCAGGCTGTGCAGAGAAGAGAAAGCAGTACTAACAACAACATTATGCTGTCCTTGGTATCCAGAGAGAACTCAAAATTTCCAAAAACTGCTGTATCAGTCTTGAAAGACTGGAAAAAATCATTCTTTACCCCTCCCCACTGTGGCTGGGTGAGATTCTTGAGACCCCAAACAAAGCATCCTAGACCGGGGCAAGACAACAAAATTGAGTACATATTCCGAATTGCGCTCATTGCCTCGCAGGTTATCATGCAATAGGCATAATAGACCAATAAAGCAATCTTAGTGATGTACCCTGGTTTACACCAGAATATTAAGATCTGCAGATACTGCCCTATGTGCGGAAAGATATAGAGAGCTAGGTACAAGACACATGTAAACATGCTGAGCATCATGGTGAACAGGTGTCTTTTTCCCAAAATTGTAATTGTGACTTTTCTCAGTACCTCCTGCCCCACGTTGGGTGCCAAAAAAAATATGTGCTGGTTTGAAAGCAAAACCAGTGAAGGACTCCAAGTCAGAAACACAATTTAATAAGATGAAAAGAAAATAAAGTAAAATAAAATAAAGTAATAGTACAAAAAAACCCCTGACAGTCAGAATACAACCTGACACCCTGTTAGGGTGGTAGTGGCAGTCCAGATGAGATGGTCTGGTCGAAGCAGTGATTCCTGTAGAAACTTCTGGCAGCTCTTGTCTCCTCTGGGAGTCCAGTGGATTAAAGCTGCTTGTGCTGTCCCAAACCCTGGATTTATCCAGGTGGGAATGCTTGGCTCCTCCCCCTGGGCGGAGCATCTCACAATGGGGATGATCTCATTCTATGAGTCATGCAGTGGGTCCTTGATGGCCCATTAAACAGAGATAACTCCCGGAGGAAGTTATCTATGAGTCATGTGGCAAGGCATTGTTAGGCTCGTTAACAGAAGATAAGGAAAACACTGCCCCACCCTGGCTCCAACGGCTCATGGGGATAGAATACAAACCTTGGGCACAATTTTACATTGTAACCTAGGACAATCTGATAATGCACTAGCTGTGTTAAAAGCTAACCATTCACAATAAAAAAAGTAAATGATCAATGTGTTACCCTATAATTAGATATGCTGCTTTGTATGTTTATTTTGGAGATTAGAGCAGAAGCATTAAAAAACCCTCTACAATACAGGCTGCAGGGCCCAGTGTGGAAGTGATTGTAGAGTTAATGTGTGTGAAACAGGGCGGAATAAGGACTCCACAACTAATAATAGTTGTTAGAGCGGTATGTATTTTTAATCAATGTTGAGATGTGTGGGAAATAGTTTCACCAAAGACACGCATGAACACCAGAGAGCTTGCCCCCTCCTATTATTCCCTGAGATCTTACATATGCATAGCATTGCACAAGCTGCCTCATATATATTCATTCCCTGGCCCCGCCTGTCCTCGCCTCATATGGTAATTAACTCCACACCCTTCTGGACATGCTCAGTTCGTTTTGGTGGTCTCTGAGGGTCTCCAGAAGATGAAGGAAACTGAGTCTTCCTCAGTGAACTCTTCACCTTTATCTCTCTCACGTGTGCTTTGGCCCTTTTGGCACTTTTTCAAGGCAAGAAGTAAGTTTCTGCTGGCTAAGAGTCTGTGTTTTTCTCTTTATCTGCATTCCTAGTCTTGTTATCCTGTTGTGTTTAGGTTAGTCCTTCTTATCACCGAGGGGCCCCAGATACTAGTACAGCCTTAAAATATGCAAAGGGTAACAGACACAGCACTCGATATTCACTAAATGCCTTCTAAAATGCAGTTTAAAATACGTTCTAAAGCACTATTTAAAATACATTCTAAAATCCAGTGTATGCTCTTAAGTTTACTATAAAGATCAGCTAGAATTTTCAAACCTGTCTCATTCAGCACTCCACAGCACATATGACTTAGTGCACAGTATGGGTTACCCTGCTTTGAATTTGCTGAGGAATACTTTTTTCCCCTACTGATAGAACAATGACAGCATTTTAGTCCTGATGGCTGCAGCCAGTAAAATAGCCCTATGGGAAATACGAAATCTGGTGTCAACAGGCATGCTATCCTGTAGGATTGGACAGCCCTTTGTGTTTGCTGCATGTCATTGCTTGGATACTTCTAAGATCACTTGCCCAACATCTGACTCCTTGATTTTTCACTCTAAGATTGGGACTGTTGAGCCTGAAATGCTGTACCACTTGCTGTTAACATGGGCTATAAACAGCCACTGTATTCAACCTTTGTATCTCTGCAGGCTTTCTATCTTGAAAAGATGATGTGACTTTGCTGAGAAACACTAAACATTAAATAATTATGTAGATGTACTCCAGAGATTTGTTTTGAGATAAACACTTTGAAGCCATAAAATGTACTAGATCTGTAGTAAAGCTGACAGTATATTTGCTTTTAGCATAAGAACCATCTTGCCAGCAGGACAAAATACTACTTCCTATAAAACCCAAATAGACTCAAATGTTTTTAGTTGGCTGTTTTTGGGGGGATGTTGGTGTGGTTTGTTGTTTGGTGTTTTTAAAGCACCTGGAACTGCCTCTAACTAGTGTTCTTGTGTTAATTTCAGCATCTGATTCTTCCTCTTTCTGTGATCACACATGAATATTTTGAATGATGTTCTGTTGGGAAGAGGCCAACTGAAAACACTTGAGCAGCAAACAATCTACTCAAATGAGACTAATCTTTGCAAACCAGAGTAAAGGAGCATATTTTGAAACTTGTCTCCTTTTGCAGGAGGCAGGCAGTGCTGTTGGCATATTTTAAGGGCAAGATGTGTTACTGCTTGTCTAATGTCCAGTACAATGAAGCTGTGATTTGCTAGGTGCTCTCAAACCTGCAAAGTTAACCCAGACCATAAATGCAATAAGGGTTATCTGGCTACTAATGAGATGCAAAAATGGTGGTTACTGTACAGCTTCCAGTATGCAAATAGAAGTAAAATAGAGCTCTCTTGAAAGCCCAGTATACTCTGATGATGGGTGACTTTTTTTTTTCTGTAACTAGACTCTATAACAGCTGGCTTCTGGTAAGTCCTTTTTCTACTCTCAAAGAGTTAAACATGGGATGTTAATGATATGCTCTGTAGATGTACATGTGCTGCTGAAGTTGTAATTTTAAAATCTACAGTGTAAGTCAAGTGATCAGTCTGGTCAAAAATTGTTGGCTTGGCTTTATCACTAAACAAGCAAGTAGGTAGCTGTCCTGGGTTTGGCCCAGATCAGTGGGGAGGGGCATGGCCAAGACTAATGTTATTTGACACCACCTCACATGATTGCCAGGTTGGGGGAAAAGGGTGGGAGAAATCATGGTGGGTGAAATGGTCCAGTATTGTTTTATTTTACATGTAAATCTTTTCCGTGTCTTACATCTTTCATTATTCATATTGATGGTGTTACTTTTCTTACCTCATTGCTGTTTCAAGTAAGTTGTTCTTATCTCAACCTGTGATCTTTACCTTTTGAGCTTGGGGGGAGAGGGGGAGCTTGCTGCATCCACTGGCCCATTCCTAAACCATGACATTAATTAGCACCTAATGTGGAGCACAAAGGGTTGAGATAACAATATATCTGCCCAGAGCAGGTTGGAAACAAATTTGATCTAAGCATTTGTTGTATTAGGTATGCAGCCACTGGTTACAATGTTGCTTGGTCTGTTCAAATGTGTGTGGTACTGTAGTGGTTTCACGTTCGCCATTTTCTGTTTTCCAAATTTAGTGTAGGGATTTGAGTGTCTCCTAGAATTATTTACTCTTTTTCCTGCTGTGAGATAGGATTAGGAGAAAAGCAAAGCAGGCTCAAACTTAAAAGGTATAAAGATAGGTTTATTAAAACACTGAAAGAAAAGAATGAGAATCAAAATGAAACCTTCAAAACACTTCTTCCCCCCCAACTGTTCACTTTCCCACTAACAACATAAAGAGACAAAACCTGGAACTTTAGGTCAGTTTACCACCTATAAAATAGTCTTTCATCAGTTAATTTCAAGGGAGAAGTCTCTTTTAGTCTGTCATGGAATTTCCTCACTGACAACATAGAACAGTTTTCTTGTGGGTTTTAATTCTCACAAAAAACAGCCACCTGGGAACCTGCTTTTGTGAAGTCCCTCCCATTGGCAGCTTTCCCGCCAGCTGCATATGGGTCACAGACGCTCCTGGGGTATCATTTTAAAAATGAACTATTCCCAATGCAAAGGATTTTCTTCATCTCATGGAACAGAGATCTCTTTTCTCTTTTTCCCTGGGGCAGAGGGCTTCATATCTCATATCTCTCTGTTCAAGCTTCTCAATGGATCACAGCTTCTCATAAGATCACAGCTACTTCAATATTTACTTAATCCATTACAAATACCTTTGCTCCAATCCACAATCTGAACAATCTTATAATTTCCCCAATGCATATTTTTCCACGATTTAAAGGGATATTCTAGTATATTACAGTCCAGTACCATGTCTCATAAAAGACTTTCAGCCTAAAACCAAGGCATCTTCTCATCTCTCCTTGCACTTAGGATCTTTACTCTCTCTTCACTAACTTCTGTCTCATGCCATGTCTCTCCACGTTTCACTCTAACTGTTCTCTCACTCAGAGAGAGGATTTAATGTTTTGCAAGCTTCATCTGTCAAGGAAAGAGTTAACATTCTCCCAGGTCTGCAGAGGCCATGATTGTTCTTCTCTGGAAAATGGCTGAAGGTGGCAGACTCAGGCTGTGCTGGGGCTGGAGCCAGGATCTCTCGCGTGACTGGGCTTCCCTCCCCTCCTTCCTCTGCCCGGCAGCTGCTGGAGGAGGGGTAGGGGCTCAGCCTGGGCTGCGATGGAAGTGTGGCATAGCAGCAGGTGTTAGCAGCCACTTGGGCCCGGGCTCGGCCAGGACAGGGCATACTCTCCTCCCCTCCCTCTGCCTGGGAGTCATCGGGCCCACACCGGCCGAGATGACTGCAGCAGCAGGGCCCGGCCAGCCTGCCAGGCCCCAGGGGCCATGCGGCAGAGCAGGGCCAGCCCTGTTACCTGTTATGGGGCTGGGAGGAAAAGGAGTTTTCCTGGAATTCCTCTGATTTTTACCTATGTAGCCAAGAGGCGTATCTAACTCTCTAATTAGGTAATCAAGCTGTCAGCTTCAAAGGCAGTCACTAATTGGTTTTTGCTATAACTCTCTTGGAAAAAAACATTTCCATGCTAAACCAGCACAGGTACCTAAGCCTGTATATATTCCTATATGTGCTCCTTGTGGTTTTATTTTTCACAGCAGGGAGAGGCATCAGGATTGCTTCATTGCTGTACTGTAAGATATCAGTTTATGACATGATAACATCAAGGGCAATGATGGTCATTTGGGATGTGTATTCCGTGTTGCTCTCCTACCCTTATCTTTGTTGCTAGCTTTGGGAGTCCACTAATAGTAGTACCCAGTGGGGGGTAGGAACTGGGGAGGATGATTTTCCCCAGCTTTTCACCCCCTTTTCCTCCTTCAGACCTTTTACATCAGCTTTTGAGAATTTTGAATTCCCATTACATGTTAAGGAAAGCATGTTATTGTTGCTAAGTTTGCCAGGTCTCCTCAGTGCAGTCCACACCATGAAAGAGACAAGAAAGAAATTTCTAGGGAGAAAAGAGATTTGCCACAAGGGTGGGATAGTAATGAGTGGCATGGAATGTGGCAGAAAACGGGCCAGTATTTGGAGGACTTCTCTCCTCCAATGGTTTGGAAGGTCATCTCTGAACAACCAGGGAACCCTGTTAGACTGGAAGAATATTTGAAAGGAAAATGCTGTGGTGACTCCAGAGAGGCACAAATTACTTCATTTTGCTGGGCCCTGGCTGCTATTTATCGGACACTGCTCATTACTAGACAGCACCCTCAGGGGCAGGAGGAAGAAAGCAGAGCAACTGGCACTGTGGCCACTCAAACTGCAGCTGAACCAGAGGAACAACCCGTGCTGGTAGCAGTCACCCCATACAAAAGAAAAAATCCAAGACCAAATCAGGTCACTTAGTGAGGGATGAAGAGGAACTAGGGTCCTCACAACAAGAGTAAAAGGCATGGCCAGAGATAGTAATTTGATCCCTATCCCCAGGTGAGCTGCGAGATATGTGAAAAGATTTCAGCTGCCAGTAGGGTGAGCCCATGGTGACCTGACTGTTCTAATGCTGGGATATCATGACCCAAGATATGGAACTAGATGGTAGTGAAGCCATGCAGCTGGGATCCCTGTCCTGGGATGTGGGCATTGACCAGGGAATTGGGAAAAAGACAAACTCTCAGCCTCTGGAGATGACTCCTGTCAAGCATGAGGGAAAGGTATCTTTTCACAGATGATCTATCAGTGCACTGAGACAAGTGGAACACCATGGAGCAAGGTATCCAGTACCTGAGAGAATTAGCTGTGCTGGAGGTACTCTATAAGGATTCAAGTAACAAGCAGTCCCCTATAGATCCAGGTGAAGTCTAGGGCACACAACCCATGTGGCGGAAGTTCCTATGGAGCACGCCATCGTCGTACGCCAACTCATTGGCAGTGATGTCATGGAAAGAAGGAGAACAAACAGTGGATAATTTGGTTGCTCAACTGGTAATATGAGGAAAGTCTCTCTTCCTCCCTGTGGGCCTGCATCTCAGCCACAGAAAGACTGTCCAAGGACTTCCAGCAATTTAAAGAGGAAATGTCCTGTGCCCTGCCAGTACAGACCAGAGTCTCTGCTATTAAGAGCAAGCACACCCCTGCTCAAGAGAGAGAGGGAACACACCATGAGGTAGGTAATCTGTGCTTTTACCTGCATGACCATGGAGAGGACATGAGGAAGCGGGATAGAAAACCCACCTCTGCCCTAGGAGCCATGGGTATGTGAGTTGAGAAGAACAACCACCACGGGAAATTCTTCAAGGATAAATGCTGTTCCAGTTTTCAGTGGGCAGGTCCTCAGACAGAATGGAAGGTGCTGATGTTACTTCCAATCCTCTTGAAGGGACCTACGGTTCATCATATTTACAACAAGTGAGCAACGAGTACCATGACCAGAACTAGAGGGGCCCTGCCTCCGGCCAGGTGTAGGAAAGAGACAATTGGATCTATTGGACTGTGTGGATCTGATGGCACGGCACATCAGACCTACAGGAGTATAAGGCTTTAGTTTATACCAGTGCACAATGTACCCTGATGCCATCAAGATATAGTGGGGCAGAATCCATCTCTATTTCTGGGGTGACAAGGAGATCCCAACAGCTGACTGTACTAGAAGCTGAACTGAGCCTGGCTGGGAATGAATGGCAAAAACACTCCATCCTTGGCATAGATTACCTCAGGAGAGGGTATTTCAAGGGCTCAAAAGGGGACTGTTAGGCTTTTGGGATAGCTCCTATGGAGACAATAGGAAATTAGGCAGCTGAATACCTTGCCTGAACTCTCAGAGGATCCTTCTGATGTGGGACTGCTTATGGTTGAAGAACAACAGGTACTGATCACTCCCACACCTGTGCACTGTTGACAATACTGCACTAACCGGGATTTTTTGGCCCCCATCCCTGAGATGATTCATGAACTGCATAGCCAGGGAGTGGTCAGCAAGATCCACTCCCCCTTTAATAGCCCCATATGTCCAGTGCCTAAGTCCAAGGGAGAATGGAGACTGACAGTGGATTATCGTGGCCTGAATGAAGTCTCACCACCGAGTGCTACTGTGCCAGACATGCTTTAACTTCGGTACAAACTGGAGTCCAGGGCAGCAAAGTGATGCTGCCATCAACATTGCCAATGTGTTTTTCTGCATTCCTTTAGCATCAGAGTGCAGGCCAAAGTTTGCCTTCACCTGGAAGGGCATCCAGTACACCTGGAATTGCCTGCCCCAGGGATGGGAACACAGCCCCCTTATTTGCCATGGACTGATCCAAGCTGCACTGGAAAAGGGTGAGACTCCAGAACATTTGCAACACATTGATGACATCATCGTATGGGGCAACACAGCAGAGGAAGTTTTTGAGAAAGGGGAGAAGATAATAGACATCTTCCTGAAGGCTGGTTTTGCCATAAAACAAAGTAAGGTCAAGGGATCTGCCCAGGAAATCCAGTTTTTAGGAGTAAAGTGGCAAGATAGCCATTTGCAGATTCCAATGGACATGGTCAACAAAATAGCAGCTATGTCCCCACCAACCAGCAAGAAGGAAACTCAGGCTTTCCTAGGTGCTGTGGGATTTTGGAGGATAGATATTCCAGATTACAGTCATATTAATTGCAAAACCTCTCTTATCACATCACCTGAAAGAAGAATGATTTCAAGTGGAATCCTGAACAAGAACAAGCTTTTGAATAAAGTTAACAGAAGATAGTTCATGCAGTAGCCCTTGGGCCAGTCAGGACAGGACAAGATGTGAAAAATGCTCTATACTGCAGACAGGGAGAATGGTTCTTTCTGGAGTGTCTGGCAAAAGTATCTGGGGAGACTCAAGGACAACCCCTGGGGTTCTGGAGTCAGGGATACAAATGATCTGAGGCCTTTTACACTCCAACTGAAAAAGATACTGGCATGTTATGAAGGGGTTCAAGCTGCTTCAGAAATAGTTGGCACCAAACCACAGCTCCTCCTGGCACCCCAACTGCCAGTGCTGGGCTGGATGTTCAAAGAGAAAGTCCCTTCTACACAACATTCCACTGATGCTATATGGAGTAAGTGGATTGTTCTGATCACACAGCAATCTCCAATAGGGAACCCCAGTTGCTCAGGGATCTTGGAAGTAATCTGGAACTAGCCCAAAGCTGAAAATTTCAGACTATCATCAGAAGAGGAGGAGGAGGAGAAGGTGACACATGTTGAGGTGGCCCCACCATATAATCAGCTACCTGAAAATGAAAGCAACATGCTCTTTTTGCTGAAGGTTTCTGCTCTATCATAGGCATGCATTAAAAAATGAAAAGCTGCTGTATGGAGTCCTATGTTGGTGTGTCACAGAAACTATTGAGGGACAAGGTGGATCAAGTCATGTTGCAGAGCTGAAAGCCATCCAGCTGGCTTTAGATATTGCTGAATGTGAAAAACAGCCAGCACTCCACCTCTACATTGACTCATGGATGGTAGCAAATGCTCTGTGGAGGTGGCTGGACTGATGGAAAAAGACCAATTGGCAGCGCAGAGGGAAACTCATCTGGTCTGCAAGACATCGCTGTCTGGGTAGAGAAGTTGACGGTAAAAGTCTCTCATGTAGATGCCCACATACCCTATAGTCAGGCTACTGAAGAAGATGGCAACAATGGTCAGACGGATCAAACTGTCAGGATTAAAGTGGATCTGGACTGGTAACATAAGGGTGAATTATTTCTGGCTTGGTGGGCCCATGACACCTCAGGTGATCAGGGATGAGACGCAACAAATAGATGAGCTTGTGATCAAGGGGTGGACTTTACTGTGTACACTATCACACAGGTTTTCCATAGGTGTGAAATGTGTTGCAATCAAGCAGACCAAGTGGGTAAAGCCTCTGTGGTATGGGGGACGATGGTTGAAATGTAAATATGGAGAGACCTGGCTAATCAATTACATCTCACTGTCACAAACCAGCCAAGGCAAGAACTGCATGCTGACAATGGTGGGAACGACTACTGGATGGCTGGAGACATACCCTGTGCTTCACACCACTGCCTGGAACACCATCTTGGCCCGTGAAAAGCAAGTCCTGTGGTGACATGGCACCCCAGAAAGCATTGAGTCAGACAACAGGACTCATTTCAAAAACAACCTCATAAACACCTGGGCCAGAGAGCATGGGATTGAGTGGGTATATCATATTCCCTATTATGCACCAGCCTCTGGGAAAATTGAACAGTGCAATGGACTGGTAAAAACCACATTGAAAGCAAAGTGTGGTGGGACCTTCAAACATTGGGATCTACATTTAGTGAAGGCCCCCTGGTTAGTTAATGCTAGAATCTCTACGCATCAAACTGGCCTTACCCAATGAAAACATCCACGTGCCATAGAAGGGGATAAAGTCCCTTTGGTGCATATGAGGAATGTGTTAGGGAAGACAGTTTGGATTAGTCCTGCCTCAAGGAAAGGCAAACCCATCTGTGGGATTGTTTTTGCTCAAGGACCCAGGTGCACCTGCTGGGTAATGCAGAGGAATGGGGAAACACGATGTGTACCTCAAGGGGATTTGATTTTTGGGTGAGAACAGCCTGTAATGTTGAATTGTATAATATTGGTTGCTGAATGACACTGCCACTGTATAACTCCTATAGACAATGAGGTTGGACTGTTCCAGATACAGCAGTCATGAGCTCCTGATGAAGAAACCAGCTGATAGCACACCAGCCCTCCTTCCCTGGAAGACATCAAAGACAGATAGATCCCACAGTCATGGACTAAATGAAGTCAGCAGACATCTTGGAGGGGTAGTCATTGACAATGGAAATGATGGCTGTTCTTGTGCATGTTTATATATATATGTATATATTTGGAAGGTGTAGGATCTGGGCATGAGGGAGATGGTATAGAGTAAGAGGTGGATCATGTATTGGTGTAAGCCCAGATCACTGTGAGGGGCCATTGCCAAGACCCTAATGTTATTTGATACCACCTCACATCATTGCCAGGGGTGGGGGAAAGGGACTACCTCCCTTGCTTCTGAGAAGGACATTTCTTCTGGTGGGAGAAAGCGTGGTGAGTGATAGGGTCATGTGTTGTTTTGTGTTTGTTGTTTTCTTGTCTTATAGCTTTTATTGTTAATATTGTTGGTGTTGCTGTTTGGTTTTTTTTCTTGTTGATTACAGTAAATTGTTCTTATCTCAACCTGTGATTTCTGCCTTTTGTGCTTTCAATCGGTGTTGGTGGGGATGGGGAGCGAGTGGTTGCATGGTTTTAGCAGGACTACTAAATTGGACTCCTATTCCCCTGCACTTCAGCTGCCAAGATATTGCTTGGGTATTAGCATGGATACCACAAACAGTGGTGCCAGGAGAGGTGGGAGGAAGAAGCTATGCTTTGATTTGTGCTGGTTTGTTCTTTACTCCACACTTAGGGCTTACAGTGTTTGGATGCTAAGGTATTTCTTAAGCACAAATGCTGAGGATTTATCAGACCCATAGCTGAGTGTAAGAAGTAGGAAACAACAGTATGTGCTTTTACTTTAAGGGTTTCAATTCCCATGACAATGACTGTCATTGATCTGTTTTACATAATAATTCTGATTGCTACTTGTGTCCTAATGTGACAGCACATTAATTGTGGTGCTCAGTGTCTGGATTAGGACACTGAGCTGTCCTGCTCTGTATCCAGCTGGATAGCTACTTTTATGGCACCTGTTAGTCCTGGCTTTTAAAGGCTACAAACAAAGAAGATCTGGGACTCTTTTGGCAGTGAACTTCCATTGCTTTTCTGTTTCTCTGAGCAGTTTGTACACTGCAGCCATTTGTGCACAAGCAGAACTGTACATGTGAGTATTGTAATAGCTGCTACTTCAAACGTTTGTAGCGGTGGAGGGAGAAGGCATGTTGGTAGTGAGCAAGCTTAATACTAAGAAAATATGTGATGTTCTTCAAAGGTAGTGGGGGAAGGGCACCTTCATTAAAGGAAAAATGTAGACACAAGCTCATGTTTCTAGAGATATTTTAAATTTAGTTCCATATAAATTTATCAGAGGGCAGTATGGAGACTTTCTACCATCCTTTCTCATGTACAACTACAAGAATAAAGTTTACAAGAATGCTGCTGCTTCTTTACAATACCTTCTTGGAATTGAAATCTCTTCATCTGAGAAGTCCAAGTCACAATTTAATCTCCTTTAAAAACTAATTTGTGCTCACCATCCAGTAGCCCTTGAGCTTCTTTAGTGCTTTAATGAATTCACTGTAACATTTTCTGTTACTTTTTAAATGCCTTCTTGCTGTTGAAAGGTTCTTCACACTACAGCACAGTGAAGCTGACTGCATGGAAAATCAGTTTGAAAGAATCTCCACATCTGGTTTTGATACTAATATATGGTCACTTCCAAACAGTTGATATTTGAATCAAACTGTCATTTTCTAATTTGTTGTCCTTCCCAATACTGATTTATGCACTACATCACAATTGTTAATATCTGCTGAAGTCCACTGTTTTTGTCTCTTATACTGCCTGGTATATTTTAATAAGCTTAGACAATGCAAGTTCAACTGCCTTATTTTAGTTGGGAGGAACAGAGCAACAAAATAAAGGCTCTAAATATGATTTGGTCACCTCTTGTAAATTATCACACACAGAATCACACAGAATCACTAGGTTGGAAGAGACATTAAAGATCATCGAGTCCAACCCAGCCCTAACATCTTAAACTAGACCATGGCATAGAGTGCCAAGTCCAGTCTTTTTTTAAACACATCCAGGGATGGTGACTCCACCACCTCCCCGGGCAAGCCATTCCAGTACTTTATCACCCTTTCTGTAAAAAAATTTTCCTAATATCCTACCTATATTTCCCTTGGTGCAGCTTCTGTCAGTTGCTGCCTGTACAAAGAGACCAATGCCCACCTGGCTACAACCACCTTTCAGGAAGTTGTAGAGAGCGATAAGGTCAGCTCTGAATCTCCTTTTCTCCAGGCTAAACAACCCCAGCTCCCTCAGTCATTCCTCATAGGGCTCGTGTTCCAAGCCCCTCACCATCCTTGTTGCCCTCCTCTGGACGTGCCCAAGCGTCTCAATGTCCTTCCTAAACTGAGGGGCCCAGAACTGGACACAGTACTCAAAGTGCAGCCGCACCAGTGCCAAGTACAGGGGAAGAATGACCTCCCTGCTCCTGCTGGCCACACTATTCCTTATACAGGCCAGGATGCCATTGGCCTTCTTGGCCACCAGGGCACACTGCTGGCTCATGTTCAGTCAGCTGTCAATCAGTACCCCTAGGTCCCTTTCTGCCTGGGCATTGTCCAGCCATACCGTCCCCAGCCTATAATGTTGCAGGGGGTTATTGTGGCCAAAATGCAGGACTCGGCACTTGGACTTATTAAACTTCATCCTATTGGATTCCGCCCATCCATCCAAGCGTTCCAGGTCTCTTTGCAGAGCCCTCCTACCTTCCAACAGATCCACACACGTTCCCAGCTTAGTGTCGTCTGCAAATTTACTAATGAAAGACTCAATACCCTCATCCATGTTGTCAATAAAAATATTGAACAGAACTGGCCCCAGCACAGATACCTGAGGAACACCACTGGTTACTGGCCACCAGCTGGATGCAGTACCATTCACCACCACTCTCTGGGCCCAGCTATCCAGCCAGTTCTTAACTCAGAAAAGAGTGCTCCTGTCCAAGCCGTGGGCTGCCAGCTTTTCCAGGAGTAAGTATGCTGTGGGAGACAGTGTCAAAGGCCTTGCTGAAGTCCAAATAGACAACATCCACAGCCTTTCCTGCATCCACCAGGTGGGTCACCTGGTCATAAAAGGAGACCAGGTTGGTCAAACATGACCTACCCCTCCTAAACCCATGCTGGCTGGGTCTAATACCCAGGCTGTCCTGTAAGTGCTGCGTAATGACACTCAATATAAACTGCTCCATTACCTTACCAGGTACTGAGGTCAAGCTAACTGGCCTATAATTTCCAGGATCCTCCTTCCCACCCTTTTTGTGAATGGGCGTCACATTGTATTGAACCCCTGCGTGAGGCCAGCGTGGATTTGAGCCCCACGAGGGTTCAATACACTCTCAGGGTGTCCAGCAACTTCCCAGAAATGGTTTATGAATAATTTGTGAGACCACTGATCAGGTGTGTTTTGAAAAAGCAAAAAGGTTTTAATTAAAGCAGAAAATAACAAACAGTACAAAACAAAAACACAAAAGCCAAGCACAATGCAAGGAAGCCCCTGGCACCTGCTAAGACACCCCAAAAAGCATCGAGCGAGTCTGTGTTCTTTCTTAAGTACATAATGATCAAGGAGGGGTTTTTTTGCAAGCTGCCCAATAGAAACAGCTACAGGTTTTGAGATACATTTCAAAGAGAGATCCAACTGGTGCCTTTGTGCTGGTACTGGGCCAACCACAATGAGGAAAGCACAGAAGGTTTTGTTTTTTCTCCCTTAAAAGTCCTGGGGTAAAACTTCCTAATATGGAAACATTCACTTGGTTGTGGGAGTACACCGCAACAACATTGGCCAGCTTCCAGTCATCTGGAACCTCACCAGTGAGCCAGGACTGTTGGTAAATGATAGAGAGTGGCTTTGCAAGCTCATCTTCCAGCTCCCTCATCACCCTGGGATGGATCCCATCTAGGCCCATAGATTTATAAACATCCAAACAGCTCAGCAGTTCTCTGACTGCCTCCTGCTGGATAACAAGGGGACCATTCTGCTCCCTGAAACCATCTACCAACCCAGGAGGACAGTTGTCCTGAGGACAAGCCGTCTTCCCACGCAAGACTGAATCAAAGAAGGCGTTAAGCACCTCCGCCTTCTCATCTGCAGTTACTAAGTTCCCTCCATCATCCAATAGAGAACAAAGGTTGGTCTTACCCTTCCTTTTACCATTAATATAATTGTAAAAATATTTTTTATTATCCTTTACAAAAGTTACCAAATTAAGTTCTAACTGAGCTTTGGCCTCCCTAATATTTTTCCTACGTGCCCTAGCAACCCCCTTAAATACTTCCTGAGAAATCATAGGCATTTGTACGAACAATGTTTTCTGAGATTTTCATCTGTGTGTTCTTGCAAGGCCCAAAAATCTGGCTTGAAGAACTTCTTAAAAAGGCTTATGGGATTTTTATCTACTCCAAGTTAGATGCACAGGAGAAATACTGACAAGATATTCTCAAGAGGTCAAAACAACAAAAAACTTTACTTGCAACTTCAGAAACTCAGAGAACTTTGGCAAAAGTTTAGATCAGCATTCAATCAACATAAAATATTTCAAAAAGCATTAACTTTGCCCATTCAACTTAGTAAACTCCAAATCCATCCAATTTTAAGTTCCTCAAAACTCCAAGAACAAAAAATTAGAAGAAGGTGGAGAAAGAGAGAAAACACATATATCACTACCACTCCTGGTTCCAGTCGTATTCAGCTGCTAGAAATTCCAAGGAGAGGTAGGGTCAAGATGATTGCTTGCCTCATGTTCTGGATTAAGTACCCTTTGGCTTTCTTGGGCCCTTCCTCCAGGTGTGACTTCTGGTTATCTGGCCACTCTGGGGCTAGGCTGGGGCTCCAGGGGTGGGGAGTGGAGCATTGCCTCCAGTGTACCAGTGATTGGCGGCCACTGCAGGGCTGGGATACAGGCTCTCTAGGGGGTGAGGTGTGTGGAGCAGGGCATCGCCTGACCAGAGCAAGACCTGCCCTGCCCTCCTCCCCCCCCCCCCCCATGCCCAAAATGTTTCGAGCCAGCAATCCTTCCAGTCTCTCACAGTGCTGCTGATGTGACAGCCTGTCCCCCAGAGATAAATGCTGGAGGCTCGCCTGGGGTATCTGCAGAGATTTTTTAATTGAATATGGCACAGTGCAATTTAGTACTCCTTATATTTCATGTTATCAGGAAGATAATTCTGAATTTCTCAGTTAACCTTGTAAATTTAATTTCCCCCCACAGCCTTTTTTTGTATTTTAGCAGTTTAAGTACCACTGTTTTGTTGCTGACTTGGTAAATGAGATGAGTTGGATTTTTTTAATGTTGATACTTTAATGATGTGATATAGAGATCCAGATACTCAGAAAAAGTATAAATTGGGAGAGGATATGCTGATGCCATGTATTGAGGAAAAGGAGAAAAAGCAAGGGATTGTATTTTGCAGAGAGGATGAATTGCAAGTTGTGCAAATCTTAGTTCTATCACCAAATGCAATTCAAGAAACTTATCCAAAACCAGTTTTATGTGAATAAACAGACGCTTCTTTATTCGGGTGCCAGGAAACACAGGGGATTGCTCCTCCATATGTATTCCATTTAACAGACAAAATACATCCATTTTTATATACTTTTTCTGCTGATTCATTGTTATATAAATTCTTTTTCATACTATGCATAATATGCTTGCTCTTAAATTTAACCATTACAATAATTGGTTTGTTGGTTATATAACTTTATCAATATTCTTATCCTAAAACAATCATTGGGCATCTCTACTGAGCTCTGCTGATTGGAATCCTTCATATTCAAATCAAGATGGGAAGGGTAGGGGTTTCCAAGCAGCATAACTGGTGTGCATGATGGTCTCCATAGTTTCTTGAACAAAACATAAGAAGTCCAGTAACTTCTTGGTGAAGTTTCTAAGGTTGCATACTTCAAACACAACACTCCTAACATTCCTATACCTTATCCTTCACAAATTTCTACTTGTAATCATAACTAAATCTTTTATATTATTAAATCAATTATTTGATCAGAATATTTATAACAGTTCCCTCCTTTTCACTCCCATATAACATTGAGGTAGGGATTGATAAGGAGGATACAGATAAAAATAAAAAAAAATATGGGAAGGGAGGATTTTAGTCCTGTTATGGGCTGGATTAAGAGACATGCCTGCCCAGTCATATAGGCACATTTAAGAGAAGCAGTGGGGGCAGAGGGTCTGCCAGTTTTTGTACATGTCCCTTTTACTACTTTGGGTTTGTTGAATTGGAAACCATCTGATGGATCATACTGAGAGAATCCTGAAGGAATATATCAGCTTTTGGAAACTATCTTGCTGACTCATAACCCTAACGGGGAATATGCAGGCTATATTGAATACCTTTTAACTGTGGAAGAAAAGAGAGTGGTATTGGGAGAAGTTGAAAGAGGAAGAATGGGGGAAGTGTTAGGTTTGGGGTCTGAGAGGGCCTCTCCTTCAGCCTGAATCAATGTGCTATTTGTACACAGTAAGGGTCAATTAGCAGATGTAAATGTTATGATGCTAGAGGATTTTGACAATGAATGAAGGGGACTGGGGAAAATATCAGGGCATCCCCTGCTGATCCCTTGGTTTCAGTAAAGCTGGAGAATGAAACAATAGACACTTTAATAGACAGCAGAGCCATGCATTTGGTAATAACAAGTTGTAAAGGACCCTTAAGCAAAGTAGCTACCTATTCTTGGGGCCACAGGAAAGATAACTGCAACTGCTCCTACAACCTATGGAATGTACAATTGGGGACACTAACTAATGAGTTTCTATGTATGCCAGAATGCCCCCTTCCCTTGATGAGATGTGTCTTGGTTTAAGACAAATGTCTGCCAAGGGAGGTGGGAACCCTCCTGGAATGGAAAGAAGACCCCTCCCTCCAAATTATTATAACTTCAAAAATTATGGGACTTCCAAGCAAAAATATAGGAAAAGGAATAACTGTTCTTTACTGATAGATTGATAGATAGATAACAGAACAAACAACAACACAATAACAGAAGTTTCCCACCCACTAAGTACTATTTTTCCCTTTTGGTTTAGTTATGACCTCAACTGGCAGGGGATGCTGGCAGCTCTGGCAATGCAAAGGGCACAGTAGCTCATTCACAGCCAGCAGGGAGCGTCCTGAAGCAAGCCCAGAATTTCCCCAGGGGATAATGGCAGCTCAGATGAAAGAAAGGAAGGAAGGAGGTGATTCCACTGAGCACTCACACGAGCGGCGACCACTCTTGGAACTGCCAACAGCAGCAGACACAAGTTGAGGAAGGTAGGCAGGGCTTGATTGTGGTGCTGAGCTAGTGTGCAGAAAGAGATTCGGTGGAGACTGCCCCGACTCCAGGCAGCACACCATGCGATGGCTCTGGATTCTCGAGCAGAAGGGAAGAAGGATCCACCTCTCAGCCAAGTCTCAAGTCAGCCCCACCACCTCTCACGACATTACTCCACAATTCCCAAAAAAAAACCCCAATTGGGAGAGACCACCTCCCAGCTAAAACTCCTCAACCCCAAAATTACTCCATTGGAATGCCAGAGCCATTGGCCACTTCCCCTTGCATCTTAATTGCTGACTATTCACCCAGAAAAGCCACTGCCACCCCCTTCTAGCATCTCCCTGATAAGAGTTGGGAGAAGTTCACTGAGAAATGTAAACTCACCACAAGATGAGATATAGTATGTAAATTAAATGCACAAGTAATCTTTTTTAAGAATTCCATGCAGTTCCACATTCCACCTGAGACAGCATGGAAAACAGTTTTGCCTGCTAATGAGCAAGCCATTGGAAGAAATCAGAAAGCATTCCAGGTGCTGTTTCAAGTGTGGTGATTCCACTGATATGGGCTTCAGAAAAAACAGGTAAAAGTGACTCCAAGTAAGATAAAATTGAAACCAGGAGCTAAACCAGTAAGAGTGAACTGATATTGTATAAGAATAGAAGGATAAAAAGGTTTTGAACCATCACTGGATCTCTCCAAGCCAACTGGCAAAAACCAAGCTATGCTAATGGAACAGGGAGATGTAAAGGCTCTTGCTCTTCAGTAGGTTCCAAAGTGGCTGGACTTAAGGTTGATCTCACACATGTTTACAACATGGCCATCTGCATACCATAGAGCAGGTATATGCAAGTTGACCGGATTTAAGGGAGGAACCTTTACAGAATCTGGATAAAGAACTCTACATTGATGGCAGTAGCTTTGTGCAAAATGGAGTAAGAAGGGCAGGATATGCAATAGTGATATTAGGGGAGGAAATAGAATTGAAACCTTTGCCTCTGAATACCTTGGCCCAAAAGGCCAAGATTATTGCACCCACTAGAGCCCTTGAGATTGGAAGAGAGTAGAGGATCGATATATTTACTGATTCGAAATATGCGTTTGGAGTAGTACATGCTCATGGTGCTATATGGAAAGAATGAAGACTATTGAATTCTTAGGGAAGTGGTATAAAATACAGACAGGAAATTTTGAAGCTTCTGCAGGCAGTACTGGAACCTCAAGAAGTGGCTATAATGTACATCAAAAAGGACGGAGCAAAGTGATTCAAGGAAATAGAAAAGCAGACTTAGTGGCAAAAAAGGCAGTGAATCAAAACCAAATAACTGGAGCTTTAATACCTGAAAAAAGAATGGAGATTAAATCCCCTGAATATTCAGAAAAGGAAGCTCAATTAGTGGGACTAAAGTGCACCAAAAATACAGAAGGATGGTGGGTCACTCCTGTTATGTGAGGCCATTGGTCGGAGACAGACAACATGAACTCACCAATGATCATGAGACAAACGGCCTGTTTTATTGTTCAGAACTTCCTTTTATAGGGGGTTTGAATTTCCTGGGTTTAGACAGCTGATTAGTCTGGGTCTTAAAACCGCCCAACTCTTTGACCAGTGATATATCTGCACTTAGGATCGAATGGGGTTGACTGAGGTCCCTGCTTGGGTTTGAATCCAACCTATCCCTGCCTTATCCGGGGACTTGTTTTTACTTCTAGGCTGGTCGAGTTTTGGGGGTCTGATATGGCCATATTTATCTGGCAGCTGCATGCCAGCTATAACCGTGACGACTCCAAACCAACAGATTTTAACTAATGCCGAAATGATGGCGGCACTGCTCAAGAAGTTATATGAAGAGACCCATATGGGAGCAGATGCTATGATAAGTAGTATCAAAAGACATGCTGTAGGATCAAAAGTGCAATTCCCTGGAGATATAATAAGATGTCCTGTCTGCTGTGTAAATAATTCTAAAATCCAAAGAAATCCCCCAGTGGAAGAGGTAAAAAGAGGAGTAGCTCTTGGGGAGTATTGGCACATGGTTACTGAGTTACCAAAAACATTATAAATAACACTATAAATGTTAACATTATGAAATGATAATATAAATATCTCTTTTAGTGAATACCTTCGCAGAATGGGCAGAGGCTTTCCCATATCGTAACAATTGAGCTAGGGAAGTTGGTCTTACTAAAGGAAACAATCCCTAGGTTTGCGATCCCCAAAGGCCTATCCTTAGATAATTGACCCCATTTTGTTTCAGAGGTAGTTCAGGGAGTATCAAAATTTCTCCAAATGAAATGGGATTCACACACTCCTTGGACACTGCAATCAAGTGGGAAGATAGAATGAATCAGTGTTGAATCAAATCACAAAATTATGTCAGGAAACATAGCTTAAATGGGTAGAGGTTTTACCTTTTGTGTTGATGAAAATTAGGATAATTCCATGGGTTAGGAAGGAGTAAGTCCATTTGTAGTATTACATGGAAAACTATCCTGTTAGTGGTATGGAAAATCAAACTCTCCAAATGCACTTAAAAGGGGAAAATTTGATGAGAAATTATTTCTTGTCTTTTTCTTGGGTATTATCCTCCCCACACAGGTATTAACCAGTGAACTTTGCTTCCTCTGGACTCTGGTGCATGATTTCAAACCTGGAGACTTGGTCTATATTTGTACTTGGAAGGATGCACCATTAAAAGAAAAGTGGAAAGGACCCCATTTTAACTACATACACAACAGTAAAGGTAGAATGAATTAACTCTTGGATTTACTGTTCCAGAATAAAGAAAGCTGCTTTGGATCAGAGTGGACATCAACACCATTGGGGCCATGAAAAACAAAACTACATAAAGAACCTTAATTAATTGCACCTGGGAATCTGAATCCCCTTGAATTACACTGTCTTTAAGGACTATTGTAATTGCTTTTTTGTATTAGCGATGTTACCTATAGTTATAGTGGTAATCTATAAAAATACTGATTTGCTTACGCCTGGAAATAATAATAACAAATTCTATAAGGAAAGTAAAAGTTTTACATGAAGCACAAAGGGATAATGCATCCTTAGGTATTGCTGAAGTATAGGAGTGGCTTACATTTTGGTTACCAGACTTGGGGAATTGGTTTAGGAGAATAGTAGGACTAATTGCCATAGTGGTGCTAACTGCTGATGAAGTCAAAGAGGAATTTTACTTAAACTTTGTGTTAACCTTTAGTCATTAGCATAGTAAAATACCTGCCCATAGCCTGTAATTGCCTCTTACTCACATAAATCCCTTCTCATGTTATCATAGAACATGCTTGGTAAAATACTTGTGTACTGTATCTTTAAATGGAGATCAAGGAAGATACAGCCAATGACTATAGCTTTAGATTGTGAGTATAGGGGAAATGTTAATCTTTTACTGTTTGTAGTGTATAAAAGTGGGTCACTGGCATACTGAGGGTGTGCTAGCTTTGTGGATTCACCATCTAGAACCCATCTCTGCACAGACATTAAATAAGTAACTGTCTGAATTAGCTTCTTGCACATGGGGTAGAACCCATATTTGGGACAACTACTTGAATTTTGTAACACATTGAAAAGGAATGTTGGACTAATTATGGCTTTCTGAAAGCATCCTTTGAGAAGAATTCAGGAGTCTAAATGCTGACTTCTGGAGTGTGGGTAGTTGGTTTGGTATCTTCTCTGTACAAACAGATAAAGGCTTCAAGGCTATGAACTGGCAGACTAAAATGGTACACATGGTACCTGAAATAAATTTGGATTTTAGCCTAAAAGAGTCTATGCAGACTATTTTATGATTGTAATGACTTAATAGTTCAGTTAGGACATTAAAATTACAACCTAAATATTACCATGTAGAAAACCTTCCAAAAAATGTGCTTACATTTTAGGGAAAGTCTAAATGTGTTTAATGAAGTTAAGGAGGCTTTCTTGAGTTACATGACCAAGGGGTCAATGGAGCCAGTTCTGAGGAAAGAAACTAAGTGACCATCTAGCTTGGGATACCCTGGCATCATGTGCTCACATACTTCATTGTGCTACTCTGCAAGTGAGCTAAGTTTTATACTGCTGTCTCTGCAAATATGTAGTCTGACCTAGCCAAAACATTTCTGAGATGGGAGTGTCCTGACTCCCCAGACATACTGGGATTTTGCATGTGCGGTTCATGCTCAAGATTCTATAGATCTGCTGCTCTCCTTTGTATATGCTACTTAACAATTGTAGAAATGCTGGTTATTAGGGTGGGATTGCAGACATTTCTGCCATAGTACACAACTTGAATCAAGTAGCTGCAGCTGGTTTCCTGGGATACCAGAGCAGAAGCCATGAATAGTTTAAATGTTCTCCTTTTGCTCTTGGACTCACAGACTAGCTTGTCAATGTTGTCTTATTAACTTACATTGCAGGTTTGTTTAAAGTGTACAATATTTGGAATGGATTAGCAAAATCAATATGATGTAACTTATTTTGTAGCACATGAAGTTGAAAACTGGTGATGAGGTTGAAGACAGACATCATCATAATGTGCTCTGGGTTTTATGGTACCTGCAGGACACCTGAATAACTTCTGACATAACTGTATGAAGTTCAACAAAGGCAAGTGCAACCATCCTGCACCTGGGGAAGAATAACCTCGTGCATCAGCACAGGCTGAGGGTTGATCTGCTGGAAAGCACCCCTGCAGAGAAGGACCTGGGCATCCTGGTGGACAACAAGCTGTCCATGAGCCAGCAGTGTGTCCCTGTGGCCAAGAAGGCCAATGGGATTCTGGAGTGCATTGGGAAGAGTGTTGCAAGCATGTCATGTCGAGGGAGGTGATCCTGTGTTCGGCTGCAGTGCCAGCTGCAGATTGAGCTCTGGGTGGTTGGAGCCCGAGGCAAGAGGCTGTGAACTGTCAACCCTCTGCATATCAAAGGACACAGGGACCTGTGGCCCAGCCAGGTGACTTGACACTCAGGGATGGAGCAGGAGCCCATGACCCCAGACTATCACGTACTTAGACTTTGAGGGTACAAAAGCCTTGATTGGGGGTCCTTCCTCAAAGGCACCAGCTTGGGCTGTTTCTGTGTTACTGCATAGTGAATAAACTGCTTTATGGAACAAGACATCTGAGACTCTGCTATGGAAAACCTGGGGTGGAGCTGATAAGGAAACCTGGTCTGACTGTGTGAGTGAGGTGTGTAGGGAATCAAGTGGGGTAGCTCACTGGAGCCACCTGTTGTGAAGGGGCTTTGGTCCCAGCAGTTGAAGACTCTGGCATTGGGAGTGACTGCCAAAGGGTTCTCATGAATGGTCAGACTGGGAAATTTCCTTAACAATCCTGCCCCTCTAATCAGCCCTGGTGAGGCACATCTGGAGTGCTGTGTCCAGTCCTGGGCTCCTCAGTACAAGAGAGACATGGAGCCCCTAGAGCTGATCCAGTGGAGGCTACAGAGATGATGAGGAGCCTGGAGTATCTCTCTTATGCAGAAAGGCTGAGGGAGTTGGGCCTGTTCAGCCTTGAGAAGAGATGACTGAGAGGGGACCTCATCAATGTCTGTCACTATCTTCAAGGAGGGGTCAGAGGATGGACCAGGCTCTGCTCTGTGGTGCCAAGCAATGGAGCAAGAGGCAACAAGCAGAAACTGATGCACAGGAAGTTCCACCTGAATGTGAGGAAGAACCTCTTTAGTTGCTGGGTGACCGAGCACTGGAACAGGCTGCTCAGAGAGGTTGTGGAGCCTCCCTCACTGGAGATATTCAAGAACTGTCTAGACACAATCCTGTACCATGTTGTAATAAACAGGGCAGGAGATTTTTCTCCTTTTAAAAGCCTTTATTGTGATCAGCTCAGGGTGGGGGCCCGACAGGTCGAATGCACGACAGGTCGAATGCACGCCGCCGCTGCTCCCAAAAGCAACTCCAAGGATGAGGTGTGCAGCAACTTTTCCACTGGGCTGCCGGCTGCTCTCAGAAGCAACTTGGAGGGGAGGTGTGCAGCAGCCTCATTCACTGGAATGCGGGCAGAGTCAGGCTCAGGGTCCTCACGGCCGCCCGGTCCCGAAGGCTTGCTTTGCTCTGGAATTCCAGGGGGTCCCTCTCTGGGCCACGTCTCTGAGAGTCAGGGTGAGAGGTGAAAACCGCTCAGCTTTGGGAGGAAGCAGTCTCACTCCTTGCATGATCCATCCATGTGTCTTGGTGGTTTAGTCTAATAAAGTTTTTCTGGTCTGGAGCAATAATTTCTTCTCCCAGCTGGCACTGCACTACTTCTATTTGCATGTCCTCTCCTTTTCCCCTCCCTTGGATTCCTGGTTGCTATGTTGGGGGTAGCTGCGAGGCTCAAAGGTGTAACAAAGAGGTGGATGGCCTGGTATTCAACAGAGGGGGTGAACATTTAACAAGGAACATTGAACTGACAGAGACTTCCTTTGCAACACAATTACCTGGTCTATCTCAATGTGGTCTGGGATGACTGCTTGGGCAGGGAGGTTGGACCAGATAACCAACTGTGGTCTATTCCGACCTTACCCATTCTGTGATTCTGTGACATCTACTTGTATAACTCCCAAGTATCCTGTTAGGAAGGTTAAGGATTCCTCACAACGCTGTATACTAGTGTCAATATTGTCAGTCTTAAAATGAGACACAGGATAATTTGTCAAGCACTCTGATTTTGTTTGATATCCAGATGAGTTGCATGCTGTTTTTAAATACTGGTGCTGAAATGGAATAACCTCTGACCCGAGAACTTCAAATGTTGTGAATATTAAAAGGCCTCTTGAAAAAAAGTTATTTTATTTTTGTTTAGAGCTTCTCTTTTCACATAGTGAATACTGAACAGTAACCTTCAGAACAAAACTTGCATACTTTCAGTAACAGGAATTCTCTTGATGTTTGTAGTGGTGATTGGAGGGGTGAGGGGACAAGTTTTCTAAACTTCAAAGCATAGCATGCTAATTTGGAACTGTATTGAGTATCATGAATTGCAGACTGATTGAGACAAATACTTACCTGTTGGGGGTTAGATTTGTTTCTTTTTTACTTATAGAATTTTTCCCCAGGTTGATAGCAGACTAACTACTGGGTACCCCTGGGTGCTTGACCAAAACAAAGAAGTGGCCAAAGGAGAGTTGTAGCACCTGGTGTGCTGGTTTGAAAGCAAAACTAGTGAAAGACTCTAAGTCAGAAACACAATTTAATAAGAGGAAAAAGAAAAGAAATAAATGAAAGCAAATTAAAATAAAAGTAATAGTACAAAAAAAACCTACTTTCACTGACAGAGTCAGAATACAACTTGACACCCTGTTAGGGTGGTAGTGGCAGTCTAAATGAGATGGTCTGGTCGAAGCAGTGATCCTGTAGAAAGGTCTGGTAGCTCTTGTCTCCTCTGGAAGTCCAGTGGATAAAAGCTGCTTGTGCTGTCTCAAACCCTGGATTTATCCAGGTGGGAATGCTTGGCTCATTCTATGAGTCATGCAGTGGGTCCTTGATGGCCCATTAAACAGAGATAACTCCCGGAGGAAGTTATCTATGAGTCATGTGGCAAGGCATTGTTAGGCTCGTTAACAGAAGATAAGGAAAACACTGCTCTACTTTGGCTCTAACGGCTCATGGGGATAGAATACAAACCTTGGGCACAATTTTACATTGTAACCTAGGACATAATCTACTCCTTATTCTATCACTATCTACATCATACACCTTCACAGATACATACATATATACACAGAATGAAACCTTACACACTAATTCTAGTTCTCACTTAAAATTAGGTCTCTTTGTGGTACACAACGGGTTTCTCTATCTTTTTGCATTACTTACTAAGTATAACTAGGTCCTTGAGCAAAAACAATCTCACGGATGGGTCTGCCTTTGCCTGAGGTGGGATTAATCTAAACAGTCTTTCTTAAAATCTCTTTCATGTGTACCACAGGGACTTTATCTCTATCTACTGTGTGCAAGGGTTCAGACTGGGCAGGACTAGCTCGATTGATGGAGCCTCGGGTGTTGACTATCTAGGTGGCTTTGGCTAAGTTTATGTCTCAATTCTTGAAGGTCTTTCTGCTAAGTGCCTTCAGGGTAGTCTTTAATAGTCCATTGCACTGTTCAACTTTCTCGGCGGCTGGTGCATGATAAGGGATGTGGTATATCCATTCAATACTATGTTCTTTGGCCTAGGTGTTTATAAGTCTATTCTTAAAATGTGTCCTGTTGTCTGACTCAAGTCTCTCTGGGGTGCTGTGTCTCTACAGGACTTGCTTTTCGAGGCCCAGGATGGTATTCTGGGCAGTAGCATGAGGCACAGGATAGGTCTCTAGCTATCTAGTGGTGGCTTCTACTATGGTCAGCACATAGCGCTTGCCTTGGCGGGTCTGGGGAAGGGTGATGTAGTCAATCTGCCAGGCTTCCCTATACTTGTACTTCAACTATCGTCTACTGTACTACAGAGGCTTCACCTGCTTGGCTTGTTTGCAGCGCAGGTCTCACAGTCATGGATGACTTGTGAGATGCTGTCTATAGTAAGGTCTACTTCTCGGTCACGGGCTCATCGGTATGTTGCATCTCTTCTTTGATGACTAGAGGCATCATGGGCCTAACGAGCTAGGAATAATTCTCCCTTGTGCTGCTAGTCTAGATCTACTTGTGATACTTCTACTTTGGCAGCTTTGTCTACCTGCTCATTGTTGCGATGCTCTTCATTAGCTCGACTCTTGGGTACGTGTGCATCTACGTGTCGAACCTTCACGGTTAGCTTCTCTACTCGGGTAGCAATGTCTTGCCAAATCTCAGCAGCTCAGATGGGTTTCCTTCTGCGCTGCTAGTTGGCCTTTTTCTAGCGATTCAGCCATCCCCACAGGGCATTAGCTACTATCTATGAGTCGGTGTAGAGATAGAGCCTCGGCTACTTCTCTCGTTCAGCAATATCTAAAGCCAGCTGGACAGCTTTAAGCTCTGCTATCTGACTCGATCTACTTTGTCTTTCGGTAGCTTGTGCAACTCGTCGTGTGGGGCTCTATACTGCAGCTTTCTATTTCTGGTCAGCACCTATAATTCGGCAGGAACTATCAGTGAAGAGGCCATATCGTCTTTCAGTCTCTGGTAGTTCGTTATATGGTGGGGCCTCCTCAGCACGTGTCACTTGCTCTTCTTCTTCAGAGGATAATCTAAAAGTCTCACCTTCAGGCTAGTTCGTTATAACTTCTAGAATCTCAGGGCGATTTGGGTTTCTAATACGGGTGCGCTGTGTAATGAGGGCAATCTATTTGCTCTAAGTAGTGTCGGTGGCATGATGCATGGAAGGAACTTTTCTTTTGAACATCTACTTCAGCACCGGCAGTCGGGGTGCCAGAAGCAGCTGTGCTTCAGTGCTAATTACTTGTGAGGCAGCTTGAACTCTTTCATAGGCGGCTAAGATTTCCTTCTCCGTGGGAGTGTAGTTGGCTTCGGACTTTCTGTAGCTTCGACTCCAGAATCCTAGTAGTCGACCCTGAGTCTTACTAGGCACCTTCTGCCATAGGCTCTAGGACAGGCCATTGTTCCCGGCTGCTGAGTAGAGCACATTCTTCACATCTGGTCTTGTCTTCACTGGGCTAAGGGCTACCGCATGAGCGATCTCCTGCTTGATCTGGGCAAAGGCTTGCTGCTGTTCAGGGCCTCAGTGGAAATCGTTCTTCTTGCGAGTAACTAGGTAGAGAGGACTCACAATCTGGCTATACTCAGGAATGTGCATTCTCTAAAAGCCTATAGCACCTAGGAAAGCTTGTGTTTCTTTCTTGCTGGTTGGTGGAGACATCGCGGTGATCTTGTTGATTACTTCTGTGGGTATCTGGCGACGACCATCTTGCCACTTGACTCTCAGGAACTGGATTTCTCGAGCCGGCCTTTTAACTTTACTTCGCTTAATGGCAAAACTAGCTTTTAGTAGAATCTGGACAATCTTTTCTCTTTTCTTGAAGACTTCTTCTTCTGTGTTCTCTCACACAATAATGTCATCAATATACTGGAGATGTTCAGGAGCCTCGCTTTTTTCTAATGCAGTCTGGATCAGTCTATGGCAGATTGTGGGACTGTGCTTCCACCCCTGGGGCAGTCGGTTCCAGGTATACTGCACACTCTTCTAGGTGAAAGCAAACTGAGGCCTGCACTCTGCTGCTAAAGGAATGGAGAAGAAGGCATTGGCAATGTCGATGGTCGCGTACCACTTTGCTGCCTTAGACTCTAGCTCGTACTGAAGCTCTAGCATGTCTGGCACAGCAGCACTCAGTGGTGGAGTGACTTCATTCAGACTACGGTAATCTACAGTCAGTCTCTATTCTCCACTGGACTTACGCACAGGCCAGATGGGGCTGTTAAAAGGTGAACGAGCTTTGCTGACTACCCCTTGGCTCTCCAGTTTACGAATCATCTCATGGATAGGAATCACAGAGTCTCTGTCGGTGCGGTATTGCCGACGGTGCACTGTTGCTGTGGCGATTGGTACCTGTTGTTCTTCAACTCTCAGCCGTCTAACAGCAAAGGGATCATCTGAGAGACTAGGCAAGGTATTCAGTTGTCTGATGCCTTCTGTCTCTACAGCAGCTATCTCAAAAGCCCAGCGATATCTTTTTGGGTCTTTGAAATATCTATTTCTGAGATAGTCTATGCTAAGGATGCATGGGGCCTCTGGGCCAGTCACAATGGGGTGTTTTTGCCACCTGTTCTCAGTTAAACTCACTTCGGCTTCTACTACAGTCAGCTGCTGGGACCCTCTTGTCACTCTAGAAATAGAAACAGATTCTGTCTCTACATACTTTGATGGCATCAGGGTACATTGAGAGCTAGTGTCAATCAAAGCCGTATACTCTTGTGGGTCAGATGTGCCAGGCTATCGGATCCACACAGTCTAATAGATCCGATTGTCCTTTTCTTCTACCTGGCTAGAGGCAGGGCCCCCTTATTCCTGGTCATGGTGCACGCTACTCTCTTCTTGTACATATGTTCTTGAGGTTCTTTCAAGAGGACTAGTCATATCATCATTCTTATCCTGTCTGGAGTTTTGTGCTCGAGAGACTGGAGCAGCATTGACTCTAGATGAACTTCTTGTGGTAGGAGTCTCTCTTTTCAGTTCACGTACTTGGGCTGCTAAGGAGGAGGTGGGTTTTCTATCCCACTTCCTCATGTCTTCTCTATGCTCCTGAAGAAAAGACTAGAGGTTACTTCGTGGAGTGTATGTTCTCTCCCTGGCTGGGGAATGCTTGCTCTTAATGGCAGAGACTCTTGTTGGTTCTGGCGAGACGTGGTAAATTTCTTCCTTAAGTTCCTTTTTCAGTTTTTGATGGCCTTCTTCGATCAAGCTTCGGACTTGCTCAGCCAGCCTTGTTTCTACAGATGAGACATAGGTACAAAATGGGGCAGTGACAGTGTCCTCATAAATTCTTAGTTTATTGACTAAGACGCCTACCTTTTCTTCGCCTGCCCTCCATTGCAGCGTTGCCAGGTAATGGGAGTACATCTCTGGTCTAAGCTGTGCAAATCTCAACCACATCTGCGATGTGCACTGAACTTCATCTGGGCTTTTAGGAAATCTCTCGTCTTCTGAGAAAATGATCTCTAGCAAGGCAAATTCCCTCAGGCATTGGATACCTTGTTCTGTTGTGTTCTACTTTCTTTGGTGCACCCGGAGATCTTCTTTACAAAGGTATCTGTCCTTCACACTTGTTAGCAGTCGTCGCCAGAGGCTGAGTTTCTTGGGTTCTCTCGATCCTCTGGTCAATGACCACATCTTGTGACAGCGATCTCAGTTGCCTGGCCTCACTTCTATCTAGAATGGTGTCATTGGCTGCAGCGTCCTAGATACGGAGCAGCCAGGTCAGGACGGATTCATTTGTCTGGCGGGTGAATTCTCTCTGCAGGTCACGTAGCTCACTCAGGGACAGAGAGCCAGTGATGATCTCTGGCTCTGTCTCTTCTGCTTGGTGCGAAGGTCCTGCTGCATCCTCGTCAGTCACTATACAGACTGATTTGCTCTTTGCTTTCTTCTTCTGAACAGGGGCAACTGCTACCGGTTTAGTCTGTTCTAGTTCAGTGATGGTTTGTGTGGAGATGCTGGCATTTTTGGCTTCTTTCTCCTCTGTGACAACCTGCACAGACACAGACGTTGTGGCTTTGCTTGGTGCTTCTTTCTCTTCTGTGGCAGTCTGCGTAGATGCGGACACTGTTGCCTTGATTTCGGTCCCTTTCTCCTCTGTGACAGTCTGCGTAGACTTGGACACTGTTGCCTGGCTTTTGGCTTCTGTTTCTTCTGTGGCAGTCTGCGTAGACTCGGACACTGTCGCCTTCTTTTCTCTTCTGCTTCAAGAAGACGCTGCACTACATTATGTAGTGTTTTGTTTCTAAGCATGGTGCAGGCTGTGCAGAGAAGAGAAAGCAGCACTAACAACAACATTATGCTGTCCTTGGTATCTAGAGACAACTCAATATTTTCAAAAACTGCTGTATCAGGCCTGAAAGACAGGAAAAAATTATTCTTTACTTCTCCCCACTGTGGCTGGGTGAGATTGTTGAGGCCCCAAACAAAACATCCTAGACGGGGACAAGACAACCAAATTGAGTACATATTCTGAATTGTGCACTGCCTCGCAGGTTATCATGCAATAGACATAATGGACTATAGAGCAATTTTAGTGCCATACCCTGGTTTACACCAGAGTATTAAGATCTGCAGATAGTGCCCTATGTGCGGAAAGATATAGAGAGCTAGGTACAAGACACATGTAAGCATGCTGAGCATCATAGCAAAAAGGTGTCTTTTTCTTCAATACAAAATTGTAATTCTGAATTTCTCAGTACCTCTTGCCCCACATTGGGCGCCAAAAATATGTGCTGGTTTGAAAGCAAAACCAGTGTGTCCCGGTTTGGAACAGATTAGGGGGAGAACCCCTAAGACAAACCTCCACCACCCCTCCCCCACTCCCAGACCTGGGTTCGGGAGGGAAGAAAAACTCCTTGGAGGGAAAGTGGAAAAACCTATTTTATTAACAACACTCCCCACACAAAAGGAAAAACAAAGAAGGAAACAGATACTGTGTGGGAAGAGGCGCAGATCTTCTGTGTCGAGCCCTGGAAATTCCCGAACTTCCTCAGGTCAGGCGAGGTCAGGTCAGTCCAGAGCCGGTCCTAATCTTCGGGAAGGGGAAAGAAAAAAAGGAAGAGAAAAAACCTAGAAAAGAATAGCGATAGTAGCGAGCAAGCACGCCAAGCAGAAAAGCAAGCTGCCAGCCAAAAGTGAAAGTAAGGGAGCCCGCAGCCGTTTCCCCCTCCCCTCGCCCCAGCGAGGACCCGCCTATCAGCCACAGTCCTCGCCGAGGGGGAAGAGAAACAACCGCTAGACAAAACAGAGCCCCACGATGTAGGATATAGAGTAGAAGTTGCCTGCCAACCCAGGACATTCCACCCCTTATCCTACATCGTGGACACACAATAAAACTTCATTCCACTTACTCAGACTTCCAACACTTACACATTTCCATCTGTCCTACTTGCTCAGATCCTTGACACTTACACATCTCTTTTGTTTCATATCTGACTGATTTAACGCACATATGAATCTTACCCCACATTCAGATCTCCCTGAGGTACACATCGTGTTGTTCCATCTTCCTGCATTATCCACCATGTATAGCCCGGTCCTTGAGCAGAGACAACTCCACGGATGGGTTTATCTGTACTCGAGGCAGGGTTGATCCATACTGTCTTTCCCAACAAACCTCTAACATGGGCCACTGGGGCTTTATCTCCATCTACTATATTAAGGAGCTGAGACTGGGCAGGACCTGCTCGGTTGGTGGAACCTCGGGTGTTAACTAACCAGGTGGCCTTTGCTAGGTGCTGCTCCCAGTTTTTTAGGGATCCCCCACCCAATGCTTTCAGGGTGGTTTTTAACAACCCATTGTATCTCTCTACTTTACCTGCAGCTGGTGCATGGTATGGGATATGATATACCGACTCAATGCCATGTTCCCTAGCCCAGGCTTTAATAAGATTATTTTTGAAATGAGTCCCATTGTCTGACTCAATTCTCTCGGGAGTACCGTGCCTCCAAAGGACCTGCTTTTCAAGGCCCAGGATGGTGTTGCGGGCTGTAGCATGGGACACAGGGTAGGTTTCTAACCATCCAGTGGTGGCTTCTACCATGGTCAGCACATGGCGCTTGCCCTGGTGGGTTTGAGGCAGTGTGATATAATCAATCTGCCAGGCCTCCCCATATTTGTACTTAGACCACCGCCCCCCATACCAGAGGGGCTTCATCCGCTTGGCTTGCTTGATGGCAGCGCACGTCTCACAGTCTCGGATAACTTGAGAGATGCTGTCCATGGTGAGATCCACCCCTCGGTCTCGTGCCCACTTGTAGGTGGCATCTCGACCTTGGTGACCTGAGGCATCATGGGCCCATTGTGCTAAAAACAACTCTCCCTTGTGTTCCCAATCTAAATCAATCTTTGACACCTCTATTTTTGCTGCCCGATCTACCTGCTCATTGTTTTGATGCTCCTCATTAGCTCTGCTCTTGGGGACATGGGCATCTACGTGGCGGACTTTCACAGGTAGTCTTCCTACCCTGGTAGCAATGTCCTTCCACTCCTCAGCAGCCCAGATTGGTTTCCCTCCACGCTGCCAATTAGCCTCTTTCCACCTCTTCAGCCATCCCCACAGAGCATTGGCTACCATCCATGAATCGGTATAGAGGTAGAGCCTTGGCCACCTCTCCCTCTCAGCAATATCTAAGGCCAGTTGAATGGCTTTGAGCTCAGCAAATTGACTGGATCCACCCTCTCCTTCAGTGACGTCTGCAACCTGTCGTGTGGGGCTCCATACAGCTGCTTTCCATCTCCGACTCATCCCTATGACACGGCAGGAACCGTCGGTGAATAAAGCATAACGTGCTTCCTCTGCCGGCAGCTGGTTGTATGGCGGAGCTTCCTCAACCCGAGTCACTGGTTCTTGTTCTTCATCTGCTATGCTGAAACTTTCACCTTCGGGCCAGTTTGTAATTATTTCCACAATTCCAGGGCGATTCAGTTTCCCAACTCGGGCGCGTTGTGTAATGAGGGCCATCCACTTGCTCCAGGTAGCGCTGGCGGCATGGTGGGTGGAGGGAACCTCTCCTCTAAACATCCACCCTAGCACCGGTAGTCGGGGTGCCAGGAGGAGTTGTGCTTCCGTACCAATCACCTCCGATGCAGCTTGGATTCCCTCATAGGCGGCCAAGATTTCTTTTTCTGTTGGGGTGTAATTATCTTCAGACCCCCTGTAGCTCCGACTCCAGAATCCCAGTGGTCGGCCTCGGGTCTCACCAGGTACCTTTTGCCAAAGGCTCCAGGACAGACCCTGGCTCCCGGCCGCAGAGTAGAGTACGTTCTTTACATCTGGTCCCGTCCTGACTGGGCCGAGGGCTACTGCATGAGCGATCTCCTGTTTGATCTGGGTGAAAGCTTGTTGCTGCTCAGGGCCCCAATAGAAGTCATTTTCTTATGGGTAACGAGATAAAGGGGGCTCACAATCTGACTGTACTGCGGAATATGCATCCTCCAGAAACCTATGGCACCCAAGAAAGCTTGTGTTTCTTTTTTATTCGTTGGAGGAGACATAGCTGTGATTTTATTAATGACATCTGTAGGAATCTGGCGCCGTCCATCCTGCCATTTCACTCCTAGAAACTGGATCTCCCTAGCAGGTCCCTTAACTTTACTTTTCTTAACCGCAAAGCCGGCTTCCAGGAGAATTTGGATGATTTTCTCCCCTTTCTCAAAAACTTCCTCTGCTGTGTTGCCCCATACGATGATGTCATCAATGTGTTGCAAATGTTCTGGAGTCTCACCCTTTTCCAGTGCAGCTTGGATCAGTCCATGGCAGATAGTAGGACTGTGCTTCCACCCCTGGGGCAGTCGGTTCCAGGTGTACTGCACTCCCCTCCACGTGAAGGCAAACTGAGGCCTGCATTCTGCTGCCAAAGGAATGGAGAAAAATGCATTTGCAATGTCAATTGTGGCATACCATATTGCTGCCTTGGACTCCAGCTCATACTGAAGCTCCAGAATGTCCGGCACAGCAGCGCTCAGTGGTGGCGTCACCTCATTCAATGCACGGTAGTCCACAGTCAATCTCCATTCTCCTTCAGATTTACGCACAGGCCAAATGGGGCTGTTAAAGGGTGAGTGGGTTTTACTAACCACCCCTTGGCTCTCCAGCTCTCGAATCATCTTATGTATGGGAATCACAGCATCTCGAGTTGTTCTGTACTGTCGGCGGTGCACTATAGAAGTGGCAATTGGTACCTGTTGCTCTTTTACTTTCAAAAGTCCTACTGCAGATGGATTCTCAGACAGTCCAGGCAAGGTGTTCAATGGTCGGATGCCCTCTGTCACTACAGCCGCTATCCCGAATGCCCACCTGAGTCCTTTTGGGTCTTTGAAATACCCACTTCGGAGGTAATCTATGCCCAAAATGCATGGGGCCTTTGGGCCAGTCACAATAGGGTGTTTCTTCCACTCATTTCCAGTCAGGCTCACCTCTGCTTCCACCAAGGTAAAATCTTGTGATCCCCCTGTCACGCCAGCAATAGAGACGGATTCTGCCCCTACATGTCTTGATGGCATTAATGTGCACTGCGCACCAGTATCAACCAAGGCCTCGTAGTCTTGTGGTTCAGATGTGCCAGGCCAATGAATCCACACACTCCAAAAAACGCGGTTCTCCCTAGCCTCTACCTGGCTAGAGGCAGGGCCCCTCTAAGCCCGGTTATCTTTCTTTTCTTGAGCATATGTCTTAGAAGTGCCTTCAAGGGGGTCGGACATATCATCATCATGCCTGGCAGTTTGGCTACGGGCAACTGGAGCTGCTTCCCTTTTGGTGGAACTCCCTCTCTGAGTCTTGCCTTCCTTCAATTCACACACCCGTTGTGCCAGGGCAGCCGTAGGTTTCCCATCCCATCTGTTCATATTTTCTCCGCAATCCTGCAGGAAGAACCACAGCTCAGCACGTGGAGTGTACCCTCTCTCCCTACCCGGGGAGCATCTACGTTGGGTACCAGAACTTCTGATCTGTACTGCTGAGATTTGGAGAAGGTCCTCTCTAATCTCCTCCCTAAGTTTCTTATGGTTCTCATCTATCTTATCCTCCAGTTTCTGTAGGCGTGTCTCCACAGCTGCGATTCTGGCATGTGTTGGGCCATGCACAGCATCTGCATACGCTCGGAGCTTCTTTGCCATATCCAGCACAGTCTCTTCCATGTCCTCCCGCTTCATTACTGCTAAAGCAGTAGCATATTCAGATGGCCCAAGTCATATAAGTTTCCTCCACATCACAGACGTACATGATATCAAGTCTGGGTTTCTAGTGTTTAGGTCATCTCCGAAGACCAGCTCTGCCACTGCCATTTCTCTCAAACGTTGAATCCCCTGTTCTATAGTCTTCCATGGGGTTTGCTGCATATAGAGATCATCTGCACACAAATATCTTTCTGCCACACTTCCTAGGACCCGTACCCAGAGACTGCACGGACTGGCCTCTCTCATCATCTCTTGGTCGATGACTGGATCATGTGACAGGGATCCCAGATGTCTCGCTTCAGTGCCGTCCAGAATTGTAGCCTCGCCTGCAGCATCCCAAAGACGGACTAACCAACTAATTATAGATTCATCAGGTTGTCGCCAATAGTCCTTTCTTAGGCCCCGAAGGTCCTTCAGGGAAAAGGCATCAATATTCGCCTCTGATCCTGGGCTAGAAGCTTTGGCTTCTGATTTTGGTGAAGGTCCTTCCCTTGGGTCATCATCGTCCACTGGTCGATCAGTTTTGTGGGTGTGTTTCTTTGCTGGAGCAACTGCCAGGGGCTTAGGCTTACTGTCTGGTTTAGCTGCTGATTCAGGCTCAGGTTCCAGTGTAGCTGCTGGCTTCATAACTGGGGTGTTGGCTGCAGCCTGAGTGACTGGGGTGGCTGTTGATTTGTATCCCTTCCCCTCTGCCTCTGTCTGCTGCCCTACAGTACCTAGCAGTGTGCGATAAGCATATGCCAGGGCCCAGCTTACTGCCACAATCCTTTCCCCCTTAGAGCCATCCTGGTATCTCTCTTTCAGGTATTTCCCCAGCTCCACTGGATTCTGAATTTGTTCCTGTGGAAAATCCCAAACTACAGGGTCAGAGAATTCCCTGAGGAGTTGGCCTATATTCTCCCATTCTCCACACCACTCAGGATTTCCTCTGCCTGGGTCAGGAGTTTTATCAGCCCTTCTAGAAATCTCAGCCCATATTCTAGAGAAGCTGCGGACTGTATAGAGGAGGCTTACCAGATTAAACACCAGAAAGATGGTCTCTTTAACACTCAGGGGAAACTGAACATCTCCTAACAACTCAAAAGAAAACAAAGAAAGCAGAGGCCGAACAAACTCTTCCCCTGCTTCCGCCCCAGCAAACTGAGTACACAACCACAAGAGTGATCCATATATTATTGGGGTAGATTCGAGCATCTTAACAACCCTCCTATAAAACATCACCACCAAGCCCAGTCCAATAAATATTCTGGTTAGTACCCCACGGCTACACAAACTGCGTATTAGGAACAGTACCAGAGCTATTTCTGGGTGAGGAAATAACCCCAGGCACCACAAAGGTATTAAGATTTCAAGAAACCCCAGGGACCAGAAATATTGGCAGACTTTCACTCCGTATAACATTATAGATCCAGAAAAACCCATCCCAGCACACCCACAAAAACAATCAGAACCACCAATACTATTATTTAGGTTTTTCCACTTTTCTCTGGCCTCGTTTCCCGGCCAACGCACCAAGAAATGTCCCGGTTTGGAACAGATTAGGGGGAGAACCCCTAAGACAAACCTCCACCACCCCTCCCCCACTCCCAGACCTGGGTTCGGGAGGGAAGAAAAACTCCTTGGAGGGAAAGTGGAAAAACCTATTTTATTAACAACACTCCCCACACAAAAGGAAAAACAAAGAAGGAAACAGATACTGTGTGGGAAGAGGCGCAGATCTTCTGTGTCGAGCCCTGGAAATTCCCGAACTTCCTCAGGTCAGGCGAGGTCAGGTCAGTCCAGAGCCGGTCCTAATCTTCGGGAAGGGGAAAGAAAAAAGGAAGAGAAAAAACCTAGAAAAGAATAGCGATAGTAGCGAGCAAGCACGCCAAGCAGAAAAGCAAGCTGCCAGCCAAAAGTGAAAGTAAGGGAGCCCGCAGCCTTTTCCCCCCCCCCTCCCGCCCCAGCGAGGACCCGCCTATCAGCCACAGTCCTCGCCGAGGGGGAAGAGAAACAACCGCTAGACAAAATAGAGCCCCACGATGTAGGATATAGAGTAGAAGTTGCCTGCCAACCCAGGACACAGTGAAAGACTCCAAGTCAGAAACACAATTTAATAAGAGGAAAAAGAAAAGAAATAAATGAAAGCAAATTAAAATAAAAGTAATAGTACAAAAAAAACCCACCCCCACTGACAGAGTCAGAATACAACCTGACACCCTGTTAGGGTGGTGGTGGCAGTCCAAATGAGATGGTCTGGTCAAAGCAGTGATCCTGTAGAAAGTTCTGGTAGCTTTTGTCTCCTCTGGAAGTCCAGTGGATAAAAGCTGCCTGTGCTGTCCCAAACCCTGGATTTATCCAGGTGGGAATGCTTGGCTCCTCCCCCTGGGCGGAGCATCTCACAATGGGGATCATCTCATTCTATGAGTCATGCAGTGGGTCCTTGATGGCCCATTAAACAGAGATAACTCCTGGAAGAAGTTATCTATGAGTCATGTGGCAAGGCATTGTTAGGCTCGTTAACAGAAGATAAGGAAAACACTGCCTCACCCTGGCTCCAACGGCTCATGGGGATAGAATACAAACCTTGGGCACAATTTTACATTGTAACCTAGGACACCTGGCTACACCCTTTTTTTGGTCTCTGAGAGTTTTTCTCTCTAAGGAAAAAAAGATACTGCGAGGTTTGGGGGCAGGTAAAGGACAGGGCTGGAGGCAGCCTCGCTCTCTTGCTCTTGGCATCGGAGAGAGGACAGTCAGGTTTCTGCTTGCTGTGAGAGAAGTTTTCCCTGTCACCACCGGGTCTGGTCCTGAGAAAATCTACCATCATCTCATTGGGCTCATGTGCCCAGGAATTCTGAGTTCATCTCCTCCTGCTCTGCTGGGCCGGCCCTGTCCCACTGCTGCCGCTTTTCTTTGGCACTGCTTTGGGGGTTTTTTTTGCTAGGCTGTAACCCTGCACTGCCCTGCCCTGCCGGGACATCCCTGCTGTTCCAGCTACCACTGACGGAGCTCCTGATACATCCCCATCCACCAGCCTGGGATTTTCCACCCTTCCATCTTGGTGCTCTTGGAGTCCCACAGGGGCACTAAGATCAGAATGCCCTGGGCTTTGTGAAACAAAGCCCCCTCGAGGTGCCTGGTTCTGTTTATCATTAATGCTGTAGTTGTTGTTTGTTTGCCTTGTTGTACATGCTAGTAAAGAGCTGTTATTCCTATCCCCATACCTCTGCCTGAAAGCCCCTTTAATTTTCTAAATTATAATAATAATTTGGAGAGAAGGATATTGAATTCTCCAGTCCAAGGGAGGTCCTGCCCTCCCTAACAGACACCTGTCTTTCAAACCAAGACATTACCCTACTCTTTAAACCTAATTTGGTTTGAATGCATATATCTACTGTTTATTATGATGATAATAAACTAAAAGTTAATATACTTTAGAGCCCTTCAGTAGTGGTGTGGTCAAGAGATGAGAAGACCAAGCATCAAGAAATCTGTAGGGTACCCTGTGGAGTCCTTCAGTCGGGGTTTGGGTTTGTGCCTGGTGTGCAAGAGACAATGAGCACAGAGCTGAGATTCACCTTCTAACCTTTAATGCAGTTCTATGCAGAAAGGGGTGCTAGGTTGCAGGGGAAAATGGACAACTGAATAACAGAATCAATATGATTTCAGCAGAAGCAGTTTATTGTTTACATTACACTACAGTTATAGATTCCAAGTTGTTCACACATCATCTCATTGGCGGCTTGCCTTGTCCATGAGGCAGGCATGCATCTCTTAGGGAATTTGATTGGCTACTGTTCAGAGCCTTCATGGCCTCCTTTATCTTATTCTTGTTGTCTTGGTATTCTTGTTTCTCAGTCTCTTCTTCTTATTTTTAGCCCTGTTTTTCTCAGTAACCTTGACGAATTCCTGAGGGTTCTAATAACAAAACTGCAGGTAGTTTGATAAGATTACTCACCAACAGTTTGGCTGGTGCATCAGAATGTCCTGTTATACAGATACATTGCTACACTAGGTGATAGTTTGCGAAGCTAGCACACCTCTTTGGAGAGTTTGCAGGCTTTTATACAAAATAAAACAAAGAAATTGTGTAAAACTTGTTCATTGCTCAGCTTAAACAACTCATTTCTGTGCATGCTCCAACTAGTGACTAGTTCAATACCTGAGGTTGGTGTGACATTAGCATACAAGGTCCCTTCCCAGGGGTGTGATTTTTTACCATGCTAATTAGTCTTAGGTTACCTTTTGTGCAACCTTACCACTTTCTTCCCCATCCCTCTGGTCCAGAGGTGATTCATCTTTGTTGACATTAGCATATTCTTGTCATTCTGCTGTTATCATAGACTATCCTGAGTTGGAAGTGTTATAAATTATTAGAAGCCAATTCAGAATAAAAGAATTTATTTAGCAAAGTTTCCAACACCGAATTAAAAGCCACAATAAAAAGGGACAACATCGATTGAATGCTGGATGGGCAGAGTGACAGTACAAAAGGTACCATCTAACCTCGATCACACACACCAAGCTTCGGCGTGTGGGTTTTATACAGTTTTTTTACCCCAAGGATAAGTCCATTGAAAGTCCAAATATTCATGTGTTTCTTAATTTCCAAATGGAGGTTTGAAAGGAGTTCCCATCTGCATGAAAGGATTACTTGATAGTCTTCCCGGATTTCATCTTGGGAGGGGTGACGTGATCATCCTCCGGATCCCCACCAAGATTGATATCAGATGTTGAGGAGCTGTGAAGTGGAGGTCCATCCTTGATGAATGGGCCATCTTCCAGTTTGGCCTTGTCGTTTCTGCTGCAAATGTGTTGGTCATACAGCTCCCACAATGGACTCTGAAACCTTGGAGACACCCTTGAGTAGCTTTTAGTAAACCAAATCCTTGATACAATATTATATACACAAATTTATCCATTACATCCATTACAGAAGGATCATCAAAGTCCAACTCCTGGCCCTGCACAGGACAACCCCAAGAATTCCACCCCCTGGGCCTGAGAGTATTGTCCATATCCTTCTTGAACTCTGTCAGGCTTGGAGTTGCGACCACTTCCCTGGGGAGCCTGTTCCAGTGCCCAACCACCCTCTAGATGAAGAACCTTTTCCTAATATTCAACCTAAACCTCCCGACACAGCTTCATGTCATTCTCTAGGATCCTGTCACTGGTCACCAGAGAGAAGAGATCGGTGCCTGCCCCTCTGCTTCCCCACGTGAGGAAGTTGTTGACTGTGATGAGGTATCTCCTCAGTCTCTTCTCCAGGCTGAACAAGCCAAGTGACCTCAGCCACTCCTCATGTGCCTTTCTCTCTAGACCCTTCACCGTCTTCATATCCCTCTGTCCTAGGGTGACTTTATGATGCTTGTATCCCCAATCGTCTGTTCTGTTTTTGTTGGGTATTGTGTTCTGTACCTTTAAGACTGGTTCCGAGAGCGAAGGGGGGGGAAGAGAAGGGCTTAATTTGTTTTCTGAAACTGCACTCATACCTCCACATTCTGCTCCTGGACTGTGTTGTCTGTAGCACGGACAGACAGTATGTGTTGTGCTTGTGGTTAGTTTTTAGCTAGCTGAGGCAAAGAAGTTTCCTGGACTGTTTTTTTTCCTTTTTTCTTGGAACTGTTTAAACCTGCTTTTGACTGAAAACCCAGAAAACACCTGGATCTCACACCTGTGGCCCACTTGGGCCCAGGACAGCATTTTCCAGTGCCAGAGGGAATGATAAGAGACTGAGTGAGCTGAGCTACACTCCATGGCAAGGACTTTCTCAATTTTGCCATCTCTCTTCAGAACGACAGGAGGTTTTGCTGTTTAATATTATTCTTTTTTGTGCTTGTGAACACTTTGCTTGTTGAATAAACAGTTTTTTCAACTTTTCTCTATGGAAACCTTTTTCCCGGACTAGTCGGGGGCAAGGCCGCTTGGGTTTGCTTTCTAGAGGGACCCCTTTCAGAGGTTTCCTCCCAAATTTACCCTAAACCAAGATACCTTCCTTTGGATGTTCCCTAATAGCTTTATATATTTCTTTTTGGGGTGACCAAAATTGCCCCCAGGACTCGAGATGAGGCTTCCCCAATGCAGAGTAGAGCGGGACAATCACCTCTCTTGACTGGCTGGTGTTGCTTTGCCTGATGTCCCCCAGGACACAGTTTGCCCTCCTGGCTGCCAGGACAACTGCTGACTCATTCAACTTAGCATCAAGCAAGACCCCCAGATCCCTTTCTGCATTGCTGCTCCCCAGCTTCTCATTCCTCAGTCTGTACATCCAGAGTTGCCCTGTCCCGGGTGCAGAATCCGGCACTTACTCTTGTTAAGCTTCATATGGTTGGTGATTGTCCAGCCTTCTCACTTGTCGAGGTCTCTCTGCAGGGCCTCCGTGTCTTCAAGGGAGTCAAAAGCTCCTCCCAATTTAATGTTGTTGGCAAAGTTACTTAGTATACCTTTGAATCCTGTGTCCAAGTCATTTATGAAGATGTTGAAGAGAACTGGCCCTAAGATGGAGTCCTGCAGAACCCCACTAGTGACAGATCACCAGCCTGTCACCCCTTTCACTATAACCCTTTGCGCCTGACTTGTCAGCCAGTTGCTCACCCACTGCATGACATGGTTATCTAGCACACAGCTGGATAAACATATCATTTTGTCCAAAAAGATCCTGTGAGGGACAGTATCAAAATTTTTACTGAAATCAAAAAGATCACAACTGGCTTCCTGTGGTCAACTAGGTGGGTTACCTTGTCATAAAAGGAAATTAAATTTGTCAAGCAGGGCTTTCCCTTCATGAGTCTGTGCTGGCTGTGACCAATGACTGTTGTCCTTCAGGTGTTTTTCAATAACGATGGGCTCGGTGTGAAGACAAGGCTTCTTGGACCTTGGTGATGGCATCTCGGGCTTCTGTTGTGAGAGTGCGTGGAGAGTCCAGATCTCCTTTACCACGGAGAAGGTTGAATAGAGGAGCAAGAACCTCTGTGGTGATCCCTAGCAGAGGACGTACCCAGTTTATAGATCCACATAGACTGTGCAAGTCTCTCAAGGTTTTTGGGTTGTCCTGGATGGTGAGCTGCTGGGGCACGATGGTCCTCTCACGGATCTGGTATCCAAGATAAGTCCATGGGTTGGTGTATTGAATTTTGTCCTCACGGATCTCAAATCCTGCTTTTTCTATGGTTTCAATAGTCTCTTTAACTGCTTTATCTAGGTAAGCTTTTTCTGATGCACAAATCAGTATGTCATCCATATAGTGGTAGATGATTGCATCTGGAAATAAATTCCGAATGGGAGACAAAACACGAGCAACATACCACTGGCATATAGTGGGTGAGTTTTTAAGTCCTTGAGGAAGATAACGCCAATGATATCTTTTGAGTGGAGCCTTTCTGTTAAAAGAGGGGACAGAGAAAGCAAACCGTGGAGCATCTTGTGGGTGGAGAGGTATGCTAAAAAAGCAGTCTTTGATGTCTATGATAGCAAGTGTCCAGTCTCTGGGCAGCATCGATGGTGAAGGCAGGCTGGGCTGAAGGGGGCCCATGTCCTCGATGACCTCATTGATTTTACGAAGGTCGTGGAGGAGTCTCCATTTGTCCGTTCCAGGTTTTGGTAGTACGAAGACTGGAGAGTTCCATGGACTGGTGGTCTCGACGATGTGACTTTTGGCAAGCTGTTCTTCTACAAGGGTTTGTAGTGCGTGCAGCTTTACTTTAGAAAGGGGCCACTGTTCGATCCAGATCGGGTCATGGCATTTCCAGGTGAGCTGAGGGGTATCTGGTAGTGCGCGTTCCTCAGTGGCCCCAATTAAAAATCCCGACTGGGAATGCGTAAGGAAGCCCCCCATTGGGATAGAACGTCCCTTCCCCAAAGGGTGATGGGGGCCCTTACCACGAACGGGCGGATGGTTGCCAACTTGCCTTCAGGTCCTTCGACAAGGATGTTGTGCTTGCTCCGCATGGACATCGTGGCTCCACCGATACCTGTAATCATACCTGGTACAGGTTGTAGTTCCCAGTTTGCTGGCCATTCTGAGCGAGCAAGAATGGTTATGTCCGCACCCGAGTCCAGCATCCCTAGTCAGTGGACTTTTTCTCCTCTGCAGGATAGGCCACACTCGATGGTAGGCTTATTTGGTCCCAAAACCTGTGCCCACATCACTGTAGGGTTGAGGGGAAGCTGCTCCCTGTGGTTTTTTGGGAGTAGAAAGGCCTGTGCAATTGGAGTACCCTTTGAAAGATAAAAAGGTGAGTCTGTACAACATATTTGAACCAAGATTTCTTGACCTGGGTACACTGTTTGTACTTCTGGAAAAACAAAGATCTCCTCTGGGCCATGAAAAGTGTCACCTATGATTAAAATGTCAAAAGGACCATCTCGTGGCCCATACTTGCCAGTGGGAACACGATAAACATCTTTATTATTAAAGTCAATGGATAAAGCAGTTACCAGCTGACGCCAGGTTCCCGTTTGTATTGCTCCGTATGTTGGGTCCTCTTCATGTGTCCTGGAGTCTCCTGGGATGATGCATGGTTGGTTCGGAAGGGCTTTTGATTTGCTGTCCTCACGCAGGGCCCTACGACCGCATTCCGTAGGGCGTTTCCCGGACGCTGCTGGAAGCGGTGCTGATTCTGGGGTTTTTGGTAGGTGTTACAGGGTATTCTGGTAGGTGATTTATCTGGACAGTCCTTTATAAAATGTCCAAACTCCCCACAATGATAGCAGCGGGACTGATCTTTAGAAGCCACTACTGCAAATGCACCAGAAACTCCTTCTGCAATGCCTTTAGCAACTGCTTGGGCCACTGCATTTTCAGTGGACAAATGACATGTACAGCTTTCTACCATCTGTTCAATGGTGGGTTCTGTATCCAAGGGTAAGGCTCTCAGGATTGTTTTACACTGGTCATTAGCATTACTCATAGCAAGTTTACACAACAGTTCCTTTCTTGCCTCTATGCTCTCTATCTGTTTATCCAGAGCATCTTTAATCCTATCCACAAATTTAATAAAGCTTTCATCTATTCCTTGTTTAATATTAGAGAAGTGTTGGGTAGGAATAGAGTCATCTGGGGTAAGAAGCAAAGAAGTTTTTGCTGCAATAGCCAACTCTTGTAGTGCTGCCTCAGACAAGGTGTCAGCCTGGTCTGAGGGTTTCTGTAAATTCCCTTCTCCAGCCAGCTGGTCGACTGTGTAATTTGGTCTATTTGGATCCCTAGTGTAGCTGTCTGATAGTGTTTTTAATTGTCTTTTCCAATGCCTTTCCCATAGCATATATTCTGCTGGGGAGAGAAGGCAGTGGACAATGTTTTTAATATCATGTGGTATTAAAACATGTGTTGAGAAGATAGCTTCTAGGAAATTTTTAAAAATATGTGAGCTCCGTCCATGCTCTTTAGCTACTTTTCTAAGTTCAAAGAGCTCTTTATTTTTATTTGGTTCCCAGGTAGCTTTAGTGGATGCACCACCCCTTCTGCCTTTAATGTATGTTACAGGGAAGGCAGAAATCCTCTGTGCCAATTCCCAGTCTCCAGCCCATGTTGCTTCCAATTTAATTACAGCCCATGGATCTATATCATCATTGGAATCAGACTCGCTACCACTAGTGTCCGAGGAGTGAGAGGGAACGTCATGCTTTTTCTGGCATTTTTTAATGGAGTTTTGGGAAATAGAGGCGCACTGCAAGTTTTGGCTAGAGGGGGGTAGCAGCAGGTTTGGAATTACATTGGTACAGGTTATGCAATGCATGGGTGCGTGGCGGGCGGCGAGTGGACCCAAGCTGCCGTCCGAGAAGCTGGGGGGGTTGGAGTTTTCCTGCAGGGTCTGTTGGCAGTGGGGGAGCGGGGGGAGGGAGGGAGGGAGGGGGGTGGGGTTGACAGAAGCCGTTTCAGGCACAGCACAGCTGGGGTAGGGCAGGGATTCCTCGCTGATCGTTATCGCATTTGTTATCACGTTCCCTGCAGGGGGAGAGGTGGCCCCAGGGGGAATGGGTGGAGGGGGAGGCGGTGCAGGGGGTTTGGGGGGTGGGGGCCGCGCAGAGGGAGTGGGAGGAAACGGCGCAGGGGCTGTGGAGGGGAGCCGCGCGGACGGGGGGGGGAGGGGCCGCGCGTCTCCTGTGCCCGAGCGATTGGCTAAGGGTGTAACAGCAGTTTCAGAGGGAGATAGAGGGCAATTAGCATTTGAAAGGGTAGGAATGTTTTCAGTCGGGGAAGTTTTTTTCTGATTCATATTTTCTACAGCTTTAGTAATAACATGAAAGATTGGCAAAAACCGCGTTGGTGAGAAATCAGAGTTAATCTGAGAAATATAGATCTTAGTCCCGACTTCATCCCAAAAAGAATCAGAAGTAATAGAGTTCATATGTACGTCAGGGAAATGAGATTTTAGCCACTTCGCAAAGTCCTTAAGTTTAGCTTTTGAGATGTTGCGATTAGATAGATTAGGGTTAGCTATGCAAAGAAGTTGCAGATATAATTCTCTCTTGTTCTGGGATTGCTTTAATTTACTGAATTTCGATCCCATGATGTTAGTTCCCGTACCCCAAACGGCAGTAAAAAAGAAAAAAAAAAAGAAAAAAAATAAAATCCCAAAAGACCCAAGATTAAAAGAAATATGCGTGCAGAAAGGCTGTTTTATACTTACATCACGTTCTCAGCCAAATGGGTCAACTGCCGATAGCTGGTCTGCCTTGTCCGAACTCCTCGGGAAGAACTTTCCCAGATATCAGGTGTGAGGGTCGTTCAGACGTCTCTTCAGATAGCGCCTGCTAGAACGAAGGTGCCCGTCCTCCGATGGAAGCAACTAACCGAAGGCAGTCAAATTTTGCTCTCTGAAGTACCAGAAGTTCTTCAATACTAAAGTTCGGTGTGCCACTTGTTTAATTAGGCTTTTTAGCCTTAGGCAAACTTAGCAAGCAATATGCTGTGAATTCAGCTCAGCAGTGTGATAGCTCTTTGCAGTGAATACCAGCCCTTAGCAGTGTTTCAGCTCTTAGCTTGCTAAGTGCCCAGGCAGACACAGGGAGAGAGAGGAGAAGGCGTGTGCGGTTCCTTAGATGATGTCCTTTATTTCGGCATCCTCTTCGAAGGGTAACAGTGACAGCTCTTCTGACTTAACAGGGCAATATTCGGGGTTTATATAGGGTAGAGGGGTTTTGAAAAGTGGACCAATGGGAGAGTTAAGGTACAATTTGGCCTATAGTCTTACAGAGAGATAAGAGGGGTCCAAAGGCGCCAAGGGGCTTCTTTTTGGCCACTCATCGTGACTTGCATTTTCTTATCTCAGGCTACAGACCTCCAGGGAGGCCTCTCAGCCTCCGAAGCTGCAACAGGGGGATTGCATTTTTATTTTTGTACTTCCAAAAAAATTTCCATTTATAAGAGCATTGTGAAGATTTTCTTTAAAATTTACAAGTTTAAGATGGTAGTGCTTGTGTGAACTTTAAAATGAATGCTAGTGATGTTCCTTGTCCATGGGTTTGGTTTATAGGAAAAGATGTTGCCATGAAATAAACAGGGCAGAAGATTTTTCTCCTTTTAAAAGCCTTTATTAGGATCAGCTCAAGGGTGGGGCCCCAACGGGTTGCGTGCATGCTGCCGCTGCGCCCAGAAGTGACTCGGAGGAGGAGGTGTGCAGCACCTTTGTCCGCTGGAGTGCAGGCAGAGCCAGGACTTCCATCCTCACAGGAGCTCCCGAAGGCTTGGTTGGCTCTGAAAGTCTAGGGGTTCCTCTCTGGGCAATGTCTTTGAGAGTTAGGGTGAGGGGGTGAAAAACGCTCAACCTTAGGAGGGGGTAGTCTTACTCTTTGCATGGTCTATCCATGTGTTTTGGTGGTTCGGTCTAATAAAGTTTTTCTACTTTCAGAGCAGTCTTTGCTTGATTTTCCTCCCAGCTGGCACTACTGTCACCTTTATTTGCATGTCTGCTGTTCTTCTCTGGTCTTTGGTTGCTATGTTGAGGAAGGGACGGGGCTCGAAGTTGGGGCTCAAGGACGCAACAAAGGAGGTGAATAGCATGGTGATTAACGGGGGGGGGGAACATTTAACAAGGAGCATTGAACTAACTAGAGGCTTCATTTGCAACAAAATTGCTTTGGTTTAGGCTTATTTATCTCAATTGAACCACTTGTCCTTTAAAGTCTGATAGAGTTTTTGAGTTTGAGGTGTTTGGCATTAAAAAAACCCAAACTTGTTGGCCTTGTCCTTTGAGTAGCATGGTGTAAACTGTTTCCAGTGGGACAGTTAAAGGCCAAGTAGTTTTGGATATCTGCTGAATAATTCTGTATTGCACCAGAACTAACAATTTTAGAAATAAATCAGTAAAATGCTGAGCAGGCAGGAGTAATTTTAAGGGTCAGATATGCAGAGGTCTTTAGAGAGTTAAACTGCTGTTGGTTGAAAACTGTTTGCATGTCCAATGCAGAAAATTATTGTGGTGCCATGGCCAAAGTCCCTGGATGTTAATCCGTTTTTGTAATGGGTGTGTAAGTGTATTTTGCACTTACAACCCCAAATTCTGCCTTGGTGTACTTTATAGGCATTGATGGGGCTGTTCCTAAGAGATGCATGACCTTTGTTTCACAGGGGACAGTTCAGGATCGGAGGGATATGGAGGCAAATTGTACTGATCTGGAAATGCATAACCCTTTTGGTACAGCAAGGAAGATTCTTGGATCTGATATTCAACTTCCCAGATTGCCTTCAGTGCCACTGAAGGTTACTGCTGTTACAATCTCTGATGGAGACCATTTTGCTTGACTGAAAATGCTTTTCCTTAAAAGCTATGAAAACTGGGACAAGGTGGGGTGAGTGGGACTGAGCAGTGGCTCTATTGAATAATGCTGAATATTCAAAAATGACAACAAAGGGAACTTTGTGGTGGGTTGTTTTTTTAATCAATATCAGTTCTGTTAATGATTTGATTTTGGGGAGATTTTACTTTGCATATCAGATGGAGTCTTAAGGAAGATAGAGACCTATAGTTGTCAGACAAATCTTTCAGCTGCTAAAAAACAAACCTCTGAAGTACTTTGACAGCAGCTAGTCTGCAACTGTAATTGCAAAGTGCTGAAACAGCATTAACTTTTTTAGTGTCTGAACTAAGGGACAACTCTAAATCAACCACCCTTGTCCTTATGTGGAACTTCATCTTGCCAGATGTTAACTGAGAATGTCACACAGCTGGTACAAACAGGTCCAGAAGATTCCTAAAACACCTGGATGATAACTTCATGGTACAGGTACTAAGAGAGATGACTAGGAAAGGTGACCTCCTTGATTTGTTGCTTGTTAACAGAGAGGGGCTTGAGAGTGAAGTGGCAATTGGTGGCCATCTTGGCCACAGCGACCACGAAGCAATCAAGTTTAAAATCTCTGGTGAGAGGAGTAAAAGTGCCAGCAAAACTTCTACCCTGGACATGAAGAGAAGAGACTTCAAGCTGCTCAGGGAGCTAGTGAGTAAGGTGCCCCTGGAAAATGCTTTGGAAGGTGCTGGGGTCCATTGGTGCTGGGGTCCATTAGTGCTGGTCACTTTTTAAGCACCACCTCCTAAGGGCATAGGGTATTCCCAAATGTTGGAAGTCAAGCAAACAAGGCAGAAGGTCGACTTGGCTGGGCAGGGATGATCTTCTGCAGCTAAGGCAAATAAAGAAAGTGTATGGTCAGTAGAAGCATGGACAGGTGATGCAGGAGGAATACAGACATGCTGCTCACCACTGTGGGGAGAAAATTTGTGTGTCTGTTGTGGTTTGACACTGGTCCAACACCAGGCACCCACAAGAGTTGCTTGCTCACCCTCCCTGGCTACAGCTGGGCAGAGGACGGAAAAAGGGGAAAAAAAAATAACCAAGGCTTCATGAGTGAGATGAGGACTGGGAGAAATATTTCAAGGGCAAAGCAGGCTCAACTTAAGTTGCAAAGTGAATTTATTACTAACAGAACCAGAGGAGAATAATGAGAAGTAAAATAAGCTCTTAAAACACCTTTTCCCCCCAGCCCCTCCCTCCTTCCCACCGACAATGCAGGGAGACAGGGCATGGGGGTTTTGGTCAGTTCATCACCAAGATTTTCTTCCACTGCTCTGGGAGAGGAGTCCTTCCCCTGTGGGGCTGTGGGGTACCTCCCACGGGAGACAGTTCTCCATGAACTTCTCCAGCATGGGTCCACTTTCACGAGGAGCAGTCCTACCACATCTGCTGCAACATGAATTCCCCCCACGGGCAGACAGTCCTCCCAAAACTGCTGTGACGTGGGTCTCTCCACAGGGTGCAGTCCTCCAAAGATAGGCTGCTCCAGCCTGGAAGCAAGGGCCCTCTCCACTGGGTCTTCCACTGGATCACAGCTTCCTCCAGGCATCCACCCACTCTGGATGGGCACCTCCCCCACAGGCTGCAGGTGGATCTCTGCATCTCCCGTGGACCCCTGGGCTGCAGGGGGACAGCTGCTTCACCATGGTCATCACCACAGCCTGCAGAGGAATCTCGGCTCCAGCACCTGGAGCACCTCGTCCCCCTCCTTTTCCAATGACCTTGGTGTCACCATGCTGTTTTCCCTCACATGTTTTCACTTCCTCCTCTTCTCTGGCTAGGAAAAAACTGTACCCCCTTTGTTGTGATTTTCTTCTTAAATATGTTATCACAGAGGTGTTACCAACCTCTCATTGGCCCAGCTTTGGCCAGCAGCATGTCCATCTTCAGAACCATCAGGGATTGGCTCTGCCAGACATGGTGGAAGCTTCTAGCAGCTTCTCACAGGAGCCATCTTTGTGGGCCCCCACTACCAAAAACCAGGCTGTGAAAAACCAATACGGTGCCCAAAGATCAATTGGAGTTGAAGCTGCCAGAACTGTGGGGGACAATAAAAACAGTTTTCCTGAATACATTTATAGCAAAAGGCAGTCCAGAAATATCATCGTCCTATTACAGGATGAGGATGGTCACCTCACAAACAGGGACTTGGACAAGGCAGATGTATTTAACACATTTTTTGCCTCTGTCTTCAACGCTGGTGATGGACCAAGGGGGTCCCAGTGCCCTGAGCTGGGGGACCATGGCTGTGAGAATTATAAACTTCCAGTCAACTCTGAACTTGTGCAGGAGCCTCTGCTCCAGCTGGATTCTGATAAGTCTATGGGGCCTGATGAGATTCATCCAAAAGTACTCAAAGAGCTGGCTCATGTCATCAGGATTCCTCTCTCAATGATTTTTGAATGGTCTTGGAAATCTGGAGAGGTCCCAGTTCACTGGAAGCTGGCTAATGGTGTCCCAATTTTCAAGAAGGGCAAGAAGGATGATCCTGAATTCAAAAAGTGTTTGGACAATGCTCTCAGGCACATGGTGTGATTCTTGGGGTTGTCCTGTGCAGGGTCAGGAGTTGGACTCGATCCTTGTGGGTTGCTTCCAACTTAGGCTAATGTTTGATTCCTTTAACTACAAGCAAATGTTTGCTGTTTCATTCAGAACCTGATGCCAGATAAGCCTTTAAATCCTCCAGTTCTTTAAGGGCTCTTATTGGAACCTAAATGGTATGTGAGTAGATGCAGGCAAATCACCAAATGTGAGGGTTTTTTTGTTTTCTTTTGTTCTAGGCTAAAGAAAGTGTTGCATCACTATTAATGCTTAACAAAAATTTTAATGTTTCAGGGCTACCTGAAAGGATGAAACTAGCTTTCCAGTTTTCCTGTGCTACATCAGTGTGGCAGCAGCAGGTTGCAAGACTGGAGAAACTGCATCATTAATGATAACTGCTCTCAGGCATACCAAATGTAGTGTAAACAGAACCGCTTCCGGTTGATACTGTCAAAGTTCATGCTCTGGAAAAGTCCTTTTTCAGCAGCAAAATGTTCTCCATTCTTGGCACCTATGGAAGATACTGCTCTAATGTCTGTGTAAAATTACTCAAAGGATGTGTTTCTGCCATGCAAATCTCAAGCATCCTTACTTTCTGTGTGCTTGTATTGAAAAAAAGTACCATTAGAAGGTTAAAATTTCACTGAAATACAGTACAGGACAAATAAAATAACTTATGAAAAATGAGGGAACAACCAAACCTGCAGAGACCAAGAGCAATGATCCAAGAAGTAAGAACAGGACACTATAAATCAAACTACAAAGCCAAAGAACAACTTTACTTGAACTTTGTGCTCATCAACATAATAAAATACTCACTCATAGGCTGTGATTGCCCCTTATTCACATAAGCCTCTTTCTCAGAGCACGTGTGGTAAAATAAGTGTGCACTGTATCTTTAAACAGAGAGGAGAGAGCAAAAAGACAATGACTATAGCTTTAGGTTGTTACTTATACTGGAAATGCTGATTTTTTTATCATTCAAAGTATATAAGAGTGAGTAGCTGGCATACTGAGGGTGTGCTGGCTTTGTGGATTCACCACCTAGCATCTATCTCTGTGCAGACATGAAATAAACAAATATCTAAACTCTGTGTGTGGATTGGCTTCTTGCATACTGGGTGAAAGAACCCATGTTTGGGACAATACAGACACAGTTTTTTAAAAAATAACAATCTAGCTGTGTCACTATGTAAGTGCATAAATTGGATATGAACACTATTCCCTGTTCTAGGAAGCTTTCATAACTCTTTCTTTGGTTTATGTACTAAATGTTACCTACAAGCAGAAAAGGACAAGAAACAAGCTGGTTTGTTCCCTTATTTGAATCAAGGTAAGGCAAAACTTGTGGGTAGGGCACTATTTAAATCATTCTACTTGTTACCAAGTATGTGTCTTTCAGATGCTGATTTCTGGTAAACTTACTAGGAATAATGCATCTGTGGGCTAATGTGAATACTAGCAAGGCTGTTAGCTTATACTTCTGATTATGAATTAACAGATGCTCATCTACTTTATCACCACTAGAGGCTCCTCCAAAGTCATGCTTTGGATATGTTTCTGTCAGGAAGCAGCTTATGTTTTAAGTAGCATGCAGATGTTTGAATCTTTCAGTGTAATACCTTTTTACAAGCAGTGAAATTTTTAATCAAAGTAATCAGTCATCCTCTTGATAGTATGATTGAACCAGAATCATCAATGTTATAAACGAAAATTCTCCAATTTTTCGGTAAAGAAATTTATTGGAAAATAGCAATATGAAAATCCAAGAAGAGCCACAATCAAAGTCAGTTCCAAACCCGGGAATCGGAACTGGGTGAACCTACGGACAAGGCCTCAATCGCACCAAGTCCCACACGGTTCACACCAGCAGTTTTCTAATGCTGGCTTTTATACAGTTTTCTGGTGAAACTGCAGGTTTTGTTGCTTCCCTTTGTCTTGTTCTGCTCTTCTTGCATATTCATACAGTTCCTTTTCATTATTGTTAGTTCCTTGTACAATGTTCTGGGAAAAGGGTACAGTCTTGATTGGATTTCTTAGGCAGGGCATTGGGATGCAACTCCTTGACGAGCCGAGATGATGTTTATCTGGTATTGATCATCAGGTCCTTGCATCGCCCATCTCTGCCAAAGGCATGCACTTCCCTGTATTCTTCTGTTAATTTGCTCAAATTACTGGAGAAGGATGGCAATGCTTCTGCTCATTCGACTGTGAGCTGATTTATAAAGGGGGTTATAATGAAATACAATTTGTTACAGTAAAATACAGAGTTATTTTGACAAAAAACACGAATTAATCCACGACATATATAACAATCAATCTGAAATAGTTACTGATCACTGACTGATGAACTTTATAGCGATGTTGAGTAGAAGCTTGTATTGTTGCTTGCTAGTAACTGAAAAAAACAAGCATGAAAATATTTGTGATGATGAGTGTGGGTAAATAATCTCCTTTTAACATAAACATATTTTATCCCAGCATAGATAAAGCTATAATTACCAACACAGATTATTTTAGGGATCAGACACTTCCATGTATGTCTGGGGTAGGTTTCCTATGACAGGGCTGTACTTATGCTTTTATTTTCAAAACACTGTCAACTTGCTGCAAACCAATTATTACTGTATTGTAATTTGCTAGATTGTAGGCATCTTGCATCCAGTGCAGTGTGTATGAGATACAGGCTCTGATCAAATGGCCTAGCGACAATAAGTTTTCAAGAAAGAATCTCATCATGGGATCATGGCTAGCATGCAAGTAAGGATGAAATTTCTTCTGTCTGCCATTCCTGGGTTTTGGTAGCTTCAGCTTATTCCATATGCAAGCAAGTTCCATGCTCAGGTCTTGAGTTTTTGCAGATGTGTGGGTGTTATTTTTCCCAAATTTAGTAAGAGATAATCCAGTTCTCAAACTGACCAGGTGGATGCTACAATTTTTTGAGTGGGACATAATGCTGGAGCACTGTACTGGAACTATTGGAGACACAGCATGCATTTTTGTAGATTAAACATCAGTGTAGCCACAGATACTTGCATGTGATGATCATATTATTTAGAAAGTGGAGGAGCTTTTAGATGAGTTTTTGCAGAAAAGCAATATGACTTGTTTTTAGGGAGGCTTAAAAATAAGAAGGTGCAGTGTGACTACTGGCATACACATGAGGACCCATCTGAAGGTTATTTATTATCCCTTTCTCTATTCAGTTAATATTCTTAAACTTCAAGACCTTAAAAAGGTGGGGTGAAGCTGAAAAATAAGTTATTCATAATTCACCATGTTATAAATGAATCAGCCAATTTAATGATTAAAGGAATTTATTTAAAAAATCAAAGTAAATTTGGGGGAAAAAAAGCTACAATCAAAACAGCGCCCAGTTGGGCGATCGGTGCTGGGTGAACCGGGTTCGGACTATACAGCTCCATAACCCTTGCAGTTCACAAGGTATTGCTTTCACAGGGTCTTTTTTATACTATTTTCAGAATTTGCGGGATACCGGGGGTCTTCCTGCTTCTTCTCGTTGGTCTTGTCCCTTTTTCACATATTAATGCATGTTCTTTCTTGTGGCAATTTCTGAGTTTTTCCCGGATAGGAATACTCTTATTGCTGGAATCCTGTTAGACGTAATCCCCTCAAATATCTTGTTCTGGAGAGGAATATTCATTAATGCATATTTTTGGGGTTTCACCAGATGGGATAATCCTCCAGAATATCCATCTTTTGAGACAGGAATTCATCCCGTGCATATTGCTCTTTCCTGTCACTTGATTTCTAATTTAAAAGATACTGTATTTTTAGTCCTTAGCACAAATTTATTCTAAATCATATATTACAACCAGAAGGTAGATACTAGAAGGGTCTAAGTAGAACGTGATGCCTCAGTAGAAAAATTGCTTTGTCTTTAAGTTCTCTACTTTTTTTTCTTCAAGTATCTTTATTTGCTCTCCAGTTCTTGTAGCAATGGAGACAGGAACTATCTTGCTTGTTCGGAATAGAATCAAGTTTATTACCAGCATAAAAGGCCTAATATACTGTAAGACTATTTAAAGATTTATACTGTGCTAAAAATACACTGGCTAAAATTATACTTGTTATCATTTTTGTAAACCAAAACAAACACACATTGGCCGCATGCCACCTCCTGTGTTGCTGTTCACGTGTACCCTTGACCAATTAACACTCCAATCAGGCACAGTTCATGCGAAGCTCACATAACTTGTTTTTGTCTTCATGCTGTTGCCTTGGGAAGGCTAACCGGAAACAGAGGCTAGGCAAAACTAGAGAATAAAATCAGGATTTATTAAAAGGTCCCCAGAATCCACCCTGGGCATTACAGAAGCCTATGCAAGGCTGCACCCAGGGTAGGCTGCAAGTGGTAGCAAAGATGGCTCCACAGTCATGAGATTTTTCCATTTTATAAGTTTAGGTCTATTTGCATATTGGGGTCCAATTGTCCAATTACGGCCCCAGGCCATGAAGTCCCATCCTTCTTGTTCCACCCCTCAGTCCATCGTTGTTTGTGTTCTTGGGCTGAAAGTTGTCCTTGGTCTTCCAGCAGAAATGGATTTGTTTTGTCTACCTGCTCCGTAGAGGGAGCTTAGTACAGTTCCTAATATGAGGCTTCATCCCTAGGTAGCACAGAATCTGAAAATATAAAAGCTAAGGCATCAATTCCCCCCTTTAGAGGCTTGACAAGGTCTTTTCTTTGTCAAGTCTCTACTCTAAATATCTATTAGTAGAAGGTATTTAAGAACAAATAAGTATTTAACAATAATCAACAGCTAACAATAATAAATTTCAGACTATGATAAAAGTCTAATAATCTACTAACAGTAAACATATATAATAAAAGATAAATATCCAACAATAATAATAAACACCAGTAATCGACTTTTAACAGTAGGAGTGTCCAGTAAACTATTTGTGCTGGTTTGAAAGCAAAACCAGTGAGAGACTCCAAATCAGAAACACAATTTAATAAGAGGAAAAGAAAAGAAGTAACATAAAGTAAAATAAAATAAATGCAATAGTACAAAAAAAACCACTGACAGAGTCAGAATACAACCTGACACCCTGTTAGGGTGGTAGTAGCAGTCCAGATGAAATGGTCTTGTCAAAGCAGTGATCCTGTAGAAAGGCCTGATAGCTCTTGTCCTCTGGGAGTCCAGTGGGTAAAAGCTGCCTGTGCTGTCCCAAACCCCGGATTATATCCAGGTGGGAATGCTTGGCTCCTCCCCCTGGGTGGAGCATCTCACAATGGGATGATATCATTCTATGAGTCATGCAGTGGGTCCTTGATGGCCCATTAAACAGAGATAGCTCCCAGAGGGGGTTATCTATGAGTCATGCAGCAAGGCATTGATGGGCCCATTAACAGCTGATAAGGGAAACACTGCCCCACCTGGTTTCAACAGCTCATGAAGATGGTGATAGAATACATACTTTGGGCACAACTTACATTGTAACCTAGGACAGTATTATACTGAGGCGAATAATGATTATCATGTGCAGTTCTACAGACACAAAGGAGAAATCATTTAAGGCATGGTTTTATCTGGATCAGTCTCTGTATTCACAGTTTTTTTGGGAGCAGAAGCTTTCTTAACTCTAGAATAGTGAATCCAGGGTCCTTTGCCGGCAAGTTTGACTGCAGTGAGAGTGGTCAGCAGGACTTGGAATGGTCCTCTCCATCTGGCTTGTAGAGGATCACTGTCCCACCATTTAACATAGACCCAGTCTCCAGGCTGAAAGGGATGTGTAGTCGTGTTGAGCCCTCTGGGTCTGGACAGCACGATGTAAGCCTGGAGCTTCTGCAAAGTAGAACCTAACGCCATTAGATATCTCTGTAAATCAAGTTTCCCTTTCATGTGAATCTCACCTGGAATATGTGGGATCTGATATGGTCTGCTATATAGTATTTCATAGGGACTGATGTTATCTCTGCTTTGGTTGTATGCGAATTCTCAGTAAAGCTATGGGCAACGCTTGAACCCATGTCATTGAGGTTTCTTGACAAATCTTGCTAATTTGCGTTTTGAGTGTCCTATTCATACGTTTGACTCTACTACTGGCTTGGGGTCTATAGGGTGTATGCAGATCCCAAGTAATTCCTAAAGTCCGGCTAACCACCTTAACCACTGTTGCAACAAAGTGTGGTCCCCTATCTGATGATATTCCCAAGGGAACCCTGAACCGTGGAATTATGTGGTTGAGCAAGACTTTCACCACTTCCTTGGCTGTGTTAGTGCGACAGGGGTAAGCTTCTGGCCATCCGCTGAAGGTTTCAACCAACACCAGTATATACTTATATCCCTCCCTGTGTGGTAACTCCGCAAAATCTACTTGCCAGTAATCTCCAGGGAGATCCCCTGCCTTTGATACTCCTAATACAACCCTTTTCCTTTTTCTGGATTATTTTTCCAGCAGGTTTCGCACTTGCTCACTACTGACTGTATAATATCAGTCATTCCCTTTCCTATTACTGCCTTTTTCAGATGTTTCAGAAGGTTTTCGATCCCAAAATGTGTTTTTTCATGCTCTTTTTGAGCCAATTCTTGCAGGATCAGGGGTTGGGTTACAACCTGATTTGCTGGTGTAACGGGCCACCCGCTCTCTGTGATCTCAGCTTTAAGTAACTTGATTAGTTTGTGGTCTGCTTGGTCGTATCTTCGGATGAACTTTGATAAATCAATCTCTTTTTGTGGGATTATGGCCAAAATGCCTTTTTCTGCAACCCCTTTTGCCACTTAATCAGCAAGGCGGTTTCCCAATTCTGGAGTGGTTTTCCCTTTCTGGTGGCCTCTACAATGCATGATAGCTATTTCTGCAGGCTTTTTAATGCTCTCTAAGAAGGCAAGTATTTGTTCAGCATGTTTGATCTGATTACCTTGAGCATTCAGAAGTCCTCTCTCTTTCCAGATGGCTCCATGGGCGTGGACAACACTAAATGCATACTTCGAGTCGGTCCAGATATTTACCTTTTCCCCTTCGCTCAGGTCTAGGGCTCTCATTAGCGCTATCAATTCAGCTTTCTGTGATGACACATCTGCTGGCAGGGCCTTTGCCTCGATCACCTTATCCTGCCTGGTTACTGCATAACCTGTCATCCTTTTCCCATTTTTCATAAAGCTGCTCCCATCCATAAAAAGCTCCCAGTCGGGGTTTTCCAGGGGCACCTCTTTCAGATCAAGTCAGCTGGAATAGACCTCTCGATTGTCTGCAAACAGTGATGTTCAGGTTCATTGTCAATCAGGGTGGAAGACGGAAACATGGCAGGGTTAGCAACAGAAGTTGTTTTCAGGGTAACATCATCCTGTTCTAATAGCAGTGCTTGATATTTAAGCATCCGGTTACCAGATAGCCAATGTCCCCCCTTTTGCTCTAGTACAGCTGCTACAGCATGGGGCACATATACTACCACGCGTCGTCCCAGGGTGAGCTTTCGAGCTTCCTGGATCAGGAGGACAGTAGCTGCCACGGCCTTCAGGCATCCTGGCCAGCCCTGGGCAACACTTTCCAGCTGTTTGGAAAAATAGGCCACAGCCCTCTGTTGATTCTCAAGGCGTTGCGCTAATACCCCCAATGCCATTTTCTGTCTCTCATATGTAAAAAGTTCAAAATACTTAGTCAAGTCTGGCAGCCCTAGTGCCAGGGCTGACATTAGGGAGTGTTTTAGCTGTTTAAATGATGCTCTAGTGCTTTCAGTCCATATGATAAATCCTTTTTCAGCTATTTTCAATGCTCTATACAGGGGTTTTACTAGCAGTCCATAATTGGCTATCCACAAATGGCACCAACCTACCATTCCCAGGAAAGCTTGCATCTCTCTCACAGTATGGGGCTCAGGGAGTCGACAGATGGCTTCCTTCCATTCTTTGCTGAGCTGTCGGTGTCCACGGAAGATTTCAAACCCCAAGTAAACTACTGCTTCTTTAGCGATCTGTGCTTTGTTCTTAGAAACTTTATACCCACTCAGTCCTAAGAAGTTTAATAAACTTACGGTAAGCCGTATGCAATTGTCCTTAGTTTTGGTTGCAATCAGGATGTCATCCACATATTGAAGAATAACTCCTTCTGGCTCAGGCTCTCGTCTTCTCTAGTCTTCTAATGCTTTTGCCAGCTGGTTTCTAAATATTGTGGGACTGTTGTGGAACCCTTGGGGAAGAACTGTCCAAGTGAGCTGAGTTTTCTTTCCTGTCTCAGGATGTTGCCACTCAAAAGCAAAGAGCTCCTGGCTGCTTTTATGCACAGGAATGCAGGAAAAGGCATCTTTCAGATCTACAACTGAAAACCACCTAATTCGTCTGTCAGTGTAGTCAAAAGGGTGTAAGGATTGGCAACCACTGGGTGTATGTCTTCAGTAATTTTGTTAATTGCTCGTAAATCTTGTACTAATCGATAACTTTTACTGTCTGCTTTCTTAACAGCTAAAATTGGGGTGTTGAACTTGGACTCACATGGTACTAATAGACTATGTTGCAGGAATTTTTTAATTACAGGTGCCAATCCCTTGCGGCTCTCTAGTTTCAAAGGGTACTGTTTTGGCCTTACCGGTGTGGCTCCTGGTTTAAGTGCAATACTCACTGGTTCTGCTCATTTGGATCTTCTTGGGATATCACTGGCCCATACTATGGGATTTACCACATTTTCAACTTCAGCAGGGATTTCATCAAATTTTTCTTGTACAAAAAGTACAGCAACTTGGACAAATTTAGATTCAGGAATTACAACCTGTACTCCCTTTCTTTCTTTAAATTTGATTTCTACTTCTAATTTCTCTAACAAATCTTTACCTAGCAATGGTTTGGGGGAGTTAGGCATATAAAGAAATTGATGGGTTACCCAGTGCTTCTCTAGCTTAAAATTTTAAGGTTGAAAGAAAGGCCGTGTTTCGGTTACTCCGGTGGCCTCAACTACTTGTACGGTATCATGACTCAATTTCTCTTCCAAAGCATTCAACACAGAATAAGTAGCTCCAGTATCTATTAGAAATTCAATGTCCTCTTTCCCCAGCTTAGCTACAACCAAAGGTTCTGCTGGGGAAGAAGCCTTCGGTCCCCGTCACTCAGAATCTGAGTCACTTGACTCTTGCACCACGGGAAGCTGGGGGACAGGATTTTTCTTTCAGAGCTGGGCATTCCTTTTTCTTATGGCCCATTTTCTTACAGTAGGAACACTGATCCCTGTCTATAGGGGAGGTTTTCTTAGATGACTTTTCTTGAGTTGCTTTCTTACTAGGTTGGGATTTAACCTTCTCAATTGAACCTCTATCTCGAAACACCTTCTAGGCAACCTCTAGCAGCTTATCTATGTCTCGAACACCCTCTATCTTTTGCAATTTTCTCTGTATATCATTCAAAGCTTGACCTATGAACAAAAGCACTAGATGGGCTTTTCTGTTTTTTGATTCCGGATCTAAATCTGTATATTTGATGGCAGTTTCTCTTAACCTGTTTAAAAAATCAGTGGGTGATTCATCATAGTTTTGCTTTACTTCATAAATCTTTGACCAATTTATAGCTTTAGGGACCCCGTGTTTTAGTCCATTAACTACTAGGTTTTGATATCGTTTCAACCTTGCCAATTGTTCTGGTGTATTTGGATCCCATCCTGGATCTTCAAGGGGGTATATCTGTGGGACAGTGCCTTGGAGTAATCCATTTGCAATGCTTGCCTCGACTGAGGTAATGATGGCTTTGTTAACCATTCTTCTCTCTGTAGAGTCAAGTAACGTGTCTAACATAGAGTTCAAATCAGCCCAGTCAGGGTTTTGTGAGTTAATTGCCCGTTCTACTAACATTGCTACTTTATCTGGGTTCTCTTTGTATTTCCTTTGTGTAGCTTTCTACTGCTCTAACTCGATAAGGGTGTATGGGACCTTCACATACATTGGTCCCTGGTTGCCAACAGCTTGCCTCAGTGGAGTTTGCAAAACTGGTTCTCATCTCTTTGCCCTGGTCTGTTTAGCAATTGGGCTACGTTCTCTAATGGCCCGTCTAGCTTTTTTACCTCTTCTTCGCCTGCCCAAAATCTGCCCGATCTCATCCTCTTCCTCTGTATCTATCTCATCTTCCTCTCCGGTGCTGACTCGGTTGTTTTTGTTGTAGCATATAGTCTGTTCTGCCTGTTCCCGATCTCAGGAAGGGCCAAACAGGATTTGCAGCACCACTGCCTCTGAGCTGTCTGCCTGTGCCCCTCAATGACATCATCTGAAGGCAGCTCCCTGGCGTTCAGGGTTGCTATGGAAACTTACAGGCCTGGGAGCAGAGGGATAATCACTCCTCCCAAAGGAGGTTGTTTCTCCGCCCCATTTACAGCAGGCTTTTTCTCCGGGCACCTCCTCTAGAGGCAGAGCTGTGGGCTGCAAAAGCTGGCTGTCCCTTCTCCCTTTCCCCTCTTTTTTCACTGGGGGGGGGCTGTCAGGGGCACATCCCCCCCCGCCCCCCCTTTCTCGGATGGTGATGGGAGGGACCCTGCTGGGGACAGGGGCAGGGGCAGCCCAACCGGGGGCGGCAGCAGCTGTGGCCCTGCCATTTCGACCAGGGGCTGTGATGGGAGTGAGGGACCCATCCCCATCAGGGGTGGTGGTGGTGGTGGTGGCTAGAGCCTATCTCTTTCTGCTTGCTGTACGGCAGGTGGGGCCGGGGGTGGCGGAGCCGGAACTGTCATCAGCAGGGGCGGGATCAGGGGCGGAGGGCCCTCCCTCAACCCCACCTCCAGGGGTGGTGCCGGCGGGGCTAGGGGCAGCGCTGGTGGGGGTGCAGCAGCCCCTCCTGGACCCAGGCCCACTCTCAGATCAGGGGCGACAAAGTCAAATTCTGCCTCTTCCTTGATTTTATATTCACTATTCCACATTAACTCATCGTCTTTCTTACTTTTCCCCTCTTTTTTCTTTAAGACCAGTATATGGTCCTTTTTCTCCGGCTTCTGGTGAGAAGCTATTATAATGAACAGACGGGCATATTCTAGTTCATCAAAATATCAATCTTCACGTATGCGAGAAATTAAACTATATATCAGTTTCTTACCGAGACTTCTGAATTCAGGCTACTTCTGGTCATTATCTAGTTCATAGGTTGGCCACATATGCTTTGAAAGTCTTATAAGTTTAGATCTATGGAATAAGGAATCGCCTCCTGTTATATCAGTCCAGCTTCTCAAGACTAATGCTAGGGGGCTATCTCTTGGGATGTTATCATTGCAACCCTTACAGGAAAATGCACACCCCATACCTTATCAACTATGACTGAAAAGAGAGTGAGAAAAAAGAAGCGAGGATGGGATTCAACTCCTGCTCTTCAGAGTTTGAGTGGGATTCCCTCTCCCCCTTACCGCTGGCACCACGCCAGCAGCCCTGCCAAGATCTAAAAGCAGAGGATCCTTCCCCCACTCCACCGCTGGCACAACACTAGCAGCACTACCGAGATTCTAGAGCAGGGGATTCCCCCCCCCCCCCCCCCCGCTAGCTTCACGCTAACAGCAATGCAATCTAGCCCCCACCTGACTCAGGTGCTGAACAGAATACCTTTTATTCAATTACTCATGTGCCTCTGTCAGGTCCTCGGAGCTTTGGATTCTTGAGCTCCGACACCTCTTGGGCCACAGCAGGGATTGTCCCCTCTCAAAATAAGTCGGGGTGTTCTCCTGGTCCAGGGGGGTTTTCCAGATGCCTCACTGTCCCGGCGGAGTCGCCAGAAACTGTTGCCTTGGGAAGGGTAACCTGAAACAGAGGCTAGGCAAAACTAGAGAATAAAATCAGGATTTATTAAAAAGTCTCCAGGATCCACCCTGGGCATTACAGAAGCCTATGCAATGCTGCACCCAGGGTGGGCTGCAAGCGGTAACAAAGATGGCTCCACAGTCACAAGATTTTTCCATTTTATAAGTTTAAGTCCATTTGCATATTGGGGTCCAATTGTCTAATTACGGCCCCAGGCCACAAGGTCCCATCCTTCTTGTTCCACCCCTCAGTCCATCGTTGTTTGTGTTCTTGGGCTGAAAGTTGTCCTTGGTCTTCCAGCAGAAATAGATTTGTTTTGTCTAACTGCTCCGTAGAAGGAGCTTAGTACAGTTCCTAATTACAAGGCTACATCCCTAGGTAGCACAGAATCTGAAAATATAAAAGCTAAGGCATCACTGAGAAGGGTGAAGTTGTGTAACACTAAAGCACTGTATTATGGTTTACACTTACAATGCTATAAATATTCCTTTTCTCTTGCTGCTTATTAAAGAGGCAACTGCATCAAGCCCTGCCCTGGTTTTTTTTTAGTGTGTGACTGCCTGTCCCTTGAGGAGAGCTTTCCTCTTGCATCCAGCTTTGCCTGCATACAAAGAGAATCAAGTCATTCACTGACTTATGAATGGTGCTTGTTTAAAGAATTGTCTAAAAATAGTTAAAACAGGCTGAAAGAAAGGGTGTTCTTATATCGAGCTAGCTTGGATGTCACTTAGATTCAAATGATATGGCTTGCTTCACTGAACAATAAAGCAATCTGCTGTGTTTTTGTAAGTATGCAAATGGGAGAATGAATAAGCAAGTTCACTCTGCTAAGTCTCATGCAAAATGCTGTGAAACTGACATACTTTGGTCATGATTACTTGAATTTGAGCAATCTAAACTTGAGAAATGACTTTGATAAATCCAAAGTATATCATACTGTCTCATGCTCAACCATCCCATAGACATACCAGGGTGTAAATCTGCTTCAAGGAAGTAAAGTACTTATCCAGGTAATGAAAGTTCAAAATATAAGACTGAACAGGATGCTGAAGATGTTGTAGACTAATGCAGTTCCCAGTGAAAGAGACAATCTTTTGGACCCTGGAGCCTGGCAAGTGGAAGTAGGTGCCCAGGATATCAATCTTGTACACACATAACTGGAGGACTTCCACACATGCTGCCAGAGATGTGAGTAATGTAACATGATACTTTGAATAAGCAGCCTCAAATCTTCCTGCCACTGCTCCAGCAAAATTCTTTTTGTAAATAGAAAGAGTTGGAAAATTGCTTTTTCAGAAGTGGGCACAATCAGTTTCTAGAACAGCTGCACTAGTGTTGGAGCTTTATCAATTCAGGTACCAGCATCCTCAGTTATATCTTCAGTAGGACTATTTCAAGTACCAGCTTCTCCTCTACAGCAGACCTAAGAGCAGATGTATGATTTGGAGTAAACTTTAGGTGCAATGTTGCGTAGTGTCTTTGCCTCCTTCAACAAGTATTAGACACTAAAGGGAGACTTAGGTTTCACACAGTTCACAGAATCACAGAATCACTAGGTTGGAAGAGACCTTCAAGATCATCGAGTATAAACCATGCCTTAACACCTCAACTAAACCATGGCACCGAGTGGCACATCCAATCTTTTTTTAAACACATCCAGGGATGGTGACTCCATCACCTCCCCGGGTTGACAATTCCAGTACTTTATCACTCTTTCCAAAAACACATTTTCCTAATATCCAACCTATATTTCTCTTGGTGAAGTTGAAGTTGTTATTCCTATTTTGCCCAAAAGAGGAAGTCGGTGTGTTTGTTCAGGTATAAATGAGAACAGTCTCATCTGTTTCTGCCTGAAAAATAGTCATACTATCTAATCTCTCTGCATAACACACACCCAGTGAACCTGACTACGAGCTATACAACTCATATACAGTCTGTGGGCAGCCACATGTTAGCCTAATATAGGTGGGTGCTCCTGTAATCTGCTTGTTTGCCTGAGCTCTGAGGGTTTTGACCTGAAGTGTCGAGGTCGGGGATAGACGGAGAGATGACATGACACCAGAAGTTCATGTGGCAGAGAGATTTTAATGGTGTGCACAGCTCTTATATAGGCTTTTCAAACGACTCCACATTCGAACCTTATTTGCTATGATTTGGTTACCACCCAGCTCACTGACCAATAGCTACCTGCTTACATTTTTGTCAGGGGATGGCTGGCATCTGCCCTCTGTAGCAAAATCCCTCCTCCTCTCAGTGCGGCCCACAGTCCAGCTGGTTCCATCATAGTTCTCCCTTTCTGTTTCCAAAATATAAAAGCCGTGTTTATCATCCCTCTGCAGGGCCCCTTGCAGAAAGGACAACAAACACAGTACAAGGAGAATGAAATTCTTCACTAAACTCGACAAGCCTAATCTTTCTAGCTATTGGTGTGTCCCATCAAAATCTTTATGATCATGTCCAGGAGCTATCAAAGGCACAATTTTACTGGGTGGCAGGCCACAGGCTAATTACTTAAAACTTACAACTTACAACTTGAACGTTACAAACAAACTTAAAAACTATCAGAGGTAACATTTAAAGCTATCAGAGGTAGCATTTCCTTTTGCTAGTAATGTCCTTAAAGTGTCCAACTCTTGAGGTCCAGGTGAAGTCACAGATGCGTTGTCATTCCAAAGGTCTCAGATTTCCATCCAACTGGTGCAGAGGGTTGTTCTGGTCACTGTTCTACGGCATCTGCTGAGGGACCATCAGGGAGGCATTGTTGGTTGCGGTCCAGAGCAGAGCATAGAGCAAGTCGCACACACCAAGCAGGTACCCATTGAATACCAGCATCTGTGGAAATACAGGCATACCTGCACCCCCAAGTGACAAGGTCCCAAGGGCCTTCCCATTTGTTAGTAATGAGGTCCCTTAACAATACCTTAGGTTTAGGTAACTGGACTTCACTAGATGACTGTAATGACAAGAATTGATTTAAGATGACAGGGGTTTGGGAGTTTTGTGATATTGTTAGATGGTTTAAAGTGTACCGGGCTTTGGCCACCCTGTTCTGCAGGGTTTCACCACACATTCCCTCTTTCTGTTTTTCAAGGACATGCTTTTAAGTGCCATATGCACGTTCAACAATTGCTTGTCCTGTAGGAGAATGAGGAATACCTGTGTGGTGTGATAGACTCCAGAGCTGTAAAAACTGTCGAGTGTTCTGTGATATGTATGCAGGACCATTATCAGTTTTTACAGTGTGGGGGATGTCTAGGACAGCAAAGGCTAGTCACCAATGTTCAATGGCATTACAACTTCTTTTTCCAGTGTGAACTGAGGCCCATATGGCAGATGAAAAAGTGTCTATTGAAACATGCACATATTTTAAGCGACTGAATTTCAAAATGTGTGTGACATCTGTCTGCGAAACTTGTAAGGCTCGCAGACCATGGGGGTTAACCCCCATCTGCAGTGGTGCAGTGTGGCCTTGACAATCAGCACAAGTGTTAACAATATTGCATGCTTCTGTATTTGTTAACAAGAATTGTCATTGTAGAGCTCAAACACCTTGATGGAAAAAGGCATGTGATATTCTTGCTTGTGCTAGCATATCTGGCTGTGGCACTGTCCAGGCAAGGCTGGCTAGCCAATCAGCCTGAGCATTTGTCCTAGGTTACAATGTAAGTTGTGCCCAAAGTATGTATTCTATCCCCATCTTCATGAGCTGTTGAAACTAGGTAGGGCAGTGTTTCCCTTATCTTCTGTTAATGCATTGCTGCATGACTCATAGATAACTCCCTCTAGGAGCTATCTCTGTTTAATGGGCCATCAAGGACCCACTGCGTGACTCATAGAATGATATCATCCCATTGTGAGATGCTCCACCCCGGGGGAGGAGCCAAGCATTCCCACCTGGATATAATCCGGGGTTTGGGACAGCACAGGCAACTTTTACCCACTGGACTCCCAGAGGACAAGAGCTACCAGGCCTTTCTACAGGATCACTGCTTTGACAAGACCATTTCATCTGGACTGCTACTACCACCCTAACAGGGTGTCAGGTTGTATTCTGACTCTGTCAGTGTTTTTTTTGTACTATTGTATTTATTTTATTTTACTTTATTTTACTTCTTTTCTTTTCCTCTTATTAAATTGTGTTTCTGACTTGGAGTCTCTCACTAGTTTTGCTTTCAAACCAGCACAGCATTACCTTCTGCAATAAAGCCTGGCAAGTTTGTATGACTCCAAATATGCAAAAGGTAGTAAGGACATGTTCTGGCTTGGATTGCATGCCACAAAATTTTTAACAATTCAAATAGTGCAGCATTATCAATTTCTTTTAGCAGTGCTTGGTCCAATCTTTGTGTGATGTCTACAACATAGGCGGAATCGGTCACAATATTTTAAAAGAACATGAGGAAAACGTTGAAAAGCCATGGTTACCGCACATAATTCAAGTAGCTGAGGTGATCCACTATCGTGACCTTCTAGTGTTTGCCACCCCTTATCATCTTTCCAGGTCACAATGGCTTTTCCTGTTTTCCCAGACCCATCAGTGAAAACTGTGAGACCTTTCAGGGGTGTGCGCTGGTTCAGTGGTTTCAGGGATAACACAGTGGTCTCACTTAATCACAACAATTTGTGACTGGGTGATAGGTAATTTTCCCTGCATAGTTTTGCAAAGCACTTTGTAGTGGTGTGCTATTTGTAAAGCACCTTTCAAAGTATTCCTGTTGTACTGGTATAACAATTTTTGAGGGGTCTCTAGCTTTTAACTGCAAACACCTTAGATGGCATTTGATAATTAGCTGTGCAATTAGTTCAAAAATAGTAGGTGCTGTCTTTTTAGGTTGGTGGGGCAAAAAGATCCATTCTAGGATATGTAGTGGATCAGACCACTGTGTGTCCCATTGACCAATAATTCCTATAGGATGCAAAGCAAAAATGACCATAAACACTGTAATACAAACTTCAGGACATATCCAGTAAACTTGTCTGTTCATTATGGCCCGCTCTACTGTTTCAAGAGCAGTTTTTGCCTCTGGAGTTAATTCTCTCAGAGAGGTTACCTCAGGATCACCTTTGAGAATATTGAACAGGGGTGATAACTGTGGAGTGATTAACCCTAAATAGGGTCTTACCCAGTTTATGATACCCAAAAGTTTTTGTGCATCATTCAAGGTTTGAACTTTGGTTGAAAATTTAATTGTTTGCAGTTGTATTGTTTGATCTAATATTTTAACTCCCAGGTACTTCCATGGGGGCTGCTGTTCGACCTTTTCTGGTGCGGCTTGCAGCCCAAACTCTTGTAGTGTTTGTATCAATTTTGGCTGAATCTGCACAAGGCCTTCTTTTTTTCAGGTTGCTATCAATATGTCATCCATATAATGGTAACAGTATGCTCCTGGGAATTGCTCCCTCACTATGGAGAGTGCCTGTGCAACATACCATTGGCAAATGGTTGGGCTGTTTTCCATACCCTGTGGTAGCACTTTCTATTGGTATCACTTGACTGTCACTGTATTATTGATGGAAGGCACTGTGAATGCAAACTTTGGGATATCTTCAGAATGCAAAGGAATAATAAAAAACCAGTCTTTCAAATCACCCATCAAAATGTCCCAGTTAGCAGGTATCATAGTAAAGATGACATCCCAGGCTATAAAGCATCCATACTTTCCATAACTGCATTAATTTTCCTTAGGTCATGAAGTAATCTCCATTTACCTGATTTCTTTTTAACTTCAAACACCGGAGTGTTCCATGGACTTGTTGATGGCTCAATATGTCCTTGATCTAATTGTTCCTGAACTAGGAATTTAAGGGCGTTTAATTTTTATTTTTCAAGGGGCCACTGAGGAACCCACACAGGTTGCTCAGTAAGCCACTTTAACGCTAATAAAGGGTGCTTTGTGCCCTTCAGTACAGTGGCCCCTGTTAAAAATCTGTTCCTACCCGAACTCCCCACACTGACAAAACACCCCTTCCCCACGAGTTGAGTGGTGCAGCAGTGGCATAGGGACGGATTGTGGCTGTCTGTCCCTCTGGATTCTTGACTAACACCAGTTTACTGCTTAAATAACTCTGTGTGGTGCCCTCAAGGCCAGCAACAGCAGATCCCACAGCTGTGGTAGGCCAGAATTGGGGCCATGTGTGAGCAGATATGATGGTGACGGTGACATATGCTCTGGTGTCAATCATCCCACTAACCTTGATGCGGGACGGAGTTGCCCAGGGCACTGTGAGTGTAAAAACCATATACTGGTCTCCGATTGGAAACTACCTGAGTCCAGTACACTTGAGGCTCTCCCATCTATCTGAAGCCTCCGTCTCCTCGCAGCTTTGAATCTGTTTTAGGAACATAAGACTTAAAAGGAATGAGTTGGGCAATGTGAGTTTTAGCTGGGATAGTCACAGGAGGGGTAGGTGTTGACATCATGGCACAAATCTGTCCCATGTAGTCAGCATCTATAACATCTGGAAAGACAAAAATGCCTTGTAATGTTGCACTTGATGTTCCTAACAATAGTGCACTCAGTCCTTTCCCTATAGGCCCATTATGCACTTTTAATAAGTCTATAGTTATTGTATTGTCTGTGGAAACATCCATTCCAACTGAGCCTCTTGTTCTCCCTGTGAGCTGGTCACATAGGCTCTGGTTGAGGGATGGGAAGGTGCTTGTGTCTTCACATGCTTCCATTGCACACTCAGATTCCAGTTTCTCTAGTTTCTGAGAGATTGCCCATTAATGTGGAATTTGGATCTACAGTCCTTGGCAAAATGACCAGGTCTTTCATATCAGTGACAGTTTGCTACTATAGGCCCAGTCCCTTGTTTTTGGCATGACCCCAATGAGTCGGACTTGCAGGGACAAGTTGCTTTCGTGTGGCCCTGTTATGGCTTTTCGTAGGATTGGCATGACACCTTTACAGCAGCTGCAAGAGAATTGGCTAACAAGTCCATGCTGTATGATTCAGCTCCAACCTTAGCATATGCAATAATCATTTCCTCTAAGGATGGATTTTCTTTGGGTATGAATCTATAGCTTTTCTGCAGTCCACGTTTGCATTATCCCATGCCAATTGCAACATAATTGGTTCCTTGCATCGGTTTGCTATTTGCTTTTCCATGGCATCTTGTAAATGTTCTATAAGTTGCATATATAATTCCTTGGGGCCTTGTTTTATTCTTGAATACCTTTGGGTTGGAACTGACATGTTTGCAATATTCATCAGGGTTCGCATTCCTAAGTCTTTCTCCCTATTGAGGGATTTAAACATGCTTGCATTTGTGGGCTTTCAATGGAGGATGTTCCCATGAGTTGAGAAATCCCTGCCCCAAAGCATGACTTTCACAGTCCCTGCTCCTCTGCATAATGTCTCTAGGTAGATTCAGACATCATGTATTGCACTGGAGTAGAGTAGTTTAGCAATTTGCTTCATGTCAGAAGGAGTTAATTCATTGGCAGTTAAAAGCCGAAGCATATTTGCAACTGCAGGACACCCCAGTCCATGTTTAGTAGTCAATTTGCCGTAGCTTGGAGACGACTTGCCAATTAAAAGGTACATGTCTATCAGGTGCAGTCCCACTACCTTGCAGGACCAGGAATGCTGCAATTGTCCTGCCCCCTTGCTGCCAGTCCTCCAATGATAGCAAAGGCATGGGCACAGAAATTCGGTTGGCCCCCTCTGTATCTCCACTTGCAACCCCTATCCATGTTGCTTCCTTCCAGAAGCTAACCAGATCATGTGTGGGGGTGGTATGATAGGATAGGATAGGAGCAGGGATGATGCCGGTATCGGCAGTGTGGCGGAGGCTTCCTCTCGGGGGTCGGCAGAAGGATGGGAACTCGGGTTCCCTCTGTGGGAGTCTCATGTATCCATCAGTGATATAGGTCCCTCAAGCTGTTCAAGCCTTGGGACAGGTGTGGTGGGGCATGGTGCGATGTGGCAGCAGGCTCCAGCTGTAGGTCCCCGGCACTTCTGGGTTCTGGTGCACTTCCAGGTTCCAGCACTCTTCTGGGTTCCAGCAGGCGTTGCAGGGGGAGTCCCAGGTGCCCTGGCAGGGGTGATCCCAGCAGCTGTGCAGGCACTTCTGACGCCGGTGCCAGTGGTGGGCGGGGCTCCGGCTCTGGGGCTGCTGGCTTTGATTCCGGCTTCCGGCCCAGCGATGCTTCCAGGTTCTCCGGGAGGTGCAACTCAGCTGTGAGTGGACAGGCTATTGGCAGGGCTCCAGGACTGAACCAATCAACTGGAGGCAGAGGTGGGCCGAGTGCTTCCATGGCAACTTGGGGTGTGGAAGAAATGGCAAATGGCTCCTGCAAGCACAGTGGGGATGACCTCAGCCACTGTGTGGGCAAGCCCTGGCCACTGTGCTGGTGCTACAGGGGCTTCTGGCCTTCATGGCAGGGCAGCCACCATGCAGGCTGTGTAGAGGCATTCGATGCCTGCGGTGGGGGGGATTCCGGTCCTGATAGCGTGGTCCGCCAGCACTGCGGGGCTAGGGAGCTAATATAATGGCCATTCCCCCTCTAGCTGCTCCTCCCACATGCCTGGTACGGCATGTCTCCCCCCATGGGTTGCCCCCCATGCTCCGCCATCTTGGGATGCTTTGGTGGGCTGTACCCGCAGTGCGCGGGCCCCACCATCTTGAGCGGGTGGCTCCCGGCCAACGTGGCTGCCATCTTGGGGGACTGGCATCCACAGCTCATGGCATCTGCCATCTTGGGCTAGTTACGCTCGAGTCTTTGCAGCCACTTTTGCATTTCTCTCTTGGCTTTTATCAATTTTAACGTGCCCATTAATATCCTCCAGGTAGTTAAAACACTTATAGCAATTTTGTTGCCTCTAGAGGCAGAGTAAAAAATCGATTGGCTGACTTGTTCCCAGATTTTAACACTAAAGGTGTCATCTGTGGTGATTTCTACACCTTGGCTCTTTCAAAGCTGTAGTAAAGTCTCTAGAGCCTCTTCATCATGCTCAACCCCTCTTTTACTTAAGATCAGAGTCCAAATATTCACTATAGCTTTGTCCTCTGCTGAAATTTGACCACCCATGTCCCCAGAAGCGGGTCACCCTCTTTATGTCTTCGTCTGGATGATCACAGCTCCTCGGCTGTTGGCAGCTCTCCTGCTACCTTCCTCACACAGCTCTCCAGGCTGTTTTTCTCTCACAGCTCTGGCCACTTTTCTTTTGCGGCTCTGGCTGTATTTGCTTTAAAGCTCTCGGCTGTCCCTCTCTGGTGTGCCATCTCCTTTCTTTTCTCGTGGCTTAGTTATCATGTCAGGGTGCACCAAATGTCGAGGTCGGGGGGAGACGGAGAGATGACATGACACCAGAAGTTCATGTGGCAGAGAGAGATTTTAATGGCGTGCACAGCTCTTATATAGGCTATTCAAAAGACTCCATGTTTGAACCCAATTGGCTATGATTTGGTTACCACCCAGCTCAGTGGCCAATAGCTACCTGCTTACATTTTCATCAGGGATTGGCTGGCATCCACTCTCTGTAGCCAAATCCCTCCTCCTCTCAGTGCGGCCCACAGTCCAGCTGGTGTCGTCATACTGAAGTTTGGGAAAAAAATGTCAAAGTAATACTTCTGTGTCTTAATGGTTTATACTAAGGAGTTCAGAAGTGTAGACCTGTGTGGAAATGCTCTTGCTTTGCCATTATCACCCTGGAACATATTGCTGAGGCAGGGAAAAAACCTCTCTGTCAAACCATGGGCACTACAGGACTTATCTGTGCACCTCCTGGCCCTGTGCTGGTGGGATTGTGCTTGATTGTGCAACCAGGGAGATAAACAGCTTCAGGAATGTTCAGGTGGCCTCTCTGCCTAAGGGAAACTTCTTATTCAGCTTTCAGCCTTGTCCCCAGCTTTCTGTCCCCAGCAAGCTCTCCACACAAGAGCATTACAGCTGCCTTGTCTGAAGCTGGATGCTTCCTGATTTGAGAGCACTGACAATGCATGTTTCTAGGCAGAGCCAGAGTGGTTGTTGCATTGTTCAAACTGAGCAGAACAATTAACTGGACAACACCATGGACCATCCTTGTAGTAAAATGAAGTGCAAGAAGGAAATATATTCTCTAACTGCTGAACTGCTTGAGATCCTAAATGCATGTCCTGGTTCCAGCCCAGATCAATGGGAGGTGATGCCTAAGATTTTTAGTTTTTTATATTTTTCATATATTTGTAGCTTTGTAGATTGCTAAAGCATGATTGCAGCTTCTAGTATTTTTCCTTTCTCTCTTCCCTACATTTAGGAACAATAAGCTAACCTTCTAAACACATTCCTAAATATTGTTTAGTCTTATTCCAAGAAGAGAACCAACTACAAGAATGTTCTGTTTTCCAGCCAGAATCTGGACCAGACATAACAAAAGTGGAGCAAAAAAACCCTCTGAACTGCTTCCATTGGGGAAGGACCCCAGGAATTATTACCTAACCAACTAACCTTTTAATTGGACAGTATATGACAGGTATATTAATTGACTAATATTATAAAAATTGTCGTTTTCACCATATTGTGTACCTGAAAGCTTTCAAGTAAAGGTTTGCTTTTATATTCACTCTAACTTTGTTGGGAAGATCTATTCTATTTTCAAGGCATCAGAGGAGGCATGGCCAAGACATTGTGTTATTCAATAGAACCTTATGTCATTGCCTGGGGTGGGAGAGGGTCTGTCTGCCACTGTTTTTCATTGTCCTGGGCTTGGTGAGCATTTTGCATGCAAATCACCCTCTCTTTATGTTTTTGTCATTAGTATTGTTGCTATTACTGTTTGTTTTCTTATCTCATTGCTGTTTCCAGTAAATTGTTTTTATTTCAAACCATGATTTTCACCTTTTGTGCCTCCAATTTTCAACTCCATCCCTGTAGTGGGAAGGGGGAGGGGAAGTCAAGGGCAGCAAGACAATGGCATCTGGTTTGGGAGAGTCTCAGTGGGGGCACTGAATTGGGGAGTACCATTCCTAAACCACAACAATGCAGCTAACTTCTGCAAGCTAATTCAATCTCTAGATGAGTAGCACTGCCATGAGCAGTTATTGTCATGAAGGCTAGCACCTCCAGACTGAACTTCTAGGTTATCAAAGGGAGGCAATATTAAAAAAAAAAATCCTTTTGAGTAATGTTGGAAGAAAATTGTTTGGTTTCCAGGCACTGCTTGTTCAGAGCAGTTTTATTTACTTGGATACCTTGAGAGATGGCCCAGGCAACATGAATGTGAATGTATGAGATCATAAGAGCTTGAATGCAAACCAGCTTAACAGGGCTGTACTAAATCCCTCATCATTCAGCTCAACCCTGTCTTCATGTCTATTGTTAGTCCTGATTTCAGATCTAAGGAGCAACAAGACTAATATGTGGGTGAAAGCACTTTCTTTAAAGGTGTAATTTTAACTTTGAATTTGAAATTGCAGGCTTATTGCTTGGATTTGGGTTGAGTGACTTAATGTCCCAGCGTTATGAACATAGCTACATGGACAGTGTCATGGTTTAACCCCAGCCAGCAACCAAGCCCCATGCAGCCACTCGCTCTCTCCCCCATCAGTGGGATAAGGGAGAGAACTGGAGGGGTAAAAGTGAGAAAAATTGTGGGTTGAGATAAAGACAGTTAAATAGGGAAAGCAAAAGCTGCACACTCAAGCAAGCAAAGAATTTGTTCACTGCTTTCCATGGGCAGTCAGGTGTTCAGCCATCCCCAGGAAATCAGGACTCTGTCACATGTAATGGTGACTTATGAAGACAAATGCCATCACTCTAAACATCCTCCCCCTTCTCCTTCTTCCCCCATCTTATATACTTAGTATGATGCCATTTGGTCAGAAATATCCCTTTGGTCTGTTGGGGTCACCTGCCCCAGCTGTGTCCCCTCCCAGCTTCTTGTACACTGGCAAGGTGGTGTGAGAAGCAAAAAAATGCCTTGGCTCTGTGCAAGCCCTGCTCAGCAATAGCAAAAAACATCTCTATATTATCAACACTCTGTTCAGCACAAATCAAAAATATACAAGCTCATACTAGCCACCGTGAAGAAAATTAACTCTATCCCAGCCAAAACCAGCACAGCAGAGAAATATTTAATAACAACTTACTGTTCAAAGAAGTTTTGGTAAATGGAAAAAATTTATATGAGAAGAGTCTTCCTTGGAAGTAACAGCTTTTAGTAATGATGCCACAAGAAAGCTGATCTGAAACAGAGACCGGACAGAGCTAGAGAATAAAGTAGATATTTACTGAAAGGCCTTTAGGGTACACCTTGGGCAGGACAAGAGCCTGACCAGGGCTACACCCAAGGTGGACTAAGAATGGTCACAAAAATGGACAACTGGTCACAAGGTCTTACACTTTTATAAGTTTTGGTCCATTTGCATATTGGGGTTTAGTTGTCCAATTACAGCTTCAGATTATGAAGTCTCATCCTTCTTGTTTTCTCTCTTCAGTCCACCATTGTTTATGCTTTTGGGCCTGAAATTTGTAACGGTTGTCCTTGGTCTTCAGCAGGAAAAGGATTTGTTTTGTCTACCTACTCTGTGAAGAGAGCTTACTAACACTTAATATGAGGCTCAGAACTACACCCCTAGGCAGCACAGAATCTGGAAAACATGAAAGCTAAAACTTAAGGCATCAGTAATGCCCCAGATAACTAAATTAGGAAGTGTATACAAGACATTAGTGTGAAACAAGAATAGGCTTTTGCTTGTCAAACTAGTCTCTGTGTAAGTTAACCTCGCTTCTTGACTCATCTTTGCCCCACTGATTTGTGGCTCTATTTTATTTCTTGTTTAGAAGCTTCACATCCTTTTTATGAGACCTAGTTGACTCTTCACATTTAGGTCTTTGATTTAAATTCCTTATTTAACAGTGCAGATAATATAGGGGTTTGCTGCTGTTAGTGTTCATATGTCCACTGCAGCATCAAGGGAGTTTTCAGGACTCACAAGATTTAATTTATCTGGTCACTTATCTTCTAACTTGGATCAGAGATGTGGTCCTAATTCTCTAAAAGCAAAATTAATGTCAATAAATATTGTTATGGTGCTGCTGGGAAATGAACCCAGAACTGGGACTAAATCACCAGGTAGGTGCCCAGCTCTGGCACAAGAAATTACTTTGGACCTAAGTCATGATAGCTGAAGCTGAAATAACAATGTTGGTTCTACATTCATTTTTACTTTGTCAAATAGTTAACAACAGTGTGGCTAGCTATAATGCTGCTTTGCAGGTTCTGAAGCTGCACGATATCAAGGCGCTTTAAACCCACCTCATTGATGTAAGAAACAGGCTGCTAGTACTTACTGAATGTTTTTTCTGGCACATAGTATTTAACACTGAATGCACTAATCCAGACTTAATGTGGAAAAGGAGCATTCATTAGATGAATTGTATGCTTGATGCACTAGAAGCATTAAAGGGAAGTTTTTGGGATTAGATATTAACACTTAACTCAATAGTGGCCTGTAGTTCCTGTTCTTGTTGGTTTTCTTGTGTGTTAAATGTGTGGTGTAGTTAGCAGCATGCTGTCAGGAGCCATCATAAGGCATGCAGCTATGAGAAGTGGCAATGTGCACAGTGAGGAGCCTAGTTAGGCCTGTTACAAAGAAAGACACATAACTAGGCTGGAATAACTACTGAATTTCTTGACAGCTGAAGCTAGGTTGTAGTCCTGCCTGTGTTAGTGCTCCCTGCTGAGAGGGAGAAGATATTGATATGTATGTCAAGTCACTGTAGTAGTTATTCTTAGTGACTGAATCAAGATTTAATTCAGTGGTTAGTTGATTCAAAGGAATCTACTCCACAGTAAGGTACTGTAAAGTAAAACACACTTTATTGGCCTGGCTGGGGGGAGCATGCAGCATGCAGGGGTTAACAGCACACCTCCATGTGCATGTCCATTGTGCTCATCTTACAGAGGTTATTTATACAAGCTTACAAGTTCGGCATCAGCCCTTCTTTCATTCATTTATCTAAAAGTTACAGTCTTAAGGGTTGAGGTCTTACATAACTTGTGGTTTTGTTGAAATAAGTCAGCCAAGACTCCATTTTCTTCATGCAGGAAAAGCCAACTCTTTATTCACATAACGCATTTAATACAGTTTTCACAGACCTTGTGTGCAACACCCATAGGTTGGTAGTTTTCTTACTACTTCATTTATTGGTCAGAAGGTGATTTGTGTGTACATGCTAAGGTTCAGGTTGTTTATATTTTTGCTTTGTGGATTCTCATGGAACAGATCTAATCTTTATGCAGGTGCACTTATTTTTCTCCCCAAGAATAGATTGTTGTGCTAACAAACTTTTCATACCCAAGATTGCTTTGTATGAGAACTTGCAAGTTAGCTAAAATAGCAGGGCCTAATCTATATTTAATAAGACATTTCTTTTATAACATCTTTTACCTGTCTGCAACATGGTTTCCTTATCTTAGGGTTACAAACACGACTCACTATTCTTATCTAATGCATTCATCACACCTATTTTGCTAATTCATGCTTAATTTTACTATTACACACTTTGTTGCTATATTAGTTATACTTCATCTCTAATTGTGTATTATTATGTTCCTATTCTCTATTACATATAAAAATTACATTTTTCTACCCTTTGTGACAGCTCTGCCATTTGTCATTAAAACAGCAGTTAGCATGCTTCTTCCTTCTTATCACTTAGCCCACAGGGGCTAAGCCCTTGTTCTGCAGAAAAGCACTTAGACACATTAGCTCACATTCCTTTTTCTTATCATCTTAGTCCACTTGGGTTTGTTTTTTTCAAAAGCAGTTAGGTTTAGGTTTAGGCATAGCATTTAGCATTCTCTTATCATCATAGCCCCTTCCAGGGCTAGGCTTCTTGTCTTGCAAAAGCAGCTTGTTCTTCAGAAGTTAAACACTTAATTTTTATTAATCTATACTTTATATTAAAGTGCTTGTATATTAAGGTGCTTATGTTAAAGGAGTCCTGTGTTTCAGGTAGAAACATTTAGGTTTGTATTTTCAGTCAAATAGCATGGTATCTAGTAAGACTTTTTTTTTTTTTCTGACATATATAGATTTCACTATGGCTTTGCCCTATCCAAGTAGAAGAAAAATAGCAAACCTGAAGTACAGGCACTAATGAGGATGCCAGGAAGTAAGGCAGTAAAAGAGGAAACAAAGTGACTGTCCTGGTAGCAATATTCTGAAAATACTTGTCATAGTGTAACTTAAAAGTTGAAGTTCTTGTGCAGTAGCTTTAAATGCCTATAAAGGGCTGAATCTTCTTCCAGGATGATCTATTTGTTACCAAATATCTGAAATATCGGAATCAGACTCTCCAACACTAAAATTGCGTTAGAGGGCATCATTTATTCAGGCCTGAGGTGCATGCAGGGGATTCTAATCTAACATGGACATGTGATTCTACAAGAGGGTTACTTATATACAGTTGCTACATACATAGTACAATTTACCTATTATCATAAATCCCACCCCATATTCCCAGAGATTCAGTCCTTTGTTTTGTCTATCACTGCATTCTTGGGCCAAATGTCTTCTTATCTCCCAACTGTCCTTGCTGGAAGCAACTTTCACAGGCCTTGTTTCTCTGCTTAAAGTTTCACAGGCACAGTAAAAATTGAACTAACCCTTTTGTATCATGTTGAGTATAACATCAGGGGAGTTTATTCTTTTTCTAGGGACTATAAGCATGATAGTTATAAACTGGGGAAGGGGGGAACAGGTTGATGACTGTCATCTCTACCTCCTTGCCTACTGAGTGTGTTCAGTGGTGTCAAAGAGCTATGGTGAGCAGGCAGCTAAAATCAGGACACCAAAATAAGATTTCTTCAGTTTAAGCTCAGCTAGAAGAGTTAAACATAAAGTGAATGTAGTAATGGTTGGATACTTGTAGGTGGGGGACTGAGTTGCATATTTCCTCCTCCTAAATTAGTTTGTCTCGTTGTAACTGACCTAACAACAAGCTGCCCTAAAACTCTGACACTCTCCAGTACCTAGTAGCCTGGCTGAATTAAGCTCAGATAGCTGATTTGCCTTACATCAGTGAAAGTGTGGGATGTAAATGGTTCTGTGAGCTACTGCTTTATTAAAAAAAAAAAAATATTGCCTAATTTGATCTTTTTGTCTCAACATAGAATTGGGCTTTTTAGTGAAAAAACTGACCTGTATTCATAGCTGCTGCATCTTTTTTTTTTTTGTTCACCTATAAGCTATACCTGTGTAGAAGACAGGTTCTGCCAAGAAAACTTACAGTTATCTCAACCCTGAGTTTTGTTGTGTCTTGCATTTTTAATCTCAGTCCTTGGGTTATTTTACTATGTATTGGAACTCGTGAAACTGCATGTAAGCACAGGAGCAGGCTTTCCCAGGAAAATCCCAGTGGTCCAGCGTATTACGAAATGGTAGTATGTTGGGAGACAGAAATAATGACTCAAGTCCTCTTGACCATGAGACAGTCTGTTTTATTGTTCGGAACTCTCTTATATAGGGAGTTCAAAACTCCCAGATCTAGACACTGATTGGTCTGAGTCTAAGCCCTGCCCAGCTCCTTGACCAGTGATATGTCTGCTCTCTGGACTGTCTATGACTGGCTGAGGTCTCTGCATGAGCTCTCTTATTCACCTAGGGACTTGCAGAACAAGCCAGGTCAGCTGAACTGGACTTGCCATGACCAGATTTATTTTGTCTTAGCTAAAGACTAGCTGTCACACCAGAGGAGTCTGCAGCTTACGCAATGTAAACACTTGAGCTGAAGTGAATGTGTTCTGCCCTGGGTAAATCTCTGCTCTGCTCCCATTGTAGGGTGGCATGTAGAGCTAGGCATGTCCTTGCTGCCATAGCCATAGCCACTCTCTTTTGTGGTGGTGTGGTGACAAGAGGCATTTGTTTGCTGCTTTTGGAGCCATACCATTTGTGTAACTGACCTTGAACTGTGGGTTAGGATTGTTTACACAGATCATAAATCTTTTGGTTGTGAGGGTGCTGTGGCAAATGACTGAGGCAAGGATTCAGTGCTGCTGTAACATACTCACATAGAGTCAGTATCATGAGCAGGCATGTACAGACTGTAAAGCCACATGAGCTTCTGAATTTGTTTCATAAAGGTGAACAGAAAAACCTTTTCCTGCATATCGGGCACTCTGGCCTCATAAAATTTGGGTTGCAAGGCAAAAGCATATGCCAGTCTAAGTAAAACAGTAGCCAGGTTCTCAATGGCTCTAATCCAATATGTTTGCCTGCTCCTGTTTCTAGAAATAAAACTTTCCATAGCTTGTCCTGTTGAACAAGGTCAGCACCCTGCATCCAAGTTGCATGGTTAGGTGCTTAAGTGGAAGAGGGTGACCCAGGATTCTACTCTCATTGTATGTGACCTGCTTTTGGGGTCTCTTTTTGTATTCTCAGTTGATTGTGAGCCTAGCTGTGGTGCAGGTGCCAGGAGATGCTTCTCTGGAGATGGCACATTAGACTGGTGGGACTTTCTTGGCGGGTGGAGCAGTGCCAAGGGAAGAATCTGTGCTCCAAAATGAAGAAAGTGGTCTGCCAGTCCTCCTTTGAGGGGAGCATTTTTGGTGTTAATCAGTCCAGATAGAGCTTGCTTTCCTACTGGCTGGGTCTTCTGACTGCTGTGAATGACAGGACAGCACAAGGAAGTTAATATTCAGTGCTGGGATCTCTGCAGTCTTCCCACAACTGACTTGGCTCTGAAAGTCTTGCCCCACATCTGCCTATTAACCTCAGAGGCACTGGAAGGTAATTTTGCTGTCATTGCCCATTAATATTTGGTTCATCAAGTTATGCTGATTTTTTAATCAAACAGATGGTATTCAGACTTGGAAAATGCTTTTGGTGGCAAGAAATGTAGTATTAGGAACACAAGTAGATGGACCAGTGTCCCGGTTTGAGACAAATTTAGGAGGAAACGTCCAGAAAGGGTGTCTTCTCAGAAGGCAGATTTCAGCAACCCCTCCCCCACACAAGGTTCAGAAAAAATTCCCTTGGAGAAAGTGGAAAAAAGAACTGTTTATTTAACAAGCAGGGTGTTCACAGGAATGAATAGAATGAATAATGTGAAATAATAAAACCTCTCACTGCTCTGAAGAAATGGTAAATTCAGAGTCCTTCTGTGGTTCAGAGAGTCCTTCTGTGGGTGCGGCTTGGCTTTCTCTCTCTCTCTCTCTCTGGCTCTGGGATGCAGCGTTCTGGACCAGCGCAGTGTGGGAGGGAGCCCCAGGCGATGGTGTTCCAGACAGGAGAAAAGCTGAACAGTTCCAGAAGAAGCAGCCACAGTCCCAGGAGAACTTTTTTGCCTTTCCTACTAGAAAAACTAGCTAAAAGCAGAGAGGAACTCTCCATCTCTCTTCCCTGCTTCAGGGCCGAGAGCAGGAAGAAAAAACGAGACTCTTATCTCTGTTTTTAAACACAAGCAGCGAAAGGAATTTCCACCGCTTCCCCCCTTCTCTCTTCGAGCTCGCTTAAAGGCACAGGACATATATCTGGCATAAAGCAGACAGTAGGGGATACAGTACAGCATCATAAAGTCACCCTAGGACAACCAGCTTAACTCGCACAAGAAAGGCAAAAAAACCACAACCCTTTAGATCTCAATTGAACAGGTATTTAATAATTTTGAATTTTTTTTTCCCACACAGAAAGAGTAATTAAAACCTTTGCACTGGCAAATGTAGAACAGGCCTTTTCACCTTAGCAAGTGTTCTTATCCTGCAAGTGTTTTGAACCTAGCAAGACTGCAATTATATCTTGAGTTCTAGCTTTTGAAATCTAGTTTATCCAGTTGAACAACAGTTGTGGGATAGTACTGCTTGAATTGGGACTTGGTAAATGCCCTAAGGCTTGTTTTTTGAGTGTTACCAGGCCAAGTAAGGGCTGATGTTTAGATTTTTCTGGTTCAGTTAGTATTTTCCTCATAAGAAATTGTGTAGAGTTATACTGTGGGTCCACATGGGCACTGATATATAAAATAAATTATTTAATGGACTTAATGAAAATTTTTTCCATGTTTTCACTGCAATGGTTGCTTGTTGATCTCTTTGTTCTGTTTCATAATTAAAATATTTTGTTTTATTTTCCAGGCTCACATTAAATTTCCTATTGACTATCCATATTCACCACCTACCTTCAGATTCCTGACCAAAATGTGGCACCCCAACATTTATGAGGTAAAGTGTTTTTTAAGCTAATATTTTTTTCCTCAGGTATGTGAAAAGGTTTCCTATGTCCTTAAACTTCTGGAAGTATTGAAGGTACTAAACATCTCTAGCCATAACTGAAGTAGTTAGCTGTTTGTGTTTAAACGCCAGCTTCACGGTTGCAGAGTTAAATCTGAATGTTGTAGGAAGTGCTGTTTCTGTAGACAGGGATGGAGACTTTCTCATACCTTCAAGTACAGCAAGCAGCCCCAGCTGAAGCATTATGTCATGAGCATTGGGAGTTTTAGGGTATTCTTGGATCCCCTAAACTGGTGTGTGGAGTCTTGCTGTACTGGGATACTTAGACCACTAGTTGTTTGTACTCCTTGGAAGTACATTTTTAATTTGAGTATATCCTACAAAATTGTGTGATGAGACAAGAAATGTTGGAGAAAAGTCTCCTGCAGCAGTCAGCCTATGATAAAGGGGTTTGGACTTGGGGTGCTCCAACTGCAGAAAGAACCAGATCTGGATTCCAGCTTCAGGAGGAGTCATGCACAGCCTTGCCACCCTAGAACCAGAGTGAACAGATACCTTTTGACTTAATATCTGTTAGTCAATTTGAAGAGGCCCTTAGTTCAGTGCATGTATGAGTGATGTTCAGAGTGTAACACTGGGCTATAAAGTCCATGATTGGATCATGGTACAACTATATAGTAGGTTCAGAAGGAGAATGATTTTATATAAATGTTTTTTAGAAAGAAGCACTCCCTAGCTTGAAAGCATTTTCTTCATGATACTGAGCATGGGCTGCTTGAAGAGTGTCTTGGTTTAGGGCAAATTTGGGAGGAAACCTCCGAATGGGGTTCCTCTAGAAAGCAGACCTAAATGGCCTCTCCCCTACAACTGGTCTGGGAAAAAGAACTTCCTTGAAGGAAAGTGGAAAAAACTATTTATTTAACGAACAAAGTGCCCACAAGCACAAAGAATAATATGAAACAATAAAACCTTTTGTTGCTCTGAAGTGAGATGGTAAATTCAGAAAGTCTCTGCCATGGGCAGCTCAGCTCTCAGTGTCCTATCAGGCCTCCGGAGGCCCAGGCCCCGGTGGGCCGCAGGGGAGAGAGCCCTCGGTGCTCCTCTGGGCTTTTCAGTCTGAAGCAGGTTTAAACAGTCCCAAGAAAAAAGAAAAAAACCAGTCCAGGGAACTTCTCTGCCCTAGCTAGCTAAAACTAACTAAAAAGCACAGGAGATCTCTGTCCGCAGTCTGTCCGAGACTTGCTCGACCAACTGCAGTCAGGAGAAGAGAAGAATGTGTAGGAGTCAGGCAGTTTCTCAAAACAAAGTGAGCGCTTCTTCTTTCCCTGTGTCCTGGTTTGGAATAAATTAGGGAAGAACCTCTAAAAGGAGTCCCCTAAAAACAAACCTCCACCACCCCTCCCCCCCCAGCCCTGGGTTCGGGAAGGAAAATTCCTTGGAGGAAAAGTGGAAAAAACCAGTTTATTGACAAATGAAAAAGACACTCCCCAACACAAGGGAAAAGAAAACAAGTTACTGTGAGGGGAAGGCACAAAGCTTCTTTCTCGGGCTCCAGAGATTTCCAGACTTCTCGGGTCAGGTCAGGTCCAGAGCCGGTCTAAAATCTTCGGGAAGGGGGGGGGAAGGGGAAAAGAAAAGGAAGAAGGAAAAAAACCAAACAGAAGCGGCGAAAGCCAGCAGGCAGCTAGCAGCAAAAGCCAGCAGGCAGAAGCAGCCAGCAAGCAGAAGCAGCCAGCAAGCAGCCGAGCGAGAGAGAGCGAGCGAGAGAGAGAGACCAGCAAAACCGCAGTCCCCGCCCAAGGGGGGGAGGAAAGCAGCCACCAGACACCACAGTCCACGATATATGGGATAGAAGTCACTGTCAACCCAGAACACCCTGTTTCGCTCTCAGAATCAGTCTTAAAGGTACAGAACACAATATACAGAACAGACGACTTTGGGATACAAGCCTCATGAAGTCACCCTAGGAAAAAGAGATTTAAAGTTGTCAAGGACCAAAGCACTAGAGGAAGTGCTGCCATGAGGTTGGTGTGGTGTTCTGCTGATGGACTAGCTCAGGGGCTTAGTGGTCAGGGTAACCTCTGCTGTTGCTGGGGTATAGGATACATTGCCCTGCATCTGGTGTGAATGGACTATGTTGTGTTTTTTGCTGGGCTTTCATCTGTCAAGTGACCTTTAAGGTTTCTCCTGGAGCCTGGTTGAGTTGAGCTGTTGTGTTAGAGCTCATGTGAGCAGCAGCTTGAGACAGAGTTTAATAGTGCTGCTGTAAAGACTGTGAGAAGCAGCATTTCATTTCATTTCATTTCATTTCATTTCATTTCATTTCATTTCAACTATTGGTTCAAAATTACCAAATTTCATGGCTGCATTTAAAAATTGAAGGCCTGTTTTGGCTCAAAACTCAATTTTTTAGTGGAGGCCAATCAAATCCCTGCCAAACTTTTGGATATCCTAGACAAACATCAGCCTGCCAGGACTACTGCTTGAATACTTTGAAGAGTTAAAGGTCTTTCAAAAATGTTCTGTTTGGTGCAGCTCTGTTTCCTTATCACAGGTCTTCTGCAGACTTTCTTTGTGTCTACTTCAAACCATGAATGAACATAGGGAAAAGTTGCTCCTTGACTCCAGCGATCCCTAAAACCTTGTGCTGATCACATCAAGCCCCATGCACCTTTACCCATCCAGGCTCTAATGCAGTGCTGCCCTGCTTGAATTCCCAATCATGTAACATTGATTGTTGTAAGAGGGAAGCTTCTCACATTCTTGCTTCCCCCTATATCTTTGTATTGCTGAATATCTGCTTGTCCATATACTGCTGACCTGATCACATGAGGAAATTCTCCTGAGTGCAGTGATGGCTTCTCCTAGTCATCATCTCCCAGGAGATGGTTAAAGGAGAAACTGGGTAAACTAATGAAAATTATGAATAAAACCAGAATAGTCTGTGAACATAATCTAACATTAGTAAGGTTAACTTCACCTTAAAAAGATATTAAGTTCTACAAGATTGTACAAGCCGATTGGAATCCTAACAAGGCGGTTTCCTTTTTATGGAAACTGTTCCAGCAACATAAATGTGTGCTTGGGTATTTAGCAGCTTCAAATGCTATGTTGCTGGTTTTTGTTGTGTTCTTGACAAAACTGCCTCAAATGGTGAGGGCTTGCTAATTAGCATACCTGGAATGGTTAGTGAGCTGCTGAAATCTGCCTCCAATGGATCTCATTTGGCTATAAAAGAAATGTCCTTCATGTGAGCTGTTATTATCTGTAGCTGTGATCACTGACTTAGGCTCAAAGGCATGGATACTATCAAAGTGCTACTTTGTGTTTTGGCTCCTGTGTGTTGAGCAGTGTTGGAGTATCCTCAGGACATAGCTGAGACCAGATGCATGGGGAAATGGCAGCCTGCGGTCTTGAACAGAACTGATCTGCAGCATCTCTCTTGCTCTCAGAGAGAATGACTTCCTTCTTCCTTTTTCACCACAAATCAATTGATGCAAAACCAGCACAACAGAGAAGAGAAAATAAAGTGGAAAATGACTCATAGGCTGAGATAAGGCAGTTTGCAAAAGCAAAAGGTTGCACACACAAACAAGGAGAAAAAAAGGATTTTATTCTCTACTTCCCCTCAGTGAGCAATGTCCAGCTGCTTCCTGGGAAGCAGGGCTCCAGCATGTGTAGTGATTGCTCTGGAAGGCATTGTAAAATAATGAATGCCCTCCCATTCCTCCTCCCTTCCTTGTCTTTTATATCTGAGCTGATGTCATATGGTATGGAATATCCCTTTGCTTAATTTGGGTCAGCTGGCCTGGTTGTGTCCCCTGCCAGGATCTTGCCCTCCCCCAACCTATTGATGGATGGTAGAATGTTGAAGAGAGAGTGCTGATGCTGTTCCAGCACTGTTCAACAGTAGCCAAAACACTGGTGTGTTATCAGTACCCTTCCAGCTACCAATGCAAAGCACAGCACTGGGAGGGCTGCTATGGAAAAATGAACTCCAGCTCAGCCAAACTCAATATTATTCCATTCCAGTATTATTCCACTCCATCCCTTATTTCATACCATTTGTGTCATACTCATATCTCACATAATTTAATACATATATATCTTAACTATTCCATTGTATTTAATACTCGTTACTGAAATCCCTTCTTACCAACTCTTACAACACAATCTACATTTTTAAACCATCTCTGTACCAAACATACAGATTTATATATTTTCATTTACTACTATCCCCTGCCCTTTCACAGGTAGATCTTATTTTTCCAATCCATGGGCTTCCTCCACCCCTCCAGATGATCAAAAATAAGCAATTACATTGCAGGAAAAACAAAAACTCTTCAACATTTTTTTTTGTTAGAGAATCAAGGCATTACTTTATTCTGGCCAGGATGTGTGTAGTGGTTTTGATTCGCCAATTTGAGGTTTCCCGGCAAACACACCAAATAATGTGGTGGGTTGAGAGCTGGCCGAATGCCGGGGCACCCACTAGAATTATTTACTCCTTTTCTGCTGTGCGATAGGATTAGGAGAAGAGCAAAGGAGGCTCAAAACTTTAAAGGGTATAAAGAAAACTTTATTCAAACAGAACTGAAAGAAAAGAAAAAAAAATAAGAATCAGAATAAAACTTTCAGAACACTTGTCCTCCCCCCCCAACTCCTCTTTCCTTTTCCACTGACAATATACAGAGACAAAACCTGGGACTTAGATCAGTTTGCCACCTCTAAAATAGTCTTTCATCAGTTCACTTAGGGAGAGGAGTTTCTCTTGCCATGTCATGGAGACTTCTACACAAGAAACAGTTCTCTCATGGCTTCAATTTCCACAAATAGCAGCCACCTGGAAATCTGCATCCCTCTCATCTTTCACAGCCTTCCCACAGCTGCTTTCATGGACCATGTCAAACTTATGGGGTACTATTTTAAGGATGAGCTGTTCAAAAGAAAAGGTTCTCTTCATCTATCTCTGAGATAATCTTCATCTCTGAGAACAGAGGTCTTCTTCTTTCCCTGGGGGCAAAGGGTCTTCATCACTCTCATCTCTCTGTTCAAGCTTCTCATGGGATCATAGCTACTTCAACATTTACTTGCTTCAGCACAAATGCCTTTGCTCATGTCTACAACTTGAACACTCCATCCCCTCATGCTTTTTCCATGAATTAAAGGGATGTTCTAGTGTATCACAGTCCATCACCATGGCCTTACAAAAGAATTTCAGCCTAAGACTAGGCATCTCCTTATTCTCCTCCCATCTAGGACTTGACTCCTTCACTGATCTTGGTGTCTTCATGTTGTTTCTCTACGTGTCTTCACTCTGTCCTTCTCTCTCTTTTGAGAGAGGATCAATGCTCTGCAAGTTTCATCTGTGCAATGAAAGAGTTAATATCTTGCCCAGAGCCTGCAAATGGTCATGATTGTTTTCTTCAGGGCAGTGGCTGAAGCAGTCACAGTGATAGATTCAGGCCGCACTGGGGGCTGTGCCAGGATCTCAGGGGGCCTGGCCAGAATGGTGGCAGCCACTCTGGCCATATGGCTGGTCTCAGGCCTGTACTGTGTTTAATTCCAGCTGTGGGCTGGCCTTACTGTGATGGGGGGGAAGCTGGCCCAGTGGCAAGATGTTAACTGTCATAGTAGGACATAAAATAAAGATAGTTTGACTCTAGTTTTACTATGAGGACAACAGAAGGCTTTATTTACAGTCTTTTTGCTTCTTATATAGCATGTTTTGCTAAAAAAGGTATTCATTGGTCAGTAGGACTGACACCTCTTTCCAGTGGTTAAGTAATAGAAAACAACAACTGGGGGAGATTGTGTTGAGAAAAAAACACTGCCCACTTAGAAATATTTTGGAAAAAAGAGAAAGATGTTTTGATAAAGGAAAATTGTTGAAAGTTTTCCCTTGGGAAAGGAGCTTGCAAGTTAGCAAGCTGAGAATTCTCTCAGGCTCAGAAATACCGAGCCCACAGTTAACAGCCACAACCTGGCCCTGCCTTGGCCAGGGCACCTCAGCTTCCCCTCTCCCTGCCTGAAAGCCACTGGGGCCCAGCCCGGCCGACACGGGGCCCGGCAGGCTCCCCGGGAAGGAGCCTAGCCCCTTGGCAAAGCCCTCCCAGCCCAGCCCAGCTGCACAAAGGGGGTTGGGCTGGCCTGTTACCTGTTCCCAGGCTGGAAGAAGAGACTTTTCCTGGGCTTGTTGGTCTTAAAATGTCAATCTCACAGAAGCGTATTCAGCTCTTTAATTGCTTTAACAGGTTGTCAATATTCAAACTAGCCACTGATTGGTTTTGTCAGGCATGGAGGAAACTGCTAGCAGCTTCTCTTAGAAAAATCATTTCCATGGGTGGCTTCTTCCCTCCTCACCAAATGTCAATTAATGCAAAACCAGCACAATGTGCAGCAGAAATCATTTCATCCACACATAGCCCGGGTTGTGTAGAGAAAATCAGTCCATGACACATGAATTTTACTAGATTTTTCAGATACTTATACAGTCAAAACCCATAGAAATACATTGGTTCAATTTTCATTGGTCCCAAGTTATGCAGTTCTTAGTATTTGGTTTTCTATTGGCTAGATCTCTTCTCCTTCAATGCTAATTAGGTCCTCATTCTTATCTCTTTTCCCAGGCCAGGTGTCTCCGACCATGCCAGGGGTGATGTGTGGAGTTGGTGGTCCTTATTAGTCATTGATGGTAGTTATCTTTTGTGTATCTTCTGTGCTATTCCCAGTCTGTTGAGATGTTAAGCTCATCAGACCTCACCTGGTGGACCAATCCCCTGAAAAGAAATTTCAGTTCCCTTCCCCCCCCCCCCCCACCCTATTCCCCCATGGCAAGGATGAACAAAACTAACTAAAGCTACATAAAACATTTTAACCTTTGTAGCATTTCCAACAGCATGGTTTACAGGGTGTTTCCAGCCAGCCAGTTGTTGCCTCCACCAAGGTGAGTATGTTGCTCTTGCCTTGGCATATTCATGGCAGTGATCCAATGTAGTCAATTTGCCAGGCCTCACCACATCAGAAACCCAGCCACTGCCCTCTATTCCAAGGAGATTCTACTTGTGTGGCTGGCTTGATTGCAGCACATTTCACATTTCTGAATAACTTGTGTGTGAGAAATGATGCTCACTTTTAAAAATTTCAAAGGTTTATTAAAAACCTTAACAAAATACAACAAAGGATTGAATAAGGAAAAATTATAGTGCGCTGTGAGCCCATGACTTGCCTGCCATGTGCTTGTTTACAAAATGAATCTTTTATACCCCTTGGTGTTGCATCAGCCAACCCTGGCCCCTCCCAAAGTCTGCCAGTCAACTCTTCTTCACTGTCCATTGGTGGAGACTACTTTCTTGCAACTTGATTGGAGGTCAGGTGTTGTCATGCCGCACCTCCTAGTAGTAAGACTTCCCTCCTCCCAAATGCCCCATGCAAGGGGCACAGGTACAAGCCCTCCTTCCACATGTCCCAACTACTAAGGCCATCCCTTGGCAACCATACAGAGGGGAGAAAGGAGACTATGGGGAGAACAGAAGACATCCAAACTACAAATCACAATAACATAACTATACATCAATAAAACTTCTCTTAACATGCACTTAATATTCATCTTTTAGCTGCGAGAGCCAATCATCCATTACTCATCTATAACACTGTGTGATGGCCTCCATGGTCAGGTCCGCCCCTTGATCACAAGCCCATCTGTATGTGGCATCTCTTCCTAGATGTCCTAATGTTTCATGGGCTCATTGGGCTTTAAATAGCTCACCCTTCCATTCCCAGTCTGTCTACCTGAACTATTCCAATTTTGGCAGCCTTATCTACCTGTTGATTGTTTCGATGTTTTTCAGTGGTGCAGCTTTTGGGCATGTTAGCATCCATGTACCTTTGGAGCCATATTTTCTACCTGTGCAGCAATGTCCTGCCACAATGCAGCAGCCCAGATGGGTTAACTTCTGCGTTGTCAATTGGTTTTTTTCATTGCTGCAGACACCCCCATAGGGCATTAGTCAACATCCAGGAGTTGGTATAGAGTACAGGCTATACAGGCTACTTTTCTTGTTCCGCAATCTCTAAGGCTGATTGGATGGCTTTCACTTCTGCAAATTGACTTGACTCCTTCCCCTTCAGAAGACTCAACAACTTGTTGTGTGAGACCACACAGCAGCTTTCCACCTCACAGCAGTTTCCTATCACACAGCAGGATCCATCAGCAAATAGTGCAAAGCCTCTTGTTTTCTGGTAACTCATTATATGGTAGTGCCTCTTGGGCACGAGTCACCTTTTCAGGCAATGCTCCAAAATCTCTGCCTTCTGGCCAGTCTATAATCTCTTCCAGAATTCCTGGGCAATTAATTTTTCCCCAGTTGAGCTCATCGTGTGATCAACACTTACTCCATGTAGCACTGGTTGTGTGATGTGTTGAGGGTATGTTTATTTATTCTGAACATCCAGTGTAGCATGGGCAATTGCAGTGCTAAGAGGAGATGCTTCTGTCCCAACAACCTCTGAGGCAGTTCAAATCCCCTTATAGACTGCTAATATCTCTTTTTCAGTTGGAGTATAGTTGGCTTCTGGTCTCTCCAGCTCCAAAACCCTAATGATCTACCTCAGGTTTCTCCTGATGTTCTTTGCCAGAGGCTGCAGGTCGGACCATGTTCCCCAGCTGCAGTGTAGAGTATATTTTGCATGGCTGGTCCTGTCTGAACAGGCCCAAGAGCTACTGCATGAGCTATTCCCTGTTTGATCTGCTCAAAGACCTGTTGCTGTTCAAGGCTCCACTCAAAATGGTTCGTCTTCCAGCTATAACCTGGAATGTGCATTCTCCAGAACCCTACAAGGCCTAGGAAAGCTTGTGCTTCCTTCTTGTTAGCTGGTGGAGACATAGTTGCTATCTTGTTGACCACATCCATAGGATCATGATGGTGTCCATCCTGCCATTTTATTCCCAAGAACTTAATCTTCTGTGCAGGTCTCTTGACCTTGCTTTTCTTCATGGCAAACTCAGCTTTCAGAAGAATCTAAATTATTCTTTTTCCCTTATCAAATACTTCTTCTGCCTTTCTTGCCCCACACAATTATGTTGTTGATAAATTGTAGATGTTCAGGGGCATCACCCATTTCCAGGGCAGTCTGGATCCATCCATGACAGATGGTAGGGCCGTGTTTCCGCTCCTGGAGCAGTTGATTCCAGGTGTATTTGACACTCCTCCACATGAAAGCAAACTGTGGTCTGCACTCTGTTGCCAAGGGAATTGAGGAAAATGTATCAGCAATGTCAGTTGCAGCACACCACTTGACTGCCTTCAACTCCAGTTCATATTGGGGCTCTAACATGTCTACTACAGTAGCACTCAGTGGTGGTGTTATTTCAGTCAGGCCAGAATAGTCTACTGTTAGCCTCCACCCTCCATCAGACTTTTTCACTGGCCATATGGGACTATTAAAAGGTGAGTGAGTTCTGCTGATCTCTCTTTGGCTCTCCAGTTGATGATTCAGATCATGAGTGGGAGCCAGGGAGTCTCAGTTGGTGCGATATTGCCACCAGTGCAACAGTCCTGGTAGCAATTGGTACCTGCTGGTCTTCAACTCACAGCACTTCCACAATGAAGGGATCTTCTGAGAGGTCAGGCAGGGTGGATAACTGATCTCTGTATTCACAGTGGCTACACCAAAAGCCCATTGGTATCCCTTTGGATCCTTGAAGTACCCTCTCCTGAGGCAGTTGATGCCAAAGATACAAGGGGCTTCTGGACCAGTCACAATGGAGTGCTTTTCCCACTCACCTCAGCCTCTAATACAGACAATTCTTGGCATCCCTCTGTCACTCCACAGATCCAGATGGGTTCTGTGGCTCTATACCCTGATAGCACCAGTGCACATTGTGTACTAATGTCAACCAAAGCATTGTACTTCTGTGTATCTGGCATGCCAGGCCATGGAATCCACATAGTCCGATATATCTGGTCATCCATTTCTTCCTCCTGGCTGAAGGCAGCGATCCTACATTCATGTTCCTCACTGGAGTGTTCACTGTCTGACCTTTGCAATGCCAGACCAGAAGTCCCCTCACCAGGATCAAAGGACAATTTCAGTTCTTTTATGTGGGAGATCGCTGATTGCCTTCTTGTGTCTCTGCAGCAACTATACTGACAGTCATTTTGAATGACCCCTTCTTAACAGCTCTCTTCCCTCTCAGTTCACATATATGGGCTTCCAGCTAAAAGGTGGGTTCATCATCCCACTTTATGTCCAACTCCTGGTCAAACAGGAAAAACCAGAGTGCACCATGTGGCATGTGTCTGGGGCAGGAGAATACCAATCTTTTGGACAGATCCTGACAGCTGAGGTGCTGGCCTGTAGGGATGAGGAGGTACAAAGATTTTCTTCAAAGGTTTTGAGCCACGAAGCTACTCTCTCCACAGTTGGTGTATCTATTTGTGGGTAATACATTGCTGCCAAGCTGTTAGAATATGATGCAGGGGCACCTTGAACCACCTTCCTCCACATGGCCAGTGTGCAAGGGACACCCTCTGGATCTTTAGAGACCCTGTCACTTTTTAGATCACTATAGATGACTTCCAGCACTGCTAATTCTCTCAAGTACTAGATACCTTCATCTGCAGTGGCCCACTTCCCTGGGGAATTCACAAGATCTTTAAATGGATATTTTGCCCTCACACTTGAGAAGAGCCATCTCCAGAGGCTGCAAATCGCTGCCCCTGTTCCAATTCTTCTTTCAATTTCCCAATCTCTAGCAAGAGATCCCAGCTGTTGGGCTTCATGACCTTCTAAGTCCTGACTGCCAGCCCCATTATCCCAGCATCAAAGCAGCCAGGCAGAAATCTGCTCACCTGGCTAGTGGCTGTAATGTTTTCACAAGTCTCGAAGTTCTGATGAGGTCAGGGACTGAGAAACTTTATTTTCCTGTTTGAATTGTCTCACTCCTTTCTCCAATTTCTTTGTTGAAGGACTGGTTTCTTGATCAGACACCTTTCCTGATTCTCCCTCCTCCTCTTCCTCCCTTTCTAATTAATGGTATGGATGTGTTGTTCTCTTTGTCTACTTTTTCTTTTTAACTACTGGGGCAATTACTGTAGTTGTTGTTTGAGTCTCTGTCTCAGCCATAGTGTCCTCAAATGCAGTTTGGGTTCCTGCCTCAACTACAGTCCTCTGAGAGTACTGAACTGTGGCTCAATAGGCACAGGCCAGGCCCCAGTACAGGGTGAAGAGCTGCTGGTTTTCAGTGGGGTAGGCAAGGCACTCTTCTATCAGGTGACGGGTCAGTTTGCCAGGGTTGATTACCTGTTCAGATGCAAAGTCCCAGGCAATGGGAGGTGATAACCACCCTGGGAACCTGCCCAAATCCTGCCACCCAGGGACAGGGTGCTTCAGGGTACATTTCAATGTTGCATCACCCAAAATTTGTTTTCTCTTACACCAAGACAACACCAGATTCCACAAGCCCCATAATATGCTAAAAGTATTATTTAGTGGTATTAAACAGATCACATAACAATGAACAAGGGCCTCAGGACCCTACATAATAAAACCATCCACATTAATCCAAGGTAGGGAGAGGGAAATCACAGAATCACACAGAATCAACTAGGTTGAAAAAGACCTTTGGGATCATTGAGTCCAACCTATGACCTAATACCACCTTGTCAAGTAGACCATGGCACTAAGTGCCACATCCAGTCTTCTCTTAAACACCTCCAGGGATGATGACTCCACTAATGCCTTGGAGTGGCTGCCTGGAACAGAGGCTAGACAAGATTAAGAGAATAAAAGCGGGTATTTATTAAAGGCCTTCAATAGGTGCACCTTGGGCAGTCAGAAGTCTCCAAGAGGCTACATCCAAGATGGACGATGGTCGTGAGTTTTTCATACAAATAAAAGTTTGGTCCATTTACATATCAGGGGTTAATCCTCCAATTACAGCTTCAGGTAATGAAGTCATATACCCCCAGTTTGCTCCCCCACCAACTCACTTTTGTTTATACTTTTCAGGGCCTGAGACAGTAAGGTGTCCTTGAGTTTCAGGCCTAGAAAGGAATTGTTTTGTCTGAGTAAAATGGGAGAACAATAGCTGACAGGCTATGGAGTTTTAGAGTTATACACTAAAGCAGTTCAGGATCTGAAAAATATAAAAGCTAAATCCTAAGGCATCTCCATCACCTCCCTGGGCAGCCCATTCCAATGCTGAACCACTCTTTCTGTGAATAATTTTTTTCTAATATCTAGCCTAAACTTCCCCTGGCACAGCTTAAGACTGTGTCCTCTTGTCCTGTCACTGGTTGCCTGGTAGCAGAGCGCAACTCCCACCTGGCTACAACCACCTTTCAGGTAGTTGTAGAGTGATAAGGTCTCCCCTGAGCCTCCTTTTCTCCAGGCTAAACAACCCCAGCTCCCTTAGTCAATCTTCATAGGACTTGTGTGCTAGACCCTTCCACCAGCCTTGTTGCCCTTCTGTGGACATGCTTCAGCACCTCAACATCTTTCCGAAACTGAGGGTCCCAGAACTGGACACAGTATTCAAGGTGCGGACTAACCAGTGCCAAGTACAGGGGAAGAATCACTTCCCTAGTCCTGCTGGCCATACTATCCCTGATACAGGCCAGGATACCATTGGCCTTCTTGGCCACCAGGGCACACTGCTGGCTCATGTTCAGCCTGCTGTCAAACAGTACCCCCATGTCCCTGTCTGCCTTACCACTGCCCAGCCATTCTGTCCCCAAACTGTAGTTCTGCATGAGGTTGTTGTGACCAAGTGCAGGACCCAGCACTTGGTCTTATTAAACCTCATTGTTGGATTCAGCCCATCTATCCAGCCTGTCCAGGTCCCTCTGCAAAGCCCTCCTACCTTCCAGCAGATTGATCCCCCCAACCTGGTGTCATGTGCAAATTTGCTAATGGTAGACTTGATCCCCTCATCCAGATCCCTGGGGAACACCACTAGTGACTGACTGCCAACTGGATGCAACACCATTCCCTACCACTCTCTGGGCCCAGCCATCGAGCCAGTTCTTAACCCAGCAAAGGGTGCATCTGTCCAAGCCATGGGCTGCCAGCTTTTCCAGGAGTATGCTGTGGGAGACAATGTCAAAGGCTTTGCTGAAGTCCAGGTAGACAACATACACAGCCTTTCCCTCATCCACCAGGTGGTTCATCTGGTCATAAAAGGAGATCTGGTTGGTCAGGCAGGACCTGTCCCTCCTAAATCCATGCTGGGAGATGTATTTCCTCATCTTCTCTACGAGATAACTCCCCCAGCACAGCAAGGCCATCAATGCCATGGCAAAGCACAGAGCCATCATTTGTATGATCATGTTCCCAAACTCAGCAAAATAGAGATAAGCAGTGCAGCTAACAATCTCCATGTCTCACACAGGAGCTTGCTACTTAATAACTACTATAACATACAATGTATATAACTGCCTTTGCCACCAAAAAGGACTGGTGGGTTGACCTGAGCTGGATGCCAGGTGCCCACCAAGCCACTCTATCATTCCCCCTTCCCAGCTGGCAGGGGACAGAAAATAAGATGGAAAATGACTCGTAGGTTGAGATAAGGCAGTTTACTAAAGCAAAAGCAAAAGATTGCGCACTCACAAACAAAGGGGAACAAAAAAAGGATTTTATTCTCTACTTCCCATCAGTGAGTGATGTCCAGCCAATTCCCAGGAAGCAGGGCTTCAACACGTGTAGCAGTTGCTCCAGAAGGCAAACATTGCAAATAACAAATGCCCCCCTTCTTTGTCCTTCCTTTAGCTTTTATATCTGAGTTGATGCCATATGGTATGGAATATCCCTTTGGCCCATTTGGGTCAGCTGGTCTGGTTGTGTCATCAAATCTCTGCCTCAAGCCACACTCTTCTCAACTTTTGTTTCTGTTTTGCAGAATGGAGATGTATGTATTTCAATTCTTCACCCACCTGTAGATGACCCACAAAGTGGAGAGCTGCCCTCCGAGAGGTGGAACCCTACCCAAAATGTCAGGTAACTGTGAATCTGTGATGTACAACAGTGACCTCAAAGGCCTGTGATCTCTCTCCAAGACTAAGGCCTGTGTTTGGAAAGTTTCGGAACAGAATTCAAGACTTTGGGAGCTTAAGGTCCTTAACTGGGTGGGAACCAGACTTATCAAGTTGTCTGAAGTGCTGATGCTGTGGTGTCCTGATGATGGACTAACAATGTGGAGAATTCTGTCCTGTTCACAGGGTTTCATGCTCCTAAAGCAACTTATTTCAAATTTTCTGCCCTTCTCCAGTCATTGTTATCCTATAATTAGGATTTTCAAACTCTTCCAAGATACCACTAGTGGAAAAGAACATTTTAGGGTATTTGTGCCCAGTAGGAGTAATTTTGTTCATAATCCTGCCTGCTGTTTGCCTTACAGTATTTGTCTGTCTCCTGTCCTGCAGTGTGATATCTTGAGCAGTTAGCCAGGTAGCTTTCTCCCTGACAAAAAGACCCAAAGGATCACTAAATATTAGAGGCATTTGGGTCTGACCTGTCCTTCTTTTCTTTTTAAACACCAGCTGAATTTCATTCTCATTACAAGACACTGCCAATAAAGAACTGATAAAACTCATATTAAGTAGCAGTTCACCTGTGCAGCTGGAGTCGTAAGTGATGTAGTAAAAAAACCCTGGAGTAAGGTGTTGCAGCATAGTGGGATGGTGGAAATGCTGCAACCTTCTTTGAAGCATCTCCTTCAGAAGCTGCTCGGACTAAGGCCACGAGAACAGTCATTTCAAGTCCATGCATACACACACGCCACAGATAGCAGAGGAAAGACAGGAAGGGCCTTCTGTATGATGAATTCCAGCGAGGGTTTATTACGTTCACCACGCCAAAAGGATCAGGGACAAAAGACCCAGACCATGTGGTGCTCGATGGTTAAGTAAGGGTCAGGAGCCAATGGTCTGAGGGCACAGGGGTGGTACAAAGGGCAAGGCAAAGAGCAGCAAACCTATAGGGGGGATGAGGGTTGAACAATTGGGGTGGGCAGGGTCAACTGGCCAACGGGGGAAGCAATCTAAGGTAGATTTGCAATAGTGCTGCAGAGCACCATGGGAGAAGTCTTTTCTTTCAGCCTAGGCAGGGAAAACTCTATGGTAGATCTTCCCAGGGCAAAGCCTGGAGGTTTCCCTGAGGAGTTTTAGGGTTCCCACAGTAAGGTATTTCCTATTCTAACATTTTAATCTGATTTATTATCCAAATAAGGTTAAAATAATTGCCTCTAGATTTTTATCATATGAGAATTATTCTTGCTCTCAGATTTATTAGACATTGGTTCCTGAGCTTGAAATCTGTTATTCATTGGTAAATCAAGGTAAGGATCTCAGGACACCTGAGGGAATACAGTGATTTGAAAAGGATTGTCTGACAGTTTAAGTCGGCTTTCATCTAACTTGGCTTCACAAAATTAATTTGAAAAGAGCCTCTGTCAAAGCAAAGATCTAGCAAGGGGGATCCAATGGATTCTTGATCCTTGAAATATGATTGTAACATACACTGCAAAGTTCTGAACTAGAGTTAACATAGCAGGAGACTAGGAATTGTAGCATTCAGCAAATTATAACAACTGATGTTCCTCCTGGAGCATGCTACTTGAAGGTTAAAAAGGCCCAAGAGAAATGGTGTATCTTAGCTGCATGAAATCATGAAGGGTTGGGAATCTGATCCTTAGAGCTTGAGGTAAAGGTTATCCAATCCATCTGTACCAAATACATGTTCGAGTTCAGATTTTTAAAAAGGAAAAATGGGCTTAAATACTATCTTAAGTTGTTATATTGCTAAGCTATGTTCACCTGTCCCTCTGCTCAGATGGTTAGTAAACTGTTTTTTCATACATCTGATATGGTTAGGACTAGGTGACAAGCTTCAACTTATAGTTAGAAAACAGCTTTGGGCATTAGTTGCTTATAATGCACACACATTTTGAGTATTTCACAATATACAACCCTAAAGATTGACATGAAACTTCTTATGGTACTAGTTCTCTGATTTCTGCTTTCCCTTACCATGGTGCAGCTTTTGGTGCTTACTCTTTGAACATGCTGGTCTCAACAGTGATATTTGGAGAGAAAACATTTCCTCAGCTGTATCAGCAAGCAGAAATAAAACTAGTCCTTCACTGTTAGCCTGCTGCCTGTGTAACCAAGGGCTTCTCTTCAGCTGCTGAATTTTGTAAATCCACTTACTACAGATGACTGTGGTTGAAGTATCTGGAGTGAGGAATGTCATTCTTCAACTTTGAGAGCACCTGCACATCTCTACACCTAATGGTTTCAAGCATGCTTATTAATTTTTTTAAACATAGTCAATATGGACTTTCTCATCACTTGGAGCTAGATGAGGTTGGCATAAGTAAATATAGCAAACATCCAGCAAGAGGTGGAGGAATGCAGCTGTGATCTGTATGGCAGAAAGTATTGCTTTTCTTATGTCCCATAAAGCTGAGGAAGTGGTGGCAGGGCTTAGGGGTTGAGGCTTTTTGATAAATTTTAGTTGCCTTTCTTCCTATCTTGCCTGACCTCACTGTCTTTTGAGGTGCACGGGCCAGAATTCAGCACAATATTCAAGATGTTGGTACATCTGTATCTTGTGCTGATATGTGATGCCTCGTCTTACTATTGCTTTCTTTTCTGACAATACCCATTTTTGTTGGCTTTTTTTGGCTGTTTTAGTGTGTTGAGCTGTTTGCAGAAACTGTTCAGATGTAACATTGCTTTCAGTACAGTCTAAGTATGACTCTGTTGATATATGGAGAGAAAAAGGCAGTTAACAGTTCTGATTCCTTGAGCCTCTACTGGCTTCTCTCCTCTGCTGATAAAGGGGTGTAGAGGGACTGTCCTGGTTCCAGCCAGGACAGAGTTAATTTTTTTGCCTTGAGGGGGTGGAGCCTGGACCTGTGTGGGCACAGCTAGGAGGTTATTTTATACCACCTCACATCATTGCCAGGGATGGAGGTAGGGCACTCTGGCTTCTGAGAAGGGCTTCCGGTGGAGAAAACTGTGGTGTGGCAGGAAGGGGAAACCCACCTGCCATTTGTTCATTGTTGCCCAGGATCCATGGTGAGCATTTTTGCATGTGAATCACCCTCCCTTTTGTACGCTTTTGTTATTTATATTGTTGCTGTTATTGTTGTTTTCTAATCTCATTGCTGTTTCTAGTAAATTGTTTTTATCTCAACCTGTGATCTTTTGTGCCTCCCATTCAAGGGGGGAGGGGAGCCAACTGCAGGTCATGGTCTTTTTAGTGGGAGTACTAAATTGGGGAATACCATTCCTAAACCAGGACAGGCACTCATTCTGAAGACAACAGCACTGTAAACACTTAAAGTGATGTGGCAGCTGGTGAGCACACTGTTGTCAGATGATTGAAGAGACAGGACTGATTGCTTGGATGCAAGAAGTCAATTTATTGACTTACAGGGCTCCGCTTATATAGCCTTACAGCTTTGAATAGAATATTCTACTGCCAAGCAATAACCACATTGTTCGTGTTTCTTATCAATATGCTTAACTACAATCTTTGCAGGTGCAGTTTTACATGGCTACCTAAAAACAAAACACAACATTCCTTTTCCTACCTCCCTCAAATCTCGTTTTGAATCTTCCATAGCTTTTGGCCTATCAAGTTCAGAATGTCCAAATCTGTCATGAGTTCAGCAGTACTCTGAGTCCTGCTTTCTAGCTGGATTCCTGACGGCGATCAAAGAGACGGGACTGATTGCTCAGATGCAAAAAGTCCGTTTATTGATCACGAAGCTTTAGTATATATACCTTTTCAGCTGTAACTAAAAATAGCTGCTTGCTTAAGCAATAATAGCTATAGCAACCATATCTTATGTTTCTTAATAACATTGCTTAACTATAGGCAAGCACAGACCCATACAGGCATGTACGGACTTACATAAGCTAAGCATACTCAGCATACCATTATCTTATGCTTCCCTCTTCAGGGTACCATCTGCCATGGGCGCACTGCCTGCCAAAGTTTACGGCCTACTAATGCTAACATGTCCACTTCTGTAATGAGCTGAGCAGTACTCTCAGTCATGCTCTCTAGCTTCATGTCTACATATTCCCACACACTGTCCCCCAGAATGGGGTGGGAGATGTAAGAAAGCAAAGGTGGGTTTTAAATACCCACTCTTCATGCAAACAGCTTGCATGAAACAACATGCCAGAAGAACCACACCTAAGGGAGAAACAGATCCAAAACTATACTGGAGAGGGTCAGTCTGTATCAAGTCTGGTGCAGTATGTGATGCTGAGGATGTTTTCAGTCACGCATGGTGGAACTTTTTTATGGTTTCTGTCTTGTCAGATCCCCTGTTCTGGGATCCCTTCCTGTTACTATACCTTGTTCACCTTGCTTACCCACAGCAGCAGGGTTTGAGTTGGAGAAGACTGGCCAGCTCTTAAGGATATCAGCAGTGATGGAACTGATCTAATGTGCTGGTCAGAAATGAAAAGTGTTCGGTGTCTCACCTCTAATAGACAGTAGATAGAGTGTGGTAGAGTGGGTGCTAAATCCAGATGTGAATTCCTGTCCTTGGCCTTCTCTAGATTTTGCTTGCTTTACAGTAATGATGCTGAAGCTGACATGCTTGCTTTGCAGCCTGATTGCTGAGAATTCAAAGGCTTTTAAATGAATTCTTGAGTTGAAGTAAAAGATGGTTTCTTTTCTGCCCAACATTCCAGTCTGACCAGACAGCTTTCTCCAGAGCTGCTGTTCTATTTCCTATTGAATGATATTATTTGGAAAGTAAATTGTATATGACTCTACTGATAGCTATGCTGAACAGTCTGGTGGGATGCAAGTGTTTAGTCTCAAAACCTTCCTATAAATTCTTCATCCAAATGGCCAAACATTTCCTGGAATTGTATCCCAGATAAATGATATGCTTGTAGATATGCTCAGCATGCACTGCTCTGAATGTGCCTCTAAATAATTTCAAGTACAGTTGGGGCTGTAGTCTCCTTTAATCATGTTCTGCAAAGCAGTTGTTATGTACTGCTGTATTTCAAGACTTAGTTCCTTGTCTCTTGTTCTTCCCTTCCATTTAAATTAAAAGCTGTTCAAAGCAGGACCACGTTAGACACAGGAAGCTGTTGCGGTGGTAGCTACAGCCAGGTGGCCAGGTGTGTAGAGCTGCCTGATGGGATTTGCTGTTGAGTTTTGTGCTGGTTGTGACACTGTGTGAGGAACAAAGGGCTGAATCTCCAAAGGGCAGAGTTGTAGGAAATGCAAAGGGGTCTGGGCGAGGGAGGTGGTGTTTGTCCCTGGTAAATGCCCACAGAGCAGAGCAGCTGGCTAGCTCTGGGCTGCTGCTAGAAATACAGGAAGGCTGTCTGCTAGGGGTTATGTGACTGGCTCATGCTGCTTTTGCTGAGTACCAGCAGCTCAATCTTGCTGGGCGCTTGGCAGCTTGCCTGAGTGTTGAATACAGCAAGGGGAATCAAGTACTGCTACAGCAGTCTTGGCACACAGGCTGCGGAGAGGGGAGACCTGGCCACAGCTCCAACCTCTTAATACACTGTGGGGTAGGGAAGGCAGTGCAGCCTCATCTGATTGCCTTAGGTTGTACCAGTCAGAATAAGCAAAGAGCCTGGCTTTCTGCTGTGAGGCTGAATATCATGAAGAACAGGCTCACCAAGCAGGTTTCCAACCCTGCACCATCTATGGGTGGTACGGATAAGCTGAATTCTGGTCTGATGCAAGCTTTACCTGCTGCCCTGTCACAAGCATGTGTACAGACATGATAGTCTGTCATCAGATTATGCCTTTGAGGTTTGTATTGCGTCATCTTCCCTATGCTGATTGTGAGAAACAACCTCTCACTTTAAAATTTTCAAGGTTTATTAAACCTTAACAAATACAACAAAGGACTGAATAAGGAAAAAGGACAGCACACTGGGAGTCTGTGATCGGCTGCCACAAGCTCATTTACAAAATGGCTGCTCCACCTTTTATACCCCTTGGTGTTGCATCAGGCAACTCTGGCGCCTCCCAAACTCAGTCAGTCTTCTTTGCCATCTATTGGTGAAGACTACTTTCTTGCAATTTAATTGGAGGTCAGGTGTTGTCATGCCACCCCCCCCCCCCAAAGCAAGCTTTTCCCATTCTCAACTGCCCCATGCAAGGGGCACATGTACTCGCCTTCCCTCCACATTTCCTGGACAACCCAGGCTGTCCTGTTGTAACAATACAGAGGAGAGGAAAAGGGACTTTTGGGGAGAACAGAGGACATCCAAACAACAAACCACAATAACATAACCATACATCAATAGAACTTCTTTTAACTTACACACAATATTCATCCCCTAATTGTGAGAGCAAATCATCATATTGCCTATCTATAAGACTGATCACCAGAGTCTGAAGTTCATAAGTATTCGCTTTTACTTCAACTATTGTACTGTTGCCTTTTTCCCAACCTGGAAATGAAACTTGAGATAATTTTAGTAAGGAGGTAATATAAAAGGGGATCTTTATTTGAAGGTCTTCAGAGGCAGTTATGGAAAGATGTCCACAAAAGCCCACCCCCTCAGGGGTGAGTATATTTTTTATAGGTTTTAGGAAATTAGCATAATTGATAAAAAGAACTAATTAGGAGGACAAGTGGTGATGCAATTCCCTCCCAGGTCAAGCCCCTTCTCTGGAGCCCCCCCCTTCAGCACTAGTTGTACTTTGTCCATGAGGATGTATCTCGAAGAGTTGTTCTCGGCCTTGGTTCCCAGGAAGAACCAAGATAGTACAGAGCCTTGTATGTCCCAGGGCTTGGAGCTCTGGAATTTGTTTTGTCTTTCGGCCTAGGGAAATGCCATGGAAAAGTACTGGGAAAACTAGTCACTAATACAATAGACTACAGAGCTACAAATATGTGTGTGAAGAATATAGAAAACATAGAAAAAAAAAGGCAAAACCCAAAGGGCATCAGTCCTTAGTGTATTGGGTTCACATGGCCAGGTTTTGACAGCAGGGGGCTACAGGGATGGCTTCTGTGAGAAGCTGCCAGAAGCTTCCCCCATGTCCAGCAGAGCCAACACCAGCTGGCTCCAGGATAGATCCACTGATGGCCAAGGCTGGGCCAATCAGGAATGATGGTAATGCCTCTGTGATAACATATTTAAGAAGAAAGAAAATAGTGACTGAGCAGTTGTAATTGCAGCCAGAGCGGGGTGAGAACATCAGAGGAACAGCTTTGCAGACACCAAGGTCAGTGGAGAAGGGGGGCAGGAGGTGCTCCATGTGCCAGAGCTAAGAATCCCCTGCAACCCATGGTGAAGACGATGATGAAGCAGCTGTCCCCCTGCAGCCCATGGAGGACCCCATGCTGGAGCGGAGGGATGCCTGAGAGGGGGCTGTGAACCTGTGGGAGGCCCGTGCTGGAGCAGGCTACTGGTAGGGACCTGCAGACCCATGGAGAGAGGAGCCCACATTGGAGCAGGTTTCCTGGTAGGACTTGTGATCCCATGGGGGACACACATTGGAGCAAGCGGTGCCTGAATGACTGCACCCCACGGAAAGGGACCTACAGTGGAGCTGGAGAACTGTCTGTGGGATGGAATCATGTTGGAGAAGTTTGTGGAGAACTGTCTCCTGTGGGAGGGACTCCACGTTGGAGCACGGGAAGGACTCCTGTCCCTGAGCAGTGGCAGAAACAACAGCTGATAAACTGACCATAACCCCCATTCCCATCTCCCTGTGCTGCTGGGGGGAGGAGGTAGAGCTGTGAAGGAGGGTGGGATGGAGGGAAGGTATTTTTTAAGGTCTTATTTTACTTCTCATAATCCTGCTCTCATTTTGTTAGTAATGAATTCAGTTAATATCCCCAATTCAAGTCTGTTTTGCCCATGATGGTATTTGGTGAGTGATCTCTCCCTGCCTTTATCTCAACCCATGAACCCTTCATTATATTTTCTCTACCTTGTACAGTTGCAGAGGAGAGTGACAGCGGCTTTGGTGGGTGCCTGGCATCTAGCCAACATCAATCCACTACACTTAGATATCCTTAATTATTCATAAGTTTTGATTTTAAATATGTTTCTGATGCATCACCTAAAGAAGTTGTCAGCATCCAGAATCTGTGAATGTGTTAGCTCTGACTGCTGTCGTGATTACCTGTTTCAGGACTATCTTACTGAGTGTAATCTCTTTGCTTAATGAGCCCAACACATTCTCTCCTGCCAACGTGGATGCATCAGTCATGTTCAGGAAATGGAGAGACAGTAAAGGAAAAGACAAGGAGTATGCTGAAATCATAAGGTAAGCTTTGCTCTGTGTGAGGCTACTGGCCTCTTGCTTTGAATCCTATGAAACAGGCTGATTTCAAAATTTGCTGAAACCAGCTTCTTGCTGTGGTTGCTCCTTTCAAAATTAATTTTACAGCTTTATTCCAAGTTCATTCTTCTGGACAGAAATGGTTCAAACTTCTGTCTTTGTATTGTTCTTTTTCAGACTAATCTGGCATGATGCTCTACAAAACCTATTGGCTGCTAGTAAATTCTAGTCTAAGTCCCTGCGTACCTTTGAGGACTGCTTGCATTGCTTGGGATGTGATTCAAACTGCCTTCATGCTACTAATTCTGTGCTTAATGCACTCATGAATCATAATCTTGTCCCTCCAATTTGAAGGAATATCAGTAGGATTTGGCAAGTGCTTGCACAGCTGGGTTTGATTAGCTGGAAGTGCTGTTTAGTCTTGACTGCCCTTTTCTGAGAAATTCATGGTTCATCAGGTGCTATAGGGAGATGATGTAAACTTGAGCCAAGATTGCTGTGGAGTGGCAAATGGGCAGCCCATACTGCAGTGGGACTGCTGTCACACTTGCCTGGGGCAAGACCACATATGCCTTGACTGCTAGCTGGATATACCCCTGGTTGGAGCTACGCAGGACAGTCAGTCACTGTCCTGGGCTGTGCAAAGAGCCTTGCTGGGAAGTTATTTTAGTCCCCTCCAGTGGAGTCCCTACAGCCCCTTGATATAATACCTAGGAGGTGGCCCTGGCAGGATAATTTATAGTCACCTGCCTTGACTGAGAGACAGAACTTCCCAATGGTATTCTGTCCACAATGGTTTGCCCCGGGTCCCCCCTAATGCCCCAGGCCCTTTGGTTTCTTCTTTCCTCTGTGTCTCCATTGGTTGAGGGACCCCGGTGACCTGACCTGTTTTCCCTGTAGGTCACTGACCTTACCTGCCCTTTGCACTGCCCCCGTGCCCCAAGGTCATTGGCTGCTGAAATCCATACTTAAGCCAAGGACAGGCACGTGCTCTCCCTCTTCCTGCTCTGGACCACCCTTCAGCATCTGGAAATAAACCTGGCCGGAACTGATCCAGGCAAAGAGCCTTCTGCCTCTCCTTGCTGAGCTAGCCACATGGTGTGCGTGGATGTGAGCTTGACTGCCTTGCCTGAGTTTGCCCAAGCAGCTTCTCCACCGGATTTGCTTATTGGGGATAAGGCATCAGCTCCACTCCTAAAAAGCACTCTGCTACACCCTCCAGCTCCATTGGCTTCAGCTGGATGTACTCCATAAACAGAGTATGGCAGACTGAGCATGTGAGTGGGAGTAAAGGAACAGGCTGCCATCTACTCCTCTCCCTGCTGGGAGGCAGCAACAGTTCACAGCCCAAGTACTGCTGAGAGGCACCAGCCAGACCCCATCTTGGAGCAAAGGGAAACACTTGTTTCCTACTATCCTCAGTCAGTGCTGGGGTTACAGCTGCATCTCAGGGTGCAGCCACATGCTTTTACCCTCCAGTGGGAGCTCAGAGCTGACAAATGCTTGTGGGAATTAGTTTTGAGCATGCTGGGGTAGAGTCATCAGTGGTGGAGAGTGGCTGTGGATAGCATCTCTGGATGGCATTTCCTAAGTCATCTTAGGAAATCTGTGACTATCCCTTCTGTAACAAATGTAATGGAATTTGCTCTGAGTTCTAGCAGGTCTCTAATGCAGAGTCCTGTAGAATAATTGATTTCATATGTTGCTGAGAGTGTGTGTGCTTCAAACACCCTTGGAGTGCTCCCAAGCCTGGGGCTGCAGGAACTAAATCTGTTTCTAGTGATGCTTGTGGTGCTTGAGCCAAACATCAGCTCTCCTGACTGAGCTTCCAGGAGGGCTGGTCAGGGGCTGGTTGGGAGGTGGGGAGTTGAGCCACACTGCTGCCAGCACATGGCCCTGCTCATGTTGCTGTGTCCTCCTCCCCACAGGAAACAGGTTTTGGCTACCAAAGCTGAGGCAGAGAAGGATGGCGTGAAGGTCCCCACTACACTGGCAGAGTACTGCATCAAAACTAAAGTGCCTTCCAATGACAACAGTTCAGATTTGCTTTATGACGACTTGTATGATGATGACATTGATGACGAAGACGAGGAAGAAGAGGATGCCGACTGTTATGATGATGATGATTCTGGCAATGAGGAGTCGTGACCTGCTCCCTCTATGCCCCTGTACTGCCCTGTCAACTCAGGCCAGAAGGGAGCAGTGGTAACTTAGCAGCAGTCCAGCAAAAAAGTAGTGATGGGAGGGGGGGATCAAAAAAACTTTGTCTCCTGCTGTCTCCTGTTGTATGGATCTGTTTGCTCCTTTTTTATGGACCTCTTAGAAACCCTCCACAGAATGTCTGAATTCTTGCATTCTTAACCCTTTCATCACTGTATTATGATTTCTTTTTTAAAAAGAAATTCCCTTTTTCACTTCTCTACAAAATACTCACAGCAAAACAGGTTTGCTTGTGTTTAGATTCTTAAATTAAATACAGTCTTGCATTGAGATGTTTAATGTATTTAAAGCTGGAACAAACCCATTGGAAGACAGATTTTCAGGAGCTCAAGTGCTGCATTTACTGGGAAGAAAAAAATCCACATAAAGCAAATTGCCAGGGTTTAGCTGCTCCATTTACAGTAATAGCGTGTGTACATTTGTTTAGCCTTGTGGTGGTGGCTTTTCCTTTATAAGGTGTGGGGTGGAAAGTGTAAAGCTACTGTGTGTTGAGCTTGATGGGATGTTACTGAAAGGTACAGGAATCTGTTTAGCCTGCTCAAATTAGGAAATAGCTGGCCCCTGGATCCCCAGAGGGCACAATCAGCTTTGTCTCTGAAAAAGGCTTGTGATATGAACCCTAAAATAAACACTTAACACTTCACAGCTGTGCAACTGAGCCCTGGGTTTCATTATTTTTCTCAGACTAGGTTTGGGTTGAAAAAATTCCATTTAGCCATTCTGCTGGGATCTGCTGCCAGCTGCCCCTCTACTGAGGGAGGAAAACAGAAGTGTATCCCACTGCCCAGTGGGCCAGCATTCATCCTGAAATTCTTTTTGGCAATGGAAGAGTCTCCTTCTCCAGTGCTTGCTAGTAGCCCTTGCTTCCTGCAGCCCAAGTCCAGTGCTGGCCTGAGCCTTCTTTCTGTTGCTTATGTAGGTCACCTGTTGGTAAATGCAGCTCTGCTGTAGCTCTGTGGGGTTGGCAGAAGACAAAGCTCCCTGGGGCAGCCAGGCTGTTCCTGTGCCTGCAGTGGCTTCTGGGACATAGGGCAGAGAGATGGATAGGTGCTGGGCTCTCTCCTGCCTGCCTGTCTGGGGCATGGGTGGATGTGTGCAGCCCCACAAAGAGAAGGGTACACAGTGCTTTCAGGCTGAAAGAGAAAGCCAGCAATCAGGGTTTGACAGCTTATTTAGGAGTATGCTTCAGCTGGTGCCCTGAGCTCAGCCTCCTGCATGTTTTTGGGAGCTCTTGGCAGAGCTTAGGGCCCTCGGCACCCTCACCCCATTGTAGTGTGCTCTTGTTCAGCTGTAGTGCAGTGCCCTGAATTCACCTTTCACATGAATAGGCAGCCAGCCCTGCACTTCTGCGCTGAGCCCTGGCAGCCCTGGGAGCAGATTGGAGGTGCTGGCCCTGCTTGGGCAAGACCGTCTATTCTCACAAGAGGCAGTCACTCTGATAAGAACTGCAGGCTCAGGCATTTGGTATAGCTTGGCAGTTTTAATGATACATCACCAGCTGCAGTCCCTCGAGAGGTACTTTGGTGGAAGTAAACTTTGTTCTGCGATCAGCTTGGTGGGAAGCAAGGAGCAGGATGAGCGTGAGCAAGCTTAAAGTGTGTTGCCTGGAGGGAGAGGAGGGGAAGGCAGCCCTTGGGGAGGGGAGGAAGGCCTGTAGGGCTCTGTTTGAAGTTATCAGAATGTTGCTTGGTTGGGGTTTGCTGCAGCAAGGACAGTCCCTGTCCCTCTGCCCCAGCTTGTGCTAGTGTGCCCTCAGCAGAATGAAGGCAGCCCAAGTGGTAATACCTTGTCCCCAGTGTGTTCTATGATGGTCTGCCCTCCTGCTTGCTTTTTACCTGGGGAGGCAGCTGGAACCCTCCTGATGTGTCTCACAAGGGCTCCTTCAGGTCATCCTTCCATCAAGGACTAACAGCCCCTGGTGCTTTTTGGAGCCAGCAGTGGGCCTCCCCTCAGCTCCCAGCTTCACACCAGCCCTGTGAGGGTGGTGCCAGTGTTGGCAAATGGGCCTTTGGCACTCCTTGATGCAAGACTGGTCTCAAGGCCACACTGGGCCAGGAACATCAGTCTCCAGCTTTGGGGGGCTGTTGGGGGCATGAAGGAGCAGAGTATGGCAACACTGGCTGTGCTGACTTGGTTTGAAATGATACTGCATCTTTCAGGATTTCCCTTGTATTTTTGACCGCCTTCACTGTATGCTCTCCAGTGAGTTGTATTTTCAAGCTTGGTGTTGTAAGATGCATTATCTCATGTTAACCTTTTTAAAGACAAAAAGCAACCTATTTTGAGAGCTCTGACCATAACCAGACTAATTTCTTTTCCCCACTGTCCTGTGCAGTGTCATTGCTTGTTGACTTGCTGGTTTCATTTTTTTGAGATACAAACTGAAATGAGGGTATTGTTTAGTTTTGTTGGGTTTTTGTTGGTTTTTTACCTATTTAAGAAATTGTGGAAAAATGTTTACCTGATCTTTGTATTCTGTTTTTTTTTCTTAACCTTTTTCTCATCTCAGCCAATATTAGTGTTTACATTTGCAATTACCTGCCCTTTCAAATGCAGTTTTCAACCCTTCTGAAACCAGCAGGGTACACTACATTTCTTAGTAGTTTTCTTAGCTGAAATCCCAGATGTTTTCCTTTTTTTCTTCAGTATAATTTATCAGAAACAATTAACTGATGCATTTTTGTGTTGTCTTCCCCTTCAGTAATGTTTTGTCTTTTCTGCACATCTATTAATAAAAATGTGAAATGAAAATATGCCAGTACTGTTACTTCCCTGTTAATTGAGTTGGTTTATTTGCATGGGTTACTTAAAGCTTTGAATAACAGGTGTTCACAGTGGTGCTCCAGTATCAATACCTATACATATACATAGATATCTACAAGGTTATTGGAAAACTAAAGTTGCTGTTTGACAGCTGTCTATACCTTAGAGTAAAGAAGCACTTTGGCAAAAGGCCATGAGCTTTGCTGTTAGATTTATTTATTCATCCTAAGTCAGCAAAGGAGACCAGGGAGAAGACTGTTCACGGTATATGAGTGGAGCAGGATGCATGGACTTGGGGTAAAGATGCTGCTGGCATGGGGTTGGGGTGCTGCTGGTGGCCAGTTTTCTGGGGCAAGGTGTTTTGATCTCATGCAGAAGACTGACAGAGGAATTGAGGTAATCACTGCCAATCACCCCTTCAGGGTGCTTGCCCTGCCTGGCCCATGCTGTTCCCTCCAGGCCCAAGAGTGGAGAAGTATTTGTTTTTGCAGTGCTGAAATTAGCAGGACACGTGTACAGGTGTTGTATTTGCTACATAGCATTGTTTGCAGCACGGCAACTGCTGAGTCAAATGTGTTTAGGGTCTGAATGTTTCTGCTTCACAGCCATGCTGGAGGAATGGTTATGGCATTGCAGAGCTAACTTCCTAGAGGAGTCTCCATGTTGGGGTATGAGGCAGTGCTGTCTGGGCCTTCTGACTGGGATCAGGCCTGCTTGTAGCTCCTGCCTGGCTTCTCTTGCACCAGCCTGCCTTGAGCTGACAGTAGCTTCTTGATCTAGCAGGTGTTGTACCAAAACCAGGACAAACACTCCATGCTGCCCTGCACTGGACAAACCTGGCTGCCCCTTGTGCAGAGTGGTTGGGGTTTATTTTTCTCCATTTCCTTGATGGCCAAATGCAGCAGAGCAACCTTTGTTCTACCATTAAACTGTGGAACAGAGGCTTAGAGAGGAAATTGCTGTAGAAGAGCCCTGTTGGAGCTATCTATAAGGGGAAAACATCCTGTTTAGGCTTGCCAGGGGAGGGAAGGGAGGCAGTAAGTCTCCAGCCTGCAGAAACAGATTGCTGTATTCCCAGTGCAGGACTGGGCACTTCACCTTAGTGAACCTCACCACAGACCTTCCTCCTGATCGAGGCCATGGACTTAATGGGCAAAGCAAGGAAAGACTGCTGCTGTGCTCCCTCACCACTCCCAGCTGCTCCACAAGGCCTCAGATCTCGGATCTCGAGTTCTTGAGTTCTGACACTCAGACAGCACAATGTCAGATGACAGCAAATGCAGAGACGATGCTTGTGGCAGAAGTCAGGGTGCTGCCCAGGATCCCAACCCAATGCAGCTGCCTATGAGCTTTAAGTACCAAGGTGTGCTCACCTTTGTCACAGTATTCAGCACCCCCTGCAGATCCATCTCTTGCCCTTACCCTCCCAGCAGGAGGAAGTAGAAAGGGACAGGCTGTAAAAGCAAAACTGCTTGAGGCCTTTGAAAATGCAGACAAACACTAGTGATATGCTCAAATATTTATTAGGTGGAGGGAGAGTTAAAAAGAAATAAAACTCCTAAAACATTCACCGCACTGGTGTAGGACAAGAAGGACCAGGAGTTGCCTCCAGGGTCTTGTTTTAGAAAAAATTGGGGAGGGACAGGTGAAGTTTCCATCAAGTAGCTGTGTCTTTTCTGAGCAGGGTGGCTTGAGGCAAAAAGAGGTACAACACACAGCTTATACTTTTATTTAAGAAACTGCTACATAGTTTTTGCCTCTAATGATGGAAAAGAAGTTGCAGGACCCACTGAGCCATCCAAAGTCTCTTACTAGAGAAACAAAATACTCCAACCCAATATCAAAACACACATCTGCCTCCCAAAAAAAAAACCACAAACAAAAAAAAAAAAAGGCCTTTATTATTAAAAAAGTGAAAAAAAAAAAAGGTGAGACTGCAGTTCAGGGCCACAGTGAACAAACTGCCCACAGGAGTTCATCTTCCACAGCAGGAAGGAATGAGGAGATGAAAGAAAAAGACCCACAAACCTTTTTTTTCCCTTCTCCCAGTCCCGTTTTTCTCTCTTTAAAGTAACAGCTATATTGGGGGCTGAGGGCAGAAATCAAACCAACAGGACACATCTTAATTCTTTTTTTTTTTTTGGGTGGCGGGGGGAAGGAGGGTCTTATTTGCCCGAATTTAGAACTGCATTAAATAAATGGGGTCCAGCTCAAAAAAAAAAAAAAAAAAAAAGAGGCACAGTTTGTCTTTTGACAGTTATAAAGCTTAAAAAAAACCAAGGAAGGATGATCTGGTGCAGATGGGAAATTCATAATAAGTTTCCCTACAAAGAAAATAAAACAGGCTGAAAGATGCAGAAAACCACATTTAGCCTCTATTACATTTACAAATACATACATAAATATATTACATACAACAGCAACTTCAAGAGGAAACAGGCAAGTCACATTGAGAATGGCTGCCTGGCTGCGGTTCTCCCCACACAGAGGTTTGGCTGAGCAGTAATTTCTCCTAATAATTCTAGGAATGGGGGTCAGCTTTTTCTTTTTCTCTTTTTTTTTGTTTGCCTCCTCTCCTTTCATTCTCTTCCCCCTCCCCAGTTCTGGATTTAGTTTGTCCAGTATGGAGAAGTGCCATAGGTTTTGGGAGCCTGAGACTTTTGCTGCATGGCGCTGGGTTGATTGCGTTGGCCAGATCCACCCTAGAAATCAGAAAGGAGACATGAACACCAACACTACTTGGAAGACAAGCCTGTCCATACATCAGCAGGAGATCTTCCACCAACACAGCGATGCTTCCCCCGGATGGATCTGTTTCTGCTCTGCAACATCTCTGCATCCTGCAATCCAGGACAGTCACAGAGAAACCAAGCAGAAGAGCAGAAACCACCATCCCACCACCTCCCACTCAGGTTTAAGGACAAGGAAGATGAGGAGCAGGACTGGGGACAACCAAGGAACTCTCCCAAGGTGAACAGAAGCAGTGCACCAGCCAAAGACAACACACATTCAAAAAGAGAAGTAATTTCCTATTTCTTGATTCTATCTGGGGAACATTTATAGCAAGGAAACACATGGGCTGGTAAAACCAAAAAAGAAATTGGAACCAACATGCAACCTGCAAGGGGATGATTTCCCCCCCAAGAATTACAGTACAAGTGTTCACATCTTGCTCTCCTGCCACAGCCAGGGGACATCAATGCTTGCCTGGGCTTCATACCTCACATCCCATCTCTCCATGCCCCACATCAGGATGGCCTCTTCACAGAATCACAGTCTGGCTGAGGCTGGCAAGGACCTCTCAAGGTTTCTTGCCCAATCCTTCTGCTCAAGCAGGGTCACCTAGAGCTAGTTTTTCAGACCTATATCCAGGCAGCTCCAAGGATGGAGACTACAATCTCCCTGGGCAACCTGTGCCAGTGCTTGGTCACCATCCCAGTAAAAAAGTGTTTCCTGATGTTCAGAGGGAATCTCTTGTGTTTCAACCTGTGCCCATTGCCTCTGGTCCTGTCACTGGGAACCACTGAAAAGAGCCTGGCTCCATCTTCTTTGCACCTTCCCTTCAGGTACTTGTATATATTGATGAGATCTCCCCTGAGCCTTCTCTCCAGGATGAACAGTCCCAGCTCTCTCAGCCTTTACAGATAAGAGATGACCCAGTCCTTTCATCATCCTTGTGGCCCTTTTTTGGACTCTCCCGTACATCCATGTTTGTCTTGTACTGGGGAGCCCAGAACTGGACATGGGACTCACGAGTGCTGAGCAGAGGGGAAGGATCACCTCCCTTAAACTGCTGGCAGCACTCCTGCTGATGCAGCCCAGAATGCCTTTGCAGCAAGGGCATAGTGCTGGCTCATAGTCAACTTGGTGTCCACCAGGATGCCCAGGGCCTATTCTGCCAAGCTGCTTTGGCCTCCAGCATGTACTGATGCATGAGGTTGTTTCTCCCCAGGGGCAGGACTTGGCATTTCCCCTTGTTGAACTTCATGAGATTCCCTACCCAAGCTGGCCAACAGCACTGAGTCTGTCAGTCTACAATTGCTGTCAAGGCCCTTTCCCAATGAGCAAAGCAAAAACTAGAAGGAAGCAAAAACCCCGAAGACCTTGCTAGGAATCTGCCTTCAGGCACACTGAAGATGATGAAGGGACTGACTCACCTGCCCATCTTGCTGAAGGTGGTGATGCAGCATCTGGGAATGAGGCTGCTGATGCACAGGGAGGATATGGAGAAATGGGGCTGAAGCATAACCTGGGGCAGCACCAGGATTCAGCCCAGTTGATCCGAGAGCAGAGGGTAGGCTAAAAGAAGGTGGTGTGCCAGCATGGAATCCCTGTTTGTCAAATGTCTGCACAGGAGGCGAGGGGGACAGCATCAGACTGGTGTGAGCAGCCCCATGGTGACCAAACAAGAACAAGTGGCCCAAACACACATCACCTGAAACTTTTATCAACCCCAACAGAACAAGCCAAGTTACACCTGCAAGCACTTCAGCAGATGAGTTTCAGCTCCTTTTCTCATCCATTCTTCTGAACTAATGACTCCAACATTTTTTTATTTCCACAGCTACTATGCTCCTTTTTTCCCTGACCTCTTTTTATTCAGTGGGACATGGGATGGCAGCAGCTGCCTGAAATCAGTCCTTCACACATGGGGGCTCAGACTGCAATTACAAAAGCAGAAGAACCATTTGCAATAAGATTTTTCTCACCCTGACCAAAGCTCAACTCAGCCTCTTGATTCACTTGCTTTGAGGGATATTTTGACCAAAACCATTAGTGTCATCACACTTCATTTGCAACTAGGACACACCACATGTGGGGCAGCATGGGCAGTGTAGAGTGCCCACATCTATGCCAACAGCTGCCATCAGGAGCAGTGAGACAGAGGGTGAGACTCCTCTCCAACAGCAAACAGCCAGCATAAGAAATGCCACAGCCTGTTGACCCTGAGAACAAACTGGCTTGGGAATGGCCCTACCCTCCTCCACAAGGGGAGCCATCAGTCAGGCCTCAAGACCACAGGGGAGGAGAGTCCAGCATTGCTCACCTGAGTCTTGTTATAGACTGAGCCACTGATATCAGGCACACCCGTGTTACTTGAGGTCACAGAAACACCTGGAAAACAAAAAACAACCACCAACAATGGGAAAGTCAACCATCACCTAGCATGAGCCCCATGCTTTGCTTCCAGCACCTCTGACAGCCTCAGTGGATGCAACTTTGTCTGCAACCACTGCACTCCACACCCTGATGCTGCTGCTGGCCCACCCGGTGCGGTTCTCCGTGCTGTCAGACCCACAGCACTGCACATGGGAACAGAAGGAATGGTTCAATTCCTCACTCCCACTGCAAAGCAGGAAAACAGTCAACTGGAATAAATCACCCACATTCACAACCCAGTGGCTACCACTTGGATTCAAATGCACTTCACTAGGCAGCAGTTGGCTGCACCAAACACTCATTTAAGCTCACAAAAAGACAACTTTCCCCTAGGATTAGGGGTGCATTTGGCTCTACTGTAGCATTCAACAGCTTTCCAGTAGTGCACTGAGCAATGAGATTCAGCATCTGCTACACATTTGAACCCTTGTCCTTTTACATCCTGCAGAAGGGTGAGGTCTGCAATGCTCCTCTGCCCAGAGAAAATTAATATCACTGATTCAGGCTGCCTTCCATCTAGACAGTTTGGTGCCATATCAGGCTCAGGAACACTAACCAGCAAGGTGATTTTCAAACCAGCCAATTATTCGGTCTTATAAAGACTGTCTCTAATCATTTCACTTGGATCACAATAAAACTAGCTGTTTCTTTGGCCAGTGTATCAGAAGACTGGGCTCAGAGGGTGTGCACTGCTTTATGGTTGTCCCCTTCCTAGGACATTGCTCCTTTTTGGATTGCTCCTCTACAGATGAGAGCATGCTCAGCTCTTGGCTGAAGACAGCATTTCAAATGCACAGCAAATGCTTGGTAATTGTTTAAGTCCAAGGATGAACTAGTTAGTGCTAATGTGCTGGTTTGAAAGCAAAACCAGTGAGAGACTCCAAATCAGAAACACAATTTAATAAGAGGAAAAGAAAAGAAGTAAAATAAAGTAAAATAAAATAAATGCAATAGTACAAAAAAACACTGACAGAGTCAGAATACAACCTGACACCCTGTTAGTTAGGGTGGTAGTAGCAGTCCAGATGAAATGGTCTTGTTGAAGCAGTGATCCTGTAGAAAGGCCTGGTAGCTCTTGTCCTCTGGGAGTCCAATGAGTAAAGGCTACCTGTGCTGTCCCAAACCCCAGATTATATCCAGGTGGGAATGCTTGGCTCCTCCCCCTGGGTGGAGCATCTCACAATGGGATGATATCATTCTATGAGTCATGCAGTGGGTCCTTGATGGCCCATTAAACAGAGATAGCTCCCAGAGGGGGTTATCTATGAGTCATGCAGCAAGGCATTGATGGGCCTATCAACAGAAGATAAGGGAAACACTGCCCCACCTGGTTTCAACAGCTCATGAAGATGGTGATAGAATACATACTTTGGGCACATCTTACATTGTAACCTAGGACATAATCCACCCCTTATTCTATCACCATCTACATCATACACTCTTACAGATATATATACACATACATATACATATATATATATACAGAATGAAACCTTACACAGTTCTCACTTAAAATTAGGTCTCCTTGTGGTACACAATGGGTTTCTCCATCTTTTTACATTACCCACCAAGTGTAACCAGGTCCTTGAGCAAAAAAAATCCCATGGAGGGGGCTGCCTTTGCCTGAGGTGGGATTAATCCAAACAGTCTTTCCTAAAATACCTTTCATGTGTACCACAGGGACTTTATCTCCATCCACTGTGTGCAAGGGTTCAGACTGGGCAGGACCAGCTCGATTGATGGAGCCTCGGGTATTGACCATCCAGGTGGCTTTGGCTAAGTTTATGTCCCAATTCTTGAAGGTCCCTCCACCAAGTGCCTTCAGGGTAGTCTTGAACAGTCAATTGCACTGTTCAACTTTCTTGGCAGCTGGTGCGTGGTAGGGGATATGATATATCCATTCAATACCATGTTCTTTGGCCCAGGTGTTTATAAGGCCATTCTTAAAATGGGTCCTGTTGTCTGACTCAATTCTCTCTGGGGTGCCATGTCTCCACAGGACTTGCTTTTCAAGGCCCAGGATGGTATTCCGAGCAGTAGCGTGAGGCACAGGATAGGTCTCTAGCCATCCTGTGGTTGCTTCTACCATGGTCAGCACATAGCGCTTGCCTTGGTGCGTTTGGGGAAGGGTGATGTAGTCAATTTGCCAAGCTTCCCCATACCTGTACTTCAACCATCGTCCACCGTACCACAGAGGCTTCACCAGCTCGGCCTGTTTGATTGCAGCGCAGGTCTCACAGTCATGGATGACCTGTGAGATGTTGTCCATAGTAAGGTCCACCCCTCGGTCACGGGCCCATCGGTATGTTGCATCTCTTCCCTGATGACCAGAGGCATCATGGGCCCATCGTGCTAGGAATAATTCTCCCTTGTTCTGCCAGTCTAGATCCACCTGTGATACTTTCACCTTGGCAGCTTCGTCTACCTGCTCGTTGTTGTGATACTCTTTATTAGCCTGACTCTTGGGTACGTGCGCATCCACGTGTCGAACCTTCACGGTCAGCTTCTCTACTTGGGGGCGATGTCCTGCCAAATGTCAGCAGCCCAGATGGGTTTCCTTCTGCGCTGCCAGTTGGCCTTTTTCTAGCGATTCAGCCATCCCCACAGGGCATTAGCTACCATCCATGAGTCGGTGTGGAGATAGAGCCTCGGCCACTTCTCTCGTTCGGCAATATCCAAAGCCAGCTGGGCAGCTTTAAGCTCTGCCATCTGACTCGATCCACCTTGTCCCTCAGTAGCTTGTGCAACTCGTTGTGTGGGGCTCCATACTGCAGCTTTCCATTTCCGGTCAGCGCCTATAATTCGGCAGGAACCATCAGTGAAGAGGACATATCGTCTTTCAGTCTCCGGTAGCTCATTATATGGTGGGGCCTCCTCGGCACGTGTCACTTGCTCCTCTTCTTCTTCAGAGGATAATCCAAAAGTCTCACCTTCAGGCCAGTTTGTTATAACTTCCAGAATCCCAGGGTGATTCAGGTTCCCAATACGGGCGTGCTGTGTAATGAGGGCAATCCATTTGCTCCAAGTAGTGTCGGTGGCACGATGCGTGGAAGGAACCTTTCCCTTGAACATCCACCCTAGCACTGGCAGTCGGAGTGCCAGAAGCAGCTGTGCTTCAGTGCCAGTTACTTCTGAAGCGGCTTGAACTCCTTCATAGGTGGCCAAGATTTCCTTCTCCGTGGGAGTGTAGTTGGCTTCGGACCCTCTGTAGCTTTGACTCCAGAATCCCAGTGGTCGACCCCAAGTCTCACCTGCAAAAGGCTCCAGGACAGGCCATTGTTCCCGGCTGCTGAGTAAAGCACATTCTTCACACCTGGTCCCATCCTCACTGGGCCAAGGGCTACCACATGAGCGATCTCCTGCTTGATCTGAGCAAAGGCTTGCTACTGTTCAGGACCCCAGTGGAAATCATTCTCTTTGCGAGTGACCAGGTAAAGAGGACTCACAATCTGGCTATACTCAGGAATGTGCATTCTCCAAAAGTCTATGGTGCCTAGGAAAGTTTGTGTTTCCTTCTTGCTTGTTGGTGGAGACATTGCAGTGATCTTGTTGATTACCTCTGTGGGTATCTGGCGACATCCATCTTGCCACTTGACTCCCAGAAACTGAATTTCTCAAGCCAGTCCCTTAACCTTACTTTGCTTAATGGCAAAACCAGCTCTCAGCAGAATCTAGATAATCTTCTCTCCTTTCTTGAAGACTTCCCCTGCTGAGTTCCCCCATACAATGATGTCATCAATATACTGTAGATGTTCAGGAGCCTCGCCCTTTTCCAGTGCAGTCTGGATCAGTCCATGGCAGATGGTGGGGCTGTGCTTCCATCCCCGGGGCAGTCAGTTCCAGATATACTGCACACCCCTCCAGGTGAAAGCAAACTGGGGCCTGCACTCTGTTGCCAAAGGAATGGAGAAGAAGGCATTGGCAATGTTGATGGTCGCATACCACTTTGCTGCCTTGGACTCCAGCTCGTACTGAAGCTCCAACACGTTTGGCATGGCAGCACTCAGTGGTGGCGTGACCTCATTCAGAGCACGATAATCCACAGTCAGTCTCCATTCTCCACTGGACTTACGCACTGGCCATATAGGGCTGTTGAAAGGTGAACGAGCCTTGCTGACCACCCCTTGGCTCTCCAGTTTACGAATCATCTCATGGATAGGAATCACAGAGTCTCTGTCGGTGCGGTATTGCCGACGGTGCACTGTTGCTGTGGCGATTGGTACCTGTTGTTCTTCAACTCTCAGCAGTCCCACAGCAGAGGGGTCATCTGAGAGACCAGGCAAGGTATTCTGTTGTCTGATGCCTTCTGTCTCTACAGCAGCTATCCCAAAAGCCCAATGATATCCTTTTGTGTCTTTGAAATATCCATTTCTGAGATAGTCTATGCCAAGGATGCATGGGGCCTCTGGGCCAGTCACGATGGGGTGTTTTTGCCACCTGTTCTCAGTTAAACTCACTTCGGCCTCCAATACAGTCAGCTGCTGGGACCCTCCTGTCACTCCAGCAATAGAAACAGATTCTGTTCCTACATACCTTGATGGCATCAGGGTACATTGAGAGCCAGTGTCAATCAAAGCAGTATACTCTTGTGGGTCAGATGTGCCAGGCCATCGGATCCACACAGTCCAATAGATCCAATTGTCCCTTTCCTCTACCTGGCTAGAGGCAGGGTCCCCCTATTCCTGGTCATGGTACACGTTGCTCTCTTCCTGTAAATAAGTTCCTGAGGTTCCTTTGAGAGGATCAGTCATATCATCATTCCTATCCTGTCTGGAGTTTTGTGCTCGAGAGACTGGAGCAGCATTGACTCTAGATGAACTTCTTGTGGTAGGGGTCTCTCTTTTCAGTTCACGTACCTGGGCTGCTAAGGAGAAGGTGGGTTTTCCATCCCACTTCCTCATGTCTTCTCCATGCTCCCGAAGAAAAGAGCAGAGGTTACCTTCTGGAGTGTATGTTCTCTCCCTGGCTGGGGGACGCCTGCTCCTAATGGCAGAGACTCTTGTTGGTTCTGGCGAGATGTGGTAAATTTCTTCCTTAAGTTCTTTTTTCAGTTTCTGATGGCCCTCTTCAATCAAGCTTTGGACTTGCTCAGCCAGCCTTGTTTCCACGGATGAGACATGGGTACGAAATGGGGCAGTGACAGTGTCCTCATAAATTCTTAGTTTATTGACCAAGACGCCCACCCTGTTTTTGCCTTCCCTCCATTGCAGTGTTGCCAGGTAATGGGAGTACATCTCTGGTCCAAGCCGTGCGAATCTCAACCACATCTGCGATGTGCACTGGACTTCATCTGGGCTTTTAGGAAATCTCTCGTCTTCTGAGAAAATGATCTCCAGCACAGCCAATTCCCTCAGGCATTGGATACCTTGTTCCATTGTGTTCCACTTTCCTTGGTGCACCTGGAGATCTTCTTTACAAAGGTATCTGTCCTTCACACTTGTTAGCAGTCGTCGCCAGAGGCTGAGAGTTTCTTGGGTTCTCCCAATCCCCTGGTCAATGACCACATCCCGGGACAGCGATCCCAGTTGCCTGGCCTCACTTCCATCCAGAATGGTGTCATTGGCTGCAGCGTCCCAGATACGGAGCAGCCAGGTCAGGACGGATTCATTTGTCTGGTGGGTGAATTCCCTCCACAGGTCTCACAGCTCACCCAGGGACAGAGAGCGAGCGATGATCTCTGGCTCTGTCTCTTCTGCTGGGTGCGAAGGTCCTGCCTCATCCTCGTCAGTCACTGTGCAGACTGATTTGCTCTTTGCTTTCTTCTTCTGAACTGGAGGAACTGCTACCGGTTTAGGCTGTTCCGGTTCGGTGATGGTTTGTGTGGAGACGCTGACGGCATCTTTGGCCCCTTTCTCCTCTGTGACAACCTGCATAGACACGGATGTTGTGGCTTTGCTTTTGGCTTCTTTCTCCTCTGTGACAGTCTGCGTGGACACGGATGCTGTTGCTGTGCATTTGATTCTTTTCTCCTCTGCCTCAAGAAGACGCTGCAGCAGATCATGTAGTGTTTTGTTTCTAAGCATGGTGCAGGCCGTGCAGAGAAGACAAAGCAGCACTAACAACAACATTATGCTGTCCTTGGCATCCAAAGAGAACTCAGTATTTTTGAAAACTGCTGTATCAGGCCTGAAAGGCTGGAAAAAATCATTCTTTACCCCTCCCCACAGTGGCTGGGTGCAATTGTTGAGGCCCCAAACATAGCATCCTAGATCAGGACAAGCAAACAAAATTGAGTACATATTCCGAATTATGCTCATTGCCTCGGAGGTTATCATGCAATAGACATAATAGACCAATAAAGCAATTTTAGTGCCATACCCTGGTTTACACAGGAGCATTAAACGGGCAGATACTGCCCCATGTGCGGAAAAATATAGAGAGCTAGGTATAACGCACATGTAAGCATGTTGAGCATCATAGTGAACAAGTGCCTTTTTTTGCAATACAAAATTGTAATTCTGACTTCTCTCAGTACCTCCTGCCCCACGTTGGGTGCCAAAAATATGTGCTGGTTTGAAAGAAAAACCAGTGAGAGATTCCAAATCAGAAACACAATTTAATAAGAGGAAAAGAAAAGAAGTAAAATAAAGTAAAATAAAATAAATGCAATAGTACAAAAAAACACTGACAGAGTCAGAATACAACCTGACACCCTGTTAGTTAGGGTGGTAGTAGCAGTCCAGATGAAATGGTCTTGTTGAAGCAGTGATCCTGTAGAAAGGCCTGGTAGCTCTTGTCCTCTGGGAGTCCAATGAGTAAAGGCTACCTGTGCTGTCCCAAACCCCGAATGATATCCAGGTGGGAATGCTTGGCTCCTCCCCCTGGGTGGAGCATCTCACAATGGGATGATATCATTCTATGAGTCATGCAGTGGGTCCTTGATGGCCCATTAAACAGAGATAGCTCCCAGAGGGGGTTATCTATGAGTCATGCAGCAAGGCATTGATGGGCCTATCAACAGAAGATAAGGGAAACACTGCCCCACCTGGTTCAAACAGCTCACGAAGATGGTGATAGAATACATACTTTGGGCACATCTTACATTGTAACCAAGGACAGCTAAGCAGCTAAGTATACACTTCTCAGGTCTAACTAGCATGTGCAGAATAAAGCTTTCATATGAGCTGTATAAATTCTTCAGCCTTTACAGTCACAAAGGAAACATTTTCAGGCACAAAGTGATGAGTTACAGGGTGTACAGACAGAAGCCAAAAAGTCCAGAGATGTGTGAAGTGCCCTGTTCAACCCTAACACACGGCTACCTCAAGTGCCTACCAAGAAATCCAATTTAGTCTTCATTTGGCAGAGGACAATTTCAGCAACAGCATCCAACTGCTTAGGCTTCAAAAACACAGCACTGCTGCAGGATCACTATATTCTTCAGCAAAGAAAACTTTGGCAGAGGAAACAGCTTACCATTTTTCCCATGTATAATTGTGGACAAAGCTGCACATCAGCCACACAAATCCTTATGCAAAGTTCATCCATGAGGTTTGGAAGGAACGCTTGGGTCATTAAAAAAGCATTTTGTATGTGTGAGATGGACAAACAGCTTGGATCGTGACCCTCTTTAGAGCTGGGTGCTGTGTTGACTGCACAGCACTGGGAGTTGGCCCTACTAAATCCCACTCAAGAGCAACCTCATGTTTCATGTTACCTTTCCCAGGTCCAGTGCCAGCAGATTTGTTTTGTGCTTGAGATGACCCACTGTAGCCTCCTTTGCTGTAATCTCCAGCTGCTGTTCCCTGTGTTAAGTCATCATAGCCTGCTGATGTGTACAAGACAAGGTGTTACAGTGAGCAAGCAGCTCTGCAGATATGCACATGAAAAGCGCAGTGGTAAGCATACCTGCTCCATAGCCATGCTGCCCATAGCCACTCCCTTGCTGAAAAGGAGTCGACGTGGTATTCAGGTTGACTCCATGCTGTTTAGCAGATGCTGGAGGTACCTGGACAAAGGAAGGAAACAAAAGACTGTTGACCAGAGAATGGCATACAAAACACAAGTTCTAATGGAGAAGGCACCTTCACCTTGTGGGAAATTCAATCTGGAGTTGGGAGCACTGGGCTGACATGGGACATGGCACTCATGCTTCCAGAAGTAAATTGCTGTAGTGGCTTTATGCAAGCTCCAAGTTTTCTGCCAGAGCTGCTCCCCTGATTACAGCATAACCCTCTCTCAAAACAGGCTGTGTATTTCTTTAGAATCATAGAATCATTAAGGTTGGAAAAGACCTCCAAGATCAAGTCCAACCTTCAACTGAACACCACCTTGACAACTAAACCATGGCACTAAATGCCACATCCAGTAATTTCTTGAACACTTTCAGGGATGGTGACTCCACCACCTTCCTGGGCAGTCCATTCCAATGCTTAACAACCCTTTCTATGAAGAAATTATTACTAATGTCCAACCTGAACCTCCTCTGGCACAGCTTAAGGCTATTTCCTCTTGTCCTGACCCTTGTTCCCTGGGAGCAGAGCCCAACACCCACCTGGCTGCACTCTCCTGTCAGGGAGTTATAGAGAGTGAGAAGGTTCCCCCTGAACCTTCTTTTCTCCAGGCTAAACACCAACAGCTCCCTCAGCTGCTCCTCATAGGACTTACAATCTAGACCCTTCCTCAGCTCTGTTGCCCTTCTCTGGACACGCTTCAGCACCTCAATGTCTTTCTTGTACTGAGGGGACAAAAATTCAACACAGGATTAGAGGTGTGGCCTCACCAGTGCCCAGTACAGGGGAATGATCACTGCCCTGGTCCTGCTGGCCACACTATTGCTGATACAGGCCAGAATGCCATTGGCCTTCTTGGCCACATGGGCACACACTGGCACATGTTCAGCTGGCTGTTGACCAGCACCCCCAGGTCGTTTTCTGCTGGACCGCTTTCCAGCCACTCTGCCCCAACCTGTAGCACTGCAGGGGGTTGGTGTGACCAAGTGCAGGACCCAACACCTGGCCTTGTTGAATCTCTTTCATACAGACTGTAAACAGCAAATTGTCACCCACAGAATCAAACACCAACTCCTGCCTGAGTCTGTTTCATAAGACACAGTAGTACAGGGCCCTAAAATAGCATCGTCTACCCTTCTGCTTGGAGCATCCCTCTTCCCAAATAACATTTTCCCTCCTGAGACTCCCTGCTCTCTGACTTAATCCAGTCTCCTCCATCCTCAGATGGACTTCCTAGGCATTCTCAGCTCTCTGACTCAGCTTTGGATCTCCCTTTGACTATCTGCAGGGTGCTACAGGCTTTCAGGAACACCAAGTCCAAGAGCTGCAGCTGTCTGCTATTTACAATAACCTGCACAGGAATCCATGAGCTCTGGCCTTTTAAATTTCCCATTTTCTTGAGGAAGAGACTGCAGCTATTTTCTCGTGGTTGCATGTTTTTGGAGATCCCTTAGAGACTGGGAAAGATGACTATTCTGCTGCCATGAGACCCCCACCTGGAGTACCATATCCAGTTCTGGGGCCCCCAGCACAAGAAAGACCTGTTAGAACAAGTCTAGAGGAGGGCCATGAAAACGATCAAAAGACTGGAGCATCTCTCCTTTGAAGAAGGGCTGAGAGAGTTGGGGCTGTTTAGCCTGAAGAAGAGAAGCCTCCAGGAATACCTTATTGTGGCCTTTCAGTACTTAAAAGTAGTTTATAAGAAAGACACAGAAACATTTTTTACCAGGGTCTGTAGTGACAGGACAAGGGGGAATGGCTTTAAAGTGAAAGAGGATAGATTTAGATTGGACATAGGGAAGATATTTTTTACAATGAGGGCGGTGAGACACTGGCACAGGTTGCCCAGAGAAATTGTTGGTGCCCCATCCCTGGAAGTGTTCAAGGCCAGGTTGGACAGAGCTTGAAGGAATCTGGTCTAGTAGAAGGTGTCCCTGTTCATGACAGGCATTGGAACTACATGATCTTTAAGGTCCCTTTCAACCCAAACCATCCTGTGATTCTAAGATGTAGAAGGTTTGGGCTGAAGAGAGCAAAACCAGAGAGGCACACAGGGAGGGTTACAGTTTAGTCTGTTACACTTACGAACATGGTTGGCCCATATTGGAATGCACTGGGAACACCGGGAACACCAGCATAATAAGGTAACCCAGTGTAGCTGTACCCCGGGGGCAGGGTCGGATTGAGGAATGGCTGCTGAGTTGTATGGTGAGTCTGAGTCTGGTTCTGCTGCGACTGGGCAAGCGTGGTAGCAGGAACAGGGGAGGCAGAATCCCCACGGCCAAATTTTGTTGCGTCACCTGCAAAAGAACAAACTCATCAGAAAAGCTATCAAAGCTACACCAAAAGTGGAGAATTCAAAGGATTCAAAATCTCTGAATACAAGTAGACAACTACAGAAGAGAACACATCCTATGCTTGAAAGCCTGCAGTTGTTCATGGGAAGCCCTCTCCCAGTCTGTTCCTGATGGATACAGGGACATTGCCTGTTAGTGGCAGAGAACTCCATGCAATGGCTAATCCATTGTTAAAATGGAGATACCAATACTTACCTATCTCACACAATCTGAGCAGATTCATTATATCAGATCATTGCAATAAAGCATGGTAAAAGCAAAAGTATGGTAAACAGCCAAAGAGCAAATAGTTGTTGGGTTAAAGTGTGACTCTCCTAGAGGTTAAACTAATTAGCTAAGCTTCATGGGCTGAAAGCAAGTTAGGATTTACAGGAAGTGACAGGCATATTTTTGTCAGTCAGTCAATTTGCCAAGCATGACTAGAGTTAATGTCTGGTTCCTCACACCACCAAAGTTCTGGAAACAATAGCTGAAGGCCAGGAAAGCAAGACTTGCATCGTGGGCCACCTTTTTTAAGAAGTAGGAATGGAAATTCAGTTATTATCTCAAAAGTAGACTCCCAAGAGAAATGATTATGCAGCAGAAAAACTCCTGAACACTTGCATTTTCTGGTGGCCTACAGAGCACCACGCTCACATGTTTTTAGGGAGGTGAAATATATCACTCATATCTCTTTCATTCCCAACTATTATTCCTTTATGTTGGTTACCAAAAAGTATGACAACACTTAATAGCATTGTTATAGGAATTATAACATCTATAGCTACAGTTTTAAGCTGTAATCAGATTGCAGTGAAAGAAAACCACTGGCTGAAAATCCTGGATAGCAATAATGTCATCTTTGCACAACAATAACTGAATAGTTAGAGCAGGAATGAACAAGGGCTTCTTAGACCACATGCTTTTGGGAATGAAGTCCATTAGATTTGGAGAGGGTGAGAGGGAGCCTGCTAGAGGCAGCTCCTGCTGAGAACATACAAGTACTAAAATAGCAGTAACAAAGGAAAGCAAGCCAGTCAAATTTTAAGAAGAATGATTAAGCTATAGAATATTTTTCAAGCACCTCTATGTGCTTGGGAAGGACACTAGATGACACTACCATTTAAATTTGTAACAATTTTGCACTTATTCTCAAAGGGTATCCAACTTACTCCCAAGAACCTCTGAGTCACATGTGAATTACTGACCAAAACCATGAAGAAAGAAAAATCAGTGAAAAAAAAAAATCAATGTCAGGGTTGAGAGAAAGATGCTTGCTTTTGTTTGGCTAGTTTGGACTGATGGGTTTAACTGCCTACAGAAGGGGAAAATGTTTGCTTTTTCAGCAACAGCAGCACATCACACTCACCATCCTCATGTTTAAATAATACTCACCTGAGTAGGGGTTGTTAGCAAGGCTTCCATCTCTGCCTGTCAAGGTTGCAGGAGCAGGGAATGTAATTCCATAGTAATCCTTAGAAAAAGACATCATCATTTATTAATAGCTGAAATGCTGAAACCATAACAGAGCTGGACAACTCTTATGAACCCTTATATTTTTTTATGATATAGCCCTTATATTTCTTTTAAGCATAAGAAAAATTTAAAAGGAAGATCTAAAGGAAGTTTGGGCAGAAACTGACCTTATCATTTACAGCATAGCTGAAGGTTTACCTGTATCCTCAACTTCAAAATAAACCTATTTTACAGACATTTTTAATATCATATACAAATACTTAATCTCTTAATGGTAAATTAAAGGCAATGACTAAACGCTTACCCCTCCCAACCCGCAGCTCTGAGCTGTCATATTCCAGCGAGACTGTGTCTGGAAGAGCAACAGACCATCAGGGGCCAAAGACCTAGGTTCAAGCCAGGACCATAATCACAATGTGGATGTAGTCTAAAGCTTTTAATATGCTCTATTTTCTAAAAGTAAAAATCATCAGCTAGGAAAACAGCACAAACATTTAAAAAACTGCTGAAAAAGAGTTACCACCTGATGACTGGAAAATTTACTTAAACTAATTTACAAGAGAACTCAGATCAGTAGTCTCTAAAGTGAGGTGCACAAGACAATCCACTGGGGTGCATGAAGAAATTGGTTTTGGTACCATTAATAAATAAAATTTAAAAAAATTAAAAATAGATCATGAAAATAAAAATTTGTTCTCATCCTTTTTTTATTTTCATACTTTTTTATTTTCATGTATGTTTTATAACATACATATTACTACAATAGTATACATATATAATTTATAAATAAAAATATATTGAGAGTGCTCACAAATTTTTGCTGATGAGGTGGTGCAATCAAAAAAGGTGGAGACCACTGCCTTAGATCATTCTTCTACAGGAATGTAAGAAAATCCTCACCCTAGAAAGCTCACACTTTGACAGGACATGCCAGCAAAAACAAAGCAATATTTTGTCTTCAGTTTGGGACAAAAAGAGAAAAATTTGCCCTTCCCCTTCTGGGTGAACTCCACATATGAAGCAGGTACATTAAGTAATTTTCCTCCTAATTCTCATGGTTTTCTCCCCAACACCTCCAACACCTCTTGCATTACAATGTAAGGTATGTATTCTATCACCACCTATATCACCTTCTGATGAGCTGTTAATAGTTGCTTATTTGCAACAGCTGCCCAATGCACACACCCTAAAGGGAGGCCATCTCTGCTAATGGGCCATCAAGGACTAACCAGCATGACATACAATTACATCATCCCATTGTGAAATTCCCCACCCTGGGGGAGGAACTGAACATTCCTACCTGTATATAATCTGAGGCTTGGAACACCATGATACAACCACTGGATCTCCAGAGAAGGACCAGACCTTTCTACAGGATCATTGCTTTGACAAGACCACATCCATCACTCCAATGGGACTGCTACCACCACCCTAACCAACAGGGTGCCAGGTCATATTCTGACTGTTGGTTTAAGCCAATGTTCCTGTAGTACTGCCATTTTTTAAAATTGTCCTATTAATTTGTAGTTCTGAATTGGAATCTCTTGCAACATATTTGTGTGGAGGTAATTCCTCCTGCTGGCTTGCCTTCAAACCAGCACAAAGAGTTAATGCTTTAACCATTTACATATCAATTTCCACAGTCTTCAACACTGGAAAAGCATCCTTGTCCTTCATACCCCTCTCTGCAAATTCCCCAGCACCTGCTGCCTTGCTGCATTTCTGCGCATCTCTCCCATCTCCTAAACCCAGTCCTCCATCACTGAACATGAAACCATCTGGCAAGGATTTAGTATTGCAGGTGTTTTCTGTAATTTGAAACAGTGCCATATTTCATCCTCCTTTCCTTTCCAGGTAATTCCACCTCAGCATCTCCAGCATGAATCACTTAGCAAAACACAACCAAATTCCTATTAAAAATCTTTGCAGGTTACTCAAAAGCAGCACTCCCATCTCCTTCTGAGGAACATCCTAACACAAAAAGCAGATTTGGAGAAGAGATCTGAACAGGATTCATTGGACATGAACTGGAACTGACACAGTAGCATTTTTTCCCTATATAAATCAGAAAAAATATAACCAAATCCACATGAGAACAGGATCTAAGGATTGCAATTATTACCATTGCCCCTCAGGTAGGGGATGTGCTAGTTTTAGCCAGGGTAGAGTTAATTTTCTTCCCAGTAGCTGGGATGGGGCTGTGTTTTGGATTGGTGCTGAACACAGGGTTGATAATATAGAGATGTTTTTGTTATTGCTGAACTTACACAGAGTCAAGGCCTTTTCTGCTCCTCGTACGGCCACACTGGGGAGGGGGCTGGGGGTGCGTGGGAGGTTGGGAGGAGATGCAGCCTGGACAGGTGACCCCAACTGACCCAAGGGATATTCCAGACCATGAGACATCATGCTCAGCATATAAAGCTTGAGGAAGAAGGAAGAAGGAGGGGACAACACATTTGGAATGATGGTGTTTGTCTCTCAAAGTCCCCATTTACATGTGATGGAGCCCTGCTTTCCTGAAGGTGGCTGAACACCTGCCTGCCTGTGGAAAGCAGTGAATTAATTCTTTGTTTTGCTTTGCTTGTGTCTGCAGCTTTTGCTTTTCCTATTAAACTGTGTGTATCTCAACCCACAAGTTTTCAAGGTTTTACTCTTCTGATTCTCACCCTGGATCTCTCTGGTGGGGGAGTGAGCGAGCGGCTGCTTGGGGCTTGGTGCCTGGCTGGTGTTAAACCATGACAGGAAAACCACATCAGCACTGAATATCCCTATCCCACACACCTGTGCATACACACATTCAAAACAAAAATCATTAGAAAATACGAGTGCAAACCAGTTATCTTTACATTTCATGCCTACCCATAGGAAAACATCAGAAGAGATACTCTACTCTTCAAACAACATGGGTATTTCCTGACCTACAGATGGCATGCAGGAGAAGGTGCCTAAAGTCAAAACTGAAATATCAGGAATAAACTCAAAATGCAAGACAGAAAATGACTGAAAAACAATAAGTGTTCTGATGTAATAGATTCAAGTTCCACCAAGCAGCTCACTAGGTACCACACACACCAGCTAAGGCATTTATAAGATCTCTACTACACAGATAGCCTGCAACAGACTAACAAAAAAGATAGCATATCCCAATGTAATATACACCAAAATTAAAACAAACAAACAAAACAAACAAAAAACTCCAAAACACAACACAGTGAGAATTTACAGTATGAACATAGGCATTAAGAAATTGAATTAAATTTTAAAAGACATACACACACTTCTCCCCAACTCACTGTATCAGCAGCCACCAGTACCTCACTACTGGAAGCTTCCCAGGAAGCAGTGATGACTTGCACTTGAGACTCAGCCCACTTTCACTTTCCAGATGTAAACAGACCAGCATGTCAAAGACAAATATTTCCACCAGTTCCTGCCTCCTATACATCTAATGTTGCCTAATTTCTACAACAAATTCAAAACACAATAAAAATACCCCCAAATCTAGAAACCACAACCGTTGCATGAATAGTTGATGGAAAAATCTTCACAACATTTATGCATTTATTTATAAATATCAACACACTGAGGAAAAACTGGGGGGGATGACATATGACCCCCAAAACATTCTTCAAGTTATTTGCAAAGAGAGAGGAAACACTCTTCCATCAGCAAGGCTGTAGATGTTATAGGGAAAGGTGGGAGAGAAAAAAAAGACTAAGAAACTAAAAATGTTTGTCAATAAGAAATAAAAGAAAACATACATTAACTCATATATACAAATAATAAGAGTATGAAATAAGAAAAATAGATGTTGGTTGACAAACTTGAAAATAAAACCAAGCAAGACCACTCACAAAAGAGACAAAAAGGAAACCTTAAAATGCATCCCCAGTACAGCTACCCCAAAAGCCTCTGCCACCATGCTTTCATCACCCACTGATCTATAACAGCACAGTGTAGAAAACTGCCAGGCTTGCTGTGTCAAAATGTGGAGAATTGATGAGGCCAGTTGAGCAAGAATGTGAGCTGAGCCACTCGCTTATCTTGCACTTGGCTTGAGCAAGGGCATGCTTATCTTAACAACTGAATGATGTCTGGGGTGAAGCAAAGGCCTCAGCTTGATGTCTCAATGAAGCTAGAAAAACAACCACAGAAGCCTCACAGAAGAGCACCCACACCTCTCTACCAGACATTAGCCTCATTATCTCTTATCCACACATAACAAATCTTGTTAGAAGTTTATAAACTATGATCTAGTCTCACCTCCTCAAGATTATAAATCTGGTCCTTTGCAAACACTTGGTGGAGAGGAGAAACACCTCCTTAAGAGGAGACACTTCACTGATTGCTGGGCAAATTGACAGTTCTGACTCATTTTCCTTTCTCCCTTAGCCTCTTTCAGTAAGAAATTACATTTGACAGATGACACCTGGGCGATAGTAAGCTTAATTAAATGTGAAGTTAAGCTTAGTGAAAGTGAATTCTTAGCTTAATTAATCATTGGCTAGCCTTAGGATATTTAGCATTAACATCTCTTACCTGCAAGGGCCCTTTGCAGACAGGATGACAAAAGACAGCATGGGCCTAGTTCGAATGAGGCTTTCCACCCAACTCGACAAACCTAGCTCCCCCAGCCAGCGATGTATCCCATGTACAACTGGAGCAGCACCACTCACCTCCAGGAGCTGTCAGGCGAGACCACCAACAACACAATCCTTCAGGCTAGCATGTCACAGGCTAACTGCTTAGAAGTTACAAGTACAATTTAACACTTCAAACAAGAAACCATTCAACTTTTAGAACCATCAGAAAAACTCAATTAACAGAAAAAACAATTTATAAACAAACAAAATCTTTAAATAAACTGTCACTTCAAGAGTCCCAGATTTCCATGAGGTAGTTGCACAAGTTGTTTCAATCACTGTTCCACATATGGCTCCACAGCGTCTGTTGAGGGGCTGTCAGGAGGGAGCTGCTTGTGGTTCCGGGCAGGACATAGGGCAGGACATACACATCTGGCAGGTATCCAATGCATCCTGGTGTCCATGGAGACACAAGCGTATCCCCGTCCCCAGGTAATAAGATCCCACGGACCTTTCCACCTATTGGTGATAAGGTCTCTCACCATTACCTTGGGTTTGGGCTACTGAGCATCGCTGCATGATTGCAACGATAGAAAGTGATTTTAAATGACTGAGTTCTGGGAATTTTCTAATACTGTCAAATGACCTCTGTGGGGTCTCACCACACATTCCTTCTTTTTGTTTATTAAGTATAAATTTTAAAGTGTCATGTGCATGCTCCACGATGGCTTGACCTGTTGCTGAGCAGGGAATACCAGTGTGGTGTGACACACCCCAGAGCTGTAGGAATTGTCTTGTATTTTGTGAAATGCAAGCAGGGCCATTGTCTGTTTTGATGGTATGTGGGATACCTAAAGCAGAAAAGGCTGATCACCAATGTGCAATGGCATCCCGACCTTTTTCTCCTGTGTGAACCGAAGCCCATATTGCTGATGAAAAGGTATAAATGGATACATGTACATATTTTAGACGTCTGAATTCAGGGATGTGTGTGACATCAGTTTGCCAGATTTGTAAAGCACGCAGTTCATGAGGGTTTATTCCCATCTGCAGTGGTGCAGTGTGGCCTTGCCAGTCATCACAGGTGTTAACTATATTACTTATTACTATTATTAACTATAAGCTGTGTTTGACAGCTTGAATTGTTGTTGTAATTCTCGAACACCTTGGTGGGAAAAATCGTGTGATGCCTTTGCTTGTGCAAGCATGTCTGTCTGTGGTGCTGTCCAAGCAGGGCCAGCTAGGCAATCTGCTTGAGCATTGCCTTCTGCAATGAAACTTGGTAAATTTGTATGACTTCTGATGTGTAAGATGTAATAAGGGCAAGTTCTGGCTTGGATGGTATGGCACAGAGTTTTTAGTAAGTTAAATAGTTGTGCATTGTTTATTTCTCTTAATAGTGCTTGATCTAATCTGGGTGATATCAGCAACATAGGCAAAGTCAGTCACAACATTTAGAAGAATGTGGGAAAAAATGTCAGAAAGCCATAGCTACAGCACATAGCTCCACCAACTGAGGGGATCCATTCTCACAACCTTCCAATGTTTGCCACTCACCTTCCTCTTTCCATGTTACAATGTCTTTTCCTGTTTTTCCAGAACCATTGGTAAACCCTGTAACACCTTTAAGCGGTGTACAGCTATTTAGAGGTTTTAGAGACAGTGCAGTTTCTCCACTTAACCGCAGTAATTTATGGCTTGGTAGATGATAAGTAATTTGTCCTGAGAAATTTTGCAAAGCACCTTATAAAGCTGTGCTGTTGTCAAAACACCATTCAAACTGTTCTTGTGTCACAGGTATAATAATTTTTGAAGGATCTCTAGCATTTAATTGCAAACACCTGTAACGGCTTTTGATAATTACCTGTGCAATTGGCTCAAAGATGGTAGGTGCTATCATTTTTTGTTGATGAGGTAAAAACATACACTCTAGAATGTGCAAAGGGTCAGGCCAGTGAGTATTCCACTGTCCAATAATACCAGTAGGGTATAAATCAACAATCAGAATGAATATAGTGATGCATACCTCTGGGCATATCTGGTGGACTTGTCTGTTTGTGATAGCCTGCTCTACTATTTTGAGAGTGGCTTTTGCCTCTGGGGTTAATTTTCTGGAGGAAGTTAACTCAGGATCACCTTTTAGGAGGTTAAATAAGGGTGCCAGTTGTGAATTGGTCAATCCTAGATAGGGTATAATCCACTTTATGGTACCCCAAAATTTTGTCCATCATTTAGGGTTTGAATTTTGGTTGAAAGTTGAATCATTTGTGGCTGAATGGTCTGATTCATTATTTTGAGTCCCAAATATTTCCAGGGTGGTTGTTGCTGCATCTTTTTCAGTGCTACCTGCAGCCCAAATGTTTTTAATGCTTGACCCAGGCTTGGCCAAATCTGTGAGTTTCTTTTTGGTTTGGATTGCTATCAAAATTACGTCCATGTAATGGTAACAGTACACCCCTGGAAATTGTTCTCTCACTGATGAGAGTGTCTGTGCAACGTGCTACTGACAAATTGTGGGGCTGTTTTTCATACCTTGCAGTAGAACTTTCCATTGATAATGTTCGACAGGTGCAGTGTTATTAATGGAAGGCACTGTAAAAGCAAACTTTGGGGTATCATCTGTGTGTAATGGAATAGTGAAAAAACAGTGTTTCAAGTCCACAGTCAGAATGTCCCAGGTGGTAGGTATCATGGTAGGGTTGCCAAGCACCCATGTTCTCTATTACAGCATTAATTTTTCCCAAATCATGGAGCAACCTCCATTCACCAGATTTCTTTTTATGAGAAATACCGGGGTGTTCCAAGGGCTCATTGAAGGTTCAATGTGTCCTTGAACTAGTTGTTCTTGTACCAGGGCTTTTAGGGCATCCAGTTTCTCTTTCTCAAGGAACCACCGTGGTACCCACACAGGCTGAGTAGTGAGCCATTTTAGAGCTAGTGTGGGATACCTTAAGCCCTTTAATACAGTGGCCCCTGTTAAAAATCTGTTTCCACCTGGACTCCCCATGCTGCTAAAACATCCCTCCCCTACAGGTTTAGTGTTGCAGTAGTGATATATGGCTGAATCGTAGCTGTTTGACCCTCTGGATTTTTAACCAACACAGGTTTGCTACTCAAGTAGCTCTGTGTGGTCCCTTCAAGGCCAGCAACAATAGATCCCACAGGTGTGGTAGGCCACCATGAAGGCCATGTGTTGGCAGAGATGATAGTGATGTCTAGCCCTGTGTCAATCATCCCACTGACCTTTATTTGTGAAGGCCTTGCCTGAGGCATCATAACAGTAAAAACCATATTAGGTCTTTGATCACCTACGACCTGAGCCTAGTACACCTGGGGCTTTCCTGTTGATCTGAAACTTTAGTCTTCTTGCTCCCTAGAATCTGTTTTGGGGACAGAAGACTTAAAAGGAATGAGTTGTGCAATTTGGGTTTTAGCAGGGATAGTTATGGGTGGAGTAGGGGTTCATACCATGGCATGTATTTGTCCAGTAAAATCAGCGTTGATAACACCTGGGTGCACAAAGATGCCTTGCAGTGTGGCACTGGATCTCCCTAGAAGCAGTGCACTCAGTCCTCTCCCTATGGGTCCCTGGGCCTCGAGAGGGACTTTATGTACCTTTAATGAGCTTACAGTTATTGGGATTGAAATGGAAACATCCATGCCAGCTGATTCTCTTGTCCTTACTGTGAGCTGGTCACACAGGCTTGTACCGGAGGATGGGAAAATACTTGTCGTCAAGCGTTTCCCTTTTGAACTTGGTCTCCCGTTTCCCTGGTCTTTGAGAAATTGTCCATTAACATGATATTTGGACTTGCATTCCTTGGTTGCATGTCCAGACCTCCCACATTGGTTGCAGCTTAAATTTACACTTCTCTGTCCTTGAAATGTCCTCTGTGGAATGGACATATGGAGACAGTCTGTCTTCATGTGGCCTTGTTGTCCACATCTGTAGCAATGGGGTGTCAATTTAACAACAGCTCTAATAGAATTAGGTAACATCTCCATGTTATATGATCCAGTTACAACCTTAGCACACGCATTAATCATTTCCTCTAAGGATGAATTGTCTTTGGGTAATGCATCTATAACTTTTCTGCAGTCTTTGTTTGCATTATCTCATGCTAGTTGTAGTATTTATTGACTCCTTGCTTCGCTGTTTGCTATTTGTTTTTCCATAGCATCCTGTAAATGTTCTATGAACTGCACATATAATTTGTTGGGGCTTTGTCTTATGCTTTAATATCTTTGAGTTGGCACAGATGTGCTTGTAATTTTCATTAGAGCTCACATTCCTAAGTCTTTTGCTTGGGCTAGTATTGAGAGGTTTAGGTGGGCCTGCATCTGTGGGCTTTCTATGGGAGGCAGTCCCATTAATTCAGAAACCCCTGCCCCAAAGTATGGGTCTTGCTGTGAGGCTTCTGAGTTTAGCAGTCCCCGTTCTTCTGCTAAATTCCTCCAAGCAGCTTCAAACATCATACATTGCACTGGAGTGCAAAGTAATTATGCAATTTGTCTCATGTCAAAGGGGGTTAATTCACTGGCAGTTATAAATCTAAGCATATTTGCAACTCTAGGCGATCCTAGCCCAGGTTTAGCAGCTAATTGGCGTAGTTCGGAATGGACTTGCCATTTGAAAGGGATGTGTTTGTCAGGGCCACTCCCATTATCTCACTGAACTGGGAATGCTGCAATTGTCCCACCCCCCTGCGGCCAGTTCTCTGATGATGGTGATGACATAGGAACAAAAATTCACTCAGCCCCCTCTATATCCCCACTTGCAACCGACATTCGCTTTACCTCTTTCCAAAAGTTCACTGGGTTGCAAGAGGGGATGGCATCCAATCAGAACACTGATGGAGCTGGAGCTGATGCTGGCAGTGTTGCGAGGGTTTCCTTTCTGGGGCTAGTAGCAGGGCGGTGACTTAGGTTTCCTCTGTGGGGGTCTCATGTATCCATCAGTGATATGGTTCCTTGGGGCTGTTTGAGCCTTGTTTGCTGGCTCGGTGGGGTCATGGCAGCTGCGGAAGTGGGGCCGGGACTAAGAGCGGGGTCCATCACCATGGCATTGGTATTTCCTGGTTCTGGTGTATTTCTGGGTGTGACGTAGCTTCAGCATCCGGGCACCCATAGTGACATATCCTCAGGCCCTGGCCACGAATTGCAGCAGCAAGTGGGCATGTTCAACGGAGGTGGGATCGTAGACGCAGCTTCGCAACCAAACCAATCAGCTTCAAGCAGAGGCGGTCTGAGGGTTTCCATGGCAACGAGGGGCATGTGCGGTCCAAGCACGGGCTATTCAGGTAACTGTGCAGGCCCAGACGATGCGGGCGGCGGGTAGCTGTCCCTGGGGCTGCGTGACACTGTGGCCCAGCCCCCAGGTGCCTGCCCAACATGGCAGTGCAGTTTGGCATCGCACAGCATCTTGGGGAAACCAGGGGGCAGTCTGGCACGGCGGCGCAGGGCAGTGCTACTGCACCTCCACCGTCCACTTGGGTTTATCTGCTCAGCAGAACTCCTCTGCCCCCCCAAGGCTCTGCTTCTTTCCGGGGCCCCGCCACATGATGGGGTTGCGCAATTTGGCACACCGCCATGAGGGGCTCCGTCTCATGGGAGAACTTTTCCACCCGCCGCTGTTTGGCCGCTCCCCCTGGCTCCGCTGCCTGCCGGGGCCCGGCCATAGGGCAGGGTTGTGCAATCTGGCTTGGCAGGGCGCCCATTCAGCACAGTGCGATGGTGCAGGGCGGCCATTTCATCCGGCAGCTTCCTCTGGGCCTTTGGTGGGGTGCCTACGCCTCCTGCCACCTCATCTGGCACCCAGCCCTCGCCATGCATCTCGGCATCTAACTGCCTCAACAAGTTCAAAATAAGTTTCCAGGGCTTTAGAACTTTAATGGCGCTTTTGTTGCCTTTAGATGCCGCTTTAATTATAAGTCTGCCATTCCACATCCAAGTATTCATATCAAGCACTTCCTCTTTGGTTGTGTCCAACCCATGATTCTTAGCCCAGGTTAGCAAGGCTAATAAAGCCTGCTCCTTATAATTTATTCCCCATTCCCATAGAAAATGAGTCCATACCTTCATAGCTGGGTGTTCTTCCGCCGAGATCCACCTACCCATGTCTTCAGCAGCAGTTTTCTTCTATTTTCAGGGGTATTTATAAAGGAATCCAGATTTGAGTGGTTTTTTACTGCAGAAGGCTTTGCTTGCCTCTTGGTTTTTCAGCTTTTCTGCTTCTGGTCAGGCTCTGTTAGCCTATTGATTTTTCAGCTTTCCGCTTCTGGTTAGGCTCTGTTTGCCTTTGTCTATCTCCTCCGCTCTTGCATGTGGAAATGGCTGCATTGATCACGTCGGGGTCACCACATATTACATTACAGTCGTTGGTTGGAGTCAGACACATGACAGGACTCACCGAGGGTCAGCAACAAACAGCCCGGTTTATTGTTAGGAGCCCTCTTTTATAGGGGGTTCAAAACTCCCTCACTAGAACAGCTAATTGGTCAGGGTCTCAGCACCTCCCAGCTCTCTGGCCAATGATGTCTTCATACAGGGTTAAAAAGAATTGGCTGGGGTTACTTGTTTGGGTTCAAATCCATCCCATCATTGTTCACCCAGGGACTTTTTTACTTCTAGGCTGGTTGAGTTTGGGGGTCTGTTATGGCCAAATTTATCTTTGCAGCTACAGACCAGCTGCAGCCATGACACACCACCAGCATCAGCTGCTCCTTCACCCTCCAACCACCAACCCAATAATATCTGCCCCAGGAACTGTGCCCTTCACACTGTTCACCCTGGTTTCAGCTGGGATAGAGTTCAGTTTTTCTTAGTAGCTAGTACAGAGTGCTGCTTTAGATTCAGTATGAGAAAATTGTTGATAACACATTTGTTTTGGTTGTTGCTAAGTGGTGCTTACCCTGAGTCAAGGACTTCATAGCATCTCATGCTTTGCCAGTGCAGAGGTACACAACAATCTGTGAGGGACCATGTCCAGGACAGCTGATCTGAACTGGCCAAAGGGATATTCCATATCATAGAATGCCATGTCCAGTACACAGAATCATAGAATGGTTTGGGTTGAAAGGGACTTCAAAGATCATCTAGTTCTTACCCCCACCCCAACCCCCCATGCCATGGGCAGGGACACCTTCCTCTAGACCAGGTTGCTCAGAACCCTGTCCAGCCTGGCCTTGAACACTTCCAGGAATGGGGCAGCCACAACTTATCTGGGCAATCTGTTTCAGTACCTCACCATCCTCACAGGGAAGAATTTCTTCCTATTATCCAATCTAATTGTACCCTCTTTCAGTTTAAAGCCATTACCCCTTGTCCCATCACTACATGCCTTTGTAAACAGACCCTCTCCAGCTCTCTTGTAGGCCCCTTTTAGGTACTGGAAGGCTGCTGCAAGGTCTCCCTGGAGCCTTTTCTTCCCAGGGTGAACAGCCTAAACTCTCTCAGCCTGTGTTCGTAGGAGAAATACTCCAGCCTTCTGATTATCTTCAAGGCCTCCTCTGGACTTGGTCCATTGGGTCCACATCCTTCCTATGTTGTGAGCTCCAGAGCTGATTACAGCACTCCACATGGGGATCTCACAAGAGCAGAGTAGACAGTAAGAATCACCTCCCTTGACCTGCTGGTCATGCTTCTTTTCATGCAGCCCAGGGTACACTTGGTCTTCTGGACTGCCAGTGCAAATTGCTGAGACATGTTAAACTTCTCATCCACCAACATCTTAAAAGTCCTTCTCCCCAGGGCTACACTCAGTCCATTCTTTGCCCAGCCTATACTTGTGCTTTATCCCATGAGACTCTACCAAGCATATCCCCAAAGAGACCAAAGTCTGCTCTCCTGAAATCCAGGGCAGTGAGTTTGTTGTGCATCCTCCTTGCTGCTGCTCTAAGGTTCTCGAACTCCACCATTTCATGGTCACTGCAGCCCAGGCTGCCCTTGAGCTTCACATTCCCCACCAGCCCCTTCTTGTTGGTGAGAACAAGGTCCAACATAGCACCTCTCCTTGTTGGCTCCTCTATCACTTGGAGGAGGAAGTTGTCATCAACATATTCCTGTAAACTCTTGGATTGCTTGTACCCTGCTGTGATGTTTTCCTTACAGCAGATACTGGGGTGGTAGAAGTCACTCTCTCTCATGAGGACCAGGGCTTGGGCATGTGAGGCCACTCCTATCTGTCTATAGAGGGCCTCATTGGTTTGGTCTTCCTGGTCAGGCAGCCTGTAGCAGACCTCCAGTATAATGTCACCTGCCTCTGCCCTGAACAAGTGCAGAATCAAAAAAAACTAGTAAAATATTTGGAAAACATGTCTTCCACTGTTGGGGGTAAGGATTTTTCCTTTTTTCTTTCTTTCTTTTAAGGAATTTTGTCCCATTTGTTACCTAGGAGTTGATAAGGACCGGCACTTAAGATACAAAAGAAGTGGCCAAAGCGGGGGAAGGGTGCAGCTGGCTACTCTCTTAGCTAGGGGGGTTTCTCTTGGGAAGGGCAGAGATACTAAGATTTTGGCTGGGGGGTGAGGGGCTGGGCTCAGCTTCTCTCTCAGGGATCTGAGTGGAGACAAGTGGGGTTTAGTGCCAGACGGTTGCTGACCAGAGGATTGGCTGCCATTGCGGAGCCTATGTCCTCCCACTTCTTCTCCTACCGTGAGTGAGTGTACTAGTTTGAAAGCAAACCAGTGGGAGATCCCAAGTCAGAAATACAATTTAATAGGAAAATTAAAATAAATGCAATAATACAAAAACACTGACAGAGTCAGAATACAACCTGACACACTGTTGGTCAGGGTGTTGGTAGCAGTTCAATTAAATGGTGATTGAACTGGGACCTTATTAACACCTGACCTCTCTGGAAAAGGACCTTCACCATCTACTTGGGTGCCCCAGAGGAAAACCTGGGACCCCGAGCCCCTCCCTCCAAGGGAGCCTCTCCTGGCTGCTTTCGGGAGCCCGGCTGCCACTGCCCAGCTCCGCTGTCTTCTGCCACTACTTTGGGTTTTTCACTACACTTTAACCTGATACCCTGTGTCTGCCTGACCCCCTGCGGTTTCTGCTACAGCTGCAGAGTTTCTGCTACATTTTGTTTGCCAACTCCAGGGTCTGCTCGCCTCTGCCATTCCAGCCTGTTGCTCTGAGGTTCCTGCTAAAGCCCATCTCACCACCCAGAGAGTCACTGGGACTGGCTGCCCCTGTGGGTTTGTAAAGGAAGCCCCTTTTCTCTCTCTTCTTGCTGGCTCGCCCACCATTACGGCGTGGAGAGAGGAGGCTGAGCTCAAGCCTCAACATCCTCTGCAGCTGTGGGGGAAATCATCGCACCTGCCCTGCCCCACCAGGAGCCAACAGCACCCCTGCCAGCTGTGACCATAACTACACCAAAGGGGAAAGTGCCTGACAGCTGAAAGAAGGCTTCTATTTGGTTTCTTTTTTAAATTTGTTGTTGCTGCTGTTGTTGTTTGCTTGCCTTGGTATATATAGTCTAGTAAAGAACTGTTCTTCCTTTTCCCATATCTTTGTCTGAAAGCCCCATAATTTCAAAGTTATAATAATTTAGAGGGAAAGGGGTCATATTTTCCATTCCAAGGGAAGTTCCCACCTTCCTTGGCAGACACCTGTCTTTCAAACCAAGACAATCACCCTGGCAATTCCAGAGAGAGACAAATCACTGCAATATGCTGGGACCTGGCCCAGGCCTAGTGTTATGGGTTAAAAATATTTAATTTTTTGTTAAAGAAGAATATAGAATACTGCCCTATCAGGACCTTAGTATTGCTTTAGAAGGGGTCAAATACCTATCAGAGACCAGTTCTCAGCTATTGGCCTGTAGTCTGACCACTGATAAGACTGATGCGACTTTTTGGAAATACCCATATAAAAGCTGAGACTTGGTGTGGACCACCCTCTTTGCTCTTCACCTAAACAGAGGTAAGAAGCCTGTCCTGGCTCCCTCCTGGCAGGGGGAGCCGGGACGGCCTAGGCTGCCAGGCCGGGCCAGGCCCAGCCAGGCCTCTGGGAGCCACTGCCACAGAGAGGTGCCTGGCCGGCTGAGCTCCTTTCTTCCCCCAGCTGCTGGCAAAGAGGGAGAAGCTACGGCTGTTAACATCCAGCCGACCCTGGGGCCTGCCCACACTGCTGCTGGGCCAAGAGAGATGCTCCCGGGCCTCTTATGCCCCTCTGGAAGCAGCACTAAGCCCAAGCTAGCTGTGCCCACCCCTTTGAGACCAAGGGGTGGTGAGGGGGAAGAAAGACCAGCTATGCAGGAGATCTTGGCTGCTGTTTCTGAACCTTTTCTTTCACCGCGGCTTTGAGATTTTTGCAGCGCCTGCCAGGCAGAGACCACGTGACTATCTGCAGGCCTGGTGAGAATGTTAACTCTTTCTTGACGTAGACTGAGACTTTTTAAAACTCTAACCCTCTTCAGAGAGAGAGAAAAGGCTCAATTAAAGATATGTAAAGGGACAATATGAAGATATTAAAGTCAATAAAGGAAGAGTGACTTCTCAGGCAGGAGAGATGACGAGTTGCCTTAGTTTTAGGCATAAAAACCTCCCATGAGTTGTGGTAACAGACTGTATTGTGACTTGCTAAAAATTTCCTTTAAATCGTAGACAATATAATTGGGGAAATGCTTTGTAGATTTTGAGCAAAGGTATTTTTGTGATTTACTGAGTGAATGTTGAATTAGAAACTGTAACATGATCTTATAAGATGTTTTGACAGAAGAAGCCCTTTGTGTCCGTGAAGAATTGAGAAGATATCTCTGCTCCTTAAGATGAGAAAAATCTTTTGCTTGTGAAAGTGTGCATTTTTAAACAGAGAAACCCCAGTGTGAATGTATGGCCCATATGTAGTCATGGGAAGGCTACGTGATTTGGGAGGACTACAAATTGCAGAAGTTTTCGGGCAGGCTGCTTTTTTGTAGGGGCTAGGAGCCACAAAAGAGAGTGCTTCTCTTGTGGAAGTTACCTAACACATCAGGAGATATACTTCTCTCTCTCAAAGACTGAATGAAAGACTATTTCATAAGTGGTACTGACCTGAAGCTCTGAGTTTTGCCTCTTTATGTTGCATGTGGGAAACTGAACTGTTTGTAGGGGGGGGAGGAGAGTGTTTTAAAAGCTTCATTTTATTCTCATTTTTTTCCTTTTCCTTTTTGTGTGTTAATAAATCTATCTGTTTTTATCCTTAATTTAAGCCTGTTTTGCCTTCTGTTCTCATAATCATATTTCACAGAAAAAGATATTTAGACCACTACACTAAATTTAGCAAACAAAAATCAGCAAACGTGAAACCACTACATAAATTGGTGTTTCTGCCCAGTTTTTGAATTCTAACCCATTACACCTACTGAACCCTGCTCAACACCACTCTGCTCTCAGGAAGAAAAGAAGGTCTCTGGATCTGACAACAGGACAATAGGCCCTGCAACTACTCCAACCCCTGTAACAGGCCTTTCAGCTGAACCAGAGAACCAACATGTGCTGGTATCAGTTGCCCCTATACAGAAGAAATGTACACAGAAGTCAGCTCATAAAAGAGCTTGGTAAAGGAGGACAAGGAGGGAGGGTGAAGAAGGTGAAACAGCAGGACTGTCACAAGTGCCATTCACAGGAACAGGAGGAAGAGGAAGAACAAGTGGTAACTACCATTTGATCTCTATCCTTAAATGAGCTGCAGGAGACATGAAAAGATTTCAGCTGTCATCCAGGTGAGTGTATTATTACTGCCTGGTTGTTCTGATGCTAGGATAACAGAACTAGCAGTTTGGAAATAGAGGGTAAGGAAGTCAAGCAGCTGGGATCACTTGCTAAGGAAGCAGGCATTGACAAAGCAATGGAAAAAATGACACAAGCTCTCAGTCTCTGGAGGCGACTCCTGTCAAGTGTGATGGAAAGGTATCCCTAGAAGGAAGATATTCCATGTCTCCCAGGCAACTAGACTGCAACTGAGAAAGGTGTCTTACACCTGAGGGAATTAGCCATGTGAGAGATGGTTTATTATGACCTAGACAATGTGTAATTACACAAAGATCCAAAGTCCTATGACTACAATTCATGAAGTGGAAATGTGTACAGAGCACACCAACGGTGCATGCAAACCCATTAACAACATTATTCTGGAAAGACAATACACCACTAACAGTGGATGAAGTGGTTCACCATCTCCAGGAATATGAAGACAATATTTCTTCCTCCCTCATCTCAGCTGTGAAGAAACTGATAAACTGACCCAGGAGTTCCAGCAATTAAGAGAGATATCACAGAATGGATAAGGTTGGAAGGGACCACCAGTGGTGTCATCTGGACCAGCCCCCCTGCTCAAGCAGGATCATCCCAGAGCACATGGCACAGGATTGTGTCCAGATGGTTCTTGAATATCTCTAGTGAGGGAGACTCCACAACCTCTCGGGGCAATCTATTCCTGTGCACAGTCACATGCACAGTAAAGAACTTCCTCATATTCAGGTACAACTTCCTGTGAATCAGTTTCTGCCTGTTGCATCTTGTCCTATTGCTTGGCACCACCAAGAAGAGCCTGGCTCCATCTTCTTGAAACCTTCTTTCAGATACTTATATACATTCACGAGGTCCCCTCTCAGTTGTCTCTTCTCAAGGCTGAACAGGCCCAACTCTCTCAGCCTTTCCTCATAAGAGATGCTCCAGTCCTTTAATAATCTTTGTAACCTTCTGCTGGACTCAGTCCAGGAGCTCCATGTCTCTCTTGTACTGAGGAGCCCAGAACTGGACACAGAACTCAAGATGTGCCTCACCAGGGCTGAGTAGAGGGGCAGGATCATCTCCCTTGACCTTCTGGCAAAGCTCTTCCTAATGTACCCCAGGATCCCATCGACCTTCTTGGACACAAGGGCACACTGCTGGCTCATGGATGCCTACCTAGGTCCTTCTCCACAGAGCTGCTTTCCAGCAGGTTGATCCCCACCCTGTGCTGGTGCATGGGGTTATTCCTCCTCAGGTGCAGGACCCTACACTTGCCTTTGTTGAATTTCAGATGGTTCCTCTCTGCCCATCTCTCCAACCTGTCAAGGTTCTTCTGAAGGGCAGCACAACACTCTGGGGTATCAGCCACTCCTCCCAGCTTTGTGTCATCACCAAACTTGTTGAGGAGGCACCTGCCCCTTCAGCCAAGTCATTGATGAATAAGTTAAACAATACTGGGCCCAGTATTGAACCCTGAGGGACACCACTAGTGACAGGCTTCCAACTAGACCCTGTGCCACTGATCATGACCCTCTGGGATCTTCCATTCAGTCAGTTCTCAACCCACATAACTGTCCATGCATCTAGTCCACACTTCCAGAGCTTGCCTATGAAGATGTGAGAAATAGTGTGAAAAGCCTTGCTGAAATCCAGGTAGACAATATCCACAGCTCTTCCCTCATCCATCCAGGTAGTTGTTTCATTGTAGAAGGCAATCAGGCTGGTCAAGCATGACTTCCCTTTAGTGAATCCATGCTGACTGCTCCTGATCACCTTCTTGTCCTCCATATGGGTAGAGATGGCCTCCAGAATGAGTGCTCCATCACCTTTCCAGGGATTGAGGTGAGGCTGACTGGCTGGTAGCTCCCTGGGTCTTCCTTCTCGCTCTTTTTGAAGATCAGGGTGACATTTGCTTTCTTTCAGTCCTCAGACACCTCTCCTGATCTCAACAAACTTTCAAAGATGATTGTGAGTGGCCTCACTATGGCGTCTGCCAGCTCTCTCAGCACTCCTGGATGCATCCCATCAGGACCCATGGACTTGTGGATGTCAAGTTTGCCTAGGTGTTTTCTGACCCAATCCTCCTTGACCAAATCACTGTCTTCCTCCCACCATTCCTTTACCCTGCTCCTGGGTCAGAGATCCCTGAGGGCTGGTCTTGTCAGTGCAGACCAATACAAAGGCAGCATTCAGTAACTCTGCCTTCTCTGTGTCCTCTGTCACCGGGGGTCCTGCCTGGATTTCGTAACAGGCCCACATTATCCTTAGTTTTCCTTTTGTTATTGTTGTATTTGAAGGAGCCCTTATTGTTGTCCTTAACATTCTTGGCCAGATTTAATTCCAGATAGGCCATGGCCTTCCTCATCTCATTTCTACTTACTCTGATAACCTCTCTATATTCATTCCAAGTGGCCTGACCCTGCTTCCATCTCCTGTGTGTTTCCTGCTTATGCTTGAGTAGTGACAGGAGTTCTTTATTCATCCACGCAGGTCTCTTGCCCCCTTTGCCTGACTTCTTGCTGATCGTGATGCATTGTTCTTGAGCCTGGAAGAAGTGGTGCTTGACTATTGACCAGAATTTTCAGACTCCTCTTCCCTGCAGGGCCCATTCCCATGGGATTCTTCCAAGAAGATCCTTGAGGAGGCCTAAGTCAGCTCTCCTGAAGTCCATGATTGCAATTATACGTGCTGCCCTCTTCCTCCTTGCTCGATACTGAACTTCACAATCTCATGGTCACTGCAGTCAAAGCCTTTCTTGTTTATTAGTATAGGTTTAAGCAGCTTGTTGGTTTCTCCACCCCTTGTGTCAGAAAGTTGTCATCAGTGTTTTCCAGCAACCTCCTAGACTGTTTGTGCTTTTCCCTCTTTGGGCCCATATCTCAGTGTATCGGGTCAGAGATAGAATTCATTTTTCCATAGGAGCCCTCCCAGTGCTGTGCTTTGCATTGGTAGCTGGAAGGGTGTTGAGAACACACCAGCGTTTTGGCTGCTGCTGAGCATTGCTGTCCCTCTAACATTCCTTCCCCCATCAAGGGGACTGGGAATGGGCAAGATCCTGGGAGGGGACACAACCAGGCCAGATGATCCAAATTAACCAAAAGGATATTCCATACCATATGACATCAGCTCAGATATAAAAGCTAAGGGAGAGAGGAGGAATGGAGGGCATTCATTATTCTACAATGCTTGCTTTCTGGAGCAACCACTATGCATGATGAAGCCCTGCTTCCCAGGAAGTGTCTGAACATGGCTCGATGATGGGAAATAGAGATTAACTTTTTCCTTTGCTTATGCACATGCAAACTTTAGCTTTTTTTCCTTTGCTTTAGTAAACTGCCTTATCTCAACCTACAAGTTGTTTTCCATCTTATTCTCTCCCCTGTCCCACTGGGAAGGGGAGTGATAGAGCGGCTTAATGGCCACCTGGCACCCAGCCAAGGTCAAACCACTACACTCAGGAACTGAGAGCAGGTGTCCTTTCCTTCTTGAGAGAGTATACAGAAGGTACACACTATGGGATACCCTGTGCTTTTACTTGTGGGACCACGGAGAAGGCATGAGGAAGTGGGATAGAAAACCTACTTTGACCCTAGAGGCACAGATACATGAATTGCAGGGAAAAACAATCACAACCCAGTCCTGGGTTCATCCAGGAAAGTTGCTGCTCCAGTGGACAGATTCCCAGACAGAATGGAAGGGCTGATTTCACTACTGATTCTATGGAACGAAGTTCTAATCCATTTCTACAAGAACTAAATGGAGAATCCTGTAATCAGTATTAGAAGCCCTGCCTCTAGCCAGGTGGAAGAGAGGGACAACTGGGTTTACTGGACTGTGTGGATCCAATGGCCTGGAACATCAGACCTAAAACAGTATAAGCCTCTAGTAGATACCAGTGCACAGTATACTCTAATGTCATCAAGCTATGGCAAGTTGAATATGAGTCAACAGTGTGCCCTGGCAGGCAGGAGGGCCAACCATGTCCTGGGGGGAATCAGGCAAGGCATCAGCAGCCAGTGAAAGGAGGTGATTGTCTCACTCCACTCTGCACTGGTATGGCCTCATCTTGAGTACTATGTGCATCTTTGGAAAGATATAAAGCTATTACAGAGCATCCAAAGGAAGGCTGTGAAGATAGTGAAGGACCTTGAGAGGAAGTTGTATTAGGAGTGGCTGAGGTCACTTGGTCTGTTCAGCCTGGAGGAGACTGACAGGAGACCACATTATACAGCTTCCTCTCTGGTGATCAGTGACAGGACCTGAGGGAATGGCATGAAACCGTGTCAGGGGAAGTTTAGATTGGATATTAGGAAAAGGTTCTTCACCCAGAGGGTGGTTTGTTGGGGTAACAAGTGTTGGTGTAGGGAAAGTTAAACAGAGAGCAACAGCAGTGCTGGTGGCAGCAGCAGCATATCTCTGGACAGCGTGTACCTGAGAGAAGTGGACGAACAAGTCTCTACTTCAACATAAAACTGTACTCTCTTCATGCTCTTTTACCATGGCTTTGGAGAGAACAACAGAAAATGTCAAGAGGACAGATTTATTGTAGAACTGTGATTACGTCTGTAAGCTGTAACCAAAGAAAAGCTTTTAGGAGTAAAAACATATATACTGATGCTTCCAAATAAGTCTCAGATTCACTGTCTCTGCTGGTGGGTCTCATCCCTTCATGTATCACAGTGGTTGAGCACTGGAACAGGCTCCCCAGGGTAGTGATCACAGCACCAAGCCTGCCAGAGTTCAAGAAACATTTGGACAATGCTCTCAGGCACATGGTGTGACTCTTGGGGGAGTCCTGTGCAGGGCCAGGAGTTAGAGTTTGATGTTTCTTGTGGGTCCCTTCCAACTTGGGATATTCTATGATTCTATAAAGGAGCAGAACCCATTTGTATTTCTGGAGTGAAAGGGGGATCCCAAGAGCTGACTGTATTGGAGGCTGAAATCAGCCTGACTGGGAATAAATGGCAAAAGTACCCCTCTGTGACTGGCTCAGAGTCTCTGCATCCTTGGCATAGACTATCTCAGGAGAAGGTATTTCAAGGACCCAGAAGAGTATTGGTTGACTTTCTGTATAGCTGCCCTAGAGACAGAGGAAAGTTATCAGCTGCCTACCTTGCCCAGTCTTTTGGAGGACTCTTTAGTTGCAGGGTTGCTGAAGGTTGAAGAACAGCAGGTGCAAAGTGTACCAGCAGCAATATCATGCCAACTGAGACTCCCTGGTTCCCATCCATAAGCTGACTCATTGATTGGAGAGCCAAGGAATGATCAGCAGGACCCACTCACCCTTTAATAGCTCCATATGGCCAGTGCAAAAGTCTAATGGAGAATGGAGACTGACAGTAGATTATTGTGACCTGAATGAAGTCACACCACTGAGTGCTGCTGTGCTGGACATGTTGGAGCAATATGACCTGGAGTCAAAGGCAGCCAAGTGGTGCCACAAGTGATATCACTAATGTGTTTTTCTCAGTCCCTCTGGCAGCAGAGTGCAGGTCACAATTTGCTTTCATTTGAAGGGGCATCCAGTACACCTGGAATCGACTGCCCCAGGGGTGGACACACAGCCCTACCATCTGCCGTGGACTGATCCAGACTGCCCTGTAACAGGGTGAAGCTCTGGAACACCTGTAATACATTGATGATATCATTGTGTGGGGCAATACAGCAAAGTAAGGTCAAGGGACCTGCCCAAGAGATCCAGGTTTTAGGAATAAAATGGCAAGATGGGCGTTGCCAGATATCAGTGGATGTGATCAACAAAATAGCAATGTCTCCACCAACTCACAAGAAACACAAGCTTTTTTAGGCACTGTAGGCTTTTGGAGAATGTACATTCCAAAATATAATAAGCTCTCTCTACCAAGTTACCCAGAAGAAGAATGTTTTCAAATGGGGCCCTGAGCAATGAAAAGTCTGAGCAAATCAGAGGAGACAGTTCATACTGTAGCCCCTCGGGCTGATCAGGACAGGGCAAGACGTAAAAAATATGCTCTACACTGCAGCTGGGGAGAATGATCCTTCCTGGAGCCTCTGGCAGAAAGCACCAGGGGAGACTCAAGGTTGACCCCTGGGGTTTTGGAGTTGGAGATCTGAAGCCCACTATACTCCAAATGAAAAAGAGATAGTGGCAGCTTATCAAGGGGTCCGAGCCACTTTGGAAGTGATTGGCACTGAAGCACAGCTCCTCCTGGCACCCCAACTGCCAGTGCTGTGCTGGATGTTGAAGGGGGGGGTCTCCTCTGCACATCATGCAACTGATGCTACATGGAGTAAGTGGGTCCCACCGATCATACAACAAGCTGCAATAGGGAACCCCAGTCACCCAAGAATCTTGGAAGTGATCATGAACTGGCCAGAAGGCAAAGGTTTCAGAATGTCACCAGAGAAGGAGGTGACATGTGCGGAAGAGGCCCCACTATATAATAAATTACAAGAAAGTGAGAAGCAATATGCCTTCTTTATTGGTGGATCCTGCCATCAGTGTGCAGAGGTGAAAGCCATCCAGTTGGCCTTAGACATTGCTGAACAAGAGAAACAGCCAATACTTTGTCTCTGTACTGATTCATGGATGGTGGCAAATGCCCTGTAGGGGTGGTTGCAGCAATGGAAGCAGAAAAACTGGCAGCATAGGGGCAAATCTATCTGGGCTGCTGCATTATGAAAAGATATTGCTGCCCAGGTGGAGAACCTGGTTGTGAAGGTACATCACGTAGATGCTCATGTACCCAAGAGTCAGGCCACTGAAGAACATCGGAACAACCAGCAGGTGGATCAGGCTTCTGGGATTGAAGTGGCTCAGGTGGATCTGGATTAGCAATATAAGGGTGAGTTATTTCTAGCTCAGTGGGCCCATTACACCTCAGGGTATCAAGGAAGAGATGCAACATATAGATGGGCTTGTGATCAAGGGGTGAACTTGACCGTGGACACTATCACACAGGTTATCAGGTATGTGAAACATGCTGCAATTAAGCAGGCCAAGCAGTTAAAGCCTCTTTACTATGGAGGATGATGGCTGAAATATAAATGTGGGGTGGCCTGGCAGATTGACTTTATCACGCTCCCACAAATCCACCAAGGCAAGAGCCATGTGCTTCCAATGGTGGAAGCAACCACAAGATGGCTGGAAACATATCCTGTGCCCCATGGCACTGCTCAGAACACTGTCCTGGGCCTTGGAAAGCACATCTAATGGGGACATGTTACTCCAGAAAGAATTGAATCAGACAATGGAACTCATTTCCAAAATAACCTCATAGACACCTGGGCCAAAGAACATGCCATTGAGTGGGTGTATCACATTCCCTATCACGCACCAGCCTCTGGAAAGATTGAACGATGTAATGGACTGTTAAAGACTACACTGAGAGCAATGGGCAGTGGGACTTTCTAACATTGGGATACACATTTAGCAAAAACCAATCTGGTTAGTCAACACCAGAGGATTTGCCAATTGGGCTGGCCCTGCCCAATGAAAACTTTTATGTATTGTAGAAGGGAATGAAGTTCCTGTAGCACACATTAAAAATAAGCTGAGAAAAAGTCTGGCTTATCCCTACCTCAGGCAAAGGCAAACCCATCCATGGGATTGCTTTCACTCAAGGACCTGGGTGCACTTGGTGAGTAATGTGGGAAAATGGGGAAGTCTGTGTGTGGCTCAGGGGGATTTGATTTGGGGAGAATTGCCAATGAATTAAATTGTATGGTGTTAATAACTATATAACACTGTGTATTATCACCTCTATGGCAGCTATATGCATCATCACACTGGGCACCTTGTGACATCCATCTTTGCCACATCCATTCTGGAAATATGAACCTGACTTCCCTCTGATTGGCACATTAATGAAGAATGAACTTTCATAAACCAGAACAAGTGCAGCGGTGATGGAATCAAATTGGCTTCAACATGCAACAATCCAACACCATCCACCATCTTTCCCGCCTGAAAGACTGTTAAAACAGATGGACCCCAAAGTCATGGACTAAATTAACTCAATGGACTTTTATAGGGATGTTCCATAGACTAAGGGAATGATGTCTGTATATCTGTCAAAAAATAGGAAAAGTGATGGGATATTGGTAAGTGTGGGACCTGGCATGATGCAAATGGTATGGACTAAGGGGTGGATACTGTCCTGGTTTCATCTGGGATACAGTTAATTTTTTCTTAGTAGCTGGTACAGTGCTGTGCTTTGGATTTAATATAAGAATAGTGTTGATAACACACTGATGGTTTGGTTGTTGCTAAGTGATGCTTACCCTGAGTGAAGGGCTTTTCAGTGTCTCATGCTCTGCCAGTGGGCGGGTGCACAAAAAGCTGTGAGGGAGCATGGTCAGGACAGGTGACCCAAACTGGCCAAAGGGATATTTCATACTACAGAACATCATGTCCAGTATATAAACTGGAGGAGTTACCACAGTCCAGTGGAATTTTGTCTGGTGTGCTAATTCCAAACCTCCATTTAGGCCTGGAATTAACACCTTACTGTTTGCCTTCTGTGCCTGTTGTGGTGGCTTATCTTATGGGAACTTCCCTCTTTGACAGTATTTTGAGACAAGTAAACTGCATTCTTTAAGTCCTGACAGTGATCAAGTGCTTAAACCCAGAGCTACCTCCTCAAATGACGTCTGGACTTGGAGAGCTCCTGAGATTCCCAATACATAATTTTACAAATCATCCAAAATGTAAAAAAAATGATGTATTGACAAAAAAACAAAGATGACAAATATACCAAAACTAAACAAAACAAAACAAAACAAAAAAAAACCCCACCAATACTGGCATATTATATAAGGAAAAGAGACTTGGGCAGGAAGGGAAATTCAGGGGAACACAACAGGCATCAGAGCTCACTTGGGAGAGAAAGGAGAAACCACAAAAAAAACATCAGCAGTAAAACTGCCCCACGTGTTGCTATCCCAACACTTTCACATCCCCCACTGAACCACTACAGCCAACCTGCTCCCAACACACCACTAACCTCCCCAAGTACAGCCACCCCACCAATGCACTTCCCCAAGACACCACAGCCAACAGCCAAAATTGAAAACCACATTGGGAAACCTGTTCCACTCAGAAAGCGAGGAAGGGAAAGCCATGACACCACAGAAAGCCACTCACATGGCAGCACCCAAAGCATAGCACCCACCCACACCACCACCAAGCCTGACCAGGCTCACACATCCAGCACTCACAGCCCCACCTAGGCTGTGCTCACAGACCTACAGCCCTGCCTGTGATATGGTACCCTGGTGCTCCTGCCAGGCCTCACCACCACTCATGTCTCTGCAAAACACCCTTCCCCTGGGACAGCCTCCAGCTCCTTCAGGCCATGGCTCCTAGCATGCCACAGCCCTGCCACCACCAGCAGGCACCCTTTTTCTTCCCCAGAACCCTCCTCCATACCTACAGCAGATGCTGCTACCACACTCTGCATCCTCCAGAAACTCTTCACCACCCTCAGCAGCCCAAACACCCCCACCCACCACCATTGGGATGCCAAGATATGGTATCACATCCTGCACCACATCCAGCAGCTTGAGCAGTATGTGCCAGCCAGTGGCATACTCTTTGAAGGCCAAGGGCCCTGCAACCTGATACTCAGCATCAACAAATATTTTGGGTGCATCCAGGACTTCTGCACTCACCACCACAGACCCAGTGCCTGAGACCACATCTGACTAGAAGCTCACACCTGCTTCCATCCTAAGTACCCTGACCAACACAAAGAGCTCCACCCATGCCACCATCACAGCTTCTGGACTACTGCCCCATCCCCACTCCTGTCCTCCCACCTCCACAATCGGCAGCAAGATCCACCACAAGAACAGCCATGGACCCTGAGCCTCCACTGACTACTCATTTATTTTATTTAATTTGGCAAGGGTTTTTAACTATTTATTCAATAATTTATTTGACAGAAAATAAAGACCTGTTGTAAAAAAGCATGTTGGTGCCTCTTGTCTCAGGAGCACAGGGACAAGCCTTTGGGGTGCGGAGAAGTGATCTCCACTCAACACCTGCTCCAAACAGAGCTCTGCAGTTCCCATGCTCCACAGCCCCGTGCACTCTATTTTGGCACCTCCCCAAGAATGAAATTTCCTCAACTTCTTTGGAAAATCTCTGCCAGGGTTTATCCATCATCATCAGAATCATCTCTTCAGCCTGTATCTCCTCAACATTTTCCACCTTCTATCCTGGTTTAGACAGACTAATGATTAGCACTGTAGTCCTCAGTAAAAGGAAGGCATGGACCTGTTGGAGAGTTGGAGTTGTTCAGCCTGGAGAAGTGTTATAAATGGGTAATGTGATGATTGGCTCTCACAATTAAGAGATGAATATTGTGTGTATGTTAAGAGAAGTTTTGTTGATGTATGGTTATGTTGTTGTAGTTTGTTGTTTGGACACCCTTTGTTCTCCCCATAGTCCCCTTTCCCCCCTCTGTATTGTTGCCACCAGACAGCCTTGGTTTTCAGAGACATGTGGAGGGAGGGCGTGTACATGTGCCCCTTGCATGGGGCAGTTGGAAATGGGGAAAGTCTGTTGCTGGGGAGGTGTGGCATGACAACACCTCACCTCCAATCAAGTTACAAGGAAGTCTCTACCAATGGACGGTAAAGAAGAGTTGACTGGCAGACTTTGGGAGGGGCCAGGGTTGGCTGATGCAACACCAGGGGTATAAAAGGCAGAGCAGCCATTTTTGTGGACAAGCCTGTAGCAGTCAGCCACACTCCCAGCTCTGTCCTTTTTCCTTATTCGGTCCTTTGTCATATTTGTTAATGTTTAATAAACCTTTAAAATTTTAAAGTGAGAGGTCATTTCTCACAGAAGGCTCCAGGGGAAACCTTATTGTGGCCTTTCAATACTTAAAGGGGTCTTATAAGACAGATGGGGACAGACTTTATAAAAAGGCCTGTTGCAATAGGACGAGAGGTAATGGTTTTAAACTAAAAGAGGGTAGATTCAAACTAGATATAAGGAAGACCTTTTTTATGATGAGGATGGTAAAACACTGGCACAGGTTGCCCAGAGAGGTGGTGGATGTCCCATCCCTGGTATGCTGGTTTTGCACAGAAGTGGTTTTTCTAAGAAAAATCACTGATTAAACCAACCAGTGACTAGCTTTGAATATTGACAACCTGATTAACCTATTAGAGAGCCGGATATGCCTCTGTGGCCACACAGGTTAAAATCAGAGGAACCCCGGGAAAAAGCTCTTTTCTTCTGGCCTTGGTAGAGGTAACAAGCGAGCCTGGCTCCCTCCTTGCCGTGGGGGCCAGGCCCCTTACTGGGAAGCCTGCCGGGCCCTGGGTCGGGGCCAGGCTGGTGACTGCTGGGCAGGGGGACGGGAGGAGAGAATGCCCTGTCCTGGCCAGATCGGGCCTCCAGCAGCTGTTAACATCCCACCACTAAGCCGCCCTCCCATCGCGGCCCTGGGAGGCCTGGCAGGGCCGGGCCAGGTCCCCCCCCAGCGGCTGCCGAGCAGAGGATGGGGGGGAAGCCCCAGCCGCGGGCATGCTGCTGTGAGATCCTGGCCATTCCCCTCCCTCCAGCGTGCTCCAGCCACCACTACCAAGACCCCTTGCCGAGGGAGGGGCTCAGCTGCTTGAGAGATCATGCAGCAAAGACCAAGGGCAGCTCTGCAGCTGTGAACCATCATGCCGTCTGCAGACCTGGGAGAATGTTAACTCTTTCCTTGCACAGATGAAACTGGCAAAACACTAATTCTCTCTCTGAAATCAGAGAAAGGGACAGAGTGGAGACATGTAGAGAGACAATATGAAGACATTGAAGTCAGCAAAGGAAGAGCTGAGTCTTAGATGGAAAAGAGAATGAGAAGATGCCTAGTCTGAGGCTGAAATTCTTTGGTAAAGCCATGGTAATGGACAGTAATATACTAGAATATCCCTTTAAATCATGTAAATATGCATTGGGGAGATGAAAAGAGTGTTCAGATTGCAGTATAAGCAAAGGTATTTGTGGTGGACTAAGCAAATACTGAAGTAACTGTGATCTTATGAGAAGTTTGAACAGAGAGAGAGATGAGATGAAGTTCTGCCCCCAGGAGGAGGAGGATCTCTGTTCCTAGAATTAAAGATGATCTCAGAGAGAGATGAAGAGAACCTTTGCTTTTGGAACCACTCATCTTTAAAATGGTTCCCCATGAGTTTACATGGCTCATTAGGCAGCTGTGGGAAGGCTGCGTGATATGGGAGGGACTTCACAAATGCAGATTCCTGGGCAGCTGCTTTTGTGAGAATTAAAAGCCACAAGAGAACTGTCTGTCTTGTGAGAAGTTTCCATGGCAGACCAAAAGACTTCTGTCTCTAAATGAACTCATGAAAGACTATTTTGTAGGTGGTAACTGACCTTAAGTTGTAAGTTTTGTCTCTATATGTTGTCCATGAAAAGGGAAAGTTGTGGGGGAGGGGAAGTGTTTTGAAGATTTTATTCTGATTCTTATTATTTTTTTTCTCACTTGTAGTTTTGTTAATAAATCTGTCTTTATACCCTTTTAAGTTTTGAGCCTGCTTTGCTTTTCTCCTAATCCTATCTCACAGCAGAAAAAGAGTAAAAAATTCTAATAGGCACTCAAACCACTACACATAATTTGGGAAACAGAAATTGGCGGACCTGAAACCACTACACCTGGAAACATTCAAGGCCAGGTTGGATGGGGCTCTGAGCAACCTGATCTAGCTGAAGATGTCCCTGCTCATTGTTGGGGGAGTTTGTAGGAAACTGAATGTTATAATTTATGGCTTTAACATCTTCATGAAGGACTTTTGCCTATTATAGCAAAATAATTGCTATAATATAGGAAAAATATAAGCATCATAATGATGATTCTTCTAGGCAGTGGCCAAAGGTGGTACATTCAGGCTGCGCCAGGGATGTGCCAGGATCCTGGGGGTCCCCAGCCGCACCCAAACTCCAGCTGCAGGGCTACTCCGTACAGCTGGGCCCCCTCCCCTTGGCTGGATGACTTGGTAGCGGTGGCCAGAGCTGTCTACGTTAAAGGATTTTTCAGAAAGCCGCGCTGGGGGAAGAAGGGGCCTGCTCCCTTGGCAGGGGTGGCCCAGCCTGGCCAGGCCTCCTGGTGCCACGATGGAGGAGTGGCTTTAGCAGCAAGATACTAACAGCTGCTGGGCCTGATCCAGCCGGGACAGGGCCTTCTGTCCTCCCCTCCCCCTGCCCAGCGGCTGCTGGGCCTGGCCCCACCAGGGCTGCAGAAGTGGCAGGGCCTGGCCAGGCAGCACCAGGCCCAGGGGCCACACGGTGGAGTGGGGCCAACCCCACTGGCATCCAGTTACCTCTTGCCAGGCTGGAAGAGAAGTTTTCCCGGGATTCCTCTGATTTTTAACCTGTGTAGTCCAGAGGTGTATCCCCATATTTAATTGGTTAATCAGGCTGTCAACATTCAAAGCCAGTAACTAATTGGTTTTTGCCACAGCTTTCTTCAATCAATGCAAAACCAGCACACTGTACAAAAGCTGCAGAGAAAACCACCAAAATGCTGAATGGGGCCCTGGACTGCTCATTGATGGAGATAAGATAAAGTAACTCAGAGGGAGAAGAATACATTCACAGAGGGATCAAGCTTAGCACCTTCGGGTGGAGACCACAGCCCCGGGGCTATCAGCTGCCAGGCTCCCACAGACCCTCACACCAAAGGGTGGGGGGGAGGAAAAGAGGTTTTGGCTGTGTAATGAAAAAGCCTCTGGTTTGTGGCAGTGAACACCCATCCTCCACTGTGCAGAGGAGCTCAGCTGTGGGGCCCCTTCATCCCATGAAAAGCTGCATCCACATGAAGGACAGCAGATGGGGTGTCATGGCCCATCAAAGGCCCCATCCCAAAGGGGTCCCCAGACCCTGCACCAGAGCACTGCAGCATGATGCAACAGATCCACATTGTTGCAAGGGACAGTATGGGCATTCCCACGTGGCCCAAATGTATATTAATCCATGGGATTCTATACTTTGTGGTGGAAGCGGGTGGCGGGGTACTCTCACCACCAAGAAGACCAGATGGAGGGGAATAATTAGATGTTGTTGGGACCCCTGGAAGGGTGATATGTTTCTACCTAACCCCTGTCACTCTCCTTCTGTCCCCTCACCCTCCCATACACCTTTTTCTTTTTTTCTTTTTCTTCCCCTTCCCCTTCCCCTTCCCCTTCCTCTTCCTCTTCCTCTTCCTCTTCCTCTTCCTCTTCCCCTTCCCTTCCCTTCCCTTCCCTTCCCTTCCCTTCCCTTCCCTTCGCCTTTTTTACTATAAAATAAAATATATCAAGTTTTTGGCACCAAAATCTAACCTTGTTTGATTTTATTCATGTTTTTTGGGTATATTTTGAACCTTTCTGGGTCTGATCCATTTTATTCACAGAGGCTTAGTTTCCTTCGGTCTTCTGTGTTAAACCAGTTTGTAACAGAGATTGAACTAGATGATCTTTAATGATTCCTTTCAACCCAACCCATTCTATGATTACATGAAGGAGAGACACAGCAGAGATCACTTTGACTAGGCTGAATTCAGCTACTCTTGCCACTTCAGGTACTTTTCATGCCAGCTGTCTCATTGTGTTGCTTGAAAACACCTTGCAGCATGAGCTATTCTAGGACAACATAGACAAGGTCCAGCCATGGACCTCCTACATCAGTGTACCTCCTGCAGAGACAGTGTTGGAAAATATACCAAGTTTTAATTTTTTAAACTTTAGTCAGGTTTGTTCATCTTTGCCCCGGGGGAAGGGAATTAAAGTTTCTTTCCAGGGTATTGTTCCACCAGGTGTGGCAGGACTTCCTCCCCCCTCCTCTCCCTACCACAGATGGCTGGTACAGATGGGAGAGATAACCCAGGCCGGTCAAAGGCCCAGCAAGGGGTCATCTCCTGGAGCCAAAAGGTCTGCAGCCCGACCAAGAATCAACATCTTGATATGGAGAGCAGATGTGGGAAGAGATAAAAGAAAAATAAATGTCATTGACCAAAGACACTGCTCTTTCTTACTATAAAAGTCACACAGATTATCACAGAAGAAGAAGGCTCTTACACACTCCCTGGAAATGTGTAATACGGCTACTCCCCGAAGCCTGGACGCATCTGCATGGCTACTTTTCTGGAAATTGAGGGAAAGGATTTCGATGTGTGCCCCATCAGCAATTGGATGGTAAGATACATTGAATCCTAATCTATACTATTTCTTTGCTAGCTGTAAATAGGTACCTTTAATCGTGCACTTGAATCCTAAGTAGTATGTAACAAAAGGTTAACCATAAGTTACATTGTAACAAGATGTGCAGGTAAAACAAGCAAATAAAGAAAGCAAGATAGCAGGGCAAGTGAGATAACCAACGCCATCAAGAGAGGGATAGCAAGTTTTAACGAAACTTGCAAACTGCAAAATTAGCTAAAAACAAGTTAGACTGAAAAAAAAGAAGCACCAGGCATGTGCTGTAGAGGTAAAAAGTTCAAACGTGAGGAAGACTACAGAAGCCTTCATCAAAAGACCACCAGAAGACTGATGACCACAACAGAAGGAACTGACACATGCGTAAAAGCAACAAACTTGTAAAACCATGACACAGCTTTATGCAAATATGAGTATGCTAATGATATGTTGTAATTGTGATGTTGCGCAGGAGGACTTTTAAAATGTAACTGTTATAGATAGGTAATGTGATGGTTGGCTCTCATAATTAAGAGATGTTATAAATATATGTTTAATTCGAGTTTATTCCCTATTAAAATCATTACTTTGTGTAAGTTAAAACTGTATCCAAGAAACAGGATTCCAAACTAAGCCAGCTAATGGCTGGCATACCACGTCTAAGGAACACATTTTCACCTCAATCGAGGGCGGACCAGGTAGAGGGCGGACCAGGTACAGAGGACACCGATAACTAAGGGCCACCTGGACAGATAACGATCACGAAGGCCCATCAGGACCCAGCCAACCCACCTGACAGACAAGACCAAATCAACATTCCTTCCCGGAATTCGGAGGTGCCAGGAACCAAGATTTGTAGCCCAACAAACAAGAATAATTTATCGACAGAAAAATCAGTTTTACCAGAAAACTGCTTTACATATTATGGACTGTAAAAATTGGATTTACTGGAAAAGCTACTTTACATACATACTGTGGATTGTAATCCCATCTGTACAATTCAAAGAAATAGCTGAACAATAACATAGCCGGAGGACATTTTTTCCCTATAAATGAACTTTAGGAAGATGGGAAAATTGTGAACTGGGGAAAGGGGCTGCAGGCCAGAGAGAGCCTGTATTTCACCCTTCTTTTCTTTGGCTCACCCAGGACTTCCCGGATAAGGACTGTATAGGGATTGTGGCTTTTTCTCAATTTATCACTGTTGTTTTTTCCAATAAATTTTCTTAAAGGAAAATATTGGGGAAACTGTCGTTTATAACAAGAGATAAATATTACATGTATGTTAAGAGAAATTTTGTAGATGTATAATGTTATTTTAATATATCATCCCCATAGTCCTCTTTCCCTTTCCCCTTATATTGTCACTGGTCAGGGCATTTGGGGGAGGGCAGCTTTGCTACTAGGAGGCATGGCATGGCAAGGCAACACCTGACCTCAAATCAAGTTGTAAGAAAGTGATCTCCACCAATAGATGGCAGAGAAGGAGTTGACTAACAAGACTTTGGGAGGGGCCAAGAGTATAAAAAGCAGAACATCCGTTTTGTAGATGAGCACGCGGCTGCTAGTCACAGAGACTCCCAGCACTGCTCTTTCTCCTTATTCAGTCTTTTGTTGTATTTTGTTAAGGTTTAATAAACCTTTGAAATTTTAAAAGTGAGTGCCGTTTCTCACGTAAGCGAAGGCTAAAAAAAAAAAAAGAGTGATTTTTTGGTGGAAAGATCCCTCTCACTCCCAGTGCTGAATAAACAAATACCTGCTCTATAGTTGTCTGACTATAGAGTTTTATTTTCTTGCCCAGTTTTGGGCTTCACACTGTATGTTATCTACTAGTAGTGACCTTTTTTTTTGTTTTATGCCTGTGTAGTAAATAGTCTATTTAAAGTCTTAATATCTGTTGATTTTGTGTCTATAAAATAAATAATTCATTCTGTAATAAGCCTAATCAGCCATTATTAAAGAACTTGCGGACGAGAGTGGGTTTTGGGGTGCTGGCCACCCCAATAAGACTACTGTCTGCTGCCAGAGGCCTGGGCAAAAGGCAAGGACTTATCTAAATTCTCATATCTATTCGTAACACCAGGGGAGGCCTGATGAACTTAACATCTCAACAGACTCGGAGTAGCACAGAAGATACACAAAAGATAACAGCCATCAACGGCCATCAACGACCATTAACGGACCATCAACTCCAAACATCACAATCCAAATACTAAGAACTACATAGCTTGGAACCAATGAACATTGAACCAATGAATTTCTGTGGGTTTTGACTGTATAAGTATCTGAAAAATCTAGTAAAATTCATGTGTCATGAACAGATTTTCTCTGCACAACCCGGGCTATGCGTGGCTGAAATTATTTCTGTTGCACATCCTGGCCAGAACAACATCCAGGCCAGAAATAAAGTAATGCCTTGATTCTCTAACACTAAAAAAGTTGTTGGAGGGTTTCTGGTTTTCCTGCAATTTTGGTTATGTGAGTGATAAAGTACTGGAATGGCCTGCCCGGGGAGGTGGTAGAGTCACCATCCCTGGATGTGTTTAAAAAAAGACTGGATGTGGCACTTGGTGCCATTGTCTTGAGACACTAATTTTGAAGACCTTAGAAAAACTATGTATATTGCTGACTTAGCTAAGAAGATAAGCTTTGCTGAAATCAGTTAAAACTTAGATTTTAGATAAGTTATCCCGGGTCAAATAATTCACTGCTTGTCAACTCTGTGTTTGTGTCAAACTTCCTTGCAGAAGCTAATCAATACCCCAGGAATGCAAAACAGTTGCAAAACTCCTGTTTTCAGAAACAACCTATTGAAATAGGCCTGGAAAACAGGAAACAGGGAGTCCTACCAAGGATCCATGAATCATGACACAGCAAAAGGTTGAAAGGTTAGAACGAGGAAGACTAATTTTACTTCTTCATTTCTAGTGATCCCTCCCCAGAATAGACCCCCGACTCATTTCAGGGAACAAACTACGCATGCTTAATAACCTTTTTGTTAATTAGCATACGAAGCGGAGAAGAGGAGGTGACAAGGGTATGAATATGCATTTGTATTTTGTGTATTCAACACTATTGTAGATAAAAGGCTTTGTAACTACCTGTGATCTTGTTAGCGCGCATTAGGGAGATATCCCAGCGCTGCCCGGCGCCGTAATAAACATACACTTTCTAACTTTAACAGTTAGGGAGTCTTTTGTCCGTCACAGTTGGGTATCGATATTAGATCGATATTCATATTTTAGTAAATCAGTCTAGTTGAGTTGTTAGAGCATGGGTTGGACTCGATGATCTTGAAGGTCTCTTCCAACCTAGAAATTCTGTGATTCTGTGTTACAATGGCACCTAGGTATGCCAAAACATCATGCATATGCCAGCACCCAAAGCACAACACTCCCCAACACAACATTGCCTGACAAGACCATAGCTCCTAGCCTGTCAATACCACCACACAGACATTTTCCCTGCTCCAAAAGCCTTGATAAAACATATGACAATTGCTCTCATAGAAGCAGAATGTGATCCTTGCTGTTGGAGGGGACCTTAAAACTTCAACAAGTGAAACCAACACCTCCTTCTCCTCCTACTAGAGCTCTAACTAGATTAATTGGTTCAGCTCCATCTCCAGAGGACTCTTGGATGCCCCATCTCTTGGGGCACAGGGGCTCAAGGCCATCCCAAATGCAAGACCTTTTGCTTACAAACAGCCTTATGGGGGGCATTTTCTTTTTTGCTCCCCAGTCATCTCAGACAAACAGGTAGAGAAAGCACAAGACTCCTGTTACAGGCACATACACATTGGACCACGGTCAGGGACGCAACCCAGCAAGAGGAGGACCAATATATATATACCCAAAGGAAAAGCCTTTCTTCCTTATCCTCAGGGGCTTCAAACATAGGAGCTGGGGCAGCTGTATCCACGAACACATCCAACATCAAGTGCCTACACCCAGAGCCACCTCCTCAGAAGCTGCCACCGCCACCACCGCACCCTCCAAGGCCCTTGGTCCAGGAGGGGGCTCCCCAGGCTCTTCCAAACAACATAATTTCACAACCCTTCCAAATATGAAAAGATCAGCTAATATGAAAAAAAAGGCAACACACAAAGGAAAGGAAAACAGACCACAACCAACACCAGGTCATTACAGACAGAAGAGACTCAGGCAGAAAAGACTCAACCATTGCCCTGGGCAGTCTGTTCCAATGCTTGACAACCCTTTCCATTAAGAGATTTTTCCTACTATCCAGTCTAAACCTCCACTGGTGCAACTTTAGGCCATTTCCTCTTGTCCTATCACTTGTTACACGGGAGAAGACACTAACACTCATCTCACTACAACCTCCTTTCAGGTAGTTGTAGGGAGCAATGTGTTTCCTGATCTTCCTTTTCTCCAGGCTAAACAACCTCAGCTCCTTCAGCCACTCCTCCTAAGACTAGCCATAACTGCACTAAGAAATCTACACTACTGACTAGCATTTTCAGCAGGTTTTATTTGCTGAGTTATAAAATAAAGTTGCCTGAGTTTGAGACAGGTGTTCAGACTGTGCAGGTGGACAGGGTTTTGTCTAGGACATCCCTGTATTTACCTTTGACTATCTGACTGGCTATCCCCAGACTCGACATGAAAGACCTGGTTCTTACTTGGACCTTTATCTATGGCATTCATCCAGTGATACTTATTTTCAGACCACTGCTCATTGCTCCATTTCTGCATCTAGAGATACACTGAATCACTTAATCCGGTGACTTTTCTCAGTACCATACTAGCAAACATTCTCTTCAAGATCCTTATCCTAGTTTTCTGAAAACAAAATTATTTACCTTTCTGCAATCTAGGCTGAGGGTCTTTGTGAATCTAACTCTCAGCTTCACTCATGCCATTTACATTCTTGATCCAGGTAAAGAAAACTTCATATACTCTCCCTCCTGTAGCTCACCTGCATTTGTTGCCATGATGCACATGCAGAGATCACCTATGAGTGTTGGAAAACATACCACTTTAAAAATTTTTGTATAACTTTAGTCAAGGGATTTTGTTTGCCTTTGCCCCTCGAAAAAGAATTTTAAGTTTCTTTCCAGGGCATTGTTCCACCATGTGGGGTCTGATGAACTCAACATATCAACAGACTGGGAGTAGCCCAAAAGATAAAGGGCCATCAGTGGCCAATAATATTGCCTCTGGAAGAGTTGGAGACATCTGGTCTGGAAAGGACTGATAAGAAAATCGAAGAATGAAGATCTAATTAACATTGGAGGCAAGGAGATTTGGATCCAATGGAAAACTGAATACTGGGGGCTGCTCAACTCTGGACCAATGAACTTTAAAACAGTGCATATCTATGAGTTTTGACTGTATTAAGTTTGGGAGAAAATCCTGCAATAACATGTATCATGGAATGATTCTGCACATCTGGGTTATGTGTACACGAGATGATTTCTGTGGCACATCCTGGCCAGAACAAAATCCTGGCCAGAATAAAATAATGCCTTGACTCTCTAACACTAAAAATGTTGTTGGAGGTTTTATGTTTTTCCTGCAGTTTCGGTGACATGAGCACCTCCGAAACCTGCCAGATGCACCTACTAGCTGCCAATTTGTTCATTTGCTGTTCAATTCTACCTCTTGGTAAAAGAAAACATTGACACAGACTTCAACTAGATTTGACAAGATGTCATACTCTCCCTATAACAATTAAAAAATTCTCCACTCAAAAGCACAGAGCACATTTGCTTCTATTTGCAAATCAACAGTTTCACTGTATCAATTTATACCACCTAGAAAACTGGATTATTAAAAAACCAGCATATAGAACATAAAGATAAGTTCTCAGTCACTATCAAATGAATTATTTTGCATTGCACAAATGATCAACACTGAAGATAACTTGTTTAAAACTAAATAAACCAAACCATATACTTACCATTGGCAGCCTGGATTGAAGCATCTGGAGATCATCATAACCATAAATCTGCTTCAAGACAGATAAAAATAAAACATTATAACACATTTCTCTGATGATGATGAGGCATGGGGTAAGAAATTAGAAGGGTATTGATTAGGAAATAGACATTTAGATGATGCATATTGCTTAATATCTGCTGCATTTCACTATACTCACCATCTGGGAAAGAAAAGCAGGATGTATGAGAACAACATGAAGGAATGCAAGGATGGACGATAAGGAGAAGGACGACCACCAGAACAGGATGCAAGCATCCCAAACCCCAAGGATGCTAAGACAGCAAGACTTTGTAGGTTCCTGGGACTGAGATAAGACTAACCATATGGCTTGGACTGTGACTAAGGGATCAGCGAGCATGCGCCAGCAGACGAGGTCAAAAGTTTGTTCTCCAAAAAAGGCTTCTTTACTTCCTCCTTATGACCACCGACCACCAGAGACGACTGCGCAGGCGCAGAGGACTGATAAGATAACTAGCATACGGAGGCGGAACAGGGTGGAGCCAGGGAATGAATACACATGGGGTATTGTGAAACTTAATGCATATGTAACTTTTAGAGGATAAAAGAGAACGCAACAAATGGGTCGGTGTGCACGAATTTGATGGATATATCCTCCGTGCATCCAGCTGCTGAATAAAATACATACCTACTTTAAAACTCATTTGCCTTTGAGTTTTAGAGTCTTTCTGCATATCAGTGATCAATTTGGGGCTCTGTTTAAACAGTTTGACCTAGGCCAAATCTATTTTAAAGATGTACAGATATATGTCACATAGTGCTATCATGGTGCACTGTAGCATTTTAAGGCTAGTAGAGCAAAGCTTAAAATGACTTTTCAGTCTGATGTTGTTTCCTTGTGACAGGAGTCCTCTTGAGAATATTACTGTCCCATGTTCAATATGGTTTAAACAGATGCATCATTCATCAAATTGTGAAAAATCTACAGGGCATTCAGAATTGGGAGTAAGAGCAACAGCCTTCCTTGCTGTAATAATTACTTCTGAAAATAGCAGGATTAAAGATTTGATGACTAGACCACAAAGCAACCTATGATATCCCCTCGCATTCGGTGTGATATAGAAGAATTATTAGAATAAAGTTTCTGATTCAAAAAACAGATAACCAAAAATATGTTGATCCTGGTCAGACACCAAAAAGTTATGTGCAATCTATTAAAGTATGACAGACAGGATACATGGCACATTTCAACCATTACTATGCACTATTACTATTACATTACTATGTAATACTATTGATGCCTTAGATGTCAGCTTTCATATTTTCAGATTCTGTGCTGCCTAGGGATGTAATTCTGAGCCTCATATTAAGTGCCAGTAAGCTCTCTTCACAGAGCAGGTAGACAAAACAAATCCTTTTCCTGGTGAGGACCAAGGACAACTTTCAGCCCAAAAGCATAAACAACGGTGGACTGAAGGAAGGAACAAGAAGGATAGGACCTCACAGTCTGAAGCTGTAATTGGACAATTAAACCTCAATATGCAAATAGACCAAAACTTATAAAAATGTAAAATCTCATGACCGGTCAGCCATTTTTGTGACCATTCTTAGCCCACCCTGGGTGCAGCCTTAGTCAGGCTCCTGTAATGCCCAGGGTAGACCCTAGAGGCCTTTAATAAATACCTACTTTAGCTCTGTCCAGCCTCTGTTTCAAGTCAGCCTTCCCCAGGCATCACTATCTACTCCAGTAATACAAACCTAAATGGGGCTAATTTTATTCAAAGGGCCTAAAACCTGATAATGCTGAAAACCATAGCAACATGCATGTTTAGCTTCAACAACAGCCAGATCAGGTCTGTACCAACACTTATGCAGTTTACTATCAACAGTAAACCCTCACTGAATACATTTAACATTCTTCAGCATTTGGAGCAAGAATTCCAGGTGCAAAGTGTGCCAACAGAAATGCTTTGGCATACACAACAGCAGGTCTGGAGGGCTCACTTGCACCAAGGCTTAAGCAATCAAGGACAAACAAATTGCTTACTGGGTAGGCAGGCAGAAGTCCTCCAGGTCCCACAATATACTGGTTATGCAACAAGGGTGGTACACCTTGAGGCAGATTTGGGAGAGTTTTCCCTGTAGAATTAAAATACAGGCACTTTAACAAGTCTTTAGAAAAAAAAAAGGCTTCAGCATTGAGATAAGATAGCTCACAAAGTCCTGGCAGCAGCACTGTCTCAGTTTGTAAAAGCAGAACTACACAGAAGAATTTTGTGCTGGTTGATGAAAATGCTCAAAATAGCCTGGAGAGTTTAACCATGCCTCAAGGAAGGGAAATCACAGGCTACTTAAGACTGAAAAGAGTCTCATCAGAGAACAGTCTAATTTTGTTATTTATTCTGTCCAAGAGAATTACAAGAATTACAGGAACTCTCCTTTCCTTGGTCCTCTCCTGAAGACAAAATTCAGGCATTGTTTTCAGTCTAAGAGCAGATTATCTCCTTTTATTTTCTGCTCCGTCAACACAATGCCCCTTATCACCAGCAATAGACTGTAAAGCCCTTAATATTGCCAGCATACTTTTTGTGGGTGACTTACTGCACCTGGGAATACCAAAGAGGAAATTGAAACAGTTTGAATTACCTACATGAAGCAGAGCTAGGAAGCAGAAAAGTTAAAAAAATGCACTTTGACCAGTCAGCAGACGCTTTATTTACAAGCTATGAAAAATTCTTCTGTAAGTCTGATCCTAATATTTAAATTGTTCACTTCCCTCCTTAGGATTTCCTTTTAGCAGTTCAGGCTGATTAGAAAAGAAAGACACTTCATCATTGCTTTCACTTCAGTGCAAGAAGCCTCCCAACCTTCCCTCTGTGGTTCCTTTTTTCTGATGTGCTATTTTCTGTGGAATAACCCAGACATCAGACATTTTTTCCTTTCTCTAGATGTGGCAATAGGGCTGTAGTGTATGATAATGAGGACACTGCAGTATATTTTGATATTGCCAAATGAATTCAAGTCATAGAGAAGGCTGAAATTAAAGCTAATATGAACTCGCAGCAAAGAGCTGATTATAACCTGGAAGACAAACAGGGTGAATCTCCTAGTCCAAAACTTCCGAAGTCAGAATTGCTCTGGTTTCTATTTATAAAGCTCTATGGGGATGGAATATGTTACATAAATGCCACATAACATCCTAACAAATATCTCAAATACACAAACCCAGGCATTTTTATTTTATAACCCAGAAAATAAAGCATGCTGAAAATGCTAGTCAAGAGTATGGATTTCTTAGCATAGCTATGGCTGGAAAGATGTTCAGCTGACAGCCCTGCTGACTGAAGTCCTCTGTCTCTCCACATAAACTGTTAATATTGCAAACCTGAAGACATTAAGGGAGCTGCCCGTGTGGTAGTAGACACACTGGTAATGCTCAGGCCAAGGCTAGCTGTAGTATTCATACTGCTTGCCATGCTGACAACCGAAGAGGTGGTGCTAGTGGCTGAGGTTGAAGCAGTTGAAAAAGTTGTTGAAGGCTGAAGCGAAGTTGTGTTCTCAACACTAGTGTTCTAGAAAGGAGACAAAAAGAATGAGGATCACAGAGCAAATGAGGCACAGTGAAAGATGCGGGGGGGGAGAGGGAACAACTAAAAATCAAACCAAACAATCTTTTAAGTAACAGCAGCACATGTAAAAAATAATGCATTATCTATGTATCAGGCAAGCAATTAAGTTGCATGCTTGTGGTTTTTAAGTATTCAAAGAAAATTCTTACATGAAGGGTAAATTCAAACTGCTATATCATCACAGAATTATACCACAGTAACTCAAATGTCACTCCCTTGCATTATTTCTTGCCCTTTTTGCTTGTATACTCCTTTAAGTTAGTATTTGTTATGTTAAATAAACTATATTCTTCCAAAAGACAATATTTGTTTTCAAAATACAGGACACTGCTATTGTTATTTCCTCAGTGCATTTGTGGAATTTAAAAGATTAAAACTGCAGTGCCCCACAACAGAGTCAATGTGGTAAACTGAAACACAAACAAAATGTATTACAGGAACACATGAGGATAAAGGAGTTCCCGGTTTGAATCCAGCACAATACAGTGCTTTAGCTGTAAGCTGATCACACCTGCAAAACAATGTCAAAACACAGAAGCCAAAAAGAACTCTGACAACAAAATAGGAGGACATTTTGATAAGTGTGATTTTTAAGTTACATATACAGCAAGGGTGGAGCATTGCAAACCAAAATTCAAGCATAAAGAAAAGCAGTAACCTATCTGCACACACCAACTGGGATTGTACAGACAGAACAAGGCAATGTCTCTGACTTTCATTTGTGCAACCTCATCTAGAGCACTGTGTTCACTATCATTTGCCTTGTTACCTCTAATGCATTAAATACACAGGTGACAACAATGTCACATGGTAAACTCTAAAATCATCTGTCCTGAGGCATTTGTCATGACATATTCTCCTGGTTTAGTCACCCCAGGACACATATACCACTCCATCACCTGCACTTTGCCAGCTAATCTCTCCAGTGGTGACAGCGAACAGTCCACATTTTAGAGCAGTTTCAGACAGCCACATCTAAAGTTTTATTTGTTTTTAAACACATTTTTTAAAGGAAATTCTTCCTATATTACATCCTCCCTTGCTGGCACAAAAATTTCCTCTACAGTTGTGTGACTGGCAAGTCTCTGTAACAGCTAGTCCTGATCTAGTACAAATCACAAGTGGTAAAGACTTTTTTACCACTAGAGAGCTGGCAGTCCTCCTTCCCTGAGACAAAGCTCTTGTTTCAGTTATTAGCATACTGGAACACCCTGAACTAAGAGAGGGTCTTAATCATCAGATAAACTGACTATATGCCAAATATCTGTGGAAATGCAAATAGGACTTACCACATGTGATGTGCTTGAAGACAACACTGAGACAGGGGAGAGGCTGCTCTGATGATTGGAAACGGAACTAAAAAGAAATTGCAAAGAGTTAATAAAATTATTGTTTTCCTAAATCGTTTTTAATATATATCTATGTATATACACACACATATATGCAGAGTAGGTAGTAGAATATTAGTTATAGAATAAAAATTGTAGCTATGTGTATACACATATACACACAGTAGGAAAATAAAGAAAAAATTGTCTGTAGAAGTATGTATATATATACACACCCCTACATTTTCCCTTTAACTAATATCCTACTACAGTTTAATGAAAAAAATGAAGTACAGAGACAACTTTTACTAACAAGAAACATCTAAAACACCATTCATTTATATTTATCAAATTACTATTTATTTAGAAAAACAACTGCTGGTTCAGGAATTATGTAGCAATGACTCTAAGACATGTAAAGTCCAAAACCAGAAGAACTCTCACACAAACACATGGCTTGTTTCTCATAAGCAACTGCTGCTGCTTGCCACAGGGCACAAGTATTAATTAGGTGAGATAGTGTTTTGGTTTGACTCATTATGGTATTTCTCACATAACCTGCATAATATTAGTTCAACCAATTAGAACTACAGGGTATTTGCCCCATAACTCTATCAAAAGCCCCAAGAAACTCTCAAAAGACAGGGCTCAAAAAAACCCCCAACAAATGAAGAGCATCTGTGAAAGCCCAAAAGTTAGCCATACTACTACAGAATCTGTCAATTTAATCAAGGCCAATTCATACCACTACACCCTACCAAAACCAATTTCCTCTTTGAAAAGATGAAATGGAACTATTAGTTCAGTTTTATACATACACTGTAAAATATGAAAATAAAGAATCTCCTGATGAAAAACATTTGCAATAGCTTTGCTTTAGAAAGCAACTGCTTTAGCACCATCTTTTTTTCCTAACTGACCAGGCCTGTGAACTTTTGTCACTAACAGCAGCACTGTAATCCAAAGATCTCCCTGAAAAGTGACTGAAATTTTTTTTAAACATTTACAGTGACAGAAGTTATATCTTACATTCGAGGTCAAGAATATAACTTACAGCACAATAAACAAATTGGACACTGACAAAGCAAAGATGATATAAAAACTATGTATGATTTGGTGCTCAAAAAAACCCTAGTCATGTGAAATCAGAAGCAAGAGAGATCCTAACCATAGCAAATATTTTAGTGTTCTCTATGGAGATAGTCACAAGAAAATACAGTAGTTTTCATAGCAAAGTTGCAGGCTAAATTATATGCCCTAATTAAAGGACAAACACTTCAGGCAGCTCTTTGAGGTGCTGGACCAGAATAAATCTTGGCAGTTCCATAGATTAATTTTACTTTGACTCTTTAAAACTGTTCTCTGCCTGCAGAAATTACAATGACACCACTTCAAGCAGCAAGGAAAGAAACAGTTCAGTCCTACATATGTTTTTAAACCACTCCCTTGCCCACTCTCCCCAGCTCTTCTAAAAGCCTTAATTCACTATGTGACCTATGGTAGAGACAGACAAGAGCCACCAGCACAACCAAGCCAGACATGCTTGGAATTCAAGTATCATCTTTCATGGTGCTTTGTATCTAACCAACAGCATCAATCCTCCAACTAAAATTTCTACCAATGTACACAGCTTTTCAACAAACAAATGTGGGGATATGTTTTCAACGTGAATGAATTAATTCTTGTTGTTTGACACATTTACCATTTTATTCAACAGAAAAAAGTAGTGTATTAAGAGACTGTCCAAGCTGTGAAACAGAAAAAAACCTGTGATAACCCATAAAATTAGTTTCTTATACTAACAAATACAGTACAAAGGTGAGTATAAAAACTTAACCAGCACAGCCTCAGGATGTCACCTGTCCGAGGACAAAGCTCAAGTAACAGACACTAAAAATTCAGACAGACAGTGTCAATGAGCTAAGCTGTGCTACATGCACTTCCAGGAACACTAATCTGACATTTCAAAGTGTCTTAAGGAAATGTCTTAGAAAAAGGCACACACTTTCCCTGTGGAATCATTTCCATTTTCTAATTTTAAGAAATAAAAATATAAATGAAAACATGATATTTCAAAATTAGCCAGGAAGTAAATTGTTAGGGAATAATTTCAAACATACGACACTAAACAAACAGCAGGCACTGCAGAAAAAGTAGGAAAAACAAACAGAGGGAATCAATTTAGCTGACATGATTGAAGCAAGAGCTACTTGAAACACTAAGTTGTTTATATACCACTGTCCTGGGTAATTCAAAATGTTATTATATTTCATATCTATCTATGTCCAAAATTGTTACTGTCTCTTTAAGACCCTGCAGCAGGAAAACAACTGTGCAAGGTGTGATAGTTTGGGAAGGAAGTGATTTTTTCAAGAAAGTTATAGCAAACCCAATCAGACTTGAGGTTTGAATACTGACATTTGGTATAGCCATTGGAAAGATGACACTCCTCTGGGAACATACAGGGTTAAAATCAGAGCACTCTCGGGGAAAGGTCTCTTTATTCCGGCCCTGGAAAGAGGTAAGCTGGTCCTGGCCCCCTTCCTTGCCACAGGGAGGGCCAGGCCCCGGGTCAGGGCCAGGTCCGATGACTGCCAGGCAGGGGGGTGGAGGAGAGAGAACCCCATCCCGGCTAGATCGGGCCTCCCACAGCTGCTAACATCTGCCCATAAAGGCAGGGCCGGGCTGGGCCCTGCTTTGCTGCAGCACTGGCCTGACCGGGCCCCACTCCACCACGCAGCCCAGCTGGCTCATCCTGCTGCCCTGCTCGGTTGAGATTCTGGCCGCTGAGATCCTGGCTGCTGAAATTCCTGACAGCAGTTTCCCCAGGTTGCTCTGATCTCTCTGCGTGAGTTCTCCCCCTCCAATTGGCACAGCTTTGAAATCCAACACTATGAGCTGCAGCCCAAGAGGGACAGACCAGGGTGAGATGTTAACGCTTTCACTGCACAAAATGAGACCTGAGGACATTAACCCTTTCCCCAAGTGAGAGGAAAAGAGTAAGAGTGAGATGCAGAGAGACACAGCATGAGACTAAAGTCAGTGAAGAGAGAGAGAGAGTAAAAGTCCTAATTGGGAGGAAGATCGAGGAGTTGCCTAGTTTGGGCTGGACTTCTCTTGTGAGGCCATGGAGAATGGGCTAAAATATCCCTGTAACTTATAGAATGCTTTTTAGGGGGATGCAAAGTTCTAGTCATAGTCATGGACTGATATAGCTGTGATCTAATGGAGAATTTTGAACAGAGGGAGATAAAGAGATATGAAGCCCTCTGCCCCCAGGGAAAAAGACGACCTCTGTTTCTAGAGATGAAGATGATTTTGGAGATAGATGAAGAGAACCTTCATTTTGTACTAGAACAGTCATCCTTAAACTGTACCCTAAGAAAAAGCTGATATGCCTATGAGTCCAGCTGTGGGAAGGCTGCCAAATGGGAGAGGGACTTTATAGTTTGCAGAATTCCTGGGTGGCTGCAGATTCATGACATGAGAGCCAGCAGAGAACTGTTTCTTGTGGCAATGCCTCCATGGGAGTTATAAGAGAGGCTCCTCTCCCTAAGAACTGATGAAAGACTATTTTAAAGTGGTGAAACTGACTGAAAATCCCAGGTTTTCTCTCTTTATGTTGTCAGTGGGAAAGTGAACAGTTGTGGGGGGAGGAGAAGTGCTTTGAAGGTTTCATTTTGATTCTCATTCTTTTCTTTTAGTGTTTGTTAATAAACTTATCCTTATACCTTTTAAGTTTGAGCCTACTTTGCTTTTCTCCTAATCCTATCTCAGAGCAGAAAAAAAGTAAATGATTATGGTAGACACTCAGACCACTGCACTAATTTTGGGAAACAGAAATTGGTGAACGTGAAACCACTACACAAGGGCTGGGAGGTGCCCAGGTTTTTTGAGGTTGAGACACTCAGGCAGAGCTCTCTCTTGCCTCATGGCTCTGGCTTTTTTCCTTTTGTTCTTGCAGGGAGATAGAGCCAAGGCACCAGTAGGCATAGGCTCTCCTTTGGGTTTCTTTTGTTTTTGTTTTTTTCCTAGAGGGTTGCCTCAGGTAGTTTTTTTCTGAGGGGCGTCCTGGACTGCCTCAAGGCAAATTCCGTGAGTGCAAGTGCCTGCCTGCAGCTGTGGCATTGCAATGAGAACAGAACAGCCCTGCTCCATCATCACCTCAGCCCACCAGCAGTGCCCAGTGGAAATGGGAAGGTGCAGAGTCCGAGTTGCCCCAGCTGGCTGCCTTGCCATCTTCTGCCAAGAGGAAGGCAAAGTCCCTGCATGAGTTCTAGCCCTTGACCAAGTTCCAGCTGCTAGTGTGCCAGCCACCTTCACCAATGGAGCTGCTGCTGCTGCCAGAGAGAAAAGAGGGGGGAGGACTGCTGCCATCTTAGTCTTTCCACACGTGTTTGTCTGTGGAAGGTGCCATCTTGGGGGAGGGGTTACTCTGACATTTTTTGATTTCTCCTTGTTCCCAGGGAGTCTGCGAGATTTCAGTAATTTTGTAACTAGTGACTATTACTGTTATTATGTTTGCCTGTTTCTGTTTTGGTTTTTTAGTAAACTGTTATTTTTTCACTTATATCTACTCATATTCATCTCTCCTTATTGGTGGAAAGAGATTGGTTAAAACTAAAGGGGAGGTAACTTATTTCAAAGTGTCCACCTCTTAACTTGTCTTAAACCAAGACAACCATGAAAACTTCAGGGCAGCAGCTGCTCTATCATTCAGAGGCAGCCCAAAGCTCATACTTTGCAACCAGAAACATCCTGGCCTCTTCTGAATCTCCCTCCTAATTCTAGTAAATGTCAGAAAACGAGACCCTAGTGCCTGACAGCCCCATACACAATCACCCTTTATGTCTGTCCTTTCCTGACAATTGAACCCCTTTCAGTTTATCACATCTCCTACTGTACCTGCTTAACTGTGAGAGTGAGCTGCTGGCCAGATCACTGGACTGAGGCAAGCTGGGCAAAGTTCCTGTGTGCTGCGATGTTAAAGGCAGAAGTGAAGCAGTAGTGGACATCATGCTGGGCAGAGAACCCGCAGAAGGTAGTGAGGGAGAAGGCTCTGTCTTAAGCGCAGGAACTGATGAAGTAGCTGCAACAAATTAAAGGGACATTCAAAGACAAATTCCAGCATACTTGACATCCCAGCCTGGATTCAGGAACACAAGTGTTCTCTCCTTGGTTTACAAAAACCTGACCATTAAGAACCAATAACAGTATCAAGAATCAGGCTATTAATGAAAATTCAATCAGCAACATAACTATCATTTTTTCCCTTTAGGCTCTTCACCTACAGTAGATTTATAATTTTCAATGTTATGTGTATAGCAAACTAGTCTTCTGCACTTCACCTCCCACTATCTGGATTACTACCTTTTTGCTCACAAGTCAATCTTCACTTTAAAATTCCTTGCATTTGGTTCCACAAACAGAAGTCATTTGTGCTGAACAAATCTGCTTTTACCTACAGCTCTGCTTCTTCATTGCAACCTACACAGCACCTTTGATGTTTAAGACTTGGAACACTGGAGTACAAGGGCACATACAACTTATCAGTTCAGAGAACTGAGTCAAATGTTTAATGCAGTAGAATAAAAGAAGCTATGATAAAAGGCCACAACTGGGTACAGCATTAAGCACTTTTGATGGCTAGAGTTGTCAAATATTGTCTAACTTTATGTGACCTAGATAACAAAAAGCTCTAAGCATGAATAGTGCTCTTTCAGGTACACAGATAGACTTGTTTATCACAGATGTACCTTTCCAAAGGATCACTATACTAAGACACTGAACAACTCTACTGTCCAACAGAATACCTAGCTGTTTATATACTTATCTCTTGTTCTCTGAAGATAATACACAAAATTAGAGGCACTCATTCACCAATAAAAGCAAGAGAGAGTTGAGCCCTGCCTACTGCTGGGCCGTGCTTCCATACCACATCAGAGACCACTAGCCAGTGGATCATCACCAAATTGCAATGCATGTAAAGACAATCTTAGAATGGTCACAAAAGAAAATTCACATATACACTCAGCAGGTACACATCACAGTTTGTTCAAGTTACTGGTTTGCTTTCCTCACTAAATGACCCAAGTCAGGTTGCTGGCTTACTGTACAACCAGAAATCAAGAAGTCTTGGCCTTGGCAATAAGCATGAGGATAACTGACAACAGAGAAGGAAATTCTATAGAAGGTCATGTTCAAGATCATTTAAGGAACCTGAAATCCGTGAGACCTAAAGAGATACATCTGTGGATCTGGAGGGAACTGGCAGAGGAAGTGGCCAAGCCACTATCCATCATATTTGAGAAGTCATGGCAGTCCAGTGAAGTTCCCACTAACTGAAAAAGGGGAATATGGATGAGAGAAGAGCAACTGACATCATCTACCTGGACTTGTGTAAAGCATTTGACACTGTCCTGCACAACATCCTTGTCTCTAAACTGGAGAGACATGGATTTGATGGGTGCACCACGCGATGCATAAGGAGTTGGCTGGACGGTTGCATTCAAAGAGTTGCAGTCAAGGGCTCAATGTCCAAGTGGAGACCAGTGATGAGTGGTGTTACTCAGGGGTTGGTGTTGGGACCAGTGCTGTTTAACATCTTTGTCGGTGACATGGACAGGGGGATTGAGTGCACCCTCAGCAAGTTTCCTGAAGAGACCAAGCTGTGGGGTGCAGTTGACATGCTGGAAGGAAGGGATGCCATCCAGAGTGACCTTGACAGGTGGGCCTGTGCAAACCTCATGAAGTTCAACAAGTCCAAGTGCAAGGTCCTGCACCTGGGTCAGGGAAATCCCAAGCACAAATACAAGGTGGGTGGAGAATGGATTGAGAGCAGCCCTGGGGAGAAGGACTTAGGTGTCTTGGTGAATGAAAAAATTAATATAAACCAGCAATGTGCACTTGCAGCCCAGAAAGCCAAGTGTATCCTGGGCTGCATAAAAAGCAGTGTGACCAGTAGGTCAAGGGAAGGGATTCTGTCCCTCTGCTCTCATGAGACCTCCACCTGGAGTACTGTGTCCAGCTCTGGAGGCCCCAACATCGGAAGGAGGTGGACCTGATGGAGTGAGTCCAGAGCAGGGACAAGATGATGTGATGATCAGAGGGCTGGAGCACCTCTCCTGTGAAGACAGGCTGAGAGAGCTGGGATTGTTCACCCTGAAGAAGAGAAGGCTCCAGGGAGACCTTGTAACAGCCTTCCAGTACCTAAAGGGGCTCCAATAGAGCTGGAAAGGGACTTTTCACAAGGGCATGGAGTGACAGGACAGAGGGGAATGGCTTTAAGCTGAAAAAGGGTAGGTTTAGATTAGATATTAGGAAGAAATTCTTCCCTGTGAGGGTAGAGAGGCACTGTCACAAGTTTCCCAGAGAAGCTGTGGCTGCCTTATCTCTGGAAGTGTTCTGGGCCAGGTTGGATGGGGCTTGGAGCAACCTGGTCTAGTGGAAGGTGTCCCTGCCTATGGCGGGGGGTTGGAACTAGAATTGAAATCCCTTCCAACCCAACCCATTCTATGAACTAAGAATATTAACAGCACATACAGAAGGGAAAATGTCAGTACTTTCAAATGTTAAAAAGAGAGAATTACACAACAGTTTGGATTCATGAAATAGATACATGGAGAAGACTGATTCCAGTTTATGTACTTGAGATACAGAAAAGACCAAAAGTGTTTTCAAAGGGGAACTGGCTCAGAAAAAGGGACTAATAAAGCTGTTACAGAATAATTACAAAAATATTAGGAATTCTCAGGTCTTTGTTTTCCATAGTAAAAAAAACAATTCCTGTAGTGAATTTCATACATTGTTCATTAATTCTGTACACAAAAGTAAGAAACTTTTCCATTTGAAAAGTTGTTTTTATATATAACAATCTTTCAAGTGGTAACTTGTTGCAGACAGGTAGAGATATAAAAGAAAAACCTTATAAAATATGGTTTAGGCCCTGCTACTCTAGATAAGCTAATAACTAACTTGTAAGTTCCCATAAGGAAGAATTAGAGGAATGAGAAAACAGTTCACACAATAACCTATTTTACTAAGAGAACCGTTTGCACCCATATAAATGATAAATCTATCCCATGAGAATCAGTGAACAAAAAATGTAAACAATCCAAGAATAGAGAGATTTGATGGAAAGGTAAAATGCCAGTTAATAACCAATGAATTGAGTGGCAAGAAAACTACTAGCCAATTGGAGTTGAACATGAGGTCTGTGAAAACTGTATAAAAATAAGTTATGTGAATAAAGGATGGGCTTTTTCCTGCATGAAGAAACTGATTCCCAGCTTTATTATTTCAACACTAACTCTTTGGGCATATACACTCCCCCTGCTCATTTAAATTTAACTTAGCACTAACAAAACATTGTTTATAGGTTTGAATGCCCAACTTCTTTCTACTCAGAAGTATAAAAAAAACAGTCCGCCCTATTAGTGACCTACCTGAAGAGATGCTTAAGAGGAAGACAGACTAAAGTGCTGGAATTTCAAAAGATGTTAATTCACACTGCTGCCCTTGAAAATTTTCACAGAGCAGCACATAAAGGTCAGAGAATTGAAAACTAGAATTTAATTTAATTATTTTAACTCCAGGAACAGAGATGTAGGGATGCTACAAGTAAAATACCACATTAGAACCTAACCAAGCTGAAGATAACAGTAACACCTGTATCAGAGCCAGTATTGTTATTCTTACTCCACTGCAAGGGAGCAAGGTACCTGGCAGAGGGAGCATTTTAGTCACCCTTATCCCCCACGGGCTTTTAATAGGGCACAAGCAGCACTACACCAAATGAGAGGTGCATTCAGAGAATGTGACTTTGTGTCATTATAGCTAAATGCTATTCACAGCTTCCCAACTGAGAAATGGAAAAATTACTATTAAATTTTATATTGATTTTTAATTTTATATTTCTTTATTTTCTACTAATTTTGGCAGATAAATTCAAAAGAAAAAGCAGCAGCAAATCAGCTGCTTTAATTCTAAGACTGCTTAGGTTTGTAGATTTAATAGAGCTGCTTTCACACTTCAGTTTTAGTCAAGCATCAAGTAGTATATCCTATGGAAATACAAAATAAACTCAAAAGAGTCGGAAATAAAATAGTCTGTGAGAACAATAAAAAACCTTAAACCAGACATCACTGCTACAGTTTTGCACACAGCAAGTAGTAAGGAAAGATCAGAAAGCCCTGTGCACAACCAAGCTTTGTAAACTTACTGTCAAGAGTTGTCTGTGTTCTAACACTGCTGTGCCCATTCTGTAAACAAAGGAGAAATGGATGAATAAATTATCAAATAGGAATATTAAATTTTCAGACCAAACCACACACAGAACATGCTTCATGCAAACTTCTATATTCATTCTAAATTGAAAGACCAAAAAGACAGAAAATTAACTTTTTTATAGCCTTTAACATAACCACATGATAAAGTTGTCTCAAGTGTGAGGTGTACTGAACATACAGAATCCCATATACTGCCCATAATACACCCATCAGCAGGAGACCATCTCATCTACTGTATATAACATAAACTTCAGGTTCACACCGATATGAAAGAAAGAATTGCTATAACATATAGGAAATGGTTGTGCTTTTGATCTAATGCAACTCACAATTTTAACTATCCAAGTTACACAGAGATGCCAATTTTTTTCCATTGAAAGATAAGACTTGAGAGGCACCAGTTGTTTTTTGGATAACACTGGAGTACAGAAGTGGATAGTCTATGCTTGATCCTCACCAGTAAATACGAGCTAGTGCAGAAGACAAGTGTGACTGAGCCATTACATAACAAAGGCCAGGAGTAAAGAAACTTACAAACTCTCACAAGTTCCTTAAATATTTGATAAAATAAATTCTCTTAAAACAAACCTACATTCCATATGCAAATAAAGTAGGTGCTTTTGAATATCTCCTGAGACTCTCTCTGTCCTAGACTAGATCTCTCCTTATGCTTTTTAAAATAAAAGATGAAACTAATTCCAACTGCTGTTTAAATCCAACAAAAGAGTAATGCTGGAAGGGCCACAAACAGTTTGGGATCCATTTTCTAGGTGCCATATTAATTTAATAAATAATGTACCTTTGGATGGAAATGGTCAAGTTATGGCAAAATACTGTGACTGATATTTACATACAGAGATAGTTCCTTTTTTAAAAACTAAGCTTCAGGGAAGGAAACGCAACTAGAATGTTAAGTGGTACTAAGAATAAAGGTCAAACAGCAATTTAGGATGTCAAAACCCATAAAAGCAGAGGCTCTTATATCCCATATACAAGAAATGGCTACAAAATAGGAAAAGAAAAAACAACAGTGGCCTTGGGAATCAAAAATACCACTTGGCTTGATTAAAATATTACCAGATCTGGGTAATACAAGTCTAACACCAATAAGAATATTTCCCTTTTGTCAAAGTCTTATTTTGGAATTTCACTCACTGTAACTGCAACAGGGGTTGGTTCAGATGGAGCCATGGAGCTTTGGTATACTATCCTACTAAGTACAGAAGTCTGTTCATAGGAGGAAGTTGTTACTGGGCTAGTGCTTTGGGATGAGCAGGTCAGACTGGAAGAGCTGATGGCAGAGGTTGTGTAGGTGGACTCCTGTACTGTATTGGATATTGGCAGAGAGGTATTCAAAGGATCACTGGAAAAAGTAAAAATTATTTTTCAACATGGCAAACTACATCTCAAATACCTTTGTGAAAATATCAGCTCCTATATAGTTATCTAGGACTACCTTAAACATGCAGTCAAATCTCCATTATTTATGCTAGAAAATCTAATAATGAGGAAAAAAAAAATTTTACTTTGGTCCCCAGTAATCACTGTTTCAAAACCATCAGCTGCACTAAGCACCATTCATCTTCCTCCTGCCAGCCCAACCAAAACAAGAGTTTACACACAAGCACTTCTTTTGGTCATGTTATTTTCACCTTCTCAAAGGATATATTAATGAACATAAACTCTTTTTTAAACAAATAGATCCATAAAGTCTGGTATATGATGAGAAACACACAGTCTCTTAACAACAGAATTCTGTCATTAAAGTAGCAGTCTAACAGAACTATGCAGAGGAAAAATACTTTAAAACATGCAGGATTGTTTTACTTTCTAAACAGCTTTTTTTTTTTAGCTTACAGAACTAGAAATTAATGTGAAAGTTCATTTTTAATAATATTTCTGATTTAACTTTGGGAAACTTCTTACTGAATCCAATTTTTGAATGAATAAGGAAGAAAAAATGGGTTACTAGTATGTTGGCATTTATCATCATTTATCATTGGCCATTTTAGCATTTCAGTAAGAAGTTCTGCATAATGAAAGACTGGCTTTTTTTCTCATCCCATAGAAGCATCAGATTTGTAATTTGGTGTCAATCTACTAATACACATATATGTTACAAAGGTCATCTCTCCTGGACCAAAAAGCAGAAAAAAATTGTGTTGTGAGGAAAAACACTCAAACAAATTTAAAAATCAGGAAAATTAAACACAAAATAGCAATTTTGTAAAGGGTAGCTTAATTATAAGGTTATATACATTCATGTCATCTCCAGCTTCACACTGACCCATCAAGTGAGATTTTGATTGTAATTAGAAAATAAATTTCTTCTTTAAGATGCCATCCACAGGAAAACACTTCACAGAATCACAGAATCAATTAGGTTGAAAAAGACCTCTGAGATCATTGAGTCCAACCTATAACCAAATACCACCTTGTCAACCAGACCTTGGCACTAAGTACCACATCCAGTCTTTCCTTAAACACCTGCAGGGATGGTGATTCTACCATCTTGGGCAGCCCATTCCAATGTCTAATCACCCTTTCTGGGAAGAAATTACTGCTGATGTCCAACCTGACCCTCCCGTCACAGCTTAAGACTGTGTCCTCTTATCCTGTCCCTTGTTCCCTGGGAGCAGAGTCCAACTCTCACCTGGCTCCACTCTCCTGTCAGGGAGTTGTAGAGAGTGAGAAGGTCCCCCCTGAGTGTCCTCTTCTCCAGGCTAAACATCCCCAGTTCCCTCAAGTGCTTCTCATAGGACATGCACTTCAGACCCTTCACCAGTTGTGTTGCCCTTCTCTGGACTCACTCCAGCATCTCTATGTCCTTCCTGAATTGAGGGGCCCAGAACTGAACACAGGACTCGAGGTGTGACTTCACCAGTGCCAAGTACAGGGGAAGAATCATTTCCTTGGCCCTGCTGGCCACACTATTGCTGATGCAGACCAGGATGCCATTGACCTTCTTGGCCACCTGGGCACACGTTCACCTTACATGTTATCATATTCCCCCCTCTCATTACATGGCAATTGTGCCTTGATGTTTTTGGCACAAACTTGACCCCTTAAAGAAGACATGCAAGAATGCAGGAGGGGAACTCGCACATACTTGACAGATTTTGAGTACAAGCTATTGTTGGTTGCCTGGCTGGTATTCTCACTGCTTGAAGTTGATCCAAATTCTCTGAGCGTAGGCTCTGATCCAAACTCCAAAGCTCCAAACTGAACATTTAATCCTGTCACATCTGCTGATCCAGGCATCTCCACTGCAGAGGCAGGAATCTTAAAGGAGGAAAAAACCCAACATAATTCCTTTGCATGCACTATCTGTATTAAAGATATAAGTAACTGACACTCTTGTCCCTTAACTACAGGCTTCTTCAGTTACTGGCTCAGCCTTTGCTGCTAACTAGATCTGTGACAACCCCTCACTTTACAGAAATTAACTACATTCTTGTAACCTGAAATTAATTCATTGATTCTGTGCCCTGATCCAGAGCTGAAAGAGTAAGCCGTATTACTCTACAATAGCAAAGTGTCATCTGTGATCATCCCTGTCAGACAATATTCATCTTGTGGCTACTAAGTCAATCAAAAAAATCACATAGCAACAGTCATTTTCAACACAGAACAATTAGATATGTGCTTGGAGAAGACATCACTGTATTTTGAACCTAAAAACTATTCAGCTTTGAATTTCCTGCTTTATAAACAAGAAACAGACCATGGTCTTTGTTTCTCCTTCTTCCTAGAAACTTTATATATAGAATCATTTAGGTTAGAAAAGACCCTTAAGATCAAGCCCTACAATTAATCTAGGTCCACAACTAAACCATGTCTCTAAGCACCACACCTACATGTTTTTTAAATACCTCCAAGGATGGTGACTCCATCACCTTCCTGGGCAGCCTGTTCCAATGCTTGACAACCCTTTCCGTAAAGAAATTTTTCCTAATATCCTATCTAAACCTCCCTGGGCGCAACTTGAGGCCATTTCCTCTAGTCTTGTCAATTGTTACCTGGGAGAAGAGACCGACTCTTGCCTGGCTCCATCCTCCTGTCAGTTGTAGAGAGGGAGAAGGTCCCCCTGAGTCTCCTTTTCTCCAGGTTAAGCCCCCACAGCTCCCTCAGCTGCTCCTCATAGGACTTGTGCTCCAGCCCCTTCACCAGCTTCATTGCCCTTCTCTGGACTTGCTTCAGAACCTCAATATCCTTCCTGAATTGAGGGGCCCAGAACTGGACAAAGGACTCAAGTTGTAGCCTCACCAGTACCAAGTACAGAGGAACAATCGCTTCCCTGGTCCTGCTGGCCATACTATTGCTGATACAAGCTTTTGTATGCTTATATGTTTACTAAGGACAAACTCAATTACCCACCTTGGATGATGGAGTTATCCTCCGTTTTGGTGGTTTTATCTGCTTCTGATGGGTTTGGCGGGCAGTCACTTCCTGGTTATCCATAGATATAGTGGGAGGCTGTAACATTTTGCTAACAGCAGTAGAGATGTCCACTGGTGATGGCTCGTGAAGTTTTACCTGGGAGGAGAAGGACTCCAGCCCAGGAGGAGGAACAGGGGTTGTCTGTGTTTGTTGTTGCTGTCTCCGGGTCAGATGGCTTAGAACTAGGGATGGTTGAGGCTGCGATTTCAAGTCTGGTCAGTGTTGGGAAAAAGAAACATCAAAATTAAAGCATTGAATTCTGCTCTTCATGCTTCTACCCTTTATGAAACAATCTGGGTGACCTGACACACTGGACAGCTATGATTTTATAGAGCGTGCAAGTCTCTTTCAGACATCACACAAGTTTCATACTGAACATTACCACTCTAATAATAAAGCCAACACTTGATATTCTCTACTTTAAATAAACAGCTGTGGGCAAGCAGTATTTAGAATCATTGAAATGTTTATGTTGGAAAAGACCTCTAAGATTGAGTCCTACCACTAACCCAGCACTGCCAAATCCAACAGTAAACCATGTCCCTAAGCACCACATCTACATAGCTTTTAAAATACCTCCAGGGATGGTGACTCCACCACTTCCCTGGGCAGCTTGACAACACTGTCCATGAAGTAATTTTCCCTAATATCCAATCTAAACTTTCCCTGGCGCAACTTAAAGCTGTTTCGTCTTGTCACGTGTTACCTGGGAGAAGAAACTGATCCACACATTGCTACAACCTCCTTTCAGTTAGCTGTGGAGAGCATTAAGGTCCCCCCGAGCCTCCTTTTCTCCAGGTTAAACATCTCCAGCTCCCTCAGCTGCTCCTCATAGGACTTGGGCTCCAGACCCTTCATAAGCTTCATTGCTCTTCTCTGGACACACTCCACCACCTCAATATCTTTGTTGTAGAGAGGGGCCAAAAATTCAACACAGGATTAGAGGTGTGGCTTCACCAGTGCCCAGTACAGGGGAATGATCACTGCCCTGGTCCTGCTGGCCACACTATTGCTGATACAGGCCAGAATGTCATTTGCCTTCTTGGCCACATGGGCACACACTGGCACATGTTCAGCTGGCTGTTGACCAGCACCCTCAGGTCGTTTTCTGCTGGGCAGCTTTCCAGCCACTATGCCCCCAGCTTGTAGCACTGCAGGGGGCTGGTGTGACCCAAGTGCAGGACCCAGCACTTGGCCTTGTTGAACTGAACACCATTGGCCTCAGCCCATTAATCCAGACTGGCCAGAGCCCTCTGCAGAACCTTCCTACCCTCCAGCAAATCAACACTTCACCCAACTTGGTGTTCTCTGCAAATTTATGGACCCAGCCAACAATAAACCCATTCAAGCCATGAACAGCCAGTTTCTCCAGGAGAATGTTGTGGGAGACAGTGTCAAAGGCTTTACTAAACTCCAGGCAGACAGCATCCACAGCTTTTGCCTCATCCACTAGGCAGGTTGCCCTGTCATAGAAGATCAGGTTGGTCAAGCAGGACCTACCTTTCCTAAACTCATGCTGGCTGGGCCTGATCCCCTGGTTGTTCTGTAGGTGCCACGTGATGGCACTCAAGATGATCTGGTCAATTACCTTCCCTGGTACCGAGGTCAGGCTGTCAGGCCTGTAGTTCCCCAGATCCTACTTCAAACCTTTCTTGTGGATGGAGATCACATTTGCTAAACTTCAGTCTTCTGGAACCTCCTTGGTTAGCCAGGACTGGTAATAAATGATTGAAAGTGGCTTGGTGAGCACTTCTGTCAGCTCCCTCAGTACCCTTGGGTGGAGCACATCCAGCCCCAAGGACTGGTGTGTGTCTAAGTGATGTAGCAGGTCATTGACCATTTCCCCTTGGATTGTGGGGGCTTCATTCTGCTACCTGTCTCCATCTTCCAGCTCAGGGGGCTGGGCACCCAGAGAACCAACTGGTCTTGTTATAAAAGACTGAAGCAAAGGCGGCATTGAGTACCTCAGCCTTTTCCTCATCCTTTGTCACTATGCTTTCCCACACACTCAATTAAGGATATTCTCCTTGTCCTTCCTTTTGCTGCTGATATATTTATAGAAACATTTTTTATTGTCTTTTATGGCAGTAGCCAGATTGAGTTCTAGCTGGGCTTTGGCCCTTCTAATTTTTTCCCAACATCCTTGTAATCCTTGGAAGTTGCCTGCCCCTTCTTCCAAGGATGACAGACTCTTTTTTTCCCCCAAGTTCCAGCCAAAGGTCTCTGTTCAACCAGGCTGGTCTTCTCCATCAGCTCGTCTTCTGGCACATGAAGACTGCCTGCACCTTTAGAATTTCCTTCTTGAAGAATGTCCAACCTTCTCAGATTCCTTTGCCCTTCAGGACTGCCTGTCAAGGGACTCCATCAACCAGTCTCCTAAACAGGCCAAAGTCTGCCCTCTGGAAGTCCAATGTAGCAGTTCTGCTGACCCTTATCCTCACTTCTCCAAGAACCCAAAACGCTATCATTTTGTGATTGCTGTGCTGAAGACAGCCTCTGACCACCACATCACCCACCAGTCCTTCTCTGTTCACAAACAGCAGGTCCAGCAGTGAACCTCCCCTGGTTGGCTCAGCAGCTGTGTCAGGAAGTACTCTTCCACACACTCCAGGAACCTCCTAGACTGTTTCCTCTCCGCTGTGTTGTATTTCCAGTACACATCTGGTAAGTTGATGTCCTGGACAAGAACAAGGACTAGCGATCATGAAAGTTCTCCCAGATGCTTATAGAATATGTCATCTGCCTCTTCATCCTGGTTGGGTGGTCTATAACAGACTCACACCCAGATATCTGCCCTGTTAGCCTTCCCTTGGATTCCTCCCCATGAACTCTCAACTGTATCACCATCATTAAGCTCCAGGCATTCAAGACACTCCCTAACATACAGGGCTACCCCACCACCTCTCCTTCCTTGCCTGTTGCTTCTGAAGAATTTATAGCCATCCATTGCAGCTTTCCAGTTATGTGAATCATCCCACCATGTTTCCATGATGGTAGCTATGTCATAATTTTCCTGCTGCACCATGGCATCCAGCTCCTCCTGTTGTCCATGCTGTGTGTGTTGGTGTAGACGTACTTCATTTGGGCTATTGATCCTGCTGCCTTATTGGGGGGGAGAAGCTCCAATTCCTGTGTGACCATTCTCAGGCACTTTTGGGATTTCTAACAAATCAATAACCTTTGTGTCTTTGCTGCCTCATGGATCTCCATCTGATGCCATTTAGGTTTTGCCTTTTTTTCTTTTACATGTTCACTGTATTCTTCACACATATTTGTAGCTCTGTAGTCTATTGTATTAGTGACTAGTATTCCCAGTACTTTTCCATGGCCTTTCCTTAAGCAGAAAGACAAAACAAATTCCAGAGTTTCAAGCCCTGGGAGGTACAAGGCTCTGTGCTATCTTGGTTCTTCCAGGGAACCAAGACCAAGAACAATTCTTTGAGATACATCCTCATGGACAAAGTACAACTAGTGCTGAAGGGGGGGCTACAGAGAAGGGGCTTGACCTGGGAGGGAATTGCATCACCACTTGTCCTCCAAATTGGTGCTTTTTATCAATTATGCTAATTTCCTAAAACCTATTAAAATGTACTTACCCCTGGGGGGGGTGGGCTTTTGTGGACATCTTTCCATAACTGCCTCTGGAGGCCTTCAAATAAAGATCCCCTTTTATATTACCGCCTTACTAAAATTATCTCGAGTTTAATTTCTAGGTTGAGCAAAAGGCAACAGTTATTCTGGCATACCCAGATGGGACAGGAGAACCTGGTACCCTTCCTCCGTATGGAAAACATCCTGCACAGAATTCTTTCCTGCCGGCAATTTAAAGAATTCCCTGCCACGGGCCTGAGGTTGAGACACCATGGTTCTAAGATCCCGCAGGAGGTAATATAAAGGTAGCTCTTTTCGTGTGTAGTATGTAGTTTTTATCCGTGCATTATGTATGTATTGTGTATCTGTGTAAGGTCAGTAATTGCTAGCAATCCTGAGACAACCCGACATGGTGGTGGGGGGAATTTGCTTTTGAGTGGTTTCTCAAAGTTTTTTCTTTCGTCACTTTTCCAACCTGCTCCAGATCAGCTGGGGGGGAGGCGGGGCTTGCTCGCGTGTGTGTTTGCCATCAGCTGAGATTGTTCATTGGTGGAGAAAAGCAAATTACAATGCGAAAGTTTATTTCATGTTTAACACGTGCAGGTTTTGAATTGAGAGTTGGCCTGATGACGCCTAGGCACGGAGTGGCCTGGGGAGGCTTGGCCCCCTCCTTGGGGGGAGGCAAGGGAAGGGGCCTCACTTCCTACAGGTTGGCGGGAGGAGGGGGAGAGATCCTCACTTCCTATGGGTTGGTGGTGTTATAGATGAGTAATGAGATGGTTGGCTCTCACAATTAAGGGATGAATATTATGTGTATGTTAGAAGAGGTTTTGTAGATGTATAGTTATGTTATTGTGATATGTCCTCCCATAGTCCTCTTTTCCCTCCCCCTTGTATTGTTGTCATGGGATGGCCTTGGTAGTTGGGTCCCAAATTGAGGAGGGCCATCTTGTTACTAGAAGGCGCAACATGGCAACACTTGATCTCCAATCAAATTGCAAGAAAGTGATCTCCACCAATGGATGGCAAAGAGAAGTTGACTGACAGGCTTTGGGAGGGGCCAAGGTTGGCTGATGTAACACCAGGAGTATAAAATGCAGTGCAGCCATTTTGTAGACGAGCACGTGGCTGCTGGTCATGGAGACTCCCAGTGCTGCTCTTTCTGCTTATTCAGTCTTTTGTTGTATTTTGTTAAGGTTTAATAAACCTTTGAAATTTTAAAAATGAGTGTCATTTCTCACAGCGGGAGGTGGGGAAGGGGTCCACACTTCCTACAAGTTCCATGGAGCAGCCGAGAAGAAAAGCTGGGCTCGCGCCATTGCAGGGGAAGGGGAAAGCGCCCCTTCCTATGTTCCATCTGTGGAAGGTTTTTTCCAAGATTTCAGGGCAGGGCCGGCTCCTGGACTCCCGGGACGGCTCCGTGAGCAGGGAGGCCACGCACACCATGACGGACGGAGAAGAACAGCCACTCTGAGAGGGGCCAACATGACTTCTGCCATTGTCCTGGTAATGGCTGGGAGTTGGGGCAGGGGAGCCATTTCGGGACCGGGGCCCCTGCTGTGCAGCCACGGCCTGGCTCGCCCACTGCCCCTGGGCCCCACCCATACCAGCCCAGAGGGGACCAGGAGTGTGAAATCTGCTGGCGGGAGCATCACCCCCCTGGGCGGCACCGATTTTGCTGCCATGGAAGGTGAGGGCAAAGGTGGAGTTCAGTCGCTCGAGAAAGCTGATGTCACCTTTGTAGGCAAGAATGACTTTATCACAGTTTCCATAATAATGAGTTTTGTTTTAGAGAGACCCAGAAGCCGCTGTGAGCAGCAACACGGCCCGAGCACGGGCATGCTGGGGGTGTCCCCAGGTGGCTGTGCCTACATCGCATGCCAGTCCCCAGGCTGTGTGGCAGGAAGTGAGCGCTTTGTCTCCGCTGTTAGGCACCCAAAAAGGAAACACTGGGTCCAAAGAACAAGACGTCATTTTTCAGGCTTCCTTAAAACAAGCTATAAGTAAGCAGAGTCCTGTGTTAACAAATACCTTAGAATGGAAACTGAGCCAAGATACTGTAAGGCCTATTACTGACAGAGGATTAAGAGAAATGAGACCTTTCTTCCAAGCTTTAAAATACAAATTGGAAAAATGTTAGGTAAATTATCAGTTTCTCTATTTGCCAAACTCCTGAAAAGGATCAATTTTAATTTTGCAGAATCAAGAAAATAACAGATGGTCTAAAATGGTTTACTGAACTGAATTTTAAAAATACCTTCTCCTGCATCCCTGTGAATAAGAAAGGCCAAGGACTCTTTGCTATTACATGGAAGAATCCTGAAACAGGGAAAAAGAGCCAACTCACCAAGACAGTCCTGCCTGAGGGTGAAACATGGGGTTAGAAACTAGAGGATTTTAATCACAGAAATTAGAAGGTATTGAATAAGAATAGGCATTTAGATAATGTGTATTGCTTAATATTTGCTGCATCTTTTACTGTATTAGTTGCTTGAGAAGGAAAAGGACAGGACTACATGAAAGAACAGCAAGAAGGAATGTAAGGATGCCTGATAAGGGGAAGGATGCTTACCAGAATAGGACACAAGTAAGAAAAACTACCAAGGACGCTGAGATAACGAAGCTCCTGGGGCCCCTGGAACCAGATGAAACTGGCCCCATGGCTAGGATTGTGGCAAAAGGATCAATAAGCATGCGCAAGGGAACGGGGTGAGAAGGTCAACTCTGATGAAGACCACTTTACTTCATTGTCTGCGACCCCCAAGATGACCACCAGAGACAACTGCACAGGCACAAAGGACTGATAAGACGATTAGCATACGAAGTGGGGAGGGGTGGAGCCAGGGAATGAATATGTACAGGTGTATTGCAGAACTTGATGCATATGTAACATTCTAGAGGATAAAAGAAAACTGCGAGTGGGCAAGTGGGCACGCACGCCTTTGGAGGAGATATCCCCCGTGTGCCCGGCTGCCGAATAAACTACATACCTACTTTAAAACTCACTTTGTCTTTGAGTTCTAAAGTCTTCCATGTATCAAGGGTTTAAAGAACAGCCCAAGTGTATTCAGAAATCATCTGGCAAAGAAACTGGAGAACTGGAGATATGAGCAACTGAGAATTGCTGCATCCAACAGTTGCATCCAACTCACTAAGTTTGTTCTCTGAACATCAGCGACATGTACCCTATGCCATGTTACTGAAACAGGGTAATGTTATTCTGAAAATGTTTGCTGTCAATCCTGGTATGTTTCTGTTCCCAACACTAACTGATAATGTGTCTGAATATGACTGTTTGCAGACCATGGAAGAAGCCTATTCTAGCAGACCAGACCTGAAAGATGTACCAGACTGGAAGCTGTGTGCAGACAAGAGCAGCTTCATGCGAGATGGCAAACAGATGACAGGTTATGCAGTGACAACCACAACCAAGGTAACCAGAGAAAAGGCCTTGCCATCAAATATATCATCACAGAGAGCTGAACTGATTACATCAGTTAAAGATCTAGAATGGAGCAAAGTCATCTGGAAGGAAAGAAGGCTGGCAACTATTCAAGGTAATGGAATTGAACATACTGAACAGACCCATGCACTGCTACAGAGTATTTGGGAATGTAGAGAAACAGCTTTTATGCATTGCAAAGCTCAGCAAAATGAGAAAACAACTCCTGAATTAAAAAAACATCATATTGCTGATGAACTAGTAAAAGGGGCTACAGAAAAAGGCACCTTAATAGTGGTGCCACAGAAGGAAATAGATTTGTCAAGGTTTGCCCCAAAGTGTGATCAAAAGGACCATCATTTTTCTGGCACAAAGGCTGAAATCAAGGAAAGTAAATGGACTATTACACCAGAAACAACCCAAACATGGGCAAAAGAGTTTTGTTAAAAATAACAGACAGGAGATTTTCCTGAAGAGTTTTGGCAAATAGATTCTGCTGAGTTACCAAGCCAAGAAAGAAACAGATATGTATTGGTGTTAGTTGACACCTTTGGTGACCGGTCGAAAGCTTACCCGTTACACTAACACAGCAAAGGAGGTGGTGAAAGTTTTTCTCAATCATATAATTCCAAAGGTTTGAGGTTCCTTTGGAGTTGGTTCCCCAGTGATCAGGAAAATTAACAAAATGCTGGGAATTGTTTGGGATCTGTAAATTCCCTATATACCCCAGACGAGCAGTGTTGGGGGTTAGACTTGTTTATCCTTTTCACCTATAGAATTTTTTCCCAAGGGTTGCAAGGCAACTGATTGCCAGGTACTTATGAGTGCTCAGGTGAAAAACAAAGCATAGAAGCTAGCACTTGGCTACACCCTTTGTCTCTGGAAGTTTCCCCCCGAGGGGTGGGGGGGGCGGAGAGAAAGACGGGGCTGGGGGGGGCAGCTTCACTTTTTGGTGTGGTCTGCATCGGGGGCGGACGGGGGCTGCCGTTGCTGCGTGAGTTTCTCACGGCACCACCGGGATCTGATCCTGGAGAGAGAGAGCTACCATCATCTGCTCGTGTGCCCGGATCCGGATTCCTCTTTTTGCTGCCCTGCTGGAGCTGCCTCGGCTGGGCATCCTGTCCCACTGCCTCGGCGCTGTTTTGGAGCTGCACTGCACCGCGGGCCCGCACTGGCCTCCCTGCCAGACCCCTTTTGCCTTCTAGTGACTACTGACGGAGCTCTGAACTTCATCTGATCCACCAGCCCGGGATTCCCCACTGTTCCAGCTTGGTACTTTTCTTCGGAGTCCCCCAGAGACCAGACTGCCCCGGGTTTTGTGGGACCAAGCTCCATCAAGGTCCCTGGTTCTGTTTTTCGCTATTAATTGCTGTAGTTGTTGTTGTTTGTTTGCCCTGTTATACCTATTAGTAAAGAACTGTTATTCCTATTCCCATATCTCTGCCTGAGAGCCGTTTTAATTTTCTAAATTATAATAATTTGAGGGAAGGGGATTTGAATTATCCATTCCAAGAGAGGCCCTGCCTCTCTTTAGCAGATACCTGTCTTCTTTCAAAACTAAGACAAGCAGTAAAGCTGAATGTGTGAATGGAACCCTCAGAAAACAGATTAGTAAAATTTGTCAGAAACATCCATGACATAGGTTCAAGTATTGCCTATAGCCTTGCTGAGAATCTGCATGCAATCAAAGCACATGATGCCTTAGCTTTTATATTTTCAGATTCTGTGCTGCCTAGGGATGAAGCCTCGTATTAAGAACTGTACTAAGCTCCTTCTACGGAGCAGGTAGACAAAACAAATCCATTTCTAATGGAAGACCAAGGACAACTTTCAGGCCAAGAATACAAACAACGATGGACTGAGGGGTGGAACAAGAAGGATGGGACTTCATGGCCTGGGGCTGTAATTGGACAATTGGACCCCAATATTCAAATAGACCTAAACTTATAAAATGGCAAAATCTCGTGACTCGGGGGCCATCTTTGCTACCACTTGCAGACCACCCTGGGTGCAGCCTTGCGTAGGCTTCTGTAATGCCCAGGGTGGATTCTGGGGACATTTTAATAAATCCTGATTTTATTCTCTAGTTTTGCCTAGCCTCTGTTTCAGGTCAGCCTTCCCAAGGCAACAGTTTCTGGTGACCACGAAGGGACAGTGAGGCTTCTGTAAAAATCCCCCTAGACCAAGAGAACACCCCGACTTATTTTGAGAAGAGACAATCCCTGCTGTGGCCCAAAAAGTGTCAGAGCTCAAGAATCCAAAGCTCCAGAGACCTGACAGAGGCACGTGAGTAATTGGTGGGGGCTAGATTGCATTACATTGCTAGCGTGATGCTAGCAGTAGATTCTAGTGCTCTAGAATCTCAGTAGTGCTGCTAGCGTAGTGCCCACAGTAGAGTGGGGGAAAAGTCCTCTGTTCTTGCATTTTAGCAAAGCTGCTGGCGTGGCGCCAGCAGTAGAGTGGGAGAAAAATCCTCTGCTCTTGCATTTTAGCAAAGCTGCTGGCGTAGCTATTCCTTATTCCATAAATCTAAACTTACAAGACTTTCAAAGCATATGTGGCCAACCTATGAACTAGATAGTGACCAGAAGTGGCCTGAATTCAGAAGTCTCGATAAAAAACTGATATCTAGTTTAATTTCTCACATTCGTGAAGATCGATATTTTGATGAACTAGAATATGCCCGTCTGTTCATTATAATAGCTTCTCGCCAGAAGCCGGAGTAAAACGACCATATACTAGTTTTAAAGAAAAAACAAGAGAAAAGTAAGAAAGACGATGAGTTAATGTAGAATAGTACATATAAAATCAAAGATAAAGCAGAGTTCGACTTTGCTGCCCCTGATCTGAGAGCGGGCCCGAATCCAAGCGGGGCTGCTGCACCCCCACCAGCGCTGCCCCAAGCCCCGCCGGCGCCACCCCTGGAGGTGGGGGAGGCCCCTCCACCCCTGATCCCGCCCCTGCTGATGACGGTGTCGGCTCCACCACCCCCGGCCCCGCCTGCCATACAGCAAGCAGGGGGGGATGGGCTCTAGCCGCCACCGCCACCACCCCTAATAGGGGTGGGCCCCTCACCCCCACCACAGACCCTGGTCAGAATGGCAGGGCCACCGCTGCTGCTGATGCCCCCAGTTGGGCCGCCCCCGCCCCTGTCCCTAGCAAGGTCCCTCCCATCACCATCCGAGAAAAGGGGGGCGGGGGGGGCGTGCCGCTGACAGGCCCCCCACCAGTAAAAGAAGAGGAGAAAGGGGGCGGGGACAGCCAGCGTTTGCAGCCCACAGCTACGCCTCTAGTTGTAGCTAAACTAGAGAAAGAAGACATTGAATTTCTAATAGATACTAGAGCTACTTATTCTGTGTTGAATGCTTTAGAGGAGAAACTAAGTCATGATACTGTAAAAGTAGCTGAAGCCACCAAGGTAACCGAAACATAGCCTTTCTTTCAACCTTTAAAATTTAAGCTAGAGAAGCACTAAGTAACCCATCAATTTCTTTATATGCCTAACTCCCCCAAACCATTGCTAGGTAAAGATTTGTTAGAGAAATTAGAAGTAGAAATCAAATTTAAAGAAAGAAAGGGAGTACAAGTTGTAATTCCTAAATCTAAATTTGTCCAAGTTGCTGCACTTTCTGTACAAGAAAAATTTGATGAAATCCCTGCTGAAGTTGAAAATGTAGTAAATCCCATGGTATGGGCCAGTGATATCCCAAAAAGATCCAAATGAGCAGAACCAGTGAGTATTGCACTTAAACCAGGAGCCACACCGGTAAGGCAAAAACAGTACCCTTTGAAACTAGAGAGCCGCAAGGGATTGGCACCTGTAATTAAAAAATTCCTGCAACATAGTCTATTAGTACCATGTGAGTCCAAGTTCAACACCCCAATTTTAGCTGTTAAGAAAGCAGACAGTAAAAGTTATCGATTAGTACAAGATTTACGAACAATTAACAAAATTACTGAAGACATACACCCAGTGGTTGCCAATCCCTATACCCTTTTGACTACACTGACAGACGAATTAGAGTAGCTTTCAGTTGTAGATCTAAAAGATGCCTTTTCCTGCATTCCTGTGCATAAAAGCAGCCAAGAGCTCTTTACTTTTAAGAGGCAATATCCTGAAACAAGCAAGAAAACTCAGCTCACTTGGACAGTTCTCCCCCAAGGGTTCCACAACAGTCCCACAATATTTAGAAAACAGCTAGCAAAAGAATTAGAAGACTAGAGAAGACAAGAGCCTGAGCCAGAAAGTTATTCTTCAATATGTGGATGACATCCTAATTGCAACCAAAACTAAAAACGATTACATACAGCTTACCGTAAGTTTATTAAACTTCTTAAGACTAAGTACAAAGTTTCTAAGAACAAAGCAGATGTCGGAACCCAGGACATCCCTCTGGGTGCCCTGGGTGATCCGAGACCCTGGCAAGGAGTCCAGAGAAAGCCACGAGAGTTTGATTAGTATAATGTTAATTTATCACCGGGTGTGGATGTAGAATTTTGGGGTTTAATAGAGGTTCAAGAAGGCAAGATGGAGGAATCTGGGCGTGTCCCTGTCCTTCTGCTTCTTCTTGCCCTCCATCTTCTGCTGTGGTGGTAGCACTTTTAGATTGGATTAGAGTAGAAATACACTAACATAGGTGATAAGTATTGGTATTTATCTGTAAACATAGAACACGTAACAATTAGTATAAGAAATAACGACCGCCCTTGAGCGGCGCAGTTAGCCTCAGACAGCAATGTAAGTAGCATCCACACTGGGTGAAAAAGAATGTACCTAGATAAGAGATAATAAACATCCTTGAGAATGACAGGAACGCATCCTGACTCTCTCTTCTGGCACCGGGGCTTAGGAGAAAGACTTTTAGACAACATTCTCAGGGGGACATCAGCCCAAAGAAACAAGAACCGAGATTTGGCATCCCTGGGTGGGCCTGGGCTCAGGCCTGGGCTCAGGCATGGGCACAGGCTCGGGCCTCAGGCACGGCACCAGGCATCATATCCCAGCCCCAGAAGACAGAACCAGAAGGTGAGCTCCAAGAGAAGATAACAGACCTCTGCAGACATCGCTTTCAAATCCGACCCAGACAGAGGAGAACCCAAGGCGCCGGGCTTTTCCTCACCTGAGATCTGCGGGCCAGTGATCAAGACAACCCCCAGATCAGCTTTGAGAACGACACAGCCTAGCTTTAAGCTGTTAGTAAGAAAAGTCAAGATCTAGAACATGGGAAGAGTTTATTCCCAAGAAAGCACATTCCGCACAGCTTAGCAGAGGGGAGGAAATTAGCCCCAAGACCGGCGGGCGGGGCTAGCTACTTGCCAGCAGCCGGCAGCTAGCAGAAACTTCCACCAAAGTAGGGGGAGAGAAACAGTCAAGTTTCTCACCATCCCTGGAAATTCCACAGAGCCCTTCACCAGTCCCGGGAAAGCTCTCCTCCTCCCACACAGAGACACAGACAGAGCCGTGGGGGGAGGGGGCGGACGCAGCGCCGGGACAGAGGGGAATGAGATGCGCCAGGAGAAAGCGGGACCCGGAGAGGGATTGCTTTTCGGCGCACAGCGCAACACCGCGGGAGGCAAAGCGAGGGGGTTATCACCTCACCGCACAGGCACGGCACAAGCCCTAACGGGGCGGACGCCGCTCGCGCCGGGTGCGGGCGTGGAGCAGGGGGGGACGAGCCCCGGCCGGGATTTAGTTGAAGCAGATCCCAAACGTGATCAAGGGTCTTGGTCGCGGAGTAGGAGGGGGCATCCTCTCAGGCACAGATGCGGCGAAGCGGCTGGAGGCGAGGTGTGGCCAGGCGAGAGCTCTGCACCTCCCCCTTCCCTCTGTGACACGCGAGAAGCAGCGCGGGGGGAGCGGGGATGGGGGAAGCGGCTGCGCCAGTCACCAGAGCGCGCGGGGGAGCAGAGCCAGCACGCGGGGGGGCGGTGACAGCTCAGACGAGATTAGCAGAGGAAGCGCAAGGGACAGAGACAGAAGCAAGGCAGTCCCAGCCCGGGCTCGGAGGAGCGAGGTTTGAGCCGACGGAGGCAGATGCTAGCACGGAGCCAAGAGAGGCGGAAACGGGGGCAGGACCAAGGCGGAGGTTCTCATCTGGGCACCTCCCACTATCAGCAAGCGAAGCAGCGAGCAGATCCACAGCTGCTTTCAGCCACATCGGAGCAAAGCTTCAAATCACCACACCTGATCACACTGCGCTTTAGATTTTTATCCATATCTAAGACACACTTCCCCCAATTATCCCTTTCAGCAGGAGGTAGCCACTCCCGCATCTTTTATAAGTATTCCCTACATGTCTATGCCTCGGCTACCTGCTAAGTCCACAGCAGTTTCAACCATGGTTTCCCCTGGGTGTGCTCCATAAGAATTGTATCTCCCCATGCCTCAGCCAGGAAGGGGAGGGGTGCCTAGGATGCTAGTAACCCTTAGATGGATTAAAAAGGGGCTGCATCTCAGCAAGAAAATACAGAGCAATTGAGAAAAGATTTATTATCATAATAGAGAGAAAAATAGAAGTGAGCTTTTAATGGGAGTCATTTGTTATATTCACATGTGAATCAAGTTATATTTTAGTGTTTTAATAATGTTAAGAGTAATTTCTGTATGGTTTAGTGTAAGTTTGGGCCCTGTTGAGTATAAGTTAAGTTTTATTTATAAAGTTTAAGTTATAATAGATCTATATTCTATTAATTTAAAGTTTTTTCATGTAAGTTTTGTTAAGTTAGTGCAGTTTGAGATTCTTTCACCAAGGTTTGTTCATATCAAAGTGAGCACTGTTTAGTTTTGAAATTGATCTAAGTTTATTAAAATATGCATGTCTAACTTGCAGTTTGATTAGTTTTCTTAGAAGTTAGACAGCTGCGACTAAAACAGCTGAGATGAAACACTGATAGACACCAGTTATTTGTAGATAGAAGAAGATGCAATTTGCTAAACCCTTGATTTCTAGAAAAGTTTTGTTGTTCATTAGTCTCTGCTATTTTGTCTTCCATGGATGGCATAGAAGAATCTGTGACAATTTTACATCGTGGTTGTTATTAGTTATAAGCTGTTTTTGTGAATTTTTCTGCATTTTATCTTAAAGTCGTTAAGTATATAATAATTAAAGACATCACTCCAGTTTAAAGCCTGAGTCCTGGCCAAACTCTTGACTTTATCTAGACAGATGTTTTGCCAAATAAGCTCAGATGTTTTCTGCCTTGAAAGTAAATTCAAGTCGCTTTTGACTTGACAATTCGATCCTATAAAATGACAGCTAGACCAATTTTAGAGTGGACCTGAGCACCTTGCCCGGGAAAGTGTGTTTAAGTCTTCCCTGAAAAGGGGGTTCCAAGAGCTGTTTGCAGACTCTGAGATGATAGAACAGCATTTCAAAAAATTAATAATCATTCAATTCCATATATGTCATCATTGATAGCCATCGATCATATTATCATTCAAAATATGTACCAGAAGTTTTCCTAGTTGTGGACAAACTGAAAGTACACTTTCTATTAACCTGGGGCAGAGGGGCTTGCTTGTGTTTTTGCAGATTTAAAACCCAAGTAAATTCCAGCAGAATGAGAAGAACATCTCAAGCACAGAAAAAAAAAAAAACAAAAAACACTGACCGTTCTGCAAGCCAAGAAGAGAGCACAGAGACATGAACTGTGCAGAAATTCTAGCTGATGTGAACTGCAGAGATTCCAGCTTGCACCTGCTGTCGTGTGCTTCAGCCGTGAAAGACTGAACTTTGAGATTTTAATATGGGACTTAATAGGGCTTGTGATTCTTTTGCTCCTTGTGCCATGCCTTTTCCAGTGCATGTGATAGGCCATGAACAGAACTGCAAAAGAAGTGGTTTTAAGGCAAAGAGAAGGGGGAGATGTCGGAACCCAGGACATCCCTCTGGGTGCCCTGGGTGATCCGAGACCCTGGCAAGGAGTCCAGAGAAAGCCACGAGAGTTTGATTAGTATAATGTTAATTTATCACCGGGTGTGGATGTAGAATTTTGGGGTTTAATAGAGGTTCAAGAAGGCAAGATGGAGGAATTTGGGCGTGTCCCTGTCCTTCTGCTTCTTCTTCTTGCCCTCCATCTTCTGCTGTGGTGGTAGCACTTTTAGATTGGATTAGAGTAGAAATACACTGTCTAACATAGGTGATAAGTATTGGTATTTATCTGTAAACATAGAACACATAACAATTAGTATAAGAAATAACGACCGCCCTTGAGCGGCGCAGTTAGCCTCAGACAGCAGTGTAGGTAGCATCCACACTGGGTGAAAAAGAATGTACCTAGATAAGAGATAATAAACATCCTTGAGAACGACACGGATGCATCCTGACTCTCTCTTCTGGCACCAGGGCTTAGGAGAAAGACTTTTAGACAACATTCTCAGGGGGACATCAGCCCAAAGAAACAAGAACCCCGAGAAGCACAGATCACTAAAGAAGCAGTAGTTTACTTGAAGCTTAAAATCTTCCGTAGACACCGACAGCTCAGCAAAGAACAGAAAGAAGCCATCTGCCGACTCCCTGAGCTCCATACTGTGAGAGAGATGCAAGCTTTCCTGAAAATAGTAAGTTAGTGCCATTTGTAGATAGCCAATTATAGACTGCTAGTAAAACCCCTGTACAGAGCATTAAAAATAGCCAAAAAAAGTGTTATCATATAGACTGAAAGCACTAGAGCAGCATTTAAACAGCTGAAACACTCCCTAATGTCAGCCCCAGCACTGGGGCTAGCAGACTTGACAAAGCCTTTTGAACTTTTTACATATGAGAGACAGAATATAGCATTAAAAGTATTAGCACAACACCTTAAGAGTCAACAGAGAGCTGTAGCCTATTTTTCCAAACAGCTAGACAGTGTTGCCCAGGGCTGGCCAAGATGCCTGAAAGCCGTGGCAGCTACTGTCCTCCTGATCCAAGAAGCTCGAGAGCTCACCCTGAGATGACACATGGTAGTATATGTGCCCCATGCTGTAGCAGCTGTACTAGAGCAAAAGGGGAGACATTGGCTATCCGGGAATCGAATGCTTAAATATCAAGCACTGCTACTAGAGCAAGATGATGTTACCCTGAAAACAACTTCTGTTGCTAACCCTGCCATGTTTCCGTCTTCCACCCTGATTGACAATGAACCTGAACATGACTGTTTGCAGACAATTGAAGAAGTCTATTCCAGCCAACTTAATCTGAAAGACGTACCCCTAAAAAACCCCGACTGGGAGCTTTTTACAGATGAGAGCAGCTTTATAAAAACTAAGAAAAAGATGACAAGTTATGCAGTAACCATGTAAGATAAAGTGATCAAAGCAAAAGCCCTGCCAGCAGATGTGTCATCACAGAAAGCTGAATTGATAGCGCTAACGAGAGCCCTGGACCTGAGTGAAAAGAAAAAAGTAAATATCTAGACCAACTCTAAGTATGCATTTAGTGTTGTCCACGCCCACAGAGCCATCTAGAAAGAAAGACTTCTGAATGCTCAAGGTAATCAGATCAAACATGCTGAACAAATACTCGCCCTCTTAGAGAGCATTAAAAAACCCGCAGAAGTAGCTATCATGCATTGTAGAGGCCACCAGAAAGAGAAAACCACTCCATAATTGAGAAACTGTCTTGCTGAGAAAGCAGCAAGAAGAGTTGCAGAAAAAAGCATTTTAGCCATAATCCCACAAAAAGAGATTGATTTATCAAAGTTCACCCCAAGATACGACCAAGCAGACCACAAACTAATCAAGTTACTTAAAGCTGAGATCACAGAGAGTGAGTAAGCCGTTACACCAGCAAATCAAGTTGTAGTCTCACCCCTGATCCTGCCAGAATTAGCTCAAAAAGAGCATGAAAAAACACATTTTAAGATCAAAAACCTTCTGAAACATCTGAAAAAAGCAGTAATAAGAAAGAGAATGACTGATATTATACAGTCAGTAGTAAGCAAGTGCGAAATCTGCTGCAAAAATAATCCAGACATAAAGAAAAGAGTTATATTAAGAGTAACAAAAGCAAGAGATCTTCCTAGAGATTACTAGCAAGTAGACTTTGCAGAGTTACCATGCAAAGAGATATAAGTACATACTAGTGTTAGTTGACACCTTCAGCAGATAGCCAGAAGCTTACCCCTATCACACTAACACAGCCAAAAAAGTAGTAAAAGCCTTGCTCAACCACATATTTCAAGTGAGATTCACATGAGAAAGAAACTTGATTTACAGAGATATCTAATGGCTTTAAGTTCTACTTTGCAGAAGCTCCAGGCTTACATCGTGCTGTCCAGACCCATAAAGCTCAACACGCCTGCACATCCCTTTCAGCCTAGAGACTGAGTCTAAATTAAATAGTGAGACAGTGATCCTCTACAAGCCAAATAGAGAGAACCGTTCCAAGTCCTGCTGACCACTCTCACTGCAGTCAAACTTGCCACTTGAAAGACCCTAGATTCACTATTCTAGAGTTAAGAAAGCTTCTGCTCCCGAAACAACTGTGAGTACAGAGACTGATCCAGATAAAACCATGCCTTAAATGATTTCTCCTTTATGTCTGTAAAACTGCACATGATAATCATTATTCTCCTCAGTATAATACTTAACTAGACACTACTACTGTTAAAAGTCGATCACTGGTGTTTATTATTGTTGTTAGATATTTATCTGTTATTATATATGTTTACTGTTAGTAGATCATTAGACTTTTATCATAGTCAAAAATTTATTATTGTTAGCTGTAGATTATTGTTAAATACTTATTTGTTATTAAATACCTGCTACTAGTAGATATTTAGAGTAGAGACTTGACAAGGAAAAGACCTTGTCAAGCCTCTAAAGGGGGGAAATGATGCCTTAGCTTTTATATTTTCAGATTCTGTGCTGCCTAGGGATGAAGCCTCGTATTAAGAACTGTACTAAGCTCCCTCTGCGGAGCAGGTAGACAAAACAAATCCATTTCTAATGGAAGACCAAGGACAACTTTCAGGCCAAGAACACAAACAACGATGGACTGAGGGGTGGAACAAGAAGGATGGGACTTCATGGCCTGGGGCTGTAATTGGACAATTGGACCCCAATATGCAAATAGACCTAAACTTATAAAATGGCAAAATCTCGTGACTCGGGGGCCATCTTTGCTACCACTTGCAGACCACCCTGGGTGCAGCCTTGCGTAGGCTTCTGTAATGCCCAGGGTGGATTCTGGGGACATTTTAATAAATCCTGATTTTATTCTCTAGTTTTGCCTAGCCTCTGTTTCAGGTCAGCCTTCCCAAGGCAACACAGAAACAACATGAATCCTTATGAAATATTGCATGGCAGGCCATATCAAGTTGTGTATATTATGGGAGAAATTCATATGAGGGGAAAATTGACTTGCAGAGGTATTTAACAGCTTTTAAGTTCCACTTTGCAGAAGCTCCAGAGATTCGTCATGTTATCTGGACACACCTGCTCATCTGTTCAAGCCTGGAGACTGAGTCAATGTTAAATGAAGAGACAGTAACCTTACAAACTAAGTGAAAAGGATCATTCCAAGTCCTGACTACCCTCACCGAAACCAGAGGTGCTGGCAGAGATCCCTGAATTCACTGCTCCAGAGTTAAGAAGACCTCTGTTCCTGAGACAACCAGAAAACAGACTGATACAAATTAGGATGATGTGATTTAAAGTGTTCTTTTGTGCCTCTTATCTGCACAGCTGGTAACCATGATTCAAATTTGGCCCTAAAAATTTGCATGTAGCTCTTGTCCAAAATGTATCCAAAAACTCTTCATAAGAACAACTTGTCAGGGTGGTATTGGATATGAAAATTTGGCCTGGTAGGTTTTACCCCTAGATAAAGATCAGGCCTGTGTCCATAGGGCTTTGATTCCAAATATAGTATTTAATCATATTAAGGCTATTGACAAAACAGAATGGCTTTTAATTTCCTACTAACCACAAAATCATTAACTCTGGTTGTTGTTCTTATGCAGATCAGAGTGAAAGAATTGCTAAGGATTTGGTTGAAATTTGAAAGCAAACTCATTTCTACACCAGGTAGCTCTCAAAGGAGCTCACTGAACCTTGAGTATCTTCAATACATTCACATCATGGTTACCAAACTGAGCCTGGATAAAAAAATATTCATAGTAGCTGTAGTTCTAGTTGGCATCTGTATAACAACCAGTGGGATGAGTGATTGTATAAACCGTGGTATGGTTAAATATGGAATAGAGACTAAACAAGATGGAGTCCTTTTAGTCTCTAAAAAAGAGGAGAATGATGCCATTTAGATTTTGCCTTTTTTTCTATGTTCTCTGTATTCTTCACACATATTTGTAACTCTGTAGTCTATTGTATTAGTGACTAGTTTTCCCAGTACTTTTCCATGGTCTTTCCTTAAGCAGAAAGACAAAACAAATTCCAGAGCTTCAAGCCCTGGGAGGTACAAGGCTCTGTACTATCTTGGTTCTTCCTGGGAACCAAGACTGAGAACAATTCTTCGAGATACATTCTCATGGACAGAGTACAACTAGTGCTGAAGGGGGAGCTCCAGAGAAGGGGCTTGACCTGGGAGGGAATTGCATCACCACTTGTCCTCCAAATTGGTGCTTTTTATCAATTATGCTAATTTCCTAAAACCTATTAAAATGTACTTACCCCTGGGGGGGGTGGGCTTTTGTGGACATCTTTCCATAACTGCCTCTGGAGGCCTTCAAATAAAGATCCCCTTTTATATTACCGCCTTACTAAAATTATCTCGAGTTTCATTTCAAGGTTGGGAAAAAGGCAACACATCCCCTACCTCCACTGAGATGGAAGACCTAAGGACCTCACTGGCACATTGTCCCTTAAACACTGGTGTGCTGCTCAAAGACTTCTCTCTAGCGAGCATGAGTTTATCCCCTTCCCCCTTCAAATCTAGTTTAAAGCTCTCTCAACGAGCCCTGGTAACTCCTGTGCAAAGATCCTTTTCCCTTTTTGAGACAGGTGGGCCCTGTCTGTTGCCAGCAGGCCTGGTTTGCATAAACTGACCCATGATCACAACAAAACAAAATTCTGCTGGTGACATCAGGCTCAGAGCCAGGTATTGATCTGCTGGCTCTTCCTGTTTCTTCCCTCATCATTCCCTGTGACTGGAAGGACAGAGAACACTTCTTGTGCTCCTGATCCCTTAACCAGTCACCCCAAGACCCTGAAGTTTCTCTTGATTGCCCTCAGACTTGTTGCAACTTCATCACTGCCTATCTGAAAAATCAATAATCTGAGTGTCGTACCAGCATAGAAAGCTTTTTCTTCACATCTTTTACCTGGGCCCCAGGGAGGCAGCAGACTTCTTAAAGAAGTGGGTCTGGTCTGCATGTGAAGCCTTCTGTTCCCTTCAGAAGGGAGTCTCCTATGACAATGACCTGCCTTTTTTCTTTATGGAAGCAGTTTTGACACAGGACATAGGCTGACTTAACCTTGGTGACACCTCCATGCCAGATGAACCACCGTCCTCATTATTGCTCAGCTCCACTTGCAGAGCCTCATACCTATTATGCCAGGGCACCTGGGGAGGTGGGGTAGTCACAGATGAGATGTGCTTGCTGCGTTGGGTAGGAACTTGTCATCATTACCCTCTATCCTTTAGGTCACCATGTTAAGCCAAGCAGAAAGAAGATAGGGGATCTTTCCTGTCATGTGCCTTGTCTGACTGGTAGGCCTGTCCCAGGAAAGGTAGGGTTTGGTTCCAGTAGTCTCTCTCTTGCACTCCCTGATACTCCTCAATCTACTCACCTCCCAGAGTTCTGTCACTAAGCAGAGGAATTCCTCTACTTGGGCACACCTCCCACAGGTGTGCTCACTACTTCTGTCCAATACTGGTATAAGAGCAGGGCACACCCTGCAGCCTGACACCTGGGTGGCAGCATGTTCCCACTGGAGCTCTGTCTAGGCAGCTGTTTCAGTCATGGTGTGTGCAGAGCTTAGAGAGGTCAGCTGAGGCTGTCTGCCAGGTGGATACCATTGCTCCCTGATTGAGTTGGCAGGGCCTCCTACACAACCTGCCACACCACTACCTGGCTTAAGTGCCACAGGGGGTGGCCACCATTACTCCTGGCCCTGCCCATGCCTCATCAGTCACTCTCATGCAAGCTGCTGGCTCCTGATGGGTCTCAGTGCTCTCCTGGGGTTTCCCCAGCTCAGGGCACCATCACCAACCACTTCCCATAGATCCCCTGCTCTGCTGCAAAATACACCTGCACCAGAGCTGCTTGCCTTGGCTTTCTTAAAAAATATAAAAGCAAACCTATTCATACAGTGATGTAACATCATCACACATTAGGCCTCAAAAACTGTTATGGATTATTTTAGTCAAAACTGTAAGTTTCACGGCAATTAACTGTGCCAATAAAATGTGATTACTTCTGAGGGGTCTTGAGTTGCAACTTAGTGGTATTATGGGTTAGGATTCCCTGCCCCTACAAAAGAAAAGATTTTCAACAGAAATAGGAAGTCATCTAACATCTAAATATGGCTCAAAGTCAAGAGACACTGGATGCTGACAGGTTTTTTCCCAAGGCTTCCCCTTTCATATTTTCAGACACTAAAAGTATCTCAGAGCACTGGTCAACAACTGCAAGAGATCCACAGCATTTGCACTGTGAATGGTTTTTTTATCCAGTTGAAGTGTATTAGAAAGCAAAATGTACATAAACATTTTTTCAGAATTTCTGCATGTCAAAGATTATAACTGCTACCAAATTGGCTGCTTATCTATCTGGAAACATATACTCACAAAGCAGAGATACAAGAGCTATCACTCTTCACAGTGAGAATATTGCTAGGAACTACACTGTAAAACCAAGTTTGTGTCATTTTCACTGTTTCTACTAATTTTACTCAATTAAATGAAAAATCCATACAATTATGAATAGAAAAAATGGGTAACCTGCATCATTTTCAGCACACATAGACTTCACACTAGGGAAAGAATGCTGAGTTGTGATGCACATTATGAAGAAATTATATAGTACTCATTCAAAATTCATGCAATGATGAGAAGAGAAAAAATTGGGGAAAAAGACAAAATATGGTACAACCTAGAAGCAGCATAGGCACACTGAAAATAAGTATTTTCCAGGATTTGTTGAGAAATAAAGTGTACTGGTTTTGGCTGGGGTAGAGTTAATTTTCTTCCCAGTGGCTGGTATGGGGCTGCGCTTTGGATTTGTGCTGAACACAGGGTTGATAATATAGAGATGTTTTTGTTATTGCTGAGCTTACGCAGAGTCAAGGCCTTTTCTGCTCCTTGTACGGCCATGCTGGGGAGGGGGCTGGGGATGCATGGGAGGTTGGGATGAGACACAGCTGGGACAGGTGACCCCAACTGACCCAAGGGATATTCCAGACCATGAGACATCATGCTCAGTATATAAGATGGGGGAAGAAGGAGAAAGGGGAGGACATTTGGAGTGATGGCATTTGTCTTCACAAGTCACCATTACACGTGATGAAGCCCTGATTTCCTGGAGATGGCTGAACACCTGCCTGCCCATGGGAAGGGGTGAATGAATTCCTTAGTTTGCTTTGCTTGCGTGTGTGGCTTTTGCTTTCCCTATTAAAATGTCTTTATCTCAACCCACGAGTTTTCTCACTTTTACCCTTCCGACTGTCTCCCCAGTCCCACTGGTGGGAGACGGAGTGAGCACAGGGCTTGGTTGCTGGCTGGGGTTAAACCATGACACAAAGTCACATCAAAATTCCACTGAAATATTGAAGCACATTAAATCAAAGATCCCATTACATGAAGGCTCAACAACCTCTAAAGATTCAATGACATTTATAGATAGACTTAAGCCTCTCAAAACTTAGTTTGTGATATACTTATAATGTCTATTATCAGCAACTAAGTGTAACACAATGCTGTAACCAATTATATTATTAGGATTATGTTTTTTTAAAAAAGCTTTTAATTTAAGGCCATTTTAAATTGCTCTTGGTATTAAGACGTTTTATAGGCTACCAGAGAGAGAAAGCTATGTCAAAGCACTTACCAAACTGACTAAGGACTGAGGCCTGGGTAATGGGTGGTTTTCGATCCCAGGATGATGTGGTAGTGGTAGTAGAACTATTATTGTTTTGTTGAGAGGTAAACTGACCCAAACCTGGAGATTTCAATTGGTCCAAGATTTGGGATCCAGTAGAGTTTGTCAGTTTAGGAGATGCACGTTCTCCAAAGCCAGAACAAAGAACTGCAGACTACCAAAAGACAAAAAAAAAAAAAAAAAAAAAAAAAAGGGGGGGGGGGGGGAAAAGAGTGGAGTTGAGTATTTAATAAATAATTTGAACATAACCATAACCATAGGGTCAATGCCTACAGCTGCTATTTGGCAGCAACCAAAACCTCTTCAGTCCTAGATTACTAATAAATCATAGAATTGTTAGGGTTGGAAGGGACCTTTGGAGATCATCCAGTCCAACTCCCTGTCAAGGCAGGGTCACCCAGAGCAGGTGACACAGAAGCACGTCCAGGTAGGTTTTGAACATCTCCAGAGAGGGAGACTCTATATGCTCCCTGGGAAGCTGTTGTAGTGCTTTGCCACCCTCAATGTAAAGTTCTTCCTTGTGTTGAAGCATCACTTCTTGTGTTTTAGTTTATGACCAATTAAAAAATCAGCAGTTGGAGCATATGACCAGACCCTCTCTGGTTATCACTGATATAACTTCATCACTGACTACGACAATACTGATTTACTTTAATCCATGCATCTTAAAATAGCATGCATTTACTAATAGTTGCATTTATTCTGTGAAAATCAGTTTAAGTGCCCAATTTCAAGCCCTCACAATTGACTCAGAAATAATCAGGGTTCCACAAAAAGCAGTCAGATATGTGTTTGCAAATAACACATCAATGTTTTCTGGCATAGAACTCTTCACTATAAACAAGTGATTTCATCCTAAATCAGCATGCAGTAAATGCATCTGCTCTCTACTCAAAAATTAATACAAGTATTTCATGTGAACTGAGAAACAACTACTTAGCAAAAACCAGAAAAAAAAGTAAACTTTATTTTGTGTGTGTGAATGGAAGGAATGAAATTAAGAATTCCTTCAACATTTGAAACCTGAATTTTATAAATACTGAACCATCTCATTAAATGGCCAGTACTGGAAAAGTTACTTAACCTGAAATATTTATTCATTAGGAATATTTAGAAAGCATAAGATATTTTTACCAGAATTTGAGGAGAATAAGAGTTTACAGCACTGGAGCTGCCAGTTCCTGATGCCATCTGGGTGCTGTGCTGAGAATTTGTGAAGACTAGGGCTTGGCCAAAGGTCTGTTGCTGGGGAGCCTCAAATGAGTTGCCTTCTGTCTCTTGGATAAGGGTCACAGGCTTTTTGGGCTTTTGAAGCAGTGTTACCAAATCAGTGCTGTAAGACAAAGCAAAGTTTGGCTGGAATAAACACGATGATTAGATTGTGCTGAAACTGAAGAAAGCATTAATACTAAAGCTGCCATACCAGCAACAGAATTAATGATTAACAGTCTCTTCAAATATTGCTTGCCTGCTATACAAAAGAGGTAGAACAGATGTTTTTGCCAGAAAATGCAGCTAGAATATAAATTGTCTTTGTTTTCATTTAAAACATTATCAAATGTATATCATCATGTATCACATAAATAACCTATATGATTAATATAACCAAGTAATTGGAGACAAGTCATAAAAGATACATTGTGTTAAGCTGATCCCACCTGCCAACTTTTTATATATTGATAATCCACATTCTCTTTATATCGCAAAGAGCAAGGGATCAAAGTCCTACCTCTGTATGGGGTAGGTATACAAACAGTAAAGAATGAAGTCATATGCAGCAATTGAGTGAGTATGTGATGGTATGGAAGTCAAAACAGCAGCGGAAATAAAAGCTATATTTCTCAGATAGTAGGCACATATCCAAAATTAATTTACCATACATACCTGAGCAGGATGAGAAATGTGAATTTTCTTACATTTAACATGGCCTGCTAACACCTACACATGTTTAACAAAGGTTTATCCAAGGAAAAGCAAAGCATTCAGACAATAAAATAAATCTACCCAAAAAATTCTGACTTAAGTTTATCCTAAATATACTACAGGCTTGGGCTGAAGAGCTGCTTCCAGCACTTTGATTAGCATAGATTTTTTAATGTCCAAGCCTTTCTTATGGCAAGTAAAAAACCAAACAACTAAAACAAAAAACCATAAACCACAAAACAATACACCAGAATTTGAGCTGATGAACTAAAATATTTTCTAACATAAATTGACAGACATCCACTGGAAGAATATTTGCATTAAAACAGTGAACATGTGAGCATATCACAGAATAGTTAGGGTTGAAAGGGACCTGTGGAGATCATCTAGTCCAATCCTCCTGCCATATCACCTTTAAGAAGGAAAGGAACGGAATATAAACTGTAAGCCAACTGACACCATGCCTCCTCCAGGTCACACCCATGTTATAATGAAAATTTTGCTGCAGTCTGAAGTATAGCAGTACAGCTGTATTAGGATGTTTGGGACCATTAGGTCATCTAGTTTTCAGATCTCATGTTATCCAACTACAGAAGTCTTTGTCATACAACCTTAACCTGCTCTCTGAGGCTAATGCAGGCAGCTGATTCCATATAATTGGCCAGACATTTGGTGAAGACAAAGACAAGCAAAGGCAGCAACTGCCATATTTTCTATTCTCTATCTGAACTCTATATCATCAGTTAAGGCAAGTAATTGTGATGGCAAGAAGGTGATTTTCCTGGTAAGCAACATAAGCTTTTCTGTCAACATATTTGTCAAAGCACTACATTCTGAACACTTTCTACATCTACAGGGGTAGGGTTTTCATTTTCTGGACAGCAAAGCCAGAGCTTCCTTTTCAACAACAGCAGCAGAGTTTTCTTACCAGCTACTTTTGTTCCTGCCAGTAAGCAGTCTTTGTGCAGAAGTCAGTATTATGTTCATGGATTTGCTAAGTTTGGCTTCACTTCTGTAGTCAATAATAGGTAACACAGGAACCGACAAAAGCAAGACTTACAATTTTGAAACTAGCTTGACCAATCTCTGACCAAGGCTGCCCTGTGTTTTAGTCAACATTTTATATGTGCAAGCTAGCATTGCTTCAACAAGCAAAAAAATTTTAAGGTATAGGGAAACTATGGAAGAAGATCTTACCTTTGCCTAGGAGTCACATAATTCTCAGCTGGAACAGAGGAAGCAGTGAAGACTTTTGTTTCAGAAAGCTGAAAAAAGCGTGTAGGACGGAGAGTTATTTTAATCATACACATGCTCACACTTCAGTACTGTGACATCTTCAGAAATTTCATCTTGGTCATGCACTTTTAAGATAAAAGTAAAGTCAAACTATCATTACAACCAGTTATGCTGCAGCTCTGCTTAAAAAGACAAAAACATGTAGTCGAACTTCAGCAAAATCTTCTCCACAGAATCAAGGACTAATTTAATTAGTGTTAGGAAATTTGATCTACTGAACACTGAATGGTATACTAATGTAACCACATCAGTTTGGGAAATAGTTTAGTTAAAAACTATACCAGTAGAAAGTAATTAATGTGACAGCTGGTATATCATCAGTGTGCAGACATAATTTAGGACTCCATAGAGCAGCTCTGATAAATCTTGTTGCAGAAGTCTAACACAGTGCACCGTTCTCACTCATTTCATGTATCTGTTTTACATTTCAGCTCACATCATCAGTGGAGGCAAGTTTGCACTCAGGTATGTACAGTGAACTAGCATTCATGGTTCCTTCTTGGCACTTTTACTAGGGGTGTGTTGGGGGTTAAGTTTGTTTCTTTTTTTTACCTATAGAATTTTTTCCCAAGACTTGCTAGGCAACTAACTACTGGGTACTTATAGATACTCAGGTGGTACAAAAGGATGGAGCGATAGCACCTGGCTACACTTCTTTTTGTCTCCGGGAGTTTCTCTCAGAGGGGGAAGATAATGCGAGGTTTTGGGGCAGGCAAAAGACGGGGCTGGGGGCAGTTTCGCTCTCTTGCTCTCAGCATCAGAGAGAGGATGGTCAGGCTGCTGCTTGCTGCGGAAGAGTTTCACTGGCACCACCGGGTCTGATCCTGAGGAAAGCTGCTCGTGTGCCCAGGAATCCTGAGCTCGCCTCCTGCCGCCCTACTGGAGCTGAGCCGGCCCTGTCCCACCGCCACTCCTTTCTCGGTGCTGCTTTGAGGCTTTTCTGCTACACTGTGGCTCTGCACTGCCCCGTCCTGCCAGGACATCCCTGCCGTTCTAGTGACCACTGACGGAGCTCCTGATATATCTGATCCGCCAGCCTGGGATCCTCCACTGTTCCAGCTTGGTGCTTTTTGGAGTCCCAAGAGATCAGATTGCCCTGGGTTTTGTGAAACAAAGCTCCCTCAAGGTCCCTGGTTCTGTTCACTATTAATGCTGTAGTTGTTGTTTGTTTGCCTTGTTATACCTATTAGTAAAGAACTGTTATTCCTATCCCCATATCTCTGCCTGAAAGCCGCTTTAATTTTCTAAATTATAATAATTTGGAGGGAGGGGGTTTGAATTATCCATTCCAAGAGAGGCCCTGCTCCTCTTTAGCAGATACCTGTCTTTTCAAACCAAGACAGGGTGGCAAAACCATCTTAAACAGATTGCTCTGCAAGCATGAGTTAGAAAACGATAAAGGGAGAACTGTGTAATTGCTTATACTAGTATAACAAGTCAAACCATCCACAGCAGAAAACTGTACTGCTTCCACCATGCTGTTACAACAAAGATAGATATTTGCACAGATAGCTGGGGAGAGAGAGCTGGTTGGTTGGCATTTTGGGGGGGAAAGGGGGTGATTTTGGTTTGTAGGGGGGTTGATTGTTTCCTGTTTGGGATTTTTTTAAATAGCTTTTCTTTTTACAAAAATAGTAGTTAAACAACTAAAACTTCCTATGGCTAATTCATTTCTCTTGACAGGAATACTTGCAAACCAGAATAAGTCTTAAGCCAGTACAAGTTTGGTTTAACAAGGCAGAGATATGACTGCATAATGGTTATATTTTAAATCAAAATTTGCACAAAATCACCCTTAACTACTTTGGTGTAGCTCTGTATTTAGACTAAAGAATAACTGACCTATTTAAACATGTACAAAGAATCCCTTTAGAATGTGACATTTGAATGTAGCTCTTGCGGGAAATGATGCATTTTTAATTGCTAGCAGCCCAGTTTAAAGGACATCACAGACATGAGGCAATATCATCTGCTGTAGAAGAGATTCTTAGGGAGCAAGGGCACGATTTATTTTGGGATTGGGCCTGAGCTATCCTGAGCTAGGCCTCAGAGTTGGGCCTGAGTGGTGGTGAGTAGGCCTGTGGCACAGCAAGAAATTAGATTAAGGTATGCTTAGTGCTAATTACTATAGTTATAGCAACTGCACGGTGGCGGCCTTAAAGTTGAGATTGTTTACATTCCTTTCTGTCTGAATGCCAATTAGAGAGCACCTGTTACTATAAACTATATGAAACTGTATTTAACCCACCATCTTGAGACAATAAACCAGAATGCATGCATTAGCCATATTGGTTGTATCGTGCATTGCTCTGTCTAGTCTCCCATATATATATTCGGACCCCTGGCTTCATTTTGGCGCCTGAACCAGGGACCACCGATCGCTTTAATGTGGTTCGCTTTAATGCGGCAATTTTGATGCAGAAATTTTTATTCAGATATAAGTTGCCCAAATGCAGAATTCGCACTTTAATGTGGAGAGGTTTTTTTAATGCTTAAATGCAAAGTCATTTAAATACAGTTTTCTTTTGCTTGGATGCGGTGAGAGATTGAAAGTCTCTGAGCTTGCCTCCGAGCCTGCCCAAGTTCAGGGCCGAGTGTCTCCCAGACCGCGAGCGGAACCTCTTGAGACGAGAGAACTCAGAGCTGGGAGATTGGGAACGTGGCTCGCTCAGTTTCAGTCGGAGAGAAACAGCAGCACGCCGTAGAGAGAAGAGAGGTAAGCAGCCCACGGAACAAAGGAAAGAAAAAAATGGAGACAGAATTCCGCGCAGCCACGCGCCTTCTCACTAATATTGTCTCGAAAAGGGGCGAAAAACTTAAGGAAAGTGAATTAGAGCAGTTGACCCTGTGGGCCAGAAAGAGAGGAAAGTTAAGCAAACCTTGGCTCGTGTTTTGCGAAGCCGAGTGGAGAGACATTGGTGAAATGTTGTGGCATTTCGCAATTGCTGGAGGAAAGGAAGGAAAGGCAGCGCCTGAACTTGGTGTGATTTGGGAAAAAATCTTAACTACCTTAAAGGTCTTGTCTGCCGAGCGGAAGGCTGCTGAAGCTGCAATCCAAGCTCTCGAGAGCAGTGCGGAGGAGCCGAAAGAAATACAAAAATCCTCTAAAACAGCGAGATTTTTAGGCATTGATACGACCCACCCGGTGCAGGGAAATGCAGCCCCTGTTTGCTCCAGCCTCCAAGACGTAATGAACCGTGTAGCAGACCGCATGGTCTGGGCACCGGAAGTGTCCCTCTCCGTGTCCAGACAGACTGAGGCTGACCAGGAAGCCCTGCAGCGGCCAGATGTTGGGGGCGTGGTGAAAGATGAGATAGAGGGCGGAGCGGGGCTGGCACAGGAGATGACACAGGGGGGTGGTGACCAAGGCGGTGATGAAGGCAGAACCGTGTGGCCTCCCCCCCCACCGGAAGACAAAGTGGTGACGCAGGTGCAGCCAGCCCGTACAACCAAAACAAATATGGCGCCGCCCATGCTCGCTTCCACCACGGTGCCTGCTGCAGCCGCCGCTCCCAATCCCGTGGCTGCGGCGCAGCTTGCTGCACAGACACACCGACCTGCAGCAGCCCAGTGCCCACTGCCCTCCGATTCTGATTCGGACCATGAGAGCCCCAGCCCCAATTCTCACAGCACATTGCGGCTGCAGAAAAAACCACAGCATGCAAACGAGCTGCAGCAGATAGTCCACAAGCTTGCTGAACTGTCTACCTGACAGAGTCAAACAGAGAGCCAAGCGGCCGCAGCTTCCCAATTTTCACCACAAGAGTTACAAAGCCTCACCGATCCGCCATCTGTGCCTTCTATCCCGGCATTTTCACCTTCTGCACACCAGATGGCGCTGCCAGTCACCCAACAGAACCCGATCGCAAAACGATGGACAAAAGTATTAAAAGATGCTATGATAGACAGTGACTTCAATATAGCAAATTCTATTGCTTGCCCAGTGATTATAGAAAATGCCCATGCTCAATGGGAACCTCATGAATGGAAGGTGTTAAGCCAAGCAAAGCAAAGTGTTACCACCTATGGAATAAAATCAGAAGCAGCCAGAAACATAATTCAATACATCTTCACTGCACATATCCTGTGCCCAGCTGACTGTTCTAACACTGCGTCTTTACTTCTGATGCCCTCACAATTTCTCATTTTTGAAAGAGAGTGGAGACGTTTAGCAACTGAAGAAGCAAACAAACATCAAGTATTAGGAGATCCTTTGTATGCACTCCAGCCTGATATGCTGACAGGACAAGGACCATATGCTACAACTAATGTCCAGCTCACCTTTCCTATCGAGATACATCAAATAGCTCAAGCACTGGCCCACAAAGCTTTGCTTCTAGTTCCAGACAAGAAGAAGCCTGCACCATATGCTACTATCAGGCAAGGGGCCACAGAACCATATGGACAATTTATTGATAGACTGTCCGCTGCTCTGAAAGATGCACAAGACCTACCTGTGGAAGTGCAGGAACATCTATTTCAATCTCTCGCCTTTGAGAATGCTAACTCACGTACCAGAACCATTTTAGCCTCCCTCCCCCAGGGCTGTGCAGACGATGAGATGCTTGTACGTGCCACCAGAGCTGAGCAAAACGCCCAGACAGCAGCGTTCACAGCAGCCATGCAAAATGCAATGCAGCAACAAGGACATATCATCGCAGCTGCTCTGTCAGGAGGCAACATCAACTGTCCTCAGCACAATCAAAAGCCGTCACCAAACATTCTTTGCTATCGGTGTGGTAAAACAGGCCATTTCAAGCGGGTCTGTCAAAAGACTGTATGGTGTCACAAATGCAACCTAGATACCCATGCCACTGAAGCTTGCCACAAGTCCGGAAACTCCAAGAGCAGAGCGTTCAGGCACCGCGCCAGGACGAAAATCAGTGCCTTGACCCAGAAGACCCCGAGGCTGGCTTCCTGGTCCGGAACAAGCCTGCCACATGGGGGAGCCTTGGTGTGGATGTGGCAACAACAGTGGAGGTCACCTTGAGAGATAAAGAAGTGACCCTGATTCCAACCAATGTATGTGGCCCAATGTACAGTACAATTTCTTTAGTTGGAGGTTTGTCGCTTGGAAGATCCTCCATGAGCAAACAAGGTGTAATCGTGATTCCTGGAGTCATCGATGCAGATTACACTGGACAAGTGAAAATAATGGCTTATGCCCTGCAACCAGCTGTGACAATTCCAAAAGGAAGAAAAATTTCTCAGATTCTACCATTTGAAAACATTCTGCCACATCATAAGAGGCCACAAGAACCAGCCGAGAAGCAAAGAGAAGACAGAGGCTTTAGAACAACAGGCCATGATGTCTTCTTCACAATAGACATGAAGAATCATCCACACAAAAAGGTACTGCTGCAGCATGGTTCCCACTGCATCACCCTGGAACCAATGCTCGACACAGGGGCGGACATTTCTATTGTCAATCAGATATACTGGCCACCTGATTGGCCTCTGCAGGCTCCACACACCCACGTTGTGGGAGTGGGCAGAATGAGAGTTCCCTCGATAAGTAGAGATCCCATCAGCATCATCTTCGAGGACAATCAAGTTATCGTGACTCAACCCTACGTCAACCCAAAACACTCCCAGGACTGATAGGCAGAGATGTACTGTCTCAACTTGGCATGGTTTTAACCACTGACCAGCATTTTCCTTGATGGCCACTGCAGTGCAGCCGCCCATCCAGAAGATCACCTGGTTGACTGAAACCCCTGTTTGGGTTGAGCAGTGGCCAATGACTAAAGAAAAGCTGCAAATTGCTGAACAACTAGTACAGGAACAACTTGATGCTGGACACATTTGGCCCTCTGTGAGCCCATGGAACATGCCAATTTTTGTTATCCCGAAGAAATCAGGTAAACGGAGACTGTTGCATGATCTGCGAAAGGTCAATGAACAAATGCAGGCAATGGGTGCTTTACAGCCAGGCCTGCCAGCACCAACTATGCTACCTCAAGGGTGGAACATTGTTGTCATCGATTTGAAAGACTGTTTCTTTACCATCCCACTTCATCTGCATGACATTCAATGCTTTGCCTTCACCGTGCCAATCATCAACAGAGCAGCTCCAACAAAACGATATGAATGGAACGTTTTTGCCTCAGGGAATGTGCAACTCCCCCACGATGTGTCAGTTATTTGTTGATTGGGCTTTGCGACCAATTTGCCAGAATTTTTCCAACACAATGATCTATCATTATATGGATGACATCCTCATTGCCACCAAACAGCCATTGGCAGAAACAGACTTAAACTGGTTGTTTTCACAGCTGAAACGCCATGGACTGATTGTAGCACCAGAAAAAATACAGCGATCAGCTCCTTGGAAGTACTTAGGCTGGCTGATCACAGACGCGCAGGTTCGGCCACAGAAAATCACCTTATATGCCAACATTTTCACCTTGCATGATGCCCAGAGACTCTTTAGAGACCTCCAATGGGTTTGCACCCTTGTAGGAATCACCAATGATGATTTGCAACCATTTGCACCATGGCTTCGCAGTAGTGATGCAAATAGTGCCCGAGAGTGTACCCCCGAGCAACAAAAAGCCTTAGCTCGAGTGTCAGAAAAGCTGCAACATGGTTGGAGCGCTCGTCGTGTAGGACATCTCCCGCTGTCACTTTTCCAACGCTGATGCCTGTCCACTTGCCACTGTTCTTCAATGGCAAAAGAAAAAGGGGGAACACTGACCTAAGCTTGGCTCAACAGCAAGTCTACTGGAATGGGTGTTTTTACCTGTGCAACCAAAGACCCGTGTCATGACCAGAACAGATTCTCTTGCTGCATTGATAAGAAAAGGCAGAGACAGAATTGTAGAGATAGATGGAAAGGAGCCAGCGGACATCAGTGTTCCTGTGAAAAATGAAGATTTAGAATGGAAGCTGAGACATTCTATTGCATTGTAAGAAGCACTGTTAGGGTTCACAGGTGTGGTCCACAAGCGATAACCAAAAGGCCCGATGTGGAGATTAGTCCAGCATCACCAGTGGCTGGAAAGACCATTGTGTTCCTTGAAACTGATTGACGGGAGAACAGTTTTTACTGATGCCAGTCGCAAAACAAAAAAGGCTGTGTGTGTTTGGCAACAGCAAGGAGAATGGATGCAACATGTAATTAAGAATGAACCAGGAGACAGTCTGCAAACCCTTGAACTGAGAGCAGTGTGTTGGGCTTTGCAAACCTGGAACAAAGAACCACTCAATGTTGTTTCAGATTCTTTATATGTAGTTGGAATTGTGCAGAGAATTGAGGATGCGCTCATCAGAAGAACCCAGAATCAGCGCCTTGGAGAACTGTTCCTGCAATTGCGAAGTGTGCTGAGGCAGCGTCAGCACGTCTTCTGTGTCATGCACATTCGGAGCCATCTATGCAACAGCGGTTTAGGGGAAGGCAACGCACGGGCAGATGCTGCTGTCAGTTGCGTTGTCCATGTCCCTCCACAGAGTAAATTTGAGAGGGCTCGCAACAGTCACAAAACATTCCATCAAAATGCTAGGGCATTTCACCGACAATTTCAGATTTCCCTGAATGGTGCCCAAGGGACTGTGCGTGCCTGCCCTCAATGTAGTAATCATGGGCCTGGCCTTGGCTTGGGCACAAACCCAAGAGGGTTGAAAGCTTTAGAATTATGGCAGATGGATGTAACCCATGTTCCAGAGTTTGGGAGATTGAAATATGTTCATGTTACTGTAGATACATATTCCAAATTTATTTGGGCCACAGCACAAACAGGGGAAAAGGCCTTGCATGTTGAAAGACACCTATCTGTCTGTTTTGCAGTGATGGGTGTGCCTGTAGAAATCAAGACCGACAATGGTCCCGCCTATGCCAGTCGATGAGTTGCCAGATTTATGTAGACGTGGGGGGTGAAGCATACCATCGGAATCCCCCACTCCCCTACAGGCCAAGCCATTGTAGAAAGGGCCAATCGTACCCTAAAAGAATACCTGGCGAAGCAAAAGCAGAATGATGAGACTGATGTAGTTAGTCAATTGTCCAAGGTATTGTTTACTCTAAACTTTTTGTGTTTAGCAGAAGAGAAGAACCTGCAGTTATGATACATCATTATGCAGTGAAAGAGGGAAGACCACAAGCAATTCCAGGACTTAATGTTTATTACAAGAACATGCAGATGGGTGAATGGGAGGGACCCAGTCCTGTTTTATTTAATGGTCGTGGATACATGTGTGTTTCTACAGGAAAAGAAAGACCTGTCTGGGTGCCGAGCCGATTCATCTGTGCGTGTCCCCAACCAGAGATAACAGCTATCAGTGATAACAACGGTGGCGACAGCAACTTACCTGGAGTGCCTTGTGCCTTGAGAACTAATTCTATAGAGTGTAGAAAAATAGTTACATAGTTATAGCTATTAAGATTAAGTTTAGTTGTTAAGAGCAAGTTTAGTGATAAGTTGTTTTTAGTATTTAAAGTTAAGTAATAGCCAGTTATTGCTTTTCCCTTAAGTAGAATTAGAAGAGACAGCCAAAGAAGCTGAGCAGAATGTTGGGAGTTGGGGTACTTGTTTTAATTAGTGTTCTGGCAGGAGGAGTGTCAGAAGTGCTTGACATTGACTCAAGACAGAATATGTGGGTCACTTGGGCCAATCGATCTGGGCAGGACTCACTTTGTCCTTAACCACGCCATCTAATCCTTTTTGCACCTGCCTGATTGGAGTCCCAGTGAATTCCATGGCAGAGTTCAAAGCTTTGACTCAAGCCAAAATTAATCCAAAGAGTCTTTTGGGAGCACAAGCTGTTGCCGTTGCACAAAATCTTAGAGTCGCTGGTACTGGGCCCCAGGAGCTCGACTTTATGGGTTCTGTGCCAGGCAATTACTGTTTAATCTTTGGACACTTCGTTCTAAATTCAAGTTTGTTGATCATAAAGGAAAAGTGGCCAAAAGATAGCAACGCTTGGTTATCTCCCAAGTCTCCATTGTATTACAATAATTCTGAGTATTGCAACAATTGGACTGCATCTGTAACACTGTTAAAAGGTACTGTAAAGAAACTGCCACCAGGAATCTTTCTCATTTGTGGAGACAGAGCCTGGTCTGCAATTCCTCAAGGAGCTGTAGGAGGCCCATGCTATTTTGGCAAATTGACACTGTTTGCTCCCAGCATTCATCAGGTTCTTGGATTGTCTCAGAAGACCCGACGAGCTAAACGCAGTGTCCTTCAGCTAGACAGAAATTGTATAGATCAGGTAATATTATGGAGCCGTGCAGCTGTGATATCAGCGTCATTTTTTGCCCCAGGAGTTGCTTCAGCACATGCTCTCACACAGTTGAAAACCTTAGCCTGCTGGACAGGAAAGCAAATTAATATAACATCTAATATGTTGAGTGAGCTTGCTGCAGATGTCAATGACATCCGCCATGCAGTTCTTCAGAACAGAGCTGCAATTGACTTCCTCCTTCTAGCTCAAGGGCATGGGTGCGACGAGTTTGAGGGCTTGTGTTGTATGAACCTGTCAGATCATTCTCAATCGATCTACAAACAGCTGTCACAGCTGAGAAGCAACATGAAAAAACTTGTAGTTGTTGATACTCCGTTTGACAAGTGGCTCAGTTCATGGGGTTTCACTGGGTGGATCAAAGACTTAATTCATTTTGGTGTTGTGATTCTTGTTGTTATTGTAGTTATTTTAGTTATTGTGCCTTGCTTGCTGCAGTGTGTGAGAAAATTAATTAGCCGTGCCTTTGACTCAATTTGGGTAGCCCAAAAAGAAAAAGGGGGAATTGTAGAAGAGATTCTTAGGGAGCAAGGGCACGATTTATTTTGGGATTGGGCCTGAGCTATCCTGAGCTAGGCCTCAGAGTTGGGCCTGAGTGGTGGTGAGTAGGCCTGTGGCGCAGCAAGAAATTAGATTAAGGTATGCTTAGTGCTAATTACTATAGTTATAGCAACTGCACGGTGGCGGCCTTAAAGTTGAGATTGTTTACATTCCTTTCTGTCCGAATGCCAATTAGAGAGCACCTGTTACTATAAACTATATGAAACTGTATTTAACCCACCATCTTGAGACAATAAACCAGAATGCATGCATTAGGCATATTGGTTGTATCGTGCATTGCTCTGTCCAGTCTCCCATATAAATTCGGACCCCTGGCTTCAATCTGCCATGCCACAGGCAGCTCTACTGAAAGCACGTATGTCCCTGTACATGGTTATCTGGGATTCTTCTATGAAACATTTGATTTAAGCAGGATGCAGAAGGTCTGACTGGGAGCAAATCACTACTCAGAGGCAAAGTTCAAATGTTTCATGTGCTCTCCACTAGCACTACACTGGATCATGAAAAAATTAGCACCACCAGAAATCCTTCCTTCATTTCCTTCCCCTCCTGCTAATACAACATATTTTAATACCATCTTTCTGGAACATAACTCTGTCTTGAGCATAATACTGCCAAGCCCACTACTCTATGTACTGATCAAAACAAAGAAGATTCAGCTCAAGCATATTTCCAATTTAAACGGCTGTTTCTCTATTGCCCAGCTCTTTCCCCACCATACGTGTTATTTTAGAACAACATGTACTGTACTCTCTGTGGTGTTATGAGACTCCTGCATTATATGGCACAAGGAGGTCAGCTAATGGCACAAGCAGCAGCTTATGGCTTGCAATCTTCGTTAAATAGCAAATTCTTTGTAATGTCAAAAGTTTCTTATGCTCACAATACCCAAGATAAGATGAACCATGGCCAAAACACTGATGAATCCTGAAAACTATGGAAATCGAGGAGCCTGAAGATGTTTGTGACAATGCAAAAGCATGCTTGACATGAGAGAGTAAATGTTCTCTTCAAGTGAACCAGCATTCAAAATAGACATCTCCAGCTACCAGCTTGGCTACATTGAAGTTTACACTACACCCTGCAGCAAACTCACTGCCACAAGCTCCAAACACCTAATTCAAAAATCTGCTAGGATTACAGCATTTGTCCAAACACATACTTTATGCAGCAGCAGCTGAAAAGCTTTATTACACAGATGTATTTAGTATTTCTTAGAAGTAATATCAGCTCCTAACAAAGTTATTTACGCTCACTGTACACTATACTCACAAATCTTTCACTGAGGCTCTGGCATTTTCCCAGAACTGAATGAACAGTTGTGAACCATTTGCAAGCAGCAGGCTCACAAGGGTATTTCCTCCATCTGCAGTGAAATGTCTGCGCTTTTCAGCTCCTGTTTCTATGATAAAAATCATTCTCCAATCACCAAACATACAATATATTTAACAACTAAGCTACCAGGTCCTATGGACAGTTGATAAGTGAGGACCACAAGAAAATATACTCTGGCATACTCATAAAAACTCAACAGCAACAAATCAGAAATAACAAAACCTTATTAGTGTTTTGATATGATGTACTGAAGTTAAAGAAATTAAAACAAGTTCTTGTGCTGCTTCCTGGTAAAGGAAACACTCCCACTATTTTTTTTTTTTGTGTGTGTGTTGCCATTGTTTCAAATAAAAACCAAAAATACCAATATTATACAGAAAATGTTTGCCTTCATCCACTTTCCAGCAATTTGTATGTATTCTATTTCTTCCCTTCTGATAGTTTCTGTAGTTAAACTTAATTTTATTTAGCCAGAAGAATATAATCACAATTTTAAGAGGAAAACCCAGAGCCATCTACAGTACCTCAATATTTGTCTGGTCCTTCATTGTCCATACAACCTCCGATTTTCACTGCAAGGTGTTTCCTCTATTTAATAGCACACTGACAACATACTATACTTGCTCAATACTCACTACTAAAGATAATTACCAGTCCTGTCTAGTAATTAAATCACAGGAATCAAATTGTTCTCAGGTCAAACATGAAATTTCACTCACCTGCACCTAACTTGTACTTGACTAGGGAACACCACATTTAAACAAAAATATTCTTAAAAAAAACACCTGGTCTTTACCTGCAGACAGCAAATACATCAACTTCCTTGGTTGTTTCAATCATTAGTCATGCTGCTAGAATTGTTTATAATACATTTAAATGCATGGCTCAGTTTTCCAGCCACAGGTTCACATTATGCCTTTTTCTGCTAGACTAAAACAAGAACCCATTTTATGCTAATAAAGTAACCTTTTCAGATTCAGTAAACTAAAAATCTCACTCTCAAACACCAATACTATCAGTAAATATTTTCTGCTATTTTCCACTTTTTTTTTTTGTAAAAGCAATGAATAATTGGATGCAGTATTTCAGAATCAAGTTCAGGAGAGTCAACATACGGAAATATAAATAAAGAATGATTAAGAGACAGGGAAAACTGCCTACAGGCAAAAAGACTACAATAGGGGTTTGGTTTTTTTTTTGCCACAGCAACAGCTCTTTAGGAGATCATGCTGAGCTGTCCTTTTTTCATCATCTACTACAATGCTGAAAATATTTCAGTTGCTGCTTTCCAGAAACCAGCCCTTTGTTCTGGAGGTGTGCCTTTATTCCTATAAAACAAATACGCACTTGGCTATATTATTTTTCATTTGAGAACAGGTCAAGTCTAGCAGAGCTTCAGATTTCTTTATGACTGGCTTACTTTTAATGGCCATTCCAATAATTTTTTTTTTCTCACAAATTTTATTCAGCAGTGATCTTTTTACTTCCAAATCATTAATAAAGACACTAGATGGCATCTGGCCTGGGACTGGATTACTTTATAGCCCTCCTAGAAATGCCCTAGTGCAAAAGATTTATTGGCTAAAATTTTCATGGCAGATTTCAATCCACTTAATATGTTTCATGATAGCATGTAATTATATTTAGAACAAAAGATGTACATCAAATCTCTTACAAGGACATAGTCTCTTTGCAGTTAATTTGAAATTTACTTAAAGACCAATATCAGGCTTATTTGAAGTGAACCTATTTTCATACAACTACACTGAATGGCACAAGGCACATTCTTATACTTTTTTTTTTTTTTAATAAATTAATCAGTTTTACTTTATTTTTTTTTCCCCAGAGATGTTTTGGGCTAATTTCCCTGAAGCTCACTATTTCATTCACTCTTTCTGAACATCAGCACATGAATAACTTTCTCCTAGGTTACAGGGATTTTCCCAGCACACCAAAATTAATAAAAATTAACAACAGGCTAGAGATTTCATTTGCTGTTCATTCAAGATTCATATACAAATTACTTGGGTTTGATAGTTAATTACCTAACCAGCATTGCTCAACATCCCTTCTGTATTACAAATGCTGCATTGTACCAGTAAACAGGGGTAAGACCAAGGCCATAAATTTTCAGTATCCTTAGCCCTTAGTCTACTTCTAGCATTGTCCTAGGTTACAATGTAAGATGTGCCCAAAGTATGTATTCTATCACCATCTTCATGAGTTGTTGAAACCAGGTGGGGCAGTGTTTCCCTTATCCTCGTTAATGGGCCCATCAATGCCTTGATGCATGACTCATAGATAACTCCCTCCAGGAGCTATCTCTGTTTAATGGGCCATCAAGGACCCACTGCATGACTCATAGAATGATATCATCCCATTGTGAGATGCTCCGCCCAGGGAGAGGAGCCAAGCATTCCCACCTGGATATAATCCAGGGTTTGGGACAGCACAGGTAGCCTTTTCCCCACTGGATTTGCAGAGGACAAGAGCTACCAGGCCTTTCTACAGGATCACTGCTTTGACAAGACCATTTCATCTGGACTGCTACTACCACCCTAACAGGGTGTCAGGTTGTATTCTGACTCTGTCAGTGGGTTTTTTGGTACTATTGCATTTATTTTATTTTACTTTATTTTACTTCTTTTCCTCTTATTAAATTGTGTTTCTGACTTGGAGTTTCTCACTGCTTTTGCTTTCAAACCAGCACAAGCATATACTGCAGAAATAGAGGACAGGTTTAAAGAAGCTGCCAGCTTTTCCTGACAGTAACCAATACAGAAAACCTATGAATTTTAGAACTTCTTTTCATTTTCTCGAAAGATATGTCCCTCTCGTTAGGTAAGGATGGAGCTTTTGTATCTGTTATATGAGACATTCACACATTTCTGGGGATAGCACTGACATGCCACCCTAGAGGAGGAGGCAAAAGGGATGACCTCTGAGACAATCTCTTACTCTTCTGAAAATAAACTTGAAATAATGGATGTTCATATAAAAGATGAAAGACTTCTTAAAAGCTAAGTTTTCCCTTCCATGTTTCTTGCTATCTAGTTTGTTTTCTGAACTACTTAAGCTTTAATACAATAGCTGAAAACTTAAAATCATAAATGCGAATTTCATGCACAATGATCACAAATGCCAAATATATTGTAGACATGAAGACATCTGCCTGATAAAGAATGAAAACCCAAATTCTTGTAAGTACTTTACACAACACATCATGATGAAACAACAGGAATGAAGGAATTAAGTGCCAACTTCAGCATATTACTAGCTCCTTTTTAAGATTATAAACATGAAGTGGACTAAGTGGAACAATTATGCAGATTTAAAACAAAAAACATCAAATGAGGAGTCTAAAGTTGATAATAAACTTCAGCACTTAATTCCATAAGTCTTGCGATAATATGGCTTTAAATCCTTATATAATGGGGGAAGTATGCAGTTAACACCCACCAGCATTGAGCAGTGGAGAATTATAATTCATAAAAAAATAATTGAGGATAAAACTTAAAATTTTATTGTCTGTGTATTGTTCACCAAGAAAAAATAAATTAATATTTCTTGATTCAATTTTTTTCTTAAAAAAAAAGCTTATATAAAAATATTTTTAAAACAGGAATTGCAGCAAAAAACAATAAGAAATATCACCGCACGCATACAAAGTATTACTCCAAACATTTAGTTTTTGAAGACAACACAGAAACTCTGAAAAGGGTAAATAATCAATTGGTCTACCTAACAAGGCACACTTACATCTTCATTCCAGTCTTCTGCAGTCCATTCTTCTATTGAGTTTTTCCATGCTCCTATTGGAATTAGAGGAAGGAAAGAAAACAGTTACAAGCTAAAAGCATAATGTCATATTTCAACCATTCTGCTTTATAAGCAATTCTGTTTTCATTATTCATAGAACACAAAACAAGGAGATAGTGGTTGGAAACATGGGAAGCTCTAGAAAACTGTTTTGCAGATTTAAAATTTTGGGAGGTGGGTTTGTTTATTTTCCCATTTATTTTCCGATTTCAGGTATTTGTTAGCCACTTTGGTACCAGACATAATTTGCATGAACACGTCTCTACCCAGTGATTAATTGCAAACACTGAAAGAACTTCCTACTATGACAGTGAGAGGTTACTCAACCCTCCCATGGGATCTCCCAGTTTCATGCACAAATTCATACAGAGCTTGAACAAAACATGACCACAACACCTCCTCTACCATCCATAATCCTACTGTCAACATACTCAAATTCAAGACCTAAACTACGCCTCTGGAGGCCCCTTTCCAACATCTTAACTCTCTCCTTGGGGCAAAATAAGCCAAATACCTTCCCCTGTGAGAGCAATTTTTTAAAAAACATATAATGGATATAATGGCAGCAGAAGAGTCAATAGCTTCCACTGTAGCTACAAAACGCTTTGTCCCATAACTTGTTGCAGAGTTTATTTGGCAAACACTGGAGGACAGCACATAGCCCACAGCATCCAGCAACAGGAAAACTACAGGAAACAATCCTACAGATGCAAAAACCTGATCTATCATGGTAGTTGTTTCATCATAGAAAACAATCAGGCTGGTCAAGCATGACTTCCCTTTAGTGAATCCATGCTGACTGCTCCTGATCACCTTCTTGTCCTCCATATGGGTAGAGATGGCCTCCAGAATGAGTGCTCCATCACCTTTCCAGGGATTGAGGTGAGGCTGACTGGCTGGTAGCTCCCTGGGTCTTCCTTCTCGCTCTTTTTGAAGATCAGGGTGACATTTGCTTTCTTTCAGTCCTCAGACACCTCTCCTGATCTCAACAAACTTTCAAAGATGATTGTGAGTGGCCTCACTATGGCATCTGCCAGCTCTCTCAGCACTCCTGGATGCATCCCATCAGGACCCATGGACTTGTGGATGTCAAGTTTGCCTAGGTGTTTTCTGACCCAATCCCCCTTGACCAAATCACTGTCTTCCTCCCACCATTCCTTTACCCTGCTCTCCTGGGTCAGAGATCCTTGAGGGCTGGTCTTGTCAGTGCAGACCAATACAAAGGCAGCATTCAGTAACTCTGCCTTCTCTGCGTCCTCTGTCACCGTGATACACAGAAGACTAGAACTCAAAGACGAAATGAGTTTTAAAGTAGGTATGTAGTTTATTCAGCAGCTGGGCACACGGGGGATCGCTCCTCCAAAGGCATGCGCAATCACTCGCTCTCATTCTCTTTTATCCTTTAAAATGTTACATATGCATCAAGTTTTGCAATACACCTATGCATATTCATTCCCCAGCTCCTCCCTGTCCTGCTTCATATGCTAATTCTCTTATCAGTCCTTTTCGCCTGAGCACTGGTCTCTGGTGGTCATCTTGGGGGTCGTAGGTAATAAGGTAATGTGGTCTTCCTTGGGCTGAACTTCTCATCCCGTCTTCTTGCACATGTTCACTGGCCATTTGGTCAGAGTCCAAACCCTAAGGCTGGTTTCATCTGGTTCCAGAGGTCCAAGGAGCTTCGTTATCTCAGTATCCTTGGGAGTTTAGCATACTTGTGCCCTGTTCTGGTGAACATCCTTCTCCTTATCACCTATCCTTGCATTCCTTCATGCTGCTTCCGCACGTACGCCCAGTCTTTTCTCACAAGCAACTAATATTGTAAAAAACTGCAGCAACTATTAAGCTATACCATGCCTATTTCTAATCATTAGTTTCTAGTTTCTAACCCCGTGTTTCAACAGGGGTCCCGCCTGGATTTCGTAACAGGCCCACATTATCCTTAGTTTTCCTTTTGTTATTGTTGTATTTGAAGGAGCCCTTATTGTTGTCCTTAACATTCTTGGCCAGATTTAATTCCAGATAGGCCATGGCCTTCCTCATCTCATTTCTACTTACTCTGATAACCTCTCTATATTCATTCCAAGTGGCCTGACCCTGCTTCCATCTCCTGTGTGTTTCCTGCTTATGCTTGAGTAGTGACAGGAGTTCTTTATTCATCCACGCAGGTCTCTTGCCCCCTTTGCCTGACTTCTTGCTGATCATGATGCATCGTTCTTGAGCCTGGAAGAAGTGGTGCTTGACTATTGACCAGCATTTTCGGACTCCTCTTCCCTGCAGGGCCCATTCCCATGGGATTCATGGGATTCTTCCAAGAAGAACCTTGAGGAGGCCTAAGTCAGCTCTCCTGAAGTCCATGGTTGTGATCTTATATGCTGCCCTGCTTCCTCCTTGCTCGATACTGAACTCCACAATCTCATGGTCACTGCAGCCAAGGCTGCCCCCAACCTTCACATCTCCAACAAGGCCTTCCCTGTTTGTCAGTATAAGGTCAAACAGCCCACCATTACTTGTGAGATCCTCCACTACCTGTGATAGGAAGTTGTCATCAATGCTTTCCAAGATCCTCCTGGACTGTTTGTGCTTCACTGTGTTACTTCTCCAGCAAATGTCAGGGTAGTTAAAGTCCCCCACAAGAACCAGGGCTTGTGACTTTGAGGCTGCTTCAAGCTGCCTGTAGAAGGCCTCATACAATTCTTCCTCCTGCTCAGGCAGCCTGTAGCACACACTCACAACAGTGTCACCCTTACTAGCCTGCCTTTTATCTTAACCTATAAGCTCTCAACTCACTCATCATCCACCCCAAGACAGAGCTCCATACATTCCAAATGTAGCCTCACATAGAGGGCAACTTTACCACCGCACCTTCCTGGTCTGTCTCCTAAACAGAGCGTGGCCCTTCATGACAACATTGCAGTCATGTGAGCTATCCCAATCACAATAAAAGCCCTGTGACTGCACACAGATCTGTAGTTCCTCCTGTTTGTTTCCCATACTGCATGTGTTGCCCTACAGGAACTTTATAGAGGTATTTGAGTGTGTCAATGTCCCAGTGGGGGTGCAAGGGAATGCCCTAAGTCTTGTCTTGTGGTTACATCTTTGGTTGCTTGTGCTTGCTCAAGGCATCCCCTCTTAAGTCTCCTTTTGCTACTTGGGTGGTCACTATAGTTCTCCCCTTCCCACACTTTATCTGTCAAGCCTGGCCCTGTCCCATCCATCTCCTTTGCAATCTAGTTTAAAGCTCTCAACAAGCCCTGCTAACTCCTGAGCTAAGAGCCTTTTTCCCCTTTGAGACAGGTGGACTCCATTGGTGGCCAGCAGGCTCAGTGTTGTATAAACTGATCCATGATCAAAACCACCAAAATTCTGCTGATAACACCAGTCTCAAAGCCATGTGTTCATCTGCATGATTTTCCTGTTTCTTGCCCCATCATTCCCTGCAACTGGCAGGACAGAAGAGAACACTACTTGTGCTCCAGATCCCTCGACCAGTCGTCCCAAGGCCCTGACATCCCTCTTGATCATCTGCAGACTTGTTGTTGGGACTTCGTCAGTACCCACCTGGAAAACCAGTAGTGGGTAATAGTCAGTGAGCTGATAAGTTTCTTGGTGATGTCCCTTACCCAGGCCCCAGGGGGATAGCACATATTCCTATGGGTTGGGTCTGGTCAGCATATCAGGCCCTCCATTCCTCTTAAAAGGGAGTCACCAATGACTACTACCTTTCTTTTTTTCTTAATTGAGGAGGTCATGATGGAGGGGTAGGCTGCCTTGCCCTAGGTGATCTTTCCATCCCAGAACCACCTTTATCCCCATTTTCCTTTTCCTGGTCCTCATTTCCCTGGTCCTCATATTCCAGGGCCTTGCACCTATTGTATAAGGGCACCTAAGAAGCTGGGGTAGGTCGGGAGGGGATTTGCCTGCCACCCCGAGCAGAACCCTGTTTCTACTCCCCTCCATCACTAAGGTCCCCTCCTCCTGCCTGATGGTGGAGGGTAAGGGATCCATTGCTTTCCCACCACCTTTGGGAGACTGAACCTACTTAGAATAATACTTGGGACATTTTCCTGATATTCAATTTAAACATTTATCTGTTGTTCCTACTTATGACCATGGTTCTGTGAGTTTATTCTTTTTAAATACTGAACACAACCCCATCACACTTTTATTAGTTTACTTAAGGTGCTAAGTCTATTACTATCATTTCTTAACACTACCTTTCCAATGCAATCCTTCCACTTTCAGTTATTTCACTGCTCTTCTCTGCACTAAATCTAGTTTACTAATGCCTTCCTCCTATTCATGGGATTCTAAGTCTGATTTTGCCACAAGTGCAATTTCTTTTTAGTCCAAAATCCACCTTGGCATTATTGCAACTCCATATATCCTCTTCCCAACCTTTCCCCCAAACCTTGCAAAGCATCACAATTTAAGAAATCTCTGGTTTGCACTGAAATTATGCTATGTATTTTCAAGGATCCTTGCCATAGCAATTCAACCTAGATGACTATCTGTGACTCTTTCCTGTTTCCCTTATTAACAAGTCTAGTTTAAAAAAGTTACAAAGCCAATAAAAAGTATACAACATATTTTTGGTAACTTCATCTATTTCTCTCCAATTCTTCACTTCCTGTCAAACTATCTGATTTTTTTTTAAATAATCAGCCATAGATATTAACCCAAAAATAATTTTATTTTGCTCTATCCCAAACTTATGTAATAATCCTTTCCTTCTGGATTACATTCACATTCTAGAATGACCTGAAAGTTTCCTAAAATGTTCCTTCTGACTTTTGCAGAACTCCTAAAAAAACCAACTTCCTTGTAACTTTTAAGCTACACAATTCCCTTCTTCCCCCACAATTAATATTTTTTCTTTCATGTTGTTCCTCAGTGTCCTAGGTTACAATGTAAGATGTGCCCAAAGTATGTATTCTATCACCATCTTCATGAGCTGTTGAAACCAGGTGGGGCAGTGTTTCCCTTATCTTCTGTTAATAGGCCCATCAATGCCTTGCTGCATGACTCAGAGATAACTCCCTCCGGGAGCTATCTCTGTTTAAGCTGGCAGCCCGTGGCTTGGATAGGAGCACTCTTTGCTGGGTTAGGAACTGGCTGGATGACCGGGCCCAGAGAGTGGTGGTCAACGGTGCTGCGTCCAGCTGGCGGCCAGTAACCAGTGGTGTCCCTCAGGGGTCTGTGCTGGGGCCAGCTCTGTTCAATATTTTTGTTGATGACATGGATGAGGGTATTGAGTCTTTCATTAGCAAATTTGCAGATGACACTAAGTTGGGAGCACATGTCGATCTGTTGAAAGGATGGAGGGCTTTGCAGAGAGACCTGGATCGGTTGGATGGATGGGCAGAATCCAATGGGATGAAGTTTAACAAATCCAAGTGCCCAGTCCTGCACTTTGGCCACAATAACCCCCTGCAATGTTATAGACTGGGGATGGTGTGGCTAGACAGTGTTCAGGAAGAAAGGGACCTGGGGGTTCTGGTCAACAGCTGGCTGAACATGAGCCAGCAGTGTGCCCTGGTGGCCAAGAAGGACAATGGCATCCTGGCCTGTATCAGGAATAGTGTGACCAGCAGGAGCAGGGAGGTCATTCTTCCCCTGTACTCAGCACTGGTGAGGCCACACCTTGAGTATTGTGTCCAGTTCTGGGCCCCTCAGTTTAGGAAGGACATTGAGACTCTTGAGCGTGTCCAGAGGAGGGCAATGAGGCTGGTGAGGGGCTTGGAACACAAGCCATGTGAGGAATGACTGAGGGAGCTGGGGTTGTTTAGCCTGGAGAAAAGGAGACTCAGGGGAGACCTTATCACTATCCACAACTTCCTGAAAGGTGACTGTAGTCAGCTGGGCATTGGTCTCTTTGTACAGGCAGCAACTGACAGAAGCTGCACCAAGGGAAATATAGGTTGGATATTAGGAAAATTTTTTTACAGAAAGGATGATAAAGTACTGGAATAGCCTGCCCGGGGAGGTGGTGGAGTCACCATCCCTGGATGTGTTTAAAAAAAGACTGGATGCAGCACTTGGTGCCGTGGTCTAGTTGGGGTGTTGGAACATGGGTTGGACTCAATGATCTTGAAGGTCTCTTCCAACCTGGAAATTCTGTGATTCTGTGATTAATGGGCCATCAAGGACCTACTGCATGACTCATAGAATGATATCATCCCATTGTGAGATGCTCCGCCCAGGGGGAGGAGCCAAGCATTCCCACCTGGATATAATCCAGGGTTTGAGACAGCACAGTAGCCTTTACCTACTGGACTCCCAGAGGACAAGAGCTACCAGACCTTTCTACAGGATCACTGCTTCGACAAGACCATTTCATCTGGACTGCTACTACCACCCTAACAGGGTGTCAGGTTGTATTCTGACTCCGTCAGTGGTTTTTTGGTACTATTGCATTTATTTTATTTTACTTTATTTTACTTCTTTTCCTCTTATTAAATTGTATCTCTGACTTGGAGTTTCTCACTGCTTTTGCTTTCAAACCAGTACATTCAGTTTCAAAGTTATTTAAGGCTGCTCACAACCAAGATAATAACAAATGAAATTTTTCTGTTAAATTTATGAAACTATTAAAGTAGAAGTATCATTAAATTACCAGAATACCATTTTTATAACTTGCTTTGAGAAGCGACCACCTCCAACATAATTTATTTATAAGAACTGTTGTGATTTGAGGTTCAGGATCTCTCATGGACTTGTACATTACAAAAAGGCTAAGAGACTGAACACTCAGCATGCCTGTAAGAAAATATCAATCATGCTATTCAAGTTTATTCCCTTTTGAATAAGGACTGATTGTTTTGTTTTGTCCTACCTGTCCCTTCTCTTTACCCTTCAGTTGTACATTACTTCTATAAAAATTAGGATGCAGAAAACCCAATGCTGAATTATTTAAAATACAATCACACTTAAACATTATGAACCATTAAAGATTTGCCCTTTACTCTCTTTTTTTTTTTTTATTTCAGCCAACAACACTAAATTTTACCTCCACAGAACCAACTAGCTTTTCTATAGGATTATACAATGGTGCACCTAGAAACACCTAGCATTCAGGCTACTGCAAGTCCTCTGGCACCTGCAACAATTCAGGACAAGAGGTGCTAGAGTGCTTTCATAGAAGGTATGGGGGCAAGTATATTTTGGAAACAAACAGTGTAATTATTTTTAGTTAAAAATGTTGATCATTTCCCAGCACTGGTTTAAAGAGCAAATATCTACTAAATACTCAAAACTCTGCAGAGTTTATATTTGGGTGATGTGTTTAGAAAATATTTTAATATGCAAAATTGGTCTTGTTTCCCCAGGTAGTTGCTCATTTGCCTCCTTTTCAATGTAACTTCAGATGTAAGATACTAATTCTCCATGTAGCCAGTATGTGCTATTTTTTTTTTTAAGATTAAAGAAGAAATAAGACTGAATAATAAGGAATAAAGACAGGGATTTACATCCTGCCCTTCCTCTCTGTATATACTTATCTGAAATCCTTTGCAAGCCCACTGCAGGCTATATGGGTTTCCATACATAAACATCGCCCTCATTCATATCTTTAGTAACTGCACATTGGTAACATCATTATCACTGAGTCTGTTGATTTGTAATGAACATAACAGCACTCTAAGTTAAGAGGAAAAAAAATTAAAACTAATACTTGTGATCAATAAGCCAAATCAAAAGCTCAAATTTATACAACCTGCTTCCAGTCCCACATCTTGTCTGCCACTCCTTCCTCCTACCTCTATTTCCATCTTCCTTTCCAGCACTTTCTTCTGTTTTAAAACTATTACCTCAGCTGTAGCATCCTCTAATAATCCCCAAGATAATTTCCATCACAAGGTTGAAAGTGTTTCCCACTTGGACAAAACTAAATAATTCAATTTTAAAGCCTACTCTTTTTCAAGAAGTCTTTTTGGCTCAGGGACATATTTTTGACATTCCTACAGCTTGTCTAAAGAAGAAACACAAAAACAAAACATTCTCCCTATAGTCATATATAGAGAGATGTAGAAGCATGGAAGATAAGGGGCTAATGTGTGTGCCTCAAACACCAATAGCCGGATGTCTGTGGAACCAACCAAGGATTGTTGGTAATAACACACTGTGAGAAAGAACAGGATGTGGCTGGAGAAGGGGCCATATGGAGGTAGGGCAGCACTTTTCTGGGACAAACGTCCTTGTTCTAGTTCCTGGAGATAAGCACAACACAGTCCAGTGCAAGCACAGGAATGAGATTGAAAAGTGGGCATGGATGGGGGGGATGGGGGAATCAACACAACCAAAGACCCCTGGAAGCCCTCTGATCCATTTCCAAAAGGGTCTAGAAGAGACAGTGCATGAGAACTGATTTGCATAGAAACAAGAAACATCTCCAGGGTGGGGAAAACTTATCTATAAAAAGGCACCCCCACAAGGCCCAGGGTGACTGGTGATTTCTTTCTTTCTCCCCCCTCTTTAATTCATCTCTCTTTCTTCCCTTTCACCCTATCCCTTCATCCAAAACCCACTGCCATGTGCTTATATAGATCAGGGACTAACACACCAATTTCCAAGCCAAATGTGCAATTTACAAATAAATCTCTCTAAGCTTTTGTAGACCACCTGATTTTTGTTATTCCTTTCAATCATGAACATTTACAAATCTTGGGTGCTCCCTTTCCCTTAAGGGTGGGATGTCACGAGACATTTTTGTTTTGTCAGTTATGGTACCTTTTCCCTTTGCCTGAAAGTAAATAATGATTAGCAGTAAAAGGTACTTAGCACCCCAAAAGAACATTCATGTGTAACTAGTTTACTTTCAATTTCCACCAACCAAATGATTTTGCAGGAACTCTTCACACTGACACTCATTCATACCCCTAAGAATCATTTATCTGACAAGGACATGGAAAATTCCCAAATGCCTTCTCACACCTTCTCTGTACCATGTTCCCCAGCTTTTCATACATGCCTCAAATTGTGTTACTGAAGTTCAGAGCAGTTTTCAGTGACACATGCACAGCCTAACAGCAACAATGCACTTGGCATCCAAACAGAAGTTCCACATGTCACTTTGGATTCCCACCAATCTATTTACTCAGCAGCACACTCCTCATGTAGACACATTTGTATTCTTACTGGGATCTGTTTACCAACACCAAGATACTCTTATTCTTAGGCATAATTCTTCCATTACTGAAAACTGAGGAGATGCCTACAAGAAGGAACAGAGGTTTCCATAGGGAAAGCACATGAAGGCTACCTTGAGTTAACAGAGAGGGTCACAAAACATTCGAGCTCACTTAGGAAGTGAAACACCAGTCATGTATAAGCTTAGAGTTGCATTCATTAATAACTAAGCAGTGAATTTTCTACCTCTGGTCCAGTCTCCTCATGCCTTTCTTCTCTATCTTCTTTCTTTAGCTAATCTTATTGCTTCTATAATACTTGTGACAGCGTACTTTGTCCTCTGCTACCATATAGCAAACAACAGTATCAGCATTCCTAGGTGGAATTTACAAGTCATTAGGCATTCTTCTAACTTATCTGTTAAACTTATTTGAAAAATTAACATCAGTGAAAGTAAACGATGTGTTTCTGTTTGCACTATAGCACCAAGTAATTTCAAAAGTAATTCCTAGGAAAGATGCCATAATTTGGCCAGTGCTCCCTTTCAGCAGCCATTAAGATACTCAAGGCCACTCTTCCACAATGGACTAGAAGGGAAACAGAGTGACAAAACAGCTCTATCACAGGCCCTCCTAAACTCTGAGCCTGTTATTGTCTTCTCTGGTTAAGTGGAAACTAGCTTATATGAAGTTTAGAAAGCTGCATCTCAAAAGGCTCACAGCAGAGCCCAACAGAGCATGCTCTGGCCTCCAGTCTTCTACACTTGACACAGGTTGATGAAAAATCATCTGAGTAGGCTTCAGCAGTGAAGAGATCAGAAGTTAGCCTTTGCTGGGGTTAAAAAAATTCTCGTATTACTCGATGATTTCCAAGTGTGGACAATAACATACATAAATTTCTCCATCCTGATGCAGGGTTTCCTGTGTCTTTATCTCCTGTAACAGAATACAGGAAGCAGAAAGGTATCCTGCTTTACCAATCACAGACAAGCAGGTCACACTTCATTTCTGAATTGCTGTGAGATCGCTGTTAAACAGTTCCTTTCCAAACTAGGTCTGTCTATTGCCTTTAGCCAGGAGTGTGTACTTCACATTTGAAACTTCATACAGAAACACACAGCTGCTTCTATCTTCAGACAGGCTGATTGCTCTTTTGGCTTTCATTAAATTGCCTACTCATGCTTTAATTAATAATTCTCTTCAAAGACAGAATATCTTAGAATTCTCCTCCATCCTAGAGACCCACATTCTTATATTATACAGGTGGGGCTGCCAAAGCCATCCCAGTGTCACTGAGTGAATTCATATTTGTAAATGTTTTTTCTTTTTCTACCTAAATATTCATACCCTACTGTTCAATGCCCATGGACCAATCATTTTTAGTAGGACTTACATGAGATATGAGTTGTTTAGCTTAATAAGTAAGTTTTAAATAAGAATGAGTCATTTAAGTCATAATATTGTGTGATTTAGTATGCCGTTTGCTTAGTTTTACTTGCTTAGCATGAGTAGCTGTATTTGCTGAAGCCCTAGGCTGCAAGCTGTATTTTCACCATAGATATGCTTTTGGCTAGAATAGAGTTCACTTTCTTAGTAATTTTCCTAGTAGCTGGTGCAGTACTGTGTTTTGAAGGTATAGAAACCCAGGGATTTCTTTGTTCTGAGTGCCCATTCAGAGGCACCCAGCTCAAGCTGATCTGCTGCTATACCACTCTATTAAACTACTTATTTTTATTAAATCCAGCACCTGAGACTGCTGTGGAAAACCTAGGGTTGAGCTTAAAAAAGAAGGAAGTGCACCCAAGAGTGAGTGTGTATTAAAATTCCATTAGTAGACTTACTGGAAGCAGAGAGGGGTGTGTGGCCTGATCAGTGTAAACTGCACAAGGAGACAGGGCTGGTGCTTGGCCTGATCAGAGTAAAGCACACAAGGATAAGTGATGGGAAATATACCCAACACAGAAAAGGGAGTGCCCTTGATCAAGCTACTACAAAACTGGAAAAGAATTTTGGTACAGCAAATTATCAAAAAGAAGTACACAGATATTTTATATTGAGAAGACTGGCCATTTATAACTAGAGATGGAACCCTGGCAGAACAGTGGCCATTGCAAGGGACCTTTGACCAGCACAGACTTACCTTTCTGCAACATAGATTAAAGGATAGGTTCCCAGGACAAATGGATTACTGTTATATTTGGGATGGTTGGGCGTGTAATGCTTGCAGTAGCTGATCCTACTGGCCCAAACAAGCCTCAGATAATTGCTCTGCTGGCTGCCGGACTCTATCCTATGCTTTCTAGTGTCTTGCCTAATCCTGCTGCCATGCAACAGAGGGCTGTGGTTGGAGCACCACTTGTATTGCAAATATTTACTAAACCACCTCAGAATCCTGGTGACTTGGCTCTATGTGGGAAGTAAAATGCCAAGACCAAAGAAGGATGCTGAGAAATATACTCAACTATTTTCCAATATATGCACTGGATACAAATCCAAGCTAGGGAGATACTGAGGTGTTGCTGAGGAAATTATTCCAACCTGATAAGAGATAACATAAATAATAAGGATGCTGAATTGGCTCAACAGGCAAGAGGTGACAGAAACCATGGGCAGCAAATAATCCAAACTGGGACTACAACAACTACTCATTTTTTTTTTCATCTACCAGTTCCCTAGGGCTGCTCTCAATCCATTCTCCACCCACCTTGTATTTGTGCTTAGGATTTCCCTGATCCAGGTGCAGGACCTTGCACTTGGACTTGTTGAACTTCATGAGGTTTGCACAGGCCCACCTGTCAAGGTCACTCTGGATGGCATCCCTTCCTTCCAGCATGTCAACTGCACCCCACAGCTTGGTCTCTTCAGGAAACTTGCTGAGGGTGCACTCAATCCCCCTGTCCATGTCACCGACAAAGATGTTAAACAGCACTGGTCCCAACACCAACCCCTGAGTAACACCACTCATCACTGGTCTCCACTTGGACATTGAGCCCTTGACTGCAACTCTTTGAATGCAACCGTCCAGCCAACTCCTTATGCATCGCGTGGTGCACCCATCAAATCCATGTCTCTCCAGTTTAGAGACAAGGATGTCGTGCGGGACAGTGTCAAATGCTTTGCACAAGTCCAGGTAGATGATGTCAGTCGCTTTTCTCTCATCCACCACATTTGTAAACCCTGTCATTGAAGGCCATCAAATTTGTCAGGCACGATTCACCCTTAGTGAAGCCATGTTGGCTGTAACCAATCACCTCCTTATTTTCCTTATGCCTTAGCATAGCTTCCGGGAGGATCTGGTCTATGATCTTGCCAGGCACTGAGGTGAGACTGCCTGGCTTGTAGGTTTCTGGGTCTTCCTTATTTCCCTTATTAAAAATGGGGGTTATATTTCCCCTTTTCCAGTGCACATGAACTTGTGCATGTCCAGGTTCCTTAAATGATCTCAGACCTGATCTTCTCCTCTAGCATGGAGTTCCTCATTTTCCTATTCCCTGCCTTTGCCTTCTGCAACTAGGGTGGTGTGGCTGGAACACCTGTTGGTGAAGACTAAGGCAAAAATGTTGTTGAGTACCTCATCCTTCTCTATGACCTGGATAACCAGGTCTCCCCTGTCCTTTGGGAGAGGGCCCACATTTTCCCTAGTCTTCCTTTTATCACCAATTTACCCACAGAAGCTTCTCTTGTTGCCCTTGGCATCTCTGGCCAGGTTTACTTCTGCTAGTGCTTTAGATTTCCTAACCTGATTCCTGGCTGCTCAGTCTCTCTGTATTCCTCCCAGGCTATGTGTCCCTGCTTCCACCCTCTGTAGGCTTCCCTTTTATGTTTGAGTTTGTTTGTCCAGCAGCTCCTTCTTCATCCATGCAGGCCTCCTAGCATTTTTGCTTGATTCCCTCTTCATTAGGATGCATTGCTCCTGAACTTAGAGGAGGTAATCCTTGAACATCAACCAGTTCTCTTGGACCTCCCTTCCAGGGCTTTATCCCATGAGACTCTACCAAGCATATCCCCAAAGAGACCAAAGTCTGCTCTCCTGAAATCCAGGGCAGTGAGCTTGTGCATCCTCCTTGCTGCTGCTCTAAGGTTCTCGAACTCCACCATTTCATGGTCACTGCAGCCCAGGCTGCCCTTGAGCTTCACATTCCCCACCAGCCCCTTCTTGTTGGTGAGAACAAGGTCCAACATAGCACCTCTCCTTGTTGGCTCCTCTATCACTTGGAGGAGGAAGTTGTCATCAACATATTCCTGTAAACTCTTGGATTGCTTGTACCCTGCTGTGGTGTTGTCCTTCAAGCAGATACTGGAGTGGTAGAAGTCACTCCCTCTCCTGAGGACCACGGCTTGGGAACTTGAAGCCACTTCCACCTGTCTGTAGAGGGCCTTATCAGTTTGGTCTTCCTGGTTGGGTGGCCTGTAGCAGACCCCCACTATAATGTCACCTGTCCCTCCTCTTCCTTTAATCCTGACCCATAAACTCTCGTTCAGCTCTTCATCCATTCCCAGGCAGAGACCCATTCACTCCAGCTGGTCATTGACATTTTCATTTTGTCACAAGTTCTAAAGGACTAGAACTAGTATGCTATATATATGCAAAAGGGGTTTGAGGAAAAAAGGAAGTATGTTCAATTGTGTCAGTCCACACCACCTGAAATACAGGTACCTTATATACAATCTGGAGATGAAAGTGTTAATTAAGGTATTTTCACAAAAATCCAAATTAAAACCCAAATGGGAGAGGCCATATACTGTTGTCTTAATGTGTTCTAATTTTGCTTTTAAAGTTGTATGAAAAGGAAATTGGATATACCATTCTCATGTCAAATGAGCAATAAATAACCAACCAGCCTCAAATATCTGCATTGGAAAGAATCTATATACCAGACATGAAGTGGAGCATCTCACTACTCTTGGTGCTGTTAATCCAGAGGACCACAACTGCATGGCTAAGTATAAAGTCAGTGGATGACCCACTGTGGTATAAAGTTAATAAGACTAAAGGGGAGGTATGTGACATAGACTTTTATGGGATGGGTGACCAAACCTTGGAAAACCCAGTGAAAGAGCTCTCTTTCTGCAAATCGGATACAGCTCAAAATCTAACTTTGATAGAGATAATCAAGAGGAAAGTTCATTGTTCCAATGCTACTAACTGTTGTTTAACATTCAATTCCAGTTGTTGTGTATGGTTGGACATGGGATTTCAATAAAATAGAATATATGTTAATGTGACATGCAAAAAATTCACTTTCACCTAGATATGCTTTTGACTAGAATAGACTTAATTTTCTTCTCAGTAGCTGCTACAGTGCTGTGTTTTGGATTCAGTATGAGAATAATGTTGATAATACACTGATGTTTTAGTTGTTGCTACATAGTGCTTACTCTAAATCAAAGACTTTTCAGTTTTCCATGCTCTGTCAACTGAGTTAGTGCACAAGAAGTACAAACCAGAAGATAAAAAGGCTACAGCCATCAGCAGAAGTTACGACTTGACAAGATAAGAACAGTTAGTGGCCTGTGTGGACACAGAGAAAGAATACAAAAAAGGGTTATAAGACCCCAGATCAAAAATCACCATTGGACCAAGAGGTGTGTGCAAGGTATGTGAAAAATGGGTGAAGAACACGTGCATAGACTACAAGGGCATAAAAGTCTAGGGTTTTCTTTGTTTGGGGTCCCTCTCCAGAAGCACCCAGGTCGAGTTGACCTGCTGCTGTACCACTCTTAAATTATTTATTTTTATAAAATCAGATGCCTGAGACTGCTGTGGGAAACCTAGGATCAAGCCTGAAGAAGGAGGAAGCACGCCTGAGAGTGAATGTGTGTTAGCAAGGAGTCAAAATGGTCACCCATTGGTTCACTGGAGCTGCCTACTACAAAGGGACTCTGGTCTAAGCAGTTAAAGTCTCGGGTGGTGTGTGTGTGACTCCTTGAATGGTGTGAGAATGCTCAGGCATTGGCTTCTCCTTTAACACAGTTCTTCACATACAAGACTCTTCCAATAACTCTTCAAATCCCTTTGTCTCTCAAGGGTTTGTTAGCATTAAACCAAAAAAGTTGCAAATTGCCTTACTTTCATTCTAACAAGAGTCAGGCTACAGCATGTGCACTCTGCACATTAGTAGCAATTAAGCTATAAAAAAGAACTAATATCTGTGTCATGTGAAATGTATTCACATTTTCAGAAGTTAACTGAACACTAACAGAATAGTTATTTCAACTGAAATTTGCTACAGGTCTTCATTTCAATCCTTCCACTTCTTGAAGCATCTTACCAGTTCCATCATCTGCATCATTCTGACCAGTCTCCCAAATCTCTGATTTTGTCCCAAAGCCATCAGTGGCAGAAGACTCCATATAGTCTGCAGGGTTAAATGTCCTAGAGTTTTAAAAGTTTAAAAATGGAAGAGAACACATGGGTCATTCAATGAACATAGATGTCATCATTTTTATCTGAAGTTGCATTAGGTTTAACTTCTTGATTTCCACATAATCTATCTTGATAGTTTTGGTTTCAAAAATTTTTCCTCTATGAGCAGACACAGATAAAAGAGGGAGAAAAGAAGGGGAGAAAAAAAAAAAAGCAAAGACTGAAAAAAATTACTGTAGAGAAACTGAACCAAACCAACAATTCCTGAAATAGCAGTTAACAGCATACCTATTCCTCCAGTCTTATAAAGCATTAGTTTATATGCATAATGATAAGCCTCTCTCAGCTGATAGTTTCTCAGAAGGTGGCTTACTGATGAGAAACCAGTATCATGTCCTTTCAGAGCACCAGACCTGTGCAGGACAGGAGTTGGAACATCAGTAAGACTATTTCAGAATGCACTCTTGACACCAACGCCAAAAAAAACAGATGAAGCTAAAAGGTGAAAAAGGATCATTGAAGAAAAACCTCTTTTCAGTTTATCAGCTACAAGTATGAACAAGAAGAATTATCAGAAAAGTAGAATGAATCTCCTGTTCATCATGACATCAATGATGTTACATGAAATGTCATTAAAGGCAAACACTGAGTGAAAGTAGTGGAGGCTACACTTCATGAAGCAAGTTATGCCACCAAAACTGAGAACCAACTTTAGAGCTGCTGAGTAACTTCTTTTGATTTTGTTTTAGGGTCAATGTACATCCAAACAGCTAAAGCATGAAACCTCAAAAACAGAAGAAAGTTTAGAATCACTAGTCTTTCTGGTTTTATATAGAACTTGAAAATTCTACATTACACTGAGACAAATCTTTTTTTAAATTGACCTAGAACTATATGCACCAAACAAAACTCAGTCTCCAAGACACTACTGATGGCTGTTACTGATAGGTACAAATGGGTTCCCCAAGTTTGAGATATTAACATTGAGTGAACTTACATTAGTTTTGTATAGGTGTGTCTAGGCAGAAATACTGGTTTAAGACAAAAATAATCCATTATTAATCTAAGACATTTTGAATTTTTGAATCTACAGGTTTATCAAATATGCAGCAATATTAAGACACACAGGGGCAACACTGCCAATTAATATTGCCAGTGAGTTTGATCCTTGCTAAAATCTGTGCTCTGTGTTTCTTACCCCATGCCTTGGGCTGAAAACCTCCCTGCTCCTCTCCCTCTGCCACGTCCAAACCCTAGGAGAGAAAACACCATTTAACAGCAACAGCAGAGGAGCCACCAATTGCTAGTCTGTCACATTAGAAAATATAACAGTTGAAGAAAAAAAAGTACTGTGGTTAAATATAATTTACTTCCCAAATTTCCCTAACACATGCAAGTAAGCCACAGTTCATCTAAGACTGTGTTTCAGTAGGACTTGCAATTTTGCTATCTTTTCTGTATCTAGTGAAGTAGCTCCAAATGCCAAGAAAAAGACTACCTAAAGAATCATTCCATGAGACTGCTATTGCCAAATCATTAGACATTGTTCAAAATTTCATTTAATTTGTCCCTCTTGCCTAAATGCTTTAAAATTCCAGTCTCCCTGCATACCTTGATCTCTCAAGAAATTCCATCACTTATCTGTAAAAAAGTTTAAATATTCCTTTTGCTTCCTTCTCTGACTCAGCCCACCCCTACCCTTCTGTGCTTTCACCAACCTGTTCCAACACATTCCTTCTGTTTCCCCTTTAAGCATAACTATTGACATGAAAATTATCCAATACAAATTACTCAAACTTCCTTGTTATCACCCACAAGAATATTAATTTCTATTTTAACAACAAATATTTGTTACCTCCAATTTCAGTTATCAACCTCAGTTGACAAGCGTCTTAATAAAGTGAATGGCTTTATTTTTGCATGTTGCATAGTGCCAAGAAAGCATGAAAATTTTTGTATTACTTAACCATCCATAAAGCACATGACTATGCAAACTGTTAGAAACTATTTCTTACATGTGGCATATTTCTACATAGTTTTGGTGGAATTTTTTTCTTTTTTATAACCTCAGTATCTGAGGCTTTTTCAGTTTGTTGGGTTTTTTTGAGGGAGACTGTATATTACTTGGTATTAAAAAGTTGCTGCTGAGAACAGTGATGTTTATTTTAATGACAAAATTACATGGTTATAAAAAGTTATGGAACAACTACAAGCTTACCAGAGCACAAGTTATAATCCTAAGTCACTGATATACTGGTTGTCCAAACATCAGAATTACCTATGAAAGGCTTCAAATTTGGATCAAAATTACCCCTTATTTTGAGGAGACCATCTAAACTGAATAAACAGCAGCTCCAGGACATGGTAAATTCAGTTTAGAAAGCTCCTATTTGTCTTGGTTTAGGGCAAATTTGGGAGGAAACCGCCAAATGGGGTTCCTCTGGAAAGCAAACCCAAATGGCCCCTCCCCCACAACTGGTCTGGGAAAAAGAACTTCCTCAGAGAAAAGTGGAAAAAACTATTTATTTAACAAACAAAGTGCCCGCAAGCACAAAGAATGAATAATATGAAACAATAAAACCTTTTGTTGCTCTGAAGTGAGATGGTAAACTCAGAAAGTCTCTGCCATGGGCAGCTCAGCTGTCTCTCAGTCTCCTATCAGGCCTCTGGAGGTCCAGGCCCCGGTGGGCCGCAGGTGCGAGAGCTCTCAGTGCTCCTCTGGGTTTTTCAGTCTGGAGCAGGTTTAAACAGTCCCAAGAAAAAGGAAAAAAAAACAGTCCAGGGAACTTCTCTGCCCTAGCTAGCTAAAACTAACTAAAAGCACAGATCTCTGTCTGCAGTCTGTCTCAGACTCGGTCGAACACACGCAGTCAGGAGAAGAGAAGAATGCATAGAAGTCAGGTAGTTTCTCAAAATAAACTGCGCGCTTCTTCTTTCCCTGTTTCGCTCTCAGAATCAGTCTTAAAGGTACAGAACACAATATACAGAACAGACGATTGGAGATACAAGCATCATACAGTCACCCTAGGACACTGTTTTAATGACTTTACTTTTCCTCCCCTCGCCACTTGTTCTCCTCCTTGCCCTAGTTCACTATCAATGTTTTAAAAGACATTTCTGGACCTCTAAAATACTGTGATGGTTTGACCTTGGCTGGAAGTCAAGTGCCCACCAAAGCTGCTCTTATCACTCCCCTCCACAAATGGATGGGAGACATCACTCACCAATTACCATCACAGACTAAACAAACCTGACTTGGAGAACTTAATTTAATTTATTAACAATCAAAATCAGAGTAAGATAATGAGAAGTAAAACAAATCTTTAAAACACCTTCCCCCCAACTCCCCCTCCTTCCCAGGCTTAACTTTATTCACGATTTTCTACCCCCTCTCCCCCAACAGTGCAGTGAGATGAGGAATGGAGGTTACAGACAGTTCATCGCATGCTGTTTCTGTTGCTGCTTCCTCTTCAGGTAAAGGAGTCCTTCCCCTGTTCCTGCATGAGGTCCTTCCCATGGGAGACAGTCCTTCATGAACTTCTCCAATGTGAGTCCTTCCCACAGGCTGCAGTTCTTCATGAACTGCTCCAGCGTGGGTCCCTTTCACAGGGTCAGGCCTTCAGGAACAGGCTGCTCCAGCATGGGTCCCCCACAGGGTCACAAGTTCTACCATCAAACCTGCTCCAGTGTAGGCTTCTCTCTCCATGGGGCCACAGGTCCTGCCAGGACCCTGCTCCAGCACAGACTTCCCACGGGGTCACAACCTTCTTTTGGGCATCTACCTGCTCCAGTGTGGGGTCCTCCACAGGCTGCAGGTGGGTCTCTGCTCTCCTGTGGACCTTCATGGGCTGCAGGTAGACATCCTGCAGGTCTTCACCATGGGCTGCAAGGGAATCTCAGCTCTGGCACCTGGAGCGCCTCCTGCACCTCCTTCACTGACCTTGAAGTCTCCAGCACTGTTTCTCACATATTGTCACTCCTCTCTTCCTTGGATTCAATTACTTCTGTGCAATATTTTTTTCCCCATCCTTAAATATGTTATTACAGAGACATTACTACTGTCGCTGATTGGCTTGGCCTTGGCCAGTGGTGGATCCATCTTGGAGCTGGCTGGCATTGGCTCTGTCAGACATAAGAGAAGCTTCTAGCAGCTTCTCAGAGAAGCCATCCCTGTAGTCCTCCCCTCCCCTTGCTACCAAAATCTTGCCATGCAAATCCAATGACTTCTTAGAAATATCAAATTAGCAGGATAGCTTTATCCACATTTTGATGAAAGGGTTTACCCCTAGTCTATACAGAATGACAACCATGTAAACCTGCAGAGGAAGGATTCCCATCTAGCAACACAGAACAACAAGAACACAGAAGAATGAAGTCTGACACTAGGCCATTTTCCCCTTTTTGCACTCTTTTCACAATCATCTGGAGAGAAGAGAGATTAGGAAAGGGGTAACAACTGCAACCTGGCAGTTGCCATCCCTCTTCACTGAGTCCACACATAGAGCTGTGCTCTTTGCTCTGTCATAAACAGTGTCCTAGACCCTGCTATACCCATCTGACAACTCAGCCCTTCTAAACCTCCTTGCTCAGCCTACCTCTTCTACTGCTCTTCTCTCCTTCACCCACCTAAAATCCACAATCTGGGAAGCTGATCCATGGCATTACAGGGTTGCAGCTTTAGAAGTCAGTGCACTCTGGATTATCTTTCTGCCTAGTAAATATTGGTTTTGTTAATTTTCTCTTAAGAGTAGAATCAGCTAGAAAAGTTTACTTGGGGACACTGTACTTCCTACAGCTATCAATAGAGCATTAAACACCATTTACTAATGATGCACAGAAGAGAGATCAAAAGTTTTTTTACAAACTCAACTACAAGACTCACTGGGAGCTGCAAATCACAGTAACAGTCAAACAGAAATATTTTTGAGTGAGGCAGACATTAGGTACAAAGAGAGTAGCTGGAATAGCTAGCATGAAAGTAGAAATAGATTTTATAAGAGGAAGTAAGTCTCCCCAGCCTCCCAAGTGCAAAAGTCTGAAAAAATAACTTTAGCATATTACACATAAGATGAAGTTTTAGCAAACAAGGCATATGTAAGACACTATACCAAGATGGGCACAATAAACTACTGTCTAAAAACAGCAATAAGAACTTCTAACAATTTTAGAAACTGCTATAAAAACATCATGTTGTACCTGAAGTTCCATGCACAGTCTTAGACTACTAGTCAGCAAGGCATTTTCAAGGTGATCTGGTATAAAAAGTTAATCCTGAACTTGAACTTCAAGTAGATTCCCTTAACTTCACAAAGCTGTGTCTATGCCTTCTGTCAAAACTGAAATTAAGTTTATTAACAAATGCAACAAAAAGTATTCTAGTGAAGACAAACGAGCAGTACTAAACCAGCAGGGTTAGCACTAAATTCAAATCTGTAAGACACTTATGAAGAACTGATTCAAAATATGGGACAGTGAGTACCCACTACTGAAAGACCACCATTACACAGAATCTCATATATCATGGTCATTTGTTGCAAAATTTCTTAGAGGGCACAATCCACTTTGAGATTGGGCCTGAGCTATCCTGGGTAAGGCCTCAGATTTGGGCCTGAGTTAGGCCTCAGATTTGGGCCTGAGTAGCAGTGAGCAAGCCTGTGGCGCAGCAGTAAATTCCATTAAGGTGTGTTTAGTATTAATTAGTATAGTTATAACAATTTTACCATGGCGACCTTAAAGCTAAGATTGTTTACATTCTTTTCTAATCTAGTACCAATTAGAGAACACCTGTTAACATAAACTATTTGAGACTGTATATAACCCACCATTTTGTAGCAATAAGGAGAGAATACATGCATTAGCCATACTGGTTTGGATCATGTGTTGCTCAGCTTCAGCCTCCCACGGACCCCCTGGCTTCATCTGGCGCCCGAACCCAGGGACATTGTTTCGCTTTACTGCGGTTGCTAAAATGCAGAAGTTACGCATGCGGAATTTTGTACTTAAATATGAAAAAAGCTTTTAATGCTTACAAGCTGAGTGGTCCAAATGCGACTTTTTGTTTAAATAGGTTTTTTGATTTCGCTTTAATGCGGCGAGATCTTGAAAAAGAGCTCGGAAGTCTCTGAGTTTGTCTCCGAGCCCGCCGGAGTTTTCAGGGCTGAGTGGCCCCCCCGGACGTTGGCTGAGCGGGTTCTCCAGAGACAACGTTTTACTCGGAGCTGGGAGGCTGAAGGCGTGCTTCGCTTTGTTTCGCCCAGGGAGAAACAGCGACACGCGGTGGAGGAGAAGGTAAGCGGCTCGCGGGAAGAAAGAAAGAAAGAAAAAAAAAAAGAGATGGACGCAGAAATGCTCGCGGCCACTCGTCTTCTAACTAATATGATCTCAAAGAGAGGCGAAAAAATGAAAGAAAGTGAAGTAGAGCAGTTGGCCCTGTGGGCCAGGAAGAAAGGAAAGTTAAGCAAATCTTCACTCATTTTCCGTGAAATCGAGTGGAGAGAGATTGGTGATTTATTATGGCGTTCTGCGATCGCTGGAGGAAAGGAGGGGAAGATAGCTCAAGAGCTTGGCGCTGTTTGGCAAAAAATTTTAACCACTTTAGAGACTTTGGCTGCCGAGCGGAAAGCAATTGAAGCTGCGATTCTGGCTCTCGAGACAAGCACGCCAGCAGAATTGGCAAATGTGCAAAAGTCCTCTAAGGTGGCGAGATTTTTTGGCATCAATTCAGCTCGCCCGGTGAGGGGAAACGCAGCGCCCGTTTGTTCTTGCCTCCAAGACGTTGTAAACTCGGTCGAAAAACGTGCAGATTGCGCGCAGGAAGTGTCTTTGGCAGTGTCCAGAGAGAATGGAGGAAACCAGGAAGCGCGGCAGCCGCCGGACTCTAGGGGCGTGGTGAAAGATGAGACAGCAGGCGGGACCGAGGGCGGAGCGGGGCCGGCTCAGGAGACGACACAGGGGGGCGACGACAAAGGCGGCGACAAGGGCGGTGACGAAACCAGAACCGCGCAGCTCCCCCCCCCACCGGAAGACAAGGCGGTGACGCAGGCGCAGGCAGTTCACGTGACCAAAATAAACATGGCGCCGCCCATGCCCGTTTCCGTTGCAGCATCTGCAGCCACCGCCGCCGATCCCGGGGCCACGGCGCGGCTTGCTAAAAAGACACACCGACCCGCGGCAGCCCAGTGCCCACTGCCCTCCGATTCTGACTCAGACCATGACAGTTCCAGCCCTGATCTTCGCAGTGCATCGCGGCGAAAGAAAAAACCACTGTATGCACACGAACTGCGACAGACAGTTGAGAGGCTTGCAAAACAATCTACCCGATCGAGTTCCAAAGAGGATCGCATGGCATTGTCAGTCACCCGACAAAATCCAATCACAAATCGGTGGTCAAAAACATTGAAAGATGCCATGAGAGATGGTAATTTTGATATAGCAAATTCTATTGCCTGTCCAGTTATTATAGAAAATGCCCAAGCTCGATGGGAACCTCACGAATGGAAAGTGTTAAGCCAAGCAAAGCAAACAGTTAGCACCTATGGAATTAGATCAGAAGCAGCCAAGAACATAATACAATACATCTTCACTGCAGATGTCCTCTGCCCTGCTGACTGCTCAAACATTGCGTCTTTGCTTTTAACCCCTTCACAATTTCTCATTTTTGAAAGAGAATGGAAATGTTTAGCACTTGAGGAAGCAGACAAACACCAAGCAGTTGGAGATCCTTTGTATGCAATTCAACCTGACATGCTAACAGGGCAAGGACCATATGCTAGAACCAATGTTCAACTGACTTTTCCTGTTGAAATTCATCAAATTGCTCAAACACTAGCCCACAAAGCCTTGCTTTTGGTTCCAGACAAGAGGAAGCCTGTTCCATTTGCTAACATCAAGCAAGGAACCACAGAACCTTATGGACAATTTATTGATAGACTGTCTACTGCCATAATGGATGCACAAGATTTGCCTCCAGATTTGCAAGAGCATTTGTTTCGCTCTCTTGCTTTTGAAAATGCCAACTCACGCACCAGAGCCATTTTAGTTTCTGTCCCCCAGAGCTCTGCAGTCGATGAAATGCTCGTGTGTGCGACAAGAGCTGAGCAAAACAATCAAGCAGCAGCATTCACAGCGGCTGTGCATGATGCCATGCATGATGCCATGCATGCCATGCAGAAACAAGGACATATCATTGCAGCTGCTCTGTCACGACGCAACGTCAAACATCCCCGCAACAGCAAAAGACCACCACCGGACATTTCTCGTTTTCAGTGTGACGAGACAGCCCATTTCAACAGTGATGATGACAGTGACAACAGTGACCTGTCTGAAGTACCATAGAACAACCCTGAAACTGTTGAAGATTGATTTTATAGAGTGTAGAAAAATAGTTATATAGCTATAATTGTTAAGATTAAGTTGTTAAGTATAGTTGTTAACATTAAGTTGTTAAGTTTAGTTATTAAGTTGTTAAATTGTTAAAATTAAGTTTTAGTATTAAGTTTTAGTTGTTAAGTTGTTGATTTGTTAAATTGTTAAGATTAGGTTTTAGTTGTTAAGAATAAGTTTAGTGATAAGTTGTTTTTAATATTTACAGTTAAGTAATAACCAATTACTGTTTTTGTTGTATTTAGTATTTAGAGTTAAGTAAGAACCAGTTATTATTTTTGTTAAAGTAAAAACTAAAAGAGACAGCCAGAAGGATGAGCAAAATGTTAGAAGTCAGAATGTTTGTTTTAATCAGTGTTTTAACTCAAGTGTTAGAAAAGCTGCAACGTAGTTGGACTGCTCGTCGTGTTGAACATCTTTAGCTGTCATTTTTCTTTCTAGCGCCAATGCCTGCTCACCTGCCATTGCTTTTCAATGGCAAAAGAAAAAAGGGGAATTGTTGCAAAATTTCTTAGAGGGCACAATCCACTTTGAGATTGGGCCTGAGCTATCCTGGGTAAGGCCTCAGATTTGGGCCTGAGTTAGGCCTCAGATTTGGGCCTGAGTAGCAGTGAGCAAGCCTGTGGCGCAGCAGTAAATTCCATTAAGGTGTGTTTAGTATTAATTAGTATAGTTATAGCAATTTTACCGTGGCGACCTTAAAGCTAAGATTGTTTACATTCTTTTCTAATCTAGTACCAATTAGAGAACACCTGTTAACATAAACTATCTGAGACTGTATATAACCCACCATTTTGTAGCAATAAGGAGAGAATACATGCATTAGCCATACTGGTTTGGATCGTGTGTTGCTCAGCTTCAGCCTCCCACGGACCCCCTGGCTTCAGTCATTAATGCAAGATGCCAGTGGGAAGGGCTGATATTCTTCAACACAATCAAATCACAACTATAGTCTTAAATTCTCATGCTAAGAAAGTTACTTCGCTGCCAAAATTAAAACATGGCCTTAAAACAATTAAAAGGCACACAGCCTTCTAACAGAGAGAAGTTAGTCACGAAGCAACTGTGAACGGCCATCAGGTATTTCCAAACTTTTACTACTTTTTAATAGTGACTAAAGGGTCAGTGAGCAAACAGGGCTTCACACAATTCAGAGCAGGGACCCATATTCTGAGCATGCAATCCCACAGTAACTTAAACCCATTTAAATCAGAACTACTACAACAGAAGTTTCTCACTAGTGATCACAACTTCTCTTCCCTGCACTAAGCTTTGCACATACTGTCAAAAAAGTAAGTGAACACAAAACCACTATCAGAAAACAAAATTATTAGGTCACTGTTGTATCGGCTCTTCAAACCAGTTTCCCGCTTGCTAAATGCCAGAAAACCAGTCACCTTTACACAAGGATAAGCCACCAAAACCCCTTTTGTCCCCAGCTACCATGCTGCCTGCTCCCTTTTTATTTTTTGGCTTGGTTAATTTTAAACTTAGATCAATCCTCTAATAAAGTTCAAATGTACCAGGAGACAAACAAGATCAATTCCTCCCAGCAGTAATGCCAGTTTATGCTTTTAACATAAAAAGTATAGCTTTAACACTACTCTAAAAAGATGCATAGATATGATTTATATTACAACAGCCAATGTTCACTAAATTATTTTCCTGTGGTAATTCACAATCAGCAATTTTTCTAACAACATTTTTATATACTGACAAAAAGACAAGTGATGTGGCAGTAGTTCATTAAATCTTCCATTGAGTCTAAAGGAATAGACTTCAGACTTCCTTACAATCAATCAGCATATTGAGCACAAAAGCAAATAATGGAATCAGGCAAATAACAAAATTACACACACCTCCGTCAGTTGACTTGGTTCACATTAGCCACCACTTATTCAATTTATATTTTTCTTTTCTGGAATGAATTATAGAGAAGTCAACCTAAGCAGGCAGTGAGATTTTGTTTCCACTAAAACCCATTGGGAATTAAAAATACTTATAATTACACAATCAAGACTTCACTCTGGTACCATCCGTGCATAGAAAGAATAGAAAGAATTGTTCCTCTCATACACAACTATTCTTCCCACAAAACAAATGCACACTACATGGGAGCATGAGAAAGATGTGCAGCATCACAACTCAGATTGGAGTATTCTATTAACTTAATAACCTAATCTGTAAAAAATCCAGTTTGCTGAGCTTTCAGACCTAAATCTTTCCACTACATCACAGATGCTTTATTTTGAAATTAAGATTTTCACACTGACAGGTTTAATTAGGTGAAGACACTTTAAGGTTAAGAAATAGGCTTAAGAACAGTAAGGGGAGGCAGAATGCTTCGAAGTGCAGGCAACACCTTAGATTTGCACTTATCTCTGACTACACAATAATCAAAGTCCTGGTCTCTTTGGAAATACAGAGCCAGCCATCCTCCCAGCAGACACCAAGGTGACAGAAGTTTAAGCCTTACAAAGAGATAAGGAGGCTAAGTATAGAAAATTCATATTCTAGGTATTCCATATTACCAAAACAAACACTGAAGTTATATTCAATGTATTATAATATCTTGATATTAATTATGTATACATTACAATTCAAATAATTTTGTCTTATTAGTTATCATAAAGCTAGAAGCATTATATCAGTTTCATAATATAATGCATGTACTCTAGTAACCATTTTTAGAATCAGAATAATTAAGGTTGGAAAAGACCTCCAAGATTAAGTCCAACTGTTGACCCAGCATCAACATAACATCCCCAAGTGCCATATCCATACGCCTTTTGAGCACTTCCACTTTCGTGTAGTGAGGGGCCAAAAATGCAACACAGGATTTGAGGTGTGGCCTCACCAGTGCCCAGTACAGGGGAATGATCACTGCCCTGGTCCTGCTGGCTACACTATTGCTGATACAGGCCAGGATGCCTTTGGCCTTCTGGGCCACCTGGGCTCATGTTCAGCCGGCTGTTAACCAGCACCCCCAGGTTCTTTTTTGCTGGGCAGCTTTCCAGCCACTCTGCCCCAAGCCTGCAGTGCTGCAGGAGGGGTTGGTGTGACCCAAATGCAGGACCCAGCCCTTTGCCTTGTTGAACTTCATACAATTAGCCTCAGCTCATTGATCCAACTTGTCCTGATCCTTCTGAAAAGCCTTTAGACCCTGCAGCAGATCAACACCAACTTGGTGTCATCTGCAGACTTACTGAGGGTGCACTCAATCCTCTCAATGAATCATGGATAAAGATATTAAACAGGACTGGCCTAAACACTGAGCCCTGGGGAAAAGCACTAGTGAATGGCCTCTAGCTGGATTTAACTGTTCCCCACCACTCTCTGAGCTCAGCCATCCAGCCAGTTTTCTACCCAGCTAAGAGTGCAACTGGCCAAGCCATGAACACCCAGTGTCTCCAGGAGAATGTTGTGGGAGACAGTGTCAAAGGCTTTACTAAACTCCAGGCAGACAACACCCACAGCTTTTGCTCCTTTTGCTGCTGATATATTTATAGAAACATTTTTTATTGTCTTGTATGGCAGCAGCCATATTAAGGCTTTGGCCCTTCTAATTTTCTCCCTATGCAACATTATGGCATCGTTATAGTCCTCATAAGTTGCCTGCTCCTTCTTCCAAGAGTGATCAACTCTTTTCTTCCCCCCAGCTTCCAGTCAAAGCTCTCTGTTAAGCAAGGCCCACGGTCTTCCCCAGCAGCTTGTCTTTCAGCACATGGGACAGCATACTCCAGAACCTTTAAGAATTCCCTCTTGAAGAATGTCCAACCTTCTCAGATTCCTTTGCCCTTCAGGACTGCCTCCCAAGGGAGTCCATCAAGCAGTCTCCTAAAAAGGCTAGTACCTATAGTATGGAGGCTGAAATACTGAGTATCAGGGTTTCCCCCCTCAGTGAACATCATATTTTCACCAGTGTCAATCCTATTTCTGCTATTTTCAGTGCATATAATTTCTTAAAACTGTATTGTTCTACAGTAAAGAAGTAACACAATGGCCCAGAAAATCTTCCTCTATAAAGCAGTCAGTAAGATAACTCCAGTCTCAGTAGGTAGCTTAAAATAGACAATGCATTGCAAAGATATTAGCTGACCCGTATTTTTTTATCCAATGCCTAGATTCCTACATACACACGCTCTGCATGAAACATTTTTTAAAAGGGTTCTGTAGTGATTACCAGCCACCTATTTACTTGCAGCTGAAGCACCTAATTCTGTGCAACAGAAAAGACTACCAGATGAAATGACAGATTTTTATTATTATTTTGTCTTGGTTTTGTAGACAAATTTCAGGAGAAAATACCCTGGAATGAGCATTTCCTCTAAAAGAGAAAGGGCTTCAATAATCCCCTTTTCTTCTGACAGTGAAAGAAATTGATACCAGTGGGTGAAAGTGAAAAAAAAGAGAACTGTTTATTAACAAAAAAAAAAAAAAAGGGGGGGGGGTGCCCACAAGGCACAGAAAATTATTGAATAAATGCTAGATATGAACTCCCAGAAACTTACCCTCCACATACCCACCCACCCACCCACTCACAGCAGAACAAAAACTCAAATGCCCAGAGAAGAAAAATACACAGGCTGACTGCATGGCCTGGAAAACAAAATGGCAACTGGTCCCATTTGTCTCCAGAAAGGGGAAGAGAAGTTCACACAGCAGCCTGGAGCAGAGCAGATGGGAAACCTGTTGATCCTCTGATGTTGGTTTTCCTCCTCACAGCAGGCAAAACTGGTGGATTTTTGTTGCAGCAGCCCTCTTGTTAGAGGGTAGAAATGAGCTGAGACACAGACTTCTTGTTTATCACAGCATGAAAAGGGTCCTGGTTTATTCCTCTTTACAGCTTAGCCATCCTGACTCCAACTATTCACTGACTCTGACTGCAGCAAGCTTCTACTGTAGGTTTCCCTTGCAGCCTCTGACTGCTGGTTATTTCCTGCTAAACTATGACTGCATATATTAGTTTGCAGACTCTGAATGCAGGCTTTTACCTAGCTAGACTATGGCTGCTGGTTCCAACAATAGGCTCTAACTGCAGACCCAGACTGACCTCACAGCAGGGATTCTTTCTCCCCAGGATCCTTCTTCTTCATCATTCTCTCATTCCCAAGGTTCTTCCTCCATGATTCTCTCTCACCAGCTAACCCACTCCCTTTTATCACACTTTATTGGACATAGCTGTGACTCATCAGGGCGAGGCTGTATTGGGTGATTAACACAGCTGTTACTTATCAGGGGTGAGGTCACCTGTATTCCCTTCTACAGATTTTGATGTCTCCTCTTTTGCTGGCTGGGTCTTTCCTGGGGTTCAGACTGACCATGGCTGCCCCACAGGCTCGCAGGGCCAGAGAGAAAAAAGAAAAGAAAAAAAAAAAGTTGCCAAAAGGATTTGCCAGTGAAAAGCCTCCAGGCCAGGGGAAGGTAAAAAAAAGAAAAAAACAAAAACCAGAGGCTTCTTGCCTAAGTTGGTGAAAATTAATCCAGCAAAAGGCAACGAAGTAACAATCCGTGTAGTCACCAACCACCAGAGAGAGATTGAACAGAGCCCATGCCCGGGGCTCCCAGGCTCCGGTCCCACCCTCTGGTTCATCTTAAAGATACTGCAGACATTTCTGGGCATAAAGCAGATGATTAGGAAATAAAGTATCATCATAAAATCACCCCAAGACAATTTCTACTAATATCCAAAGAAAGGTCGTCCATCCCTGAAATACTGAGAAATAAATAACGCAGCTTTATACAACTCCCTGCAGATTTCACGGGTTTTGTCATGGTTTAAGAGCGGCACCCCCTAATTTGCTGTTGCACGACCACCATCAGGCTCACTTCCCTATCCCCTCCAGTGGGAGATATAAGAGGTAGAGATTATGGGTTGAGATAAGAATAATTTACTGGAAACAGCAACGAGATAAAAACAGTGATAGCAACAATACTAATAACAAAAGCATACAAAACCCCACATTCACCAACCAACCTGGCACTGTACAACCCCCCAAGAAAATGAACAAAATGGCGGGGGGACCCTCTGCAAGCAACCTTTTTCTTCCTGATGGTAAGCAACATCCCCCTCCTCCTTGGAAGTGAGAATTCCTTACTTCTGCCCCCCTGGCAGTGAGATGAGTGGTATAGAATAAAAACTTAGGAACACCCAGAGGGTCTAGGATCTGTGCCCTCAAAACAACTGCAGAAAAATTCACTCTGTTCTGGCCAAAAAACCAGGACATTATCCATCCCTTGTTCTATATCATCTAGCTCATGTCCAGATCTTATACCTCCCAAATATATACATATGTATATATAAAAATATACACAAGCACACATTTTCATTGTCAATGGCCATCCCTCCAAGATGTCTGTTGAGTTCGTTCAGTCCATGACTGTGGGTTCTATCTGTCCTAGATGCCTTCCAGGGGAGGAGGGCTGGTGTGCTGTCAGCTGGCTACTACATTGGGAGCTCATGACTGGTATATCTGGAGCAGTCCATCCTCATTGTCCATGGTAGTTATGGCACAGTGGCAGTGTCATTCAGCAACCAATATTATACAGTTCAACATTACAGACTGTTCTCACCCAAAATCAAATTCCCTTGAGGTACACATCACATTTCCCCATCCCTCTGAATTACCAACCAAGTGCACCCAGGTCCTTGAGCAAAAACAATCCCACAGATATGTTTGCCTTTCCTTGAGGCAGGACTAATCCAAACTGTCTTCCCTAACACGTTCTTCATATGCACCACAGGGACTTTATTCCCTTCTTTGGTACGTGGAAGTTTTGATTGGGCAGGGCCAGCTCAACTGGTAGAGCCTCTAGTGTTAACTAACCAGGTGGCCTTTGCTAAGTGTAGATCCCAATGTTTGAAGGTCCCACCCCCCCCACTACTTTAAATGTGGTTTTTAACAGTCCATTGTACCGTTCAATTGTCCCAGAGGCTGGTGCATGATAGGGAATAAAAAACATTCACTCAGTTCTGTGCTCTCCAGTTCAGGTGTCTATGAGGCTATTTTTGAAATGAGTCCCATTGTCCAACTCAATTCTTTCTGGGGTGCCATGTCACCACAGGACTTGCTTTTCGAGGCCCAGGATGGTGTTCCGGACAATGACATGAGGCACAGAGTGTCTCCAGCCATCCAGTGGTTCTTTCCACCATTGTCAGCACACAGTGCTGGCCTTGGTGGGTTTGTGGCAGTGTGATGTAATCAATCTGCCAGGCCTCCCCATACTTATATTTTGACCATCGTCCCCAACACCAGAGGCTTTACCCGCTTGGCCTGCTTGACAACAGCACATGTTTCACAGTTATGGATAATCTGGGATATAGTGTCCATGGTTAAGTCCACTCCTTGATAACAAGCCCATCTGTATGTTGCATCTCTTTCCTGATGACCTGATGCATCATGAGCCCATTGAGCCAGAAATAATTCACCCTTATGTCACCAGTCCAGATCCATCTGAGGTACTTTAATCTTGGCAACTTGATCTACCTCACCATTTTTCCACATGCACCCAAGAGTCACACTACTGAAGAACATCGCATGCACATGATGTACTTTTACAGTCAATTTCTCTACCTGAGCAGCCATGTCTTGCCACGATTCAGCAGCCTGGATGGCTTTCCCTCTGCACTACCAATTGGTCTTTTTTCCATTGGTCCAGCCACCCCTACAAAGCATTTTCTACCATCTACAAGTCAGTGGGGAGGTGGAACACTGGCCATTTCTCTCCTTCAGCGATATCCAAAGTCAATTGGACAGCTTTCAGCTCTGCAACATGACTTGATCCACCTTGGCCCTCAATAGCTTCTGCGACTCACCATGTATGAATTCCAATAAATTTCTTAACCAAAAATATTAGGAAATTGTCATTTATAACAGTTGGTGACCCCGATGGGATCCAAACTTGGGATCTGGGGTCCCCCTTTTTCTGTCCGGGAGGGCGCCTCCGCTGATTGAGCAGCCCGGCAGAACGGGGCGATACCAGAGGACCAATTGGAACACCGAACCAGGCGAGATAAGGGCCACAATCAAAAATTCCAAAATAAAAGCTAGCTAAAAAGGCTCTCAGGGAACTCAGGGAGACCTGGCAGAAAGGTCTCAGGAGCCGCGGCATCAATTTCACTCATAAAAATCGATGTGCACGAAGAATCCATGTGGGAAAAAGGAACCGTAAGTATCGCGTGGTTGAGTGGGGTGACCGAGTGTATATGAAAGGGACGTGAAATTTTTCACGAAGCGAGTGCAGACCTCAAGATTGCAGTTCCGTCCTCCTGTGAGGGAAACGGTCAGCCGAGGGGGAAGTGGGTGAAAAGAGGAGGACACTCATTTCACTCGGGTGGTTAGAAAGAGGTCACAAGGAGACTAAAAGGAAAGGGACGTCCCTTGGAGTTCAGGGACTGGTAAACCTTTTAGTCTGAACCAAGGTTGGTCCAGGGAAACTGAACGGAAAGGAGAGCTTTTACCAGTTGAAAAACCCTGCAGGATGGTTCTCTGCAGGATGAGTAGATTGGTAAGGTAAAATAGAGAAATAACACGGTACCGGTAATTGTTTGTGCAAACGGGTGGACAAGAGAGGGAAACTGATCTGTAACTGGTTGAAAAATGGGTCAAAAGAAAAGTAAACCCCAGAAGAAACTCGCAGAAAAATCTGCAAAAGAGGTAGATATACCTGAGATCCCGTGGGAAAGCCCTTTGAGGTAGATGTTGGAAAATTGGGAGGAATGTCCAGCGAGGAGAACGAAGTCTAAGGAGAAAATGATCCAGTTTTGTGTGGAAATATGGGGAGGGAAGGAGATAAGGGACCATGTGGTTTGGCCAATATTTGGTACTTTTGAAAGGTGGATTTGTAGAGCTTTGGTGGACTATGTGAACAGTAAGCAGCCGTGGGACGGGGAGGAGTATGACTACGCGAGAATATGGGAGAGTGGACATCCGGTTTTTTCCAATAAAGACAAAGAGTAACACAGCAACCCCAGGAGATATGTGGGAACCTTTAGACCACCTTCCACTCCCATACCTGATGCCTGCACCAGCGCATACACAGGCTCCCCCTCTGGGAATCCCGGGATACCCTCCACAGCTTGTGCAAAGCGCACAAGCCCCTCCGCAAGCCTCCACCGGAGCAGCCGATTCTGCAGGTAGGATTCAAGCCCTGACCAGTTTCCCAACCCCGGGAGATCCCTCCGTCAGTAGGGCAGACCCGTATACCCCAACCCCCTCAGGCTGCCTTGCCGCCCCAGCCACCTCAGGGTCCCTTGCCCACTGAATGCATGCAACTCGATCTGGGCCCGGCGTCGCTTCCCAGCCCCAGTCCTCATGCACCCCAGGGCCTGCCGAAGGTGGCCCCTACCCCACAAACCAGAGGAGGGGGGAATCTCCTACAGAAGGGTTGGAGAAATTGGGAGAGGTTTGCAAATGTATTCGGGGGTTGATGCTGATACTCCAGTGGGGGTGGTGTTAAAAATACAATTTCTAGAGAAGTCATGGGAGGGTGTTCGAGGGAAACTTGAGAAATTAGGGGGCTGGCAGTAAAGGCAGAAGGTGGAGGAGGGGGTGTTAGTTACAGCAGTTGGAAAGGTGCGGGGGCAGGCAGAGATGCAGTAGTGGTGGCGGGGAGCTAGAGGGGAGCTCTTTAAAGTCTCAGTTGTTGAAGATGTGGAGATGGAGTCAGAGACTAGAGTTTGTTTGGGGAACATGTTGGTGGCAGAGGCGGACCCCATTTTTATAGAGGGAGGAAGAGGATTAAAACCTGTGCAAAGATGGAATAAGAGGTAGTTTTGATAGTTTGAAAAAGCGAGGAATATAGTTGAGAGAGTGGTAGTGATTCTAGTGTTTGATGAGAAAGAATTTAAGGTTTGAGAGTGTGAGAGGGGGGAGAAGAAAGAGAATTAGAAGATAAGAAAAAATAGTTTGTAGATAAGACCTCAAGATTCTTGGGAAGAAAAGAGGTCAATGCAGGGGTAGATAAGGATTTAGGAAAAACAAGACCCCTTAAGTGTTAATGAGTCTGCTGGAGTCTGTGAATTATATGCAGGTTTGAGAGTGTAAGCAGGGAAAAGAGAAGGACTGAATCAAGCTCTAAAGTAAATTAAGCAAAGATTGTGTGTTTGAAGCTCAGACATGTATTGTAGCTTGTGATTTAGGTGGGCATAAAATATGTGTTTAGCCAGCCCCTGTCTATCTTTAGTTGTTAAGTTTGTGTTATATTTGTTATGATTGTAGCGTTTTAAAGTAAACTAGTAGTATGTTAGCAGGGAGGTGCTTGTGCTTGAACAGAAGAAGAGGGGTTTGGAACATCATGTTCAGTGTGTGTAGTTAACAAAGCTACACTGTGTGCAAGCCTTAAAAGTTTAGATGTGTTTTGAGAAAGTCGATATGAAGTAACTATGAGTCTAAGAACTATAGTGTACTCTGAATTTTTTTTTTGTCATCCTAAGATAAACGTTATAATTGCATCAAGTTACTATATTTTTATTAGATATTGTTTTATGCAATGTGATATTTTCGAGAAGTACCCCTTGGAGAGTTGAATAACATGTAACAAGGTTGGGGGAAGGAGGAAGATTGTTTGATTAGACTGGAGTATACCTCTGAATGTTCTAGTTCAGTGTGTGATGTAGTAATTTTCTGAATATTGTAGTGTTTGCTGAGAGTTGTTCCAGTGCTCAGACATAGCCTGTTGGCAAATGTTCAAGTAACTATAGACAGGGTGAGTTGAATTGGCCTTGCCTGAGTCAGAGAGACATGATGTTGCAGAGTAACTATCATGCTAAATAGCCTGAAATAATTGACATCTCAACACCCCACCCCCCACACCCCCCCCCAGCATCCCTCGAGCCTCAAGAGTTGGGGCTTTTAGGCTCAGCAAAGGTAGATTTTTGTGTAGAGTTTAATTAATCTGAGAAGAATCAGTCTAGGATCTTTTTCCTCCCCACCCTGTGTATGAGAATGTAAAAGCTTAGTGATTTTTTTAACATAAAGTATCCTCCTAGAGATGAGCTGGACTTGCCTGCTTTTGACAAGGATTGTGATAACCAATATGGTTTTTTTTTTACGAGATTCCCATAAGAATGTCTGATCTTAGCTAAACCTCAGTAAATTTTAACTAAAACTAAAACTTTACATGATCCCAAATGCAGAACTTAAGCCCTTTGTTTGAATTGCTAAAAGGACATTCAGACCCTTTTATCACCTAAACGATTCAATTTACAAGTGCAACAGGCACTGCAAGCATGGTAAAGTAGCAAGCTACAAGCTGAGTAACTGAACTGCTTTTCCTTTTAATAATTTTGCACCCAGCAAAACAGCCTCACGTTTGATATTTCAATAAGACTCCAAAGCACCAAACTCTTTGCTTATCATTATTTTTTTTCCACACCAAGCGACCAAACCCATCAATACCTAACATGAAACAATAGCCTGACTAGTTAATAAAGCTTGACAGAAACTAACTTCTCTTTCAGGGTGAGATCCTCCATTGTTTTCCTGCCTCTTATCACCTGTTTTTTAAATTAAGTATGTTTTCAATTTTGTTCTTTGATAAATTCTTTGCCACCGAGTAAAATGTATTAAGTGTTTAAGATTGTAGTATGCAAATTTATTAAGAGAATTTTTTTTGTGTGTGTGTTTTAATTATGAGAAAAGAAATAGAAGTAAAAACTGAGATAATACAACTCCAGAACACGATAAGTTGTATAAATCCAGGATGTCTGTGTTATCCATGCATTTATTTTGAATGTAGTTACTGTCATGAAATTTAAGTTGTGCATTGTAAGAGGGGATATTGACCTTTGAGATTGTGTGACAAGTGCTGGGAAACAGAGCAAGAACTGACTAATATAGTCTTAACTCTCATCACCAATTTGGGTCTGTTGGAAATTGATTCCCCAGAGTGGTATCGGATATTTCTAAAAAGGGTGAGGGGAAAATTAGACCAGCAAGCACAAGTATTGACAGTTGAGTGCTGCAGAACAAAGTACCTTGCAGTGCAGACGCAGTGAAACTATTTAGGTGGGCCACCTTTAAGAGGAGGTATGCTGCACGAACCAATTACGGGACCTCTGGAGAATACCCCTGCTGCCGAGAAGATGGTTTACCCCGCTGCTGGTGGCAACCCAGTGGGTGTAGGCAGAGGCAGAGGAGTGTACCTATGGGGAATCCTGATGAGCCTGAACCTAGCCATGTGCCAAATGACCGGGATGCCTGCGGCGAGCGAGCTCCATACTGAAGAGTGCGAGCTATGTTTCAAAGTGGCCCGGGGAGGACCAGCTTCGAAGGCGGCATACCAAGCCCAGCATAACTGCACTAGCAAAATCAGGTACTGTACTTTTAATGGTAATCTGTTTAAAGTATGTTGGGAAGGGGGAAAAACTGATTTGCCACAGCCCAAAGGTGATAATTAAGAAGGTACAGTCAGAAAGGCATGCCCGATTTAAATGGGGAGCCAGAAAGATACCACCAGTCCCGGTTTGTAAACAATGTAACCGTACAGTTTGGATTGGGGGTAGAAAGGAGTCTACCTTTGTATCATACCACCAGGTGAATAAACACAACTAACAAGAGCACAATTTGGCAGCCTGAACCCCCTACGGGTTATTAGAGTCGGGAGAACAATACCAAATGCAAATGGGCAAAGTCAATTGGATTATGTTGGTATAAACAGTCCGGAGCTAACCCCTATCAATCTCTGGAGGACTTAAGGGAGTACTGGAAATAACCAGGGTCTGTAAACATAAGGTGGAAAGCTCCTAGCAGGATTTATTTGATCTGTGGCACAAAAGCCTATAGCGAATTACCTCGAAGGTGGAGGGGTTCCTGTACTTTAGGAATGATATTGCCCTCCTTCTTCACCATGCCTAGGACCGAGAGTAACCTTCTAGGGACCCCACTCTATGAAACATTAGGCCGAGAAAAAAAAGGGAAATAAAGAACTCCCTAAGGCAGGTGGTAGCCAGAAATGGGGGAATGAAGAATGGCCTGCAGAAAAGATAATAGACTATTATGGTCCTGCTACTTGGGCACAGGATGGTAGTTAGGGTTACAGAACTCCAATATACTTATTAAACAGACTCATAAGATTACAAGCAGTGGTAGAAATCATATCGAATCATACCTCCGATGCCCTGGAATTGTTAGCAAGGCAACATTCCCAGATGCAAGCTTTTGTGTATCAAAACAGGATAGCTTTAAATTACCTCCTAGCAGAGGAGGGAGGGGTCTGTGGGAGATTTAACGAATCTGAATGTTGCATTGAAATTAATGATTACGGGGAAACTATTAGAGGGTTAGCCACAGAAATCAAAAAAGTGGCACATGTCCCAGTCCAGAAATGGAACTCTATTTTACAAGATACCTAGTGGGACCAACTGTTTGGAGGAGCATGGTGGAAAAGGTGGGGTTCTTTATATTATGCTCCATAGCCGGAGTAATATTTTTGCCTTGCCTAATACCGTGTCTTATCCATCTAATTCATTCAGAAGTTCAAGGTATGCAGATTGCTACTTTACCCACAGATCCGGAAATGGCCACTGGAAAGAGGAGCCAAGCCCCCACTGTGCAAAAGATATTCAAATTAAAGAAAAAAAGAGAAAAGAAGCAAAGCAGCTGAAGCTTTAGCAAAGTTTGAAGCCAGAGAGAGAGGAAACTATGAAAAATACAGCACTAAAGTGAATGAATGCTGAGATGAGTATAAAGACCAGTTTGAAAGAGAATAGTTAGATGTTATTTACCTTTTTTTTGTATTTGTTCCCTTTGTACTTTGTAAACCTTTAGATCTAGAACTAGTCAAATGTTGTGATATGTTCACCAGGGTGCTATTAGAATAGAATTAGGTGGGGGAAGTTAAAACACGAATTAAGATGTTCATGTAGAAGGGGAAGGATTGTTATAAATGTATGGTTAATTTGCATTTTATTAAAGCAGCCTTATATGTATATGAAACAAACTGTATCTCCAAGATACCCCCCTGTACAAAATCAGTTCACGGTTGAATGGGCAGGAACTATACCATCCTCTTCCTGAAACCCAAAAAGATAAGGTATTTTGCAGCACAATACAGGGTGTAACAGGATTTTGAGGGAGTCAGGCGAGGTCTAAGGACTCGGCCATCACGCCAGATAAGCATCCTATGGGCTCATCAAGGACATTCATACCTACACAGCCCAAAGAAAATGGATGCAGGACATTTTTGCCTTCCCGGAACTCTGTCCACCACCCGAAGAAAATGCAATCAGGACATGTTTGCCTTCCTGGAACTCTGTTCACCATACACACCTGAAGAAAAGAATATCCATATACGTATTCAAAAAGCTGGACTAAACAATGGACAAGCCTCAGGGCACAAAATCTGTATAAAACCCGGCTTTGGGAAACCGGGGGGGCATTGGTACGGAGAGGCTGTGTCCGAGGTTCACCCAGCTCCGATACCCGGGGTCGGAACTGTCCTTTGATTGTGGCTCTGCTCGATTTCTCACTTTGTCATATTTCCAATAAATTTCTTAACCGAAAATATTGGGAAATTGTCATTTATAACAGTAGCATCTCCCAACTGTTTGCGGCAACTGCTTGCAGGAGCCTGGCTGCCTCTGCCCAGCCCCACTGTTTTCTGCTGCTGTTTCGGGTTTTTGCTACACTTTGCCCCTCCAGGTGTGCTTGCCGCTGCTGCTCCAGCCTACTCCGAGGTTCCTGCTACAGTCCATTTCGTCACCCAGAGTGACACTGAGACCAGCTGCTCCCCATGAGTTTGCAAAGGGAGCCCCTTATCTATCTGCCCCGCTGTCTGAGCCACCATTAACCACATGGAAAGAGGCTGTTAAGCTCACACCACAGCACCTCCTGCAGCCACAGGGGAATCATTGCACTGGCCCTGCCTGGCCAGGAGCCAACAGCACCCCTACCAGCTGTGATCATAACTACACCAAAGGAGAAAAGGCTTGACAGCCGAGATAAGGCTGTTATTGACTTTCTGGGTTTTTTTGTTTGTTGTTGCTGCTGTTGTTTGTTTGCCTTGGTATATATATTCTGGTAAAGAACAGTCATTCCTTTTCCCATATCTTTGCCTGAAAGTCTCATAATTTCAAAGTTATAATAATTCAGAGGGAAGGGAGTCATATTTTCTATCCCAAGGGAGGTTTCCACCTTCCTTAGCAAACACCTGTCTTTTAAACCAAGACAACCCCACTTGAAACCCTTTTTTTTTCTGTCCCACATGATAGAGAGGGTTTACAATCTGACGAATCTGGAATATGCATCCTCCAAAAACCCACAGTGCCTAGGAAAGCTTGTGTGTTCTTGCTGGTTGGTGGGGACATAGCTGCTATTTTGTTGACCATGTCTATTGCCAGAGTCGGGTAGTCATCTGAAGCACAGTTCATTCTCCTTCTTTCCTTGACATCACTGCCAGTGAGTTGGCATACAATGACAGCATACTCCATAAGCACTTCTGCCACATGCATTATGTACACTGGACCTCATCTGGATCTACAGGAGACTGCTCATTATTTGAATCCACATAGAGTACCTCCAGCACATCTAATTCTCTCAGGTACTGGATACCTTGCTCCATGGCATTTCACCTGCTTGAGTGCACTATTAGAACATTTTTGAGAGAATACCTTTCCATCACTCTTGACAGGAGTCACCTCTAGAGGCTGAGAGTTTGTCTTCTTCCTAATTTTCTGGTCAATGCACACATCCTGGGACAGGGATCCTAGTTGCTTGGCTACCATCTAGTTTCATATCATGGGCCACCATACCCCAGCATCAGAGCAGCCAGGTCACCATGGGCTCACCCAACTGGCAGCTGAAATTTTGTCACATATCTTGCAGCTCACCCAAGGATAGGGATTGGGTGATTATCTCTGGCCCTGTGGCTTCCTCCTATTCTGAGGGCCCTGCTTCATCTTCATCCCTCACTAAGCGAAATGATTTGGTCTTGGATTTCTTTTTCTGTATAGGTATGACTGCAACCAGCATGGGTTGTTCCACTGGTTCAGCTGCAGTTTGAGTGGCCACAGTGTCAGTTGCTCTGCTTTCTTCCTCCTCCCCCTGAGGGTGCTGTCTAGTGACAAGCAGTGTTCAATAAATAGTAGCCAGGGCTCAGCACACTGCAACAAGTTGCTCCTCTGTGGAGTGGTCACAGCATTGTCCTTGCAAATATTCTGTCACTTTAACAGGGTCCTATACTTGTTCAGGGGTGAACTTCCAAACCATTGGAGCAGAGAATTTCCCCCCAAACTGGCTCATTTTCTCCCACATTCCATGCCACTCATGGCTATCCATCCACCCTTGTGGCAAATCTCTGAATAACCTCCCTAGATATCTCTTTCTTGACTCTGAACATAGTGTAGACTGCATTGAGGAAATCTGGCAGACTTAGCAACAAGAAGAAACTTTCCTTAACATCCAAAGGAAATTCAAAATTCTCAAAAGTTGATCTAACAGGCCTGAAGGAGGAAAAGGGGGTAAAAAAGCTGGGGAAAATCATCCTTCCCTGTTTCCCCCACAGGCTGGGTATGATTATTAATGAATTTCCAGAGGTAGCACCCAAGACCATGGCAGGAGAGCAGCATTGAAGACACATCCCTAATGACCCTCATTTCCCTTGAAGTTATCATATCATAAACGGATATCACATAGTATGGCAACAAAGAAATCCTGATCCCTATCCCTGCTCTGAGAAGGAGCACTGTGATGGGCACATAGTGCATGTACAGAAACACATACAGGGTTAGGTACCATAGCCATGTGAACAGACTAAGCAACATTGTGCCCAGTGGCTCCATACCTAATACAACAAATTCTTAGATCAAAATTGCTTCCCACCGACTCTGGGCAAGTCTGTTATCTCAACCCTTCATGCCTCACACTGGGTGCCAATTAAAGGCTGTTTAGGAGCAGCACTCCTTAATTTAGAGTGTGTCCCATTCTTCCCCCCCCTCACTCCTCCCCTTCAGTGAGAGATAAGAATGGCAGAGATTAAGGGTTGAGATAAAACTATTTACTTGAAAAAGCAATGAGCTAAGAAAATTAACAGTAACAGCAACAATACTAATAACAAAAGTGTACAAAAAGAGGGTGATTTGCATAAAAAAAAATCCCCAGATTCATTAACCAACCCGGCACTGTGTAACTCCCAAGACAATGAACAAAATGGTGGGGGGACACTCCATGTGCCATCTTTTTCTTCCTGACCATAAACCATGGCCCCCTCTCCTTCTCAGAACTGAGAATCCCTTACTTCCACCCCCTGGCAGTGATGAGTAGTATAGAATAACAACCTAGGCATGCGCAGATGGCTCCAGGCTCTTCTCCCTCATGGCTACTGCAAAAAGAAATAACTGTCCTGGCCAAAACCCAAAAGAGGTTTGCATTAAAATTTAATTAGGTATTTCCTGCCACAGAATACATACACATGTAATATAGTAATACTGAAGTCAACCAGTTTATCCCAGACAGTTGAAAATATTTCATTAAGATGCTTTTCTCACATGAATGCACAGCCTAAAATACTTGGTAGAGAGATACAGTAATACTTTGTATACTAAGCCAGTAAATGAAAATTGGTTGAAGTTGTTCCTATTTCTTCAGTCAGATAGGTCAGTGTTTTGGTTTAAGACATGATATTCATCTAGAGAGCAACAGTGTTGACAACAAAAGCAATGTATTGTTCATAAGGTTACAAAGCAAAAAACAGACTGCATTTAAAGTTAACCTCTAAGTTTCAGCCAACAATTTTAAAAACTCCTTCCTTTATATTTATAATTTGAATATAAAGGATTATTTTATAAAACCATAAACTGAAATACTTGCATTCCATCTATTAACAGTGCTAACATACCAAAAAACTGTAGCTGTGAACTATACCACATCCTCCCCTGCAAGGCTACCTCTACACCCATCATTTGGTATTTGCTGATTCACAGGTACAACTGAGTCATTTTTGCAATCCTTTGGAAGCTACATGTCTTTGCATTCCTTCAAGATGAGATCTGGAGACAATGAAGTTGGATGTGCCTGTCTTTGAATGCCTCATTACTTATTATTTCAAAGAAGAGAGCATTTTGAAGGCAGAATTTTTTGTCAGACATAAATACATTAGCTCTGCTATGCACTTTCTCAATTTAACTCATTTAATACCCACTTCCTCACACAATCTGCACTGTACCCAAGTTACTCATTTTTTTTCCTCCTGCTCTTAGAAGAAACAAGCCTCTCTCCACTTCAACCCATGAAAATCAAACCAACTACACATCCCTTGATTCCACATCAAATCCATTATCAACACCTTTCCTGTCTCTTCTACAGGATAAGATTATTGTACCTAAAACTCTGCAGTATTCTTTTTCCACAGTTCTTCTTAAGTCCTCTATGCTGAATTCCTTCTCTTACCAAAAAGCCTCTAAGGTGGCTTGTACTTTCTCTGATTGGCTACAAAAAACAGAAGGCAAGCCTGACAACCAGATCTACCCCAAAGAAACAATACAAGTACACATCAAATCCTTCCCTGAGAGCCATACAGATGGAATCTTGTGCTCTCCTGCTGCCAAGGTACATCCTGCAGAGCCCAGCATATTCCCAGTCTCAAAAGGCTGACATGAGTCAATCTGGGAAAATAGCTCTCCATAGCCAGAGCATACAAGCCTGCTACACAGGAAATTACCATAGACGTCATTTGTGTCAATTCTTTAAAATTGTCCGGAGACCAAGACACAACAAGGGGCAAGGGAGAGGAATGTACCTAAATTAAAGGTGGATGAAATGCCTATGGAATCAAATGGTTAACCAACAACTGCTTAAAAAGAAGTGTTTAAAGAAACAAATGGGAGAGTTTGATTTCAGGATATGAAATCATTGGTGCCAGTCCTGCACCAATACTACCATCTCACCTCTCCCACGGCCACGTTTCCCACGGTCTGAAGGCCTGTCTCCTTGATTGTTGTCCACTCCATTTTCTTCAGCTCTGACTGTGGAGAGAGGACAGCTTAAGAGACTCACGCATGAGACAGTATAGCCATCTGCTTAACCTAAACCTCAAAAAAAGGGCAAGATTTTAAAGTGGGCTGGTTAACAGATGTCAGTCACCCCTCTTCTTTGGCAGCCTAGCTACAAGCAAGTTATGTTTACTTTGCACTAGACCATTAGGAAGCAAAATATCTAAGAGGAAAATGTCCTTCAGCAGACACACTTCTGTTGGGTTGGGATTTTGGGAGAGGGGAGAAAGGCAATGTTTTGCAGCCTACACTATTAATTATGGCCTCACCTCTTTAATGAGGTAGGAAATAAAGCTGCCTCATACTATGCTTCCTCAAAACCAGGCTGTGTGGCAACAGTGAAAGAATAAGGGACAACCAAGAACACGAACTCTTTTGTCTGCCCATACCATATAACTGTACAACCAGGAAAACCTAAAACAATTCTCTGTATTTAAATCAGAAGGATAACAACTGGAAGATGGTGAGGCACTGGAAAATAACTAAGCACTGCACCTTAACTATTTCACAGAAAACTCCTGAGGAAGCACTCCAAAAGATGGCTGGCTCTTTGAAGGAAGGAGAGAAAAGGATGACCACTGTCTTGGTTTGGAGAGACAGGTGTCTGCCAGGGAAAGCTGGAGCTTCCCTTGGAATGGAGAATGTAAAACCTCTCCCTCCTGGTCATTATATTTTTGCAATCAAGGGTCATTCAGGCAAAGATATGGGAATAGGAATAACAGTTCTTTACTAGGAATATTAGAAAAATACAAATGTAGTAGTACAAGAAAAAAACAAGCAAAAACAAAAATCCTGGAAACACTGACAGAGTCAGAATACAACCTGACACCCTGTTGGTCAGGATGTTGGGAGCAATACAAGTCCTCCTGGAGTGATAGATGTGGTTCTGTTGGAGCAGAGATGATCCTGTAGAAGGGTCCAGTGGTGGTGAGATGGGTCCAGTCTTCCTCTGGGAATCCAGTGGAAAACAGGCTCTCCTGGTGTTCTGAATCTCAGGTTTTATCCAGGTAGGAATGCTTGGCTCCTCCCACTGGGTGGAGCATCTCACAATGGGATGATGTAATTTTATCAGTCATGCAGTGAGCCTTAATGGCCCATTAACAGCAGATATCCCCTGGAGGGAGGATGGGTTGTGGAAGAGATAAAGAAACACTGCCCCATCTGGTTTTAACAGCTGGCCCATTAACAGAAAGACACCCACCCCCTCTCCCCCGGAGTTATGAGATAAAGAAAAACACCTCTTCAACCGGTTTCAACAGATTTGGAATAGAATACATCTTACATTGAAACCCAAGACATTATCCACCCCTTATTCTATTACCATCTGCATCATACCTAAATAAATAATTCTATATATACATACACAATGAAACCTTACACACAATTCTTGCTTAAGATTAGGTTTCCTTGTGGTACACAACAGGTTTCTCCATCTTTCTGCATTACCCACCAAGTGTAACCAGATCCTTGAGCAAAACAAATCCCACAGATGGGTTCTCCTTTTCCTGAGGTGGGATTAATCCAAACAGTCTTTCCTAAAATACCTTTCAAGTGTACCATAGGGACTTTATCTCCATCCACTGTGTGCAAGTGTTCAGACTGGGCAGGACCAGCTCGATTGATGGAGCCTTGGGTGTTGACCATCAGGGTGGCCTTTGCTAAGTTCATTTCCATATTTTTGAAGGTCCCCCTCCCAAGCGCCTTCAGGGTAGTCTTAAGTAGTCAATTGCACTGTTCAACTTTCCCAGCAGCTGGTGCATGATAAGGGATATGATATATCCATTCAATACCATGTTCTCTGGCCCAGGTGTTTATGAAGCCGTTCTTGAAATGGGTCCCATTGTCCGACTCGATTCTCTCAGGGGTACCATGTCTCCACAGGACTTGCTTTTCCAGGTGTTAGATGGTGCTCCAAGCAGTAGCGTGAGGAACAGGGTAGATCTCCAGCCATCCAGTGCTGGCCTCTACTATGGTCAGCACATAGCACTTGCCTTGGTGGGTTTGGGGAAGGGTGATGTAGTCAATTTGCCAGGCCTCCCCATACTTATATTTGGACCACTGCCCACCATACCATAGGGGCTTCACCCGCTTGGCCTGCTTGATCGCAGCACACGTCTCACAGTCATGGATAACCTGAGAAATATGGTTAGATTCACCCCTCGGTCTTGTGCCTACTTATAGGTGGCACCTCTGCCCTGACGACCTGAGGCATCATGGGCCCATCAAACTAGGAACAACTCTCCCTTATGTTGCAATCTAAATCTATCTTTGCAGCTTAATCTACTTGCTTGTTGTTTTGGTGCTCCTCATTAGCTCTACTCTTGGGGACATGGGCATCTACATGACAGACTTTCACAGGTAGCTTCTCTACCAGAGTGGCAATGTCTTTCCACTCTTCAGCTGCCCAGACTGGTTTTCCCCTACGCTGCCAGTTGGACTTTTTCCACCTTTCCAGCCAACCCCACAAAGCATTAGCTACCATCCACAAAACAGTGTAGAGGCAGAGCTTTGGCCACTTCTCTCTCTCGGCAATGTCCAGGGCCAATTGAATGGCTTTGAGTTCAGCAAGTTGACTCGATCCACCTTCTCCTTCAGTGGCTTGTGCATCTTGTCATGTGGGGCTCTATACGGCTGCTTTCCACTTCTGGTTCATCCCTACAGTGTGACAGGAATTGTCAGTGAAAAGAGCATAGCATGTTTCTTCTGCTAGTAGTTGGTTGTACAATGGAGCTTCTTCAGCCCTTGTCACTTGTTCCTGCTCCTCTTTGTCTGTGAGACCAAAGTTTTCACCTTCCAGCCAGTTGGTAATTACTTCCAAAATCCCAGGGTGATTTGGGTTTCCAATACGGGCACACTGTGTAATGAGGGCAATCTATTTGCTCCATGTGGCGTCAGTGGCGTGGTGGGTAGAGGGAACCTTTCCTTTAAACATTCATCCCAGCACTGGTAGGGTGCCAGGAGGAGTTGTGCTTCTGTGCCAATCACCTCTGAGGCGGCTTGAACTCCTTTATAGGCTGCTAAAATTTCCTTCTCTGTTGGAGTGCAGTTGACGTCAGACCCTCTGTAACTTCGGCTCCAGAATCCCAGTGGTCGACCTCGAGTCTCACCAGGCACCTTCTGCCATAGGCTCCAGGACAGGCCATTGTTCCTGGCTGCAGAGTAAAGCACATTCCTCACTTCTAGTTCTATCCTGACTGGGCCCAGGGCTACTGCATGAGTGATCTCCTGCTTGATCTGGGCAAAGGCTTGTTGGTGTTCAGGGCCCCAGTGGAAATCGTTCTTCTTGCAGGTAACCAGGTAGAGAGGGTTCACAATCTGGCTGTACTCAAGAATGTGCATTCTCCAGAAAACTATGGCACCTAGGAAAGCTTGTGTTCCCTCCTTGCTGGTTGGTGGAGACATTGCGGTGATCTTATTAAAGACCACAGTGGGATGCTGTCAATCTTGCCATTTTACCCCCAGGAACTGGATCTCTCGGGCAGGTTCCTTGACTTTGCTCCTCTTGATGGCAAAGCTGGCTTCCAGGAGAATCTAGATGTAGGGGTTTCACATTCACTTCTGTTTCTGTTGGCTAAATTTAGTGTAGTGGTCTAAATGTTTTTCTGCTGTGAGATAGGATTAAGGAGAAAAAGGCAGAACAGGCCCAACTTAAGGTAAACAGATTTTATTAACACACACACTAAAGAAAAAAAAATTGAAACTTCAGAACCCTTCTCTTTCCCCCACAAACTGTTCACTTTCCCACAAGCAACACAGAGAGACAAAATTATGATTTTCAGTCAGTTTCACCATATAAACATAATCTTTCATCACTTTAGGAGAAGGAGTCTCTCAGTGTCCCATGGATCCCACTGACCACTTAAAACAGTTCTCTTGTAAGTTTTAACTGTCACAAAAACAGCCGCCTGGTAAAATCTGCTTCTGTGACCCCTCCCATTAGCAGTTTCCCAAGCTGCTTATGGGTCATGGGTCTAGACTTTTGCATATTAGGGTGTCACCTTTTAAAGATTAATAACTCCAAAGAACAAAGGATTCCTCATCTCAAGGAACAGAGATATCTTCTCACTTCTTCACTAGCACAGAGGACTTCTCATCTTTATCTTTGTTCAAGCATCTCATAAGATCAATATAACTTAGTCCATCACAAACACCTTTGTTCAAAATCCACACACAAATTTGAACATCTCCCTAAATGCATATCTTTCCAATGATTTGAAGGAATATTTCAGTCTAGTCTCCATGGTTTACATAGAGAGAAGTCCAGTCAAAAATGTCCACTTCCTCAATCCCTTCTTCCAATAATCTCTATCAGTTCTTTCGCTGACTGTATCATGCTGTCTCTAAATTTTAAATCACTCTGTCTTCCATCGAGGAAGGAAGGAAAGGGCTGGAGTTCTGAAAGCTTCATCTTGTGTTAAGAAGGACTTAAATCTTGCCCAGGCCTGCAGTAGTCATGTGATCTCTGCCGGGCTGCAGCTTCTCAGGCTGAAGGATCCCAAAGCAGCCAGGCTCACTCTTTCTCTCGGCTGTGGCTCACGGTGTCTAATTTCAAAGCCGCGCTGGTGATGGAGGGGAGATCCCATCCTCCCCCGGGCCAGCGGCACCGGCAACCAGGGCCCGGGGCACGGCCAAGCCAGGGCTGGCCCCTCCCTGCCGGCCCTGGCGAGGACCCTGGCCACGGCCCGGCCAGGGCCGGCCGCCACGGCCCCGAGCTGCAGCCTCCCCTTTTTCCCTGCCGGGAGCCGATGGAGCCCGGCCAGGCCTCGGGCCGGCTCCCTCCCGCCCCCGCAGGAGGAGGTGGGGGGGACGGAACAGCAGGGCCTGGCTGGCTCAGGCCAATGTTACCAAGCCAATGTTACCTGTTCAACTGCCCAGAAAGAAAAGGGCCATTTGGACAAACTTAGGATTTATATGGGTATTACCAAAAGTCACATTCAACTTTCTCAATGGTCAAACCACATGCCAATAGCAAAAAACCAGCCTCTTATAGGTCCCTGGTCTTTTCCAAAACAATTCCAAGATCCTGACAGGGCAATATTCCATATTCCTCTTAAACTAAAAACCAAACTGTGTTAACCCATAACACTGGATGATCTTCTCTCCTTTCTCAAACATTTCCATTGCTGTGTTCCCCCATACAATGATGTCATCGATGTACTATAGATGTTCTGGAGCCTCACCCTTTTCCAGTGCAGCCTGGATCAGTCCATGGCAGATGGTGGGGCTGTGTTTCCACCCCTGGGGCAGTTGGTTCCAGGGGTACTGCACGCCCCTCCAGGTGAAAGCAAAATGAGGCCTGCATTCTGCCGCAAGAGGAATGGAGAAAAATGTGTTAGCAATATCAATAGTGGCATACCACTTCGTTGCCTTGGACTCCAGCTCCTACTGTAGTTCCAGCATGTCTAGCACAGCAGTGCTCAGTGGTGGAGTCACTTCATTCAAGCCATAACAGTCCACAGTCAATCTCCATTCTCTGTCAGACTTGTGCACAGGCCAAATGGGGCTGTTGAAGAGTTGGTTTTGCTGACCACTCCCTGGCTCTCCAGCTCTCGGATCATCTTGTGGATGGGGATCAAGGCATCTTGATTCATCCTATACTGCTGGCAGTGCACCATCGAGGTGGCAACTGCTACTTGTTGCTCTTCCCCCTTCAGGAGTCCTACTACAGATGGGTTCTCTCATAGTCCAGGCAAAGTGTTTCATTTCTTAATGCCCTCTGCCTCCACAGCAGCTATCCCAAAAGCCCACCTGAGTCCTTTTGGGTCTTTGTAATAGCTGTTCCAGAGGAAGTCTATGCTCAAAATACATGGTGCCTCTGGGCTGGTCACAATCAGCTGTTTCTGCCACTCTTTCTTGGTCAGGCTCACTTCGGCTTCTACTAGAGTCAGTTACTGTGATCCCCCTGTCACTCCGGCAATGGAAATAGGTTCTGCCCCCACATGTCCCGATGGCATCAGAGTACACTGCGCACCAGTATCTACCAAAGCTTCATATTTTTGTGGCTCTGATGTGCCAGGCCATGGGATCCACACCGTCCAAAAGACCCAGTTTTCCCATGCCTCTTCCTGGCTAGAGGCAGGGTGCCTCTTGCACTGGTTATTATTCCCTTCCTGGGCATACATAGTAGAGGTTCCTTCAAGGGGATCAGACATACTATCCTGCCTTCTGTTATATCTAGTGGCTTGGCCACGGGAGGCTGAGGCTACCTTCATTTTAGTGGAACCCCCTCGGTTAGTGCTTCCCTCCTTGAGTTCATGCACCCGTGCTGCCAGGAAAGAAGTGGGTTTCCCATCCCACCTTCCCATGTCTTCCCCATGGTCACGCAGAAAGAACCACAGGTCAGCTCATGGAGTGTACCCTCCCTCTTTAGCTGGGGAATGTTGGGCTCTAACTTTGGGGCCTGTGACTCGCACCGTTGCCGCACTAATCTTCCTCATCTCCTCCCTCATTTCCTCTTTGAGTTCCTTAACCACAGCAGAGACATGAGCCTGCACTGGGCCATTGATCATACTCATAATTTCTAAGCTTATGGGTGACAGAACCCACTGTCTCTCAGTTGTCCTCGGAATTATTGTTGCAATGAAGGTGGTGTATTGAGATGGCCCTAGATTTGCCAGATTCCATAACATTTGCCCTGTGCACCTAACCTTGTTGGGGTCATTATCATGCTGTCCGCTCCTCCCAAAAAGTATCTCTAATACCGCCACTTCCCTCAGCTGTTGGATCCCTTCCTCAAGAGTCTTCCAGTGCATTCTAGGATGGTACTCCTGCATTCTTTGTGGACAAACCTCTCTCTTACACTCATTAAAAGCCGCTCCCAGAGGGAAAGGGGCCTTGGCTCCCTTTCGAATTCCTGATTTACACCTGAGTCCTGGGTTAAGGGTCCCAAATTTCTTGCCTCACTACTATCTAGTTGCACACCTGTACCCGTAAGGTCCCAGACCCAAAGTAACCAGGCCGTATAAGCCTCATGTCCCCGTCGTACAATATCTTTCTGCAGATTATGTAGACTTTCATATGACAGGGACTCAGTGATGATCTCAACCTCTGGCTCCCCTGCGGGTTGTGAGGGCCCTCCTTTCTTATCCTTATTATCTGGGTGCACTGATTTCACTTTAGACTTCTTTGTTTCCACAGGGGCGACTGCTGCTGGCTGTGACTGCCCCTGTGGTTCAGCTGGAACCTGGACGGTTGTAACCTCTGTGGGTTCCACTGCTTCACCATCAGCCTCTCCCTTTTTGAGGCAGGGGGAGGGTTTCCCACCAGCTGGGGCTAATGAGGCCACCACAGGGGAAATGTACTCCCTCAGCATCTGGCCCGTCTCGCATATCTCCTTCACCCAATCTGGGTGGTTCATTTCTAAGGTGGGCTGTGGGGCAGGGTCAGGCTCTTGGGCAGCATCCCTAGACTCTGGGGCAGTTTCAGGCTCTGGGGCAGCATCCCTATTCTCTGGGGTAGGTATTAGGGTGGTTATCCATGTCAATCTCCCCTTATCTCTGAATGCTAAACAGAACAGGCATATCAGCAACACCAGCCACTATATGATATTATTAGCATTTAGAGAAGATTTGAACCCTTTGAAAACTGGTGGGGTAGACCCAAAGAGCTGGTTGAGGGGTTGGGAAAAAATTTCCCCTAGTGTCATTTCCTCACAAAAGCTACCATTATTAAAGTAACTCCAAAAACATACAGTTAGTATGTCATAGTTCTGAATCCATGTGCCTGCCTTCCAGAGGAAGGTAAAAATCTATGAATTCCTCATCTTATCAACTCATAAAGCAAACTGGATGGCAGCCACAGTAGCCTTAGTTATGGGACCCATGTTTAGATCAGGGCCTGCAAATGGGAGAAATATAGCCACAACCACGTGCCACCCGAACCAGTGTAAGCTAGACCACATGATGCCACCTAACAAGGTTTCTATATCCAGCACACAAAAAATTAGGTTACTCAAGAACTGTTATTCCTTTTTTCACCCTTTTTCTCTCAATGCTCTCGTGCCCCACGTTGGGCACCAAAATCTGTCTTGGTTTGGAAAGAAAGGTGTCAGCCAGGGAAAGCCGGAGCTTCCCTTGGAATGAAGAATGTAAACCCCTCCCTCTGATTTATTATAATTTTGAAATTAAGGGGCTTTCAGACAAAGATATGGGAATAGGAATAACAGAATACAACCTGACACCCTGTTGGTCAGGGTGTCGGTAGCAGCCCAATTCAGTCCTCCTGAAGTGACAGATGTGGTTCTGTTGGAGCAGAGATGATCCTGTAGAAGGGTATAGTTTTCCTCTGAAGGTCCAGTGGTGGTGAGATGGGTCCAGTCTTCCTCTGGGAATCCAGTGGAAAACAGGCTCTCCTGGTGTTCTGAATCTCAGGTTTTATCCAGGTAGGAATGCTTGGCTCCTCCCACTGGGTGGAGCATCTCACAATGGGATGATGTAATTTTATCAGTCATGCAGTGAGCCTTAATGGCCCATTAACAGCAGATATCCCCTGGAGGGAGGATGGGTCATGGAAGAGATAAAGAACAGTGCCCCATCTGGTTTTAACAGCTGGCCCATTAACAGAAGACACCTGCCCCCTTCCCCCCGGAGTTATAAGGAATGAGTCATAGAAGAGATAAAGAAAAACACCTCTTCAACCGGTTTCAACAGATGGCAATAGAATATATACTTCTGGTTGCATCTTGCATTGCAACCCAAGACAAGCTGCAAGTTTTATTACTATTTTTTGCTAACTTTGACATTATTTTACAAAGATTCAAAATGTCTTCACTGGCACAATATTTGAAGATATTACAGTAATGAAAAGAATTGGCTAATGTTGTAAAATTTCTTCCTGCTTTTAAGTTAAAAGCTAAACATATTTTTTCATTGATGTTTCTCTGCTCATCTATCAATGCATATGGCCCTTAATGGCAATTTATATAGCTTTGATACTGCTGATAAAACTTAAAGAGAAAAAAGCAATGTGCATCCAATGGTGATCTAATGTGATGCTACTTAACTTGGAAACATCAGTTTGCTTTTGTACAATGTATTTTTGCATCTCTATAAGCTGTAGAAAAATTTTAAACATTTCAACCCACAAAGAAATTTCTGTGTTGTAGAAACTCACCTCTAGTTGGCTTATGAGTAACATATGCTAGAGAGTAATAATGATCCCAGTCTTTTCATTCCCCTTTATAAAAAGATGAGAACATCTTCAGGTTCTCCCACTCATAAAAGCAGATGTAATCAAAGCTGGATAATTTTTTTCATTAAAAGAAAAAAAAGTGTATCAGCTGTGCAGCAACATACTTGCTTCTCAAGCAGTTTTACAGAGGCAATTCTAAAACTTAAAATGAATAGCAATTTGTACAAGATCAATTAATCAAAAAAGGACAGAAATTGAAATTCAGAGTCTTTGAATAAACACAGACCATCCCAAAACCAAGTCACAGATAGATTGAACATACCTGTTGCATAAACAGGTTATGATCCTTTCAGTACTGAGCTATAGCTCAGAAAGACTTTATTCCATTAAGCATTTGCTCTTAACTCAATCAGTTTCAGCTGCAAAAAAAGTGTCTGAATCTTTAAGAATGAACCCCTATACATACACTCTCGGCCACGGCTGCTTCCTCTTCCCCATCTGTTGGAACTTCCCCATCCACGGCTCATTTCTCTGTCCCCTCGTTTCTCTCTATTCTCTTTGTTTTCCAAACCTTCTTTTCCAAGGTTTTTCTTCTTTCCCCCTACAGTCTCCCAAGAAGTCTATTTGGATAGAACAGAATTAGATACAAAAGTCAAAAAGGAAGAGACAGCTCTCAGTGTATGCCTCTACCTCACATCCCTCCAGTTCATGGAAAAAAAACAGCCATACATACATATTACACTGATACAAATGGAAACATAAGTTGTATTTTTTGAAAAAAAAAATGAAAAAAACCCAAGTTTTAAAAGTTGGATTTTCTTATGGAATGTGAGAATCTCAAATATTTCTGGCTATAATGGACTTTTACTAGTTCAAGGAAGCCTAGATATGACCACAACAAAGAAAATCTGCAAAACAAGCATGTTTCCCTCTCAACTACCTCCATAAATCTAGCAAGGGAGCATGTACAGAGCTATTGTTTTCTCCAAAGGAAATGAAAAAATGCTTCTAAGTATCATTGAATAATAGACAGTAAGTACGTGACCAAGGGGAACCACTATCCAGATGTACTAGAATTCAAGCACCAAGAGACAGAATGGCAAAAGAATAACTTGGGAAAACTGGAGCTTTAGCTTTAATATTAAATTCTATCTTTAAAATAAATTCAGGGATCATATCAGCTCTATAGAAATTGAAAATAAAAAAACTAAAACACTTGTCAAGAATAGCACAGCAACTCATGCAATTGCACGGTTAGTCTATTGAGCTGTTTAGCTGCAAAAGAAAGAAGAAAGGTATTACGTGCAAACCATTAAGACGGCAGATAGGTTTATGTATATGCCCCCATCTCTAGGAGATTTTAGTCTAGGTAAGGTATTTGAGAGGTAAAATTACACAGGCAAATGAGATGGCATCAACTGTGAAGCACTACAAAAAGCCATGACCTCTGACAGGCACCTGCATTCAACAAAAAAGGTTGGCTATCAGTAGTTTCAGGTCCTGTCCTATCTCTTCTCAAACAACAGCAACTCAGCAGCCCTCACAAAATAGGCAATGATCAGATAGTCCAAGATGCCCAGAATTGAGGAAACTAATTCTATTGAGAAAGCAGGTAACAAAGCAGTTCACAAGTATAAACTCAGTGTTTCAGTATCTCCTTTGGAGACAATAAGTACTAAAAGAATAGTTATTGTCTTTTTTTTTTTTTTTTTACATGATATTGGTGAGAAAGAAGGCTGAAATCACTTTTCAATTTCATCCCCAGTATAGAAGACTATATCGCCATAAACCAGCTTAGGTGAAGCAGAGACAGCACAGATTAGAAGTACAAAACTATGTGTTTGAGCAACACCACATTATTTGTGGGGCAGAAAACTGTTTCCTCCAGTAACTATCACATGGCTTTATCTGCCATAGCCTGTGTAACTGTATTATGTACTAAAATACTCCTAAAACTTTAGTTATTTCACAAGAGAAAAAAACCCAACCTGCACTGACAACTGAAGAACCAAATCTATAACTTTCAGAATGTACTACTATTTTACTGATGGGCATGGTGCCAAAAATCTTGAACCATTGCAAGAAATACCCAAAACTGGATGAGTCTGCAAAGCTGAAGAGGAAGCAGCCTCTCCTTAGTAAGGTTTTACATGACTTAGGAAGGATGAGTAAAAGGATGACAATGAAAGCATTGGATCCATGCTTTCCCACAGTATAATTTTGAGGAAAGCCTCAAAAAGTTGGGCATGTCCTTTGAGATACAGTATGATGCTACCTCTGAGTATAGGAATCCATCACAGACTATTGAAGCTGTCTCTTTGTAATCAATTAGCTCCCTTACAATTTCAGCTGAGGATGCCTGAGGCAACCCAAATGACAGCTGTGGGCCTGACCTTCAAAACTATGTAACAGAAGCTGCTTTGATGGCCTGGTCTTAGATGGAAAGAAGAATAATCTGAAAGGTTCCCTTTGTTCTATCTTAAAAGGTATAGGAAGCAACACATAGTCAGGCATAAAATGGATCTTATGACTGTAGGAAGTTAAATGAATAGAAGTCTTGGGCAAAGAAACATGCCCTTCTCAACTCTCATCCACAAGCCTCTGTCTATCCAAAGACAGACTGACACAACCATTGCAAGTGAAGTCTTCATAAAGACTAAGAGTCACAGAGCATAAAGCCTTAAATATTAGAGCATAAAAAAAAAAGACAAAACTGGCAGAGTACCAAAGAAATTATAAATAGACATTCTAGCTATCACTCCTTCTTTTAATTCCTCAATTTGGATAGACACATCTTCTTCCAAATGAGGTAAAAAAACCTTCCAGTGCATCAAAGCAGAGTGAAACTAAAAAAAAAAAAAAAAAAAAAAGAGATTTGGGAATCTGCATTCAGAAATAGTACCACCTCTGCTTCTAACCTTACATCAAATCCATGGTTAAAGTATTCTGGAGTATAACGGCCTTCAAGTTGGAGGCCCACAAATTTGCATAAAGAATAAGTTTATTCACACTCTGATGAGAACCCCTTCTAATTAATACTCCTTCCTTCCTGAGTCTTTAAAGTTATCTATATTTGTTTGAGTTGCATTTTGTCTACAAAGTGCAGTGGGTTCAGAGGGACTTGTCAAAAGAGCAATATATGGATATGCTGCTTCTAATTGATAAATGAGTTCAGAAAGTTTCTTCCATGCCACGATCACTTAATAAAAATTTGCTAAGTAAGGAAGCATTTACAATTCTCTATCAATCAGAAAACTATTTTCAACTAGAAAATGAAAAATATGAGAAGTACAAAAGAACACAAAACCAGCACATTACCAACACAGATTTAATCATGAGATGCTCTTTTCTATTCCGAACTTGACAGTTTGTTCAGTATTATATATTTCTGTGTTTTAGATGACCTCAGCTCTGATAAATGAAAAGGGGATAGGAAAGAAAGTCTTCTCAGTCAGAACAGTATGTGTTCTAGATTTAGGGTGACTGGGGGTGGGTTTCCTCATTAACAATAAGACACCACACATCCTGATAAATCACAGGAAATACTGAATGTTCAGCATTAAGAAAGGAAGTCCAGGTTTCTTTCCCAATTTAGATGAGATGGAATCTAGCTTACTGTCTTGGACAAACTGTAACAAGTCCCTCCAGCAAAAGCTTGAGCTGCAGCAAGACATTTTACTGGTATCTCTTGGGATAGAAAATTACTCTGTGCAACATTCTAAGCAACATTATTTGTTGTTATATACACATTGTTTAGTCTCCTCTTTCTGGTTTTCAATGAAGTTATGCAAATGAACAACAGTGAAAGGATACTTGTATTCTCTTTTGCCATTAGTAGCACTGTCAATGTAACTTTCAGATGTAGAAACCTCCTCCAAATTCAATACTGGCAATGCAAACCTACATAAGCTGCACAGCTTAAAATATCTACCTGCGCTTTAGGTTTATAAAGATTATCCTTTGAGGCAAACACTTAGACTCAGGTCTCATGGTTGGGAGGTGCTACAAACATTGGAGCAAAAAAATAGGCCTCTGTCTGACAGGGCAATGATTGCTGCAGAGTTAAAATTATTGTATGTAAATGAAAACCAAAAGATTCTGCAAGAAACCAGCTAAACATCCACAATATTTTCAAGGTTCAGCATGCAGCAGAAAAGCTGTCCTGGTCTCCATTTCCTTCAAAAGAATTTGGAGGCATGGAAATTGAAAGCTTCCAAAATGTGACTTTCCCAATCACTTGTAAGAAGTGGAAACAAAAAGAACAGCTTAATAGGAAAGTAAAACCTTACCGTGTCTGAACTTCCTTCCAGCAATATGTTAATTGCTCTGTTCATGTCCCCATTACAATCATGTAGTGCCACTATGCACTCATCCTGGTTTTTCCCCGTCACTTCCATAAGCTGGCAGTAAGAGTCAGACATGTTAAAATATTCAAATTATCTTTGTAAGAAAATAAGAGTTAGTATCACCACAGATTCAAAAATGCGCATAGCTACTGTGTCAGAGCAAACTAAAATCCCAAATAAAGGTAAACACAAATTAAACGATAATCAAGAAAGCACTCTCTCACTTTTTTTTTTCCCTTTATGCTTGGAGATTTCCTATACAGAACTTAATTCTTATCCTTCCCACCAGCACAGATACAGGCATTATTGATGAAGGTACTTTGGCTTCAGGAATTACAAAACTTCACTTCCGGCACATCACCAAAATCAGTTTATAACAACAAAAAGCACTTAATGCTTCAGAGGAGGTTTTACAAAGGAAAAGTCAATAAAGCTGCATATACAGCTCTGGGAGGTCAAATTATTTTTTAAAATAATATCTCAATTAACTTTTAAGCTATGATTCTAAGATTTTTACTTTTCCTGAAAAACAACCAATATATTGGTAAACTCAGTTTACACAGGTGACATTTTTCCCATGTGTGTGTACACATGAACATCCTGAATGCACTCTTTATTCTGACAATTATTCAATTGGGACCATACTAAAGAGATATAGTCTGGAAGAGATCAGCACAGATGAGTTTTGGCTTAAAGACCAAAGGAAAATACACCAGTGTAACCATACAGTCTATATTACCACATAATTTCTTGAAAACAGACTTTACAGGGCAATAAGAGCACCTTTTTCTAGTTAAACTTCTATCCTTGTGAAAAAAGTTTCATCTAAACCAGAAACATACTCTAGCTCCACAACACAAGCCAGCATTGTTGCAGGGCATAAAAACTGTATCATAAGAAACATACTTGTTTCACTTTATCTTCAAAATCTGTGTCATTCTTGTCGAAGATCATCTGAGCAAGGCGAATCTGTTCTGCTGTTGCCTGAAAAACATACATTCAATAAAGTACACAAAATTTAACTATATATTTTTTTAAGTATCTCCTAGTTATCACAATCACAGAATACACACAGTTGGAAGGGACCCACAAGGATCACCAAAGTCCAACTCCTGGCCCTGCACAGGACACCCCAACATTCCCACCCTGTGCCTGAGAGCATAGTCCAAACCCTCCTGGAGCTCTGGCAGCCTTGGGCTGTGGCCATTCCCTGGGAAATCAGTTCAGTGCTCAACCACCCTCTGGGGGAAGAACCTTTTCCTGATATCCAGCCTAGCCCTCCCCTGACACAACATCAGGCCATTCCCTCAGGACCTGTCACTGGTCACTAGAGTGTCACTTTATTTTTTTCTCTCAAAATTCACAAAATGAATATACACAACAAGTATAGTGGTGCTACAGGGAAGGGATTATTATCTCCTCTATGCCCATTTTAAAGTTAAAAAGTTATCTAGAACAGAAGCAATTTCAACATATTCTAATGTGTTTGAACCACAGTTAAAGCTCACCACATAGACAAGACAACCATATAATAGTATTTACCACAGAAGCTTAAACTTTGATGTTACTTTTATTAAGTATCTACCACTCCAGAGAGTTTTATCACAACAAACTGACAATGGTATTCCTAAATTAACCACATCTCTGATGATCCCTGTTCACATCACCTTCCACACCTCTCCCAAAACCCACCTTGTTGCAGTTGAGACAGATACGACACGACAGTCCGAGGTTCAAGCGCCAATAGCAAAACTTTATTGTTCATCACTTGCTTTTATATGGTTGACCCCGATTAACTAGAATCTTGGTGCCACCCAGTTCACTGACCAGTAGCTGCCTGCGTGCATGCTTGTCAGGGATTGGCTGGCGTCTGTTCTCTGCAGCCAAGTCCCTCTGCCTCTCAGTGCCCTCTCTCTTAAAGATGTTTCCTTTCCTTCACAGGTATAGGCTGATCAAGTTAAGGTCAGGGTTACTTGTGCCTGTGAGGCTTTCAGGCCAGCTGTCAGCCGTCACAGTTCCCCCTTTTTGTTTTTCAACTACAAAGGCCGTCTTTGTCATCCTCTGTGGGGCCCTTCGCAGACAGGACAACAAACACGGCACAATGAGTGAAACAAATATTATAACACAAAGGTGATGAGCCCAGTTCAAATGAGGCTCTTCACCTGACTTGACAAGCCTAACCTTTTCAGCCATTGATCTAAAATCTCTCCCACAACACACATCATCAAATTTTTTACAACCATGTCCAGGAGCTAACAGAAAAAATCAGTAACAGCACAATTTCACCAGGTGGCATGCTGCAGGCTACATCTATAACTGAATCACTCAAGGAAGTTTCGTTTACCTTTTTGTAACAAACAATTCCATTCAGAAACCATCAGAGGAAACATTTTGCTTTCTTGTTTCAGTTCCGTTTTACAGATCATGTACAGGTGTATATTTAAGTTACTCGTCCTTCTGCTAGTAATGTCTTTAAATTGTTTCATTCTTGAGGTTTAAGTGAAATCATAGGTAAATTGTCATTCCAAAGGTTCCATATTTCGATACAGTGGGTGCAAAAAGGTTATGCTGGTTACTGTTCTACGGCATCTGCTGTGGGGACATCAGGAAGGCATTGTTGGTTGTGATCCAGAGCAGAGTGTAGAGCAGGACGCATGCACCAAGCAGGTACCCATTGAATGCTAGCATCTCTGGAAATACAGGCATATCTGCGCCCCTAAATGACAAGGTCCCAAAGACCTTCCCATCTGTTGGTAATGAGGTCCCATACCAATACCTTAGACTTGGGAGACTGGACATCACTAGAGGACTGTAATAATAAAAAGTGATTTAAAATGACAGGATTTTGGGAATTTGTCATTATTGTTACATGATTTAAAGTGTACAGGGCTTTGGCCACCTGCAGGGTTTCACCACACATTGCCCCTTTTTGTTTTTCAGGGATATGCTTTAGAGAGCCATGGGCACACTCAACAGTGGCTTGTCCTGTAGGGGAATGAGGAATACCAGCATGGTGCGACCCACCTCAGAGTTGTAGAAATTATTGAGTGTTCTATGAGACATATGCGGGGCCATTATCAGTTTTTATAGTATGGGGAATGCCTAGGGCAGTGAAGGCTAATTGCCAATGTGCGATGGCATCACGACTTCTTTCTCCAATGTGAACTGAGACCCACACGGCAGGTGAAAAAGTATCAATTGAAACATGCACATATTTTAAGTGACCAATATCAGAAATGTGTGTGACATCTGTCTGCCAAACTTGTAAGGCTCACAGAACACGGGGGTTGACACCCATCTGCAGTGGCGCAGTGTGGCCTTGATAATCAGCACAAGTATTAACAATATTGTGTGCCTCTGTTAGCAAAAACTGTCACTGTAGGGCTCGAACACCTTGGTGGAAAAAGGCACGTGATGCTCTTGCTCGTGCCAGCATATCTGGTTGTGGCGCTGTCCAGGCAGGGCTAGCTAACCATTCAGTTCGGGCATTACCTTCCATTATAAAACCTGGCAAATTTGTATGACTCCAAATATGCAATATATAATAAGGACAAATCCTAGCTTAGATTGTATGCCACAAAGTTTTTAACAGTTCAAAATGTGCTGCATTATCAATTTCTTTTAGTAATGCTTGGTCCAGTCTTTGTGTGATGTCTGCAACATTGGCAGAATCGGTCACAATATTTAAGGAAATATGAGGAAAACGTTAGAAAGTTATGGCTACAGCACGTAATTCAAGTAGCTGAGGTGATCCACTATTGTGACCCTCTAGTGTTTGCCATCGTCATCTTTCCAGGTCACAATGGCTTTCCCTGTTTTCCCAGATCCATCAGTGAAAACAGTGAGACCTTTCAGGGATGTGTGATGGTTCAGTGGTTTCAAAGACAACCCAGCGGTCCCACTTAGTTGCAGCAATTTGACTGGGTAAGTGATAGGTAATTTACCCTGTAAAGTCTTGTAAGGCACTTTGTAGTGCTGTGCTATTTGCAAAGCACCATTCAAAATATTCTTGTTGTACAGGTATAACAAATTTTGAGGGGTCTTTAACATTCAGCTGCAAGCACCTTTGATGGTATTTAATAATCAATTGTGCAATTAAATCAAAAATAGTAAATGCTGTCTTTTTAGGTTGGTGGGGCAAAAAGATCAATTCTAAAATGTGTAGTGGGTCAGACCACTGAGTGTCCCATTGACCAATGATACCTGTAGGGTGTAAATCAACAATAACAACAAACATTGTAATACAATCTTCAAGACATATCTGATAAACTTGTCAGTTCATTATGGCCCACTCTACTCTTTCAAATGCGGTTTTTGCCTCTGGACTTAATTTCCTTGGAGAGGTTAACTCAGGGTCACCTTTGAGACAATTAAACAAGAGTGATAATTGTGGGGTGGTTAACCCTAAATAAGGTCTTACCCAGTTGATGATACCCAAAAGTTTTTGTGCATCATTTAAGGTTTGAACTTTGGTTGAAAATTGAATTGTTTGCAGTTGTATTGTTTGATCTAATATTTTAACTGCTAGGTACTTCCATGGGGGTTGCTCCTGCACCTTTTTCTGGTACAATTTGCAACCCAAATTCTTGCAGTGCTCACATCAGACTTGGCCGAATCTGCACAAGGCCTTCTTTGGTTGGGGTTGTTATCAAGATGTCATCCATATAATGATAACAGTATGCTCCTGGGAATTGTTCTCTCACTATTGAGAGTGCCTGTGCAACACACCATTGACAAATTGTTGGGCTGTATTCCATACCCTGTGGCAGCACTTTCCATTGATATCGCTCGACTGGTGCTGCATGATTGATGGAGGGCACTGTAAATGCAGACTTTGGGGTGTCATCAGGATGTAAGGGAATAATGAAAAAACAGTCTTTCAAATTGACAGTCAAAATGTCCCAAGTAGCAGATATCATAGTTGGGGATGGCATTCCAGGCTGTAAAGCACCCATACTTTCCATTACTGCATTAATTTTCCTTAAGTCATGCAGTAATCTCCATTTCCTTGATTTCTTTTTAATTACAAACACAGGGATGTTCCACGACCTTGTTGATGGCTCAATGTGTCCTTGATTTAATTGTTCCTGAACTAGGAATTTAAGGGCATTTAATTTTCCTTTTTCAAGGTCTATAATTTTTATGGTAATCACTTGCTGTGTCTGATTCTCAATTCTTTTGAAGATCTTACCAAAGGAGCCTTTCTCAATGCATCCTAATTTTGTAAATAGTCCTTCTGGGTCTGCTTTGCATGCCGGGCACTTGCACTGCCACTTTGCATGCCTGCCCATGCCCTGCTTCTCAGTCCTGGCATGGGGGCGACTGCTTGGGACCCCCCAGAGTGGCGGCTCTCAGCGCAGCCAGGGCTGGCTCAGAGCACCATGTCAGGCTCCAGCTGCAGACAGCAGCTGCTGTGCAGTGTTCCTTGGGCTTTTTGGCCCCTGGCAGTGGACGCAGCAGGACGCGGCATCCTGCAGCCCTGAGTGCTGGCATCTCCTTGCCGGCACTTTTGGCGCTGGGCGCCGCTCGGCTTCCAGGTTCTGTTTGCACGCCGAGGTTGTGAATGGGCATGCCAAGCAGTGGCTGGGCTGTCAAATCAGCTGCAGGCAGAGGAGGACTGAGCGGGTTTATGGTAATTCGGGGTGTGGGACAAAGCGCGTATGGCTCTGGTAGCCGAAACATAGGCGGACTTAAGTGCTGCACATGCACACCCTATGCCGGCAATGAGGGGGCTCCAGCAGCACGGTGGCTCTGCAGAGTTAGAGAGCTCGGATGAAAGTCGCTCCCTTTCTGGTTTCTCGTCCGCCCTCTCCACTTGCAAACCCGATGCGGCACCTATTCCCCCAACCAGTCTCCCCGGCACACCGCCATTTCGGGATGTTTCAGCAGGCAGCGCCCCTGGCACCTCTGCTGCTGCTTTTGCATTCTGCTCAGCTTTTATCAGTTTTAACATATCCAGCACCAACCTCCAGGTAGTCATAATACTCATAGCAGTCTCGTTTCCTCGAGAGCCTGACTCAAAAATCAGTTTACCAGCTTGTTCCCAGTTTTTAATACTGAAAGCAGATTCTGTAGTGGCTTCTGCACCCTGGCTCTTGCAAAATTGTAATAAAGTTTGCAGAGCCTGTTCATCATATTTAATCCCTCTTTTGCTCAAAATAAGGGTCCATATACTCACTATAGCTTTATCTTCTGTTGAAACTTGTCCCCCCATGTTTCCAGCAGCTCACACTATTATTTACATGTCCGGACTGTTACAGCTCTACACGCTGTTGGCAGCTCTCCAGGCTGCTCTCTCCTTGTTGGGCTTCGTCTCACCGCTCTCCACGCGGTTAGGCTATCACCATCATGTTGGGGTCACCAATTGTCGCAGTTGAGACGGACACGACACGACAGTCCGAGGTTCAAGCGCCAATAGCAAAACTTTATTGTTCATCACTTGCTTTTATATGGTTGACCCCGATTAACTAGAATCTTGGTGCCACCCAGTTCACTGACCAGTAGCTGCCTGCGTGCATGCTTGTCAGGGATTGGCTGGCGTCTGTTCTCTGCAGCCAAGTCCCTCTGCCTCTCAGTGCCCTCTCTCTTAAAGATGTTTCCTTTCCTTCACAGGTATAGGCTGATCAAGTTAAGGTCAGGGTTACTTGTGCCTGTGAGGCTTTCAGGCCAGCTGTCAGCTGTCACATCACCTGACTGTAGTTTTATGAGCACTTAGAGATTGAGTCATGTCTCAAGATTCTGCTCATGAACAGCTGCACTTCCTTTTTTTATATAACTGAATACTAATCTCTGAAAACTGCTTAGGAATCTTGCTCTTGACAAAATATTTGGTGCCTTTGTAACATTTCTGGACAACAAATCTATGCTGGCAACTTCTCCAAAAGCTGAAAGACTAAAAGGGATGGATGCAGTAAAGAGCCATAAACCCAAATAGGCTATGGCTACCCTAAAGAGAAAACCACTCAAAAACATTAATGACACATCATACAGGCCACTCTTCATAGTGCAGCATCTGAAGTCTACTTGAACTGTACTCCCATGAAAATACCAAAGATAACTGTATGCTACATGAACTTGGACTTAATTTGATTTCTGCTCAAACAGAAGAGGCTACTATCTCATGCTAGAGAAGGCTGATACTGAAGAGAGCCAGGACCCAAAATGCAAGTTGATGTACTGCACAAGATTTCATTATTTAGAAGAGGACCACATCATCCCCCAAAATTCTTGACAGAAAGGAATCATCCTAGGCAGTCTCACTTCACAGGATACCCATATGAAATTCTGTACCTCACGAGTTCAGACTTAATCAGTCTCAAACTGCTTCACTTTTGGAGTTTACCACAAACGTAAGTTTTAGAGGAGATCACCAAGTGTAAATCCTGAGTCTAAAAAATTACTCCACTAAAAAACACCAGCTGCTTATTGGCTGAGAAGTTACTGCAGCTGTCCCGATTCCTTGAGGGAAGTAATATTTGCTTTGCTCAGAGTCAATGTTCCAAGACAATCAGCATTTGTAACTGTCCTAGGTGACCTAGATGACCCAAAAAACCTCATGTATTTCATATCTTCTCCATGCCAACCTGCCCAAGATTATTAGTCTCTTTAAGACCTGACAACCCAGGAAGTGGAACTTGTGTGTTTTAACCCAGTTCAGGGAAAGGAGAGGGGGGACGGGGGGGGCTGGGTCCTTTTAAAAACAGGGAATGCACACCAATGATCTCTGTTGTTCTCTCTGGGCTCCCAAGGGGGTTGCCTTGGGCAGGTCTCCTAGTCACAACCCAGAAAGCTGCATTTTGGAATCCGAAGCTACTTCAGAGCAGATTTTGAAACACCTTTGCCACAGCTGCCTGCTGTTATGTCAAGGAGGGGACGAGTTTTCCAGCTGCTGCTCCAGTTCTAGCCATGCCAAGGAGGGAAGTTTCTTCCAGCGTTTCAGCAGCATTGAAGCCTTTTGGACAAAAATAGGGTTTTTTCCAGGTTTTGTTTTGTCCCTTTGCCCTGTTGGTTGTTGTTTGAGGGAGAAGGGAGTTGTGGAACCGCAGAGACTCAGTTGCTGTGTTGATTTTTCTTTGTTCTCTCTGCCAGTGGTCCAGAGAAGGGGGCTTCTCCACCATCTTGTCTTTGTCCTGTAGGCCATGTAGGCTGCTACGGCTGCCATCATCCTGGGAGGAGGGGGCTTCTCCACCATCTTGTTTTCTTTGTTCCCAGAGGGACGAGGTGACTCAGCACCTTGGTATCTAGTGGTTATTGCTGGTTTTTCTTTTTCGTAAACCGTTATTTTTTCGCTTATATCTTCTCACATTCATTTTTCCTTATTGGTGAAAGGTAAGTGATTAAAACTACGAGAAGGTAACTCATTGTGGAGTCTCCACCCCATATAATTGTCTTAAACTAAGACAGTAACAGTTAGGTACTCTGCACTACTTCACATTTTTAAAGTGCCATGCTGACAGCTCCATATGCCAGTCAGTAACACAAGAGGAGAGCCTGCTCTGGAATTCCCTGTGCCAGCCCTGGTGCCACCCTCCACAAAAGCTTCCTGGGTCAGTGCAGTGCTCTGTGTGAAGGAGCTTGCTCTTGGTATCTATTGAGAGCTCAGCAGAGAGCAAAAATAAAAGGTCTGCTGGTTTCAGAAATTAAGTCCTGATGATCCATCTTCTTGCTCTGACTTCAGCCTCCTCATGCCCACAGCAACTTTTTAGCTAGTGAAGAGACTTCCTTTAAAGATAACCAGAATACAAACATTCAGTGTAATTTCTATAGAGGCATGATGGGATATTTGACCAGAAACAGGAAACCATTGAGATTCATTTCTTCTGTAAACCAACTTTTTTCAAGTCTATGTTAGAAGACAAAAATACACAAACTTTATGACACTATCAAATGAGTAACAATATCTTTAGTTTTCCTGTGTAAAGAGAAACTTAGAAACACAAGCAGGTGCAATATCACTAACATTTATGCCAGTGGATTGCACACAGATAGAATTGAAGATTCAGAAGAAAAAAAAACCAACAAGACCCCATATGATGTGTTTAATACACAAACACCAAATTAGTGTCACAAAAAGTTTTGCTTTTTTTCCCCCAGTGAGTGTTTCTTCTTCATTTTAAGGCACCATTGTTACAAGTGACATTGTAGTATCCTATAAAACAGTATAATTAAATTTTAATTGCAACTAAGAAAATGGAAGCATCTTAAGACAGATAGAACTTTACTCAGCCTTACAAGATACATTATCTTTGCAGCATAACAGTGAAGGAAATTTTTAACAACTTTGAATTACCAGAAAACAGAAGTATGCAAAACACAAAGTGACAGTAATAGGCCCAGATCTTAAAATAAAATAGCATATTTATTATCCAGAAACAATAAGAAAGAACTGTGATGTAATTTCTTAAATAACTTAAATGAGGTTCAATGTGACAATGACAATGAAATCTCCATTTGAGAAAGCAACATTATTCTACATTCAAAAAATGATTCAGTGGTAATTGAACAGTATCATCCCACGTTTTTGTTGATCTGTAAAGCATAAGGAGGGAGGTTCATCTGATCTAAACAATAAAAATATATGAAGCACTAAAACATATCTGCTGTATATTAAATAATTATCTTTTCCACTGAAATGACCAAACCAATATCTATTATGCAAGAGGTAGAATAAGTGGAAAAAATGCAGAAAAAGTTCTAAGACTTAACGCTTAAAATCAGTGAATCACATCAGTTGCAAATATACCCAAGTGATAGTCAGTGCAACCTCCCACTGAGAGCATGTCCCATTAGAGTAGTTGCTTGAGGCCAGATTGAGATCCCACAACCTCTCTAATCCATGACAGTGTTTGTGGTAAACAATTTTTTTTCCTTTTAATAGCTGGAATTTCCAGTGTTCCAACTTGTGCCATTGTCTCTGAGGCTGGCTTCACCTTTTCTATACCCTTTCATGAGATATCTGAATAGAAGACAACCTGCCCTTGTCTTCTTAGGGATAAACAAATCCAGTTCCCTCAGTCACTACTCATTCATCCTGTGCTCCAGCCTCTCAATCATCTTCACAGCTCCTCACTGGATTTGCTACCATTTGCCAACGTCTGCCTTGCGTTAGGGAAACCCAAAACTGGGCAGAGTACTCCATTGCTGTCTTGCAAACATCAAAAAAGGGGAACCCATCACTTCTGTCAACCTGCTTGTTATAGTCCTGCACACTTGTTATAAAGCAAAAGCAAATTCAACTTCATTTGTTGAAAGTCACTTTCTAAACCCACACATTAGCATGAATCATCACTATGCAAAGCACTGTAGCACAAGGAGATAAGGGCTTGAGGTCACATAATCAATATTGTACAGAGCAGAAGAGCCCCTCCATGTTAAAGATCAGTCTAGAAAATAAGACAATTTTCCAGGGGAGCACCTCTAGACTGAGAACTGAGGCAATTCTTGAATTGGATCAAATTTTGAAAAGTACCTGACAAAAGAATGAGTTGCCAGGAACAGAGGCATTTTGCACTTTAACCCAGGCAAGCAGACAACTATTCTGCTGCTGAGAACCAAGACAATGGGGTAAGAGCTTAATTTCAATCTTGCAGATACTCAAAATAACTTAAGTCTGTTAGTGGACAACCATCTTCATATCACTTTGTGAAGGCACTGCACAAGAAGTTTAGGATTTTGTGACTTCTAAATATGCTGAATCATGCTGTAGAACACAACATGGACCTAACAAAGCTTTTCCCACCCACCCAAATTCCTCTATTGACCAGAAATTTTCTAGCATCATGAGGCTAGCATATAAAAGAGCTGTGCTCGGAAGACACTAAGGTAACAGGACAGAAATCCTGACAGGGATAGGCATAGAATTCCTCACTCATTGGAAATGTTGCTGAAGAACACAAAGCTCCTTCAGAGACAACAATACAGGGACAACTTAATGCTGTGCTGGATAACTAAGCAATTAAAGCAAGATATCAAACAGACTTTTCCAAATAAGACCATAGCCCCCCTCATCTTTTCTCATTTTTTACTGACTTATGGAAGAAACAAATCATTGCATGCTCACTTTCAACTCAAAGATTATATAGTAGCACGTACCTGTACTACTTGTTTCTGCGGTTGTGTTGGCTGAGAGGCTGAAATTTGCATTTTGTCCCTAGTGCCCCGGGTACGTTCACTGCCCACCGAAGTCATCATATACAGTATATACAAAACAATGTATGTACAAAAAAGAAAATCTGAAAGGAAAAAAAGAGTTAAGGCAGGGTACTGATTCAATACCTTGATAATATACAAATGTAGTAGATTGAACTCTTCCTGTCTTTACCACAAACTCTATACAGAGACTCCTGAGAAAGCAGCTTCAATACACTATTTTTGGATTTATTGCAATCTTTACAGTAAAGGGGTAAATGAAGTGGATAAAAAGCATTTTTGTCAGCTGACTGGGATCTGTCTGGATCTCTACTTCCAGATAACATCTGGATCTCACAGCTTTTCCCAGTTATTTAACATATAGACTTTTCTATTTGCTACTCTGCTGCAATTCCAGCTCCAGCTGGATCACTCCTTAAATTTCTCCAATATCTGCTGTCTTGTTCTGATGCCTAGAATTTAACCACTCATATCCACTCAGAATGCTAACAGAAAAGTAACATTCACAAACCAGGCTGTTCCTTTCATCCCCATCATTAAACTGCTTTCCTGCACACATACATGAAGTCATAGACAATGCCCAATCTACTTCCCACTCTCTCATTCTCTCTTATAGAAAAATTATGATCCTTACCTTTAAATACAGCCTTTGTAGCCAATATTTTTATGTTCTCCCTCACACTTAAAGAAATTATTTACAAAACTACCTATTACCCTGCTTTGAATATACATTGGTTGTATGGCAAGAAAAGAAAACAAAACTCAAACCACACCCACGCACCAGTGCTATCCCATTTGTGGTAGTCAGTTTTCATTCTAATTCATTCTCTATCATTAAAATTACTTTGAAAAAAGAATTTTATTATTCCCCCTGTGATTTACAGCATCTGACACAAGGTTAATTAACAAGTATGGCTTATAGTTACTATGATAAACAGAAACAGAGCTCTTGACTGGTCAGGTCAGAGTTAACTGCCTGGTTTCTGTCCCATGACACTGGGAAGTAAAATCTGCAAATTTAGGAAACTAAGGACATCCTACAAGTGGTGTACCTAGGCAGGAGGAGATGTGCAAACAAGCAGCAAAGTGCTTTTACTGCAGCCCCAATTTATGAACGTGCCTCGGCGCACAACTTGTCAGGGCAGCAGCTTTGGTGCAAGCTGGTTAGCACTGAGTTCAGTGCACAATAATGCTCAGATGGAAACTGAGCACACTGTTATGATCATATGGACATGTTCAATACCCAACTGCTCACTGACATTCACAAGGAATGGGTACTCAACAATTAAAGTATCAATCAACTAATCATAATTTGAGCATATCACAATAAGCAATGAAAAAAATAAAACCAAGCACCCTTAATAGAGAACTGTTGCAGCTAATATATTCACTAGACAAGATAAATCTGGTCATAACAAATCAAATTCAGCTAACCTGGCTTGTTCTACAAGTCCCTAGGTGAATAAGAGAACTCATACAGAGACCTCAACCAATCATAGACAGTCCAGAAATCAGACATACTACTGGTCAAGGAGCTGGGCAGGGCTAAGACCCAGACCAATCAGTTGTCTAAGCCTGGGAGATTTGAACTCCCTATTTAAGATGGTCCCGAACAATAAAACAGGCTGCTTGTCCTATGATCAAGAGGACTCAAGTCATGTTTTCTGTCTCCAACTCACGACTGTCCACGTAATATGTGGTGCCCCCAATGTGAGGACAGTCATCCCGCCAGAGAGCAAAGGGAGACAGAACAGCCCATCAGGGTGTATAAAAAATATGGTGAAGAGAGTTGCCAATGCAGCGCGAGAGCCGGAAAAGATGAAAGCTGAAAAATGAGTCGGCGTGAGAACCAGAAAAAACAAAAGCGAAAAGCTGAAAAAACAGAAAAAAAACCCTGCAGGAAACATGGCAAGATGGGTTTCACTGGAAGAAAACCTCATCGTCAATGAAACAAGGGAGCTGAAAGTCAAAGAGTGATCAATTATGGGTAATAGTCTGAATAATGTATCTCACTCAACATTTGCTGGGCTTGCAACAGCAAGATGAAAAGAATGCAAGGCTAGCGGATAAGAAAGAAACTGTCTGCTTAAGGTGGTGATAAGAAGGACTGTTATGACCAAGGCTGTTTAACCTTGCGGCTCATCTGTGACCAAGAAGCCAGTGAGCATGCGCAAGAGGATGGGGTAAAAAGCTCAAATGAGAGGAAGACTTGTATTACTTCATCATGAAGACCACCGACAACCATCAGAGGGCATTGCACAGGTGCAAAAGACTGAAAAGTTCATTTTAATACAAAGCGAGAATAGGTGGGGTTAGGTGATGAATATGTATAGACAACTTAATGCATATGTAACATTTTAGAAAATAAGCAGAAAAGGTGACTCTTTAGAGTTGCGCATGCCTTTGGGAAAGATCCCGCATCGTGCCCAGTGCCAGTAGAAATACATACCTACTCTTCAACTAACTCTTAATAGTTGTGAAGTCTTTTTTTCCACAAGTCAGTCAAGGTATGAGTACTTCTTTTACCTAAATGGTGACTAAAGTATATACAGCAGGCATTGCTAGCCTTACTGGCATGGTCTAAGAACCACGGACTAAACGTTATAAAGTCCTGGAAAATTGTTTCAGACTTGCTGGTGTGAAAAACGAGGTTCACTTTCTTGGAAAAATTTAGACGTTTAATAAAAAAATAAAGAAAATAGACAATTAGGAGAGATAAAAGCAAAATACATTTTCTCGGCCGAGGGTGCCTGGCACAGAACCAGCCAGCACCCCGTCTAACAGAGTTTTTTTCTTCTTATACATGAGCCTGTTGCATATTTAAAAATTCACATGCATGATTCAAACATTCCTTTTGAGTGTGAATTCTCCTGTTTAGTCCTAACCCCCCCCCTTCCAGACACTCCATCTGGCAGACCTGTCTTCGTGGCTCCACTCCATCTGATAACACAGGTCCATAAATTCTTCTCTTGGGGCTCTGGTCATCTTCAGTTGGACAAGATACTTGACAACAGAAGTTTAATTGCTTCCCCAGTGTTCTGACACTAAGATACTCATCACATTTCTAAATTCTATTAATAAAGAAACTACAGTACAATCTTCCTACATTCTACATACAGTATTCATTTTAATATTTGCAAAAAGTCAACTATATACTATGCATTTATAACACTGGGGTGGTTAGAAGCCGAGCAGGACGCAGAGATGGCAGTAAAGATGCTGCGGACACCGCCTGCCAAAAAGCCCGCCAAGGAAGCGGAGCGGGGCAGACTGGCAGGTGAAAAACCAAGGGGAAAGCAGCCGTTATTTGCCAGTTCCCCTGCTGCTGCCCGCACCAGGTCCATCCTCAGAATGCCCAGGTCCGCCTACACCCCAGCTGCAGAGACCATCTTTGGGCTCTGCACCCCGTAATGCACCGCGGAGACAGCCCGCCGAAAAAAACCCAGATGGTGGAGAGCATATGGAACAAGAGACACCCACCCAAGATGGCGCTCACCACATGGCGTGGGAAAGTTCCTGCTCAAGATGGCAGAGTGTGTGCGCCAGATGCCGGAAGAGAAGCCCCACCGCCGGAGCCGACCTGGCACCGCCCGAGCCATGCACATGGTTGCCTATTGCCACCAACAAACCACGTTGCCTAGTAACAACTGTGGCAACCATATGTGACAGTTGGCCCGAAGACCCTCAATTTTGTCTCACATTTTTTGTCGTGGAGACTTTCGGGGGGGAACGAGAGGGAAACCTCAAGAGCTGATGTAACTGCTACCAGAATTGCCATTTTGCTCAGGTGTGTTTGCTTGGGAACAGAGTTCCCGGGCATACATCCTGCTGAAACAATGGTAGTCGCAGCATGCTACACTGCCCCTGGATTCTGTACCACCTGTGCCTGAGGTGTAGCAGGACAGCTTGCCCTGTTCTCCCCCTCCCTCGCATTGTACATGGGCCTGGACTCCATCACGGGATTTCTCCCCCCTCTCCTTGTGCATTGGGCCTAGACTCACGAGATTTCTCCCCCACTCTGGAGAACTATATATACAGCCTCAGAAGAAGACCCTTTTGGAGGACCTCCTCACGGAAGACGAAATCTATCAGCTCCACGAGGGTCCTGCGGCATCGATCTATTGGCCGGGAGCCACGAGGATTGCAAAGGCGGACCTATTGGATTGCTGCGAGGATTCCGTCTCTCTCTGTGGTAATAATCTCATCTTTCCTATCTCTCTTTTCCTCTCTTGCTTTCATCTATATAGCTTTCTTTCCTCAGTCTCTTTTCTTGTTATTGCACATCATTTTGGTGGGTACATTGATGTTGAATAAAGTATACTGATTCTAGTTAAACAGCATTTTTTGTCTCCTTTGTGCTCTGAGATCTCTATGAACCCAGTTCATTTTGAACGGGTCATAACACCATATCAACTCCTTCTACACTGGCAGCGAACGCCTGTAAGTCTGCCTGGGCTGGGGAGGGAGAACCAAAAGACAGCCCTTGGTCCCCTGATCCGTATAACCCTAGAGGGGACCCTGACAGTATCACAAAAGAATTCGTGCCGCCCAGCACTATGCAGCCTCAGCCAGAGCTGAGTCACGACGAGTGGCTGGGGCCGGAGGGACCCTTCCTGGCAGCATGCCCCCTCTCAACCCGCCCTCTGCGAAAAGCGGAGCTGCAGCGACAGGAGCGGCAGAAGGGGGGAGTGTGCAAAGCAGCAGGGAGCGGCAGAGCAGAACGAGGCGGCAGCAGAGACGGCGGGGGGGGGGGGGGACGGAGCTGCAGGGGCGCAGTACTGAGCACATGGCCTCAGCAGAGGCAGCCGCCGCAGAAGTAGCGCCGCATCCCTGCCCCCTGCAAACAGCAGGCTTTGCCAGGTAGAGCGTGGCCGGCATCTTGTAGGCTAACAAAGCCCTGTAAGCCACTCCCACCACTCCTGCAACAGCTCAAGCTCTGCTGTGGACCCTTGTAAGCTGATACTGTGCTAGAGAAAAGACCTGGCTAGATGAGTGTGGTGGTTTTGACCAGGAAGTGAGTTTTTAGGAAGTTTTAGAAAAGGAACCAATTGAAAATAGTTACGTCTCCGTGGACATACAGGGTTAAATATCGGGAGTTCCTGAGAAAGTCCCCTTTTCCTTCCGGTCAGGAACACAGATAACACTCCATGGCAGTGGCGGACCCCGGGCCAGGCCCCGCTGCCCACTGGGCGGCGGGGCCGGGCCCGGCCGGGTCGCGGGAGCCACTGCTAGCAGAGGAGTCGGCCAGGCCTGGCCCATGCTGGCGGGCTCCTTTTCCCCCCACTGGCTGCTGCGGGGTGGGGGGAAGACAGGAGGCTGCCACCCAGGGCGGCGGCAGCTGGCCCGGGGGAGGAGAGGATTCCCCCCCATCACCAGCGTGGGCCTTGAAATCTAATACCTGTAAGCCACAGCGAGAAAGACCCTGGGCAGATTTAACTTTCTTAGCACAAAATGAAGCTTTCGATGCTTAACTCTTTCTTGAGAGAGAAGAGAGACGGGCAGAGTGAACATAAAGGACCCAGCACATGAAGTCAGATAGAAAGAGAGTGAAGGACTGATTGGAAGAAGGATGGCGGAGTGGCCTGTTAGCTGGACTTCTCATAGGCCATGGAAATGAATCCTTTAAATCATGGAGAAAATATGCATTTGGGGAGATTATTGTTTATTTGTGGATTTAAGCAAAGGTATTTTGCGATAGACTGAGTAGATAATGAACTAGTGTGAAATGTGGGGTTGTGTTTCGTGTCAGGTAGAAAAAGATGGCCTTTGTAGTTATGGTTATGAAATGTGTGGAAAAGGCCATAGGGTAATCATAAAAACATCTGTTTAATGAACAAAATGGAAAAAGCATGGAAAGGGGCTTTTGAACAAATATTTTGCTTGCTTATAAGTGAATCGTGTGAGCCTATAAGGTTTTTAATAGAAGGTTTGAACTATAGCTTTAGCATATATATATAGAAAGGATTGTAATCACCCAAATAGAAGGAAGTGAGCTATTCCAAACTAAAATTAATGATCCTGGGAAGAGGAGATGGACCACCACCTGGAAGCTGGACGGCACCAACAAGACTGATTTATAGACTTGAAGAGGAAGACCGAATCTCTCATCTTTGGTGTTTTTCTTCAGAAAAAGGAAATCTGGATGCCACCACCACTAATTTATGTCCTGGGAACCTCATCATCACAAGATGTTATTTCTGACCTCACTGATTTCACACCTTTTGAAGTATAGAAAATTTAACATCACCAATAGAAATTGATCACAATAGGTATAGAAATTATATTTCAAAAATAGAAATTAGGAGGAAACTAGAAAAAAAGGTTGCTGAGAAGTGATTATGGAAAACCTCAATAAATACCAGCAGAAAATCAATGGTCGGCGTGCAGTTGGAGGGGAAACCCCCACTGTACCCAGCGCTGTTTGCTCACACTTTACCATTCTGTATTAATTAATAAATTGATTGCCGCTTGATATATTGGCCGAGTCAAGCTCTTTATTTATAACTAGTAGCTGTGATCCTGTTATCCTATGAGATGTTTGAACAGAGAAAGATGAGAAGCCCTCTGTGCCAGTGAAAAATTGAAGAGACAGCTCTGTTCCCTGAGAAGAAGAATCCTTTGCCCCTGGAGTTGGGAATCTTTAAACGGTGACACCCCAATATACCTGAGTCTTCATGTCCCAGAAGCAGCTTGGGAAACTGCTAATGGGAGGGGTCACAGAAGCAGGTTTTCCCGGGCGGCGGTTTTCGTGACAGTTAAACCCCACAAGAGAACTGTTCTAAATTGTCAGTGGGATCCACGACTTTGAGAGACTCCTTCTCCTAAAGAAGTAATGAAAGACTATTTTCCAAATAGTGAAACTGACTGAAAATCACAGATTGTCTCTCTGTGTTGCTTGTGGGAAAGTGAACAGTTTGTAGGGGGAGGAGAAAGGTTTTAGAAGTTTCTTTTTTTTCTTTTTTTCCCCTTCCTTTAGTGTGTGTTAATAAAATCTATCCGTTTTACCTTAAGTTGGGCCTGCTCTGCCTTTTTTTTCCTTAATCGTGTCTCACAGGAAGAAAAACATTTAGACCACTACTCTAAATTTAGTCAACAGAAACAGAGGTGAATGTGAAACCACTACATAATTGGTGTTTCCGCCTGGTTACGAACCAAACCAGAACAATGAGTAACCACCATCCTTGGAGGAGTCCCAAATAGCTCCCCCCAACCCCCAGGATGGGGGGGGGTGTCCTTCAACAGCTGCTGCAGCACACCATCCTGGAGGGGGGCCCTGAGCAGCACCGCACCCCTGCCACCGAGGAGCAAGACATAGGCAGGATGGCCACAGGGAGCGGTGGGCTCCCATCGCAGCCCATCACAGTCTGCCATGCCTACCACAGTCCATTCACCTGTGGCGATGCAAGTAATCAGCATACAGAAAAAAAACCAGAAAAGACTAGCCACGAAATTATGTTTTCAATAATTGGACACAACAAATAGTTACCATGAAAACAGATATCCATTCTAATATTTGTTTTTAAATACTCTCAACAGTTTAGTCCTAACAATACTAAACTCCTTTCTTTTCAGGTGTGCATTGAAGTTACAATATAGTGCTGTGTGATATTTAAGGATTTTGGTTTAATTTGATAATTTCTTCTGTATAAAACTCATGATAATTTACAGACTGTTTTTACCCTCCAAAGAAAAAAGGAAGCACCAAGATATTTATTTTCCTCTTCCAAAAATCCTACAATTTCAGTTATAGGATTTCAACAAAGCATTTTCATGCTAAAAATTACTAACAACCACCTTTCATATTTCACTCATGCCAACTCCTGTTAAAGTCAATAACAGATTTCTAAATATAGCAAGTCTGTCACTACTATCCCTAGAATACTAATTGCATGCTTTCATATTTTCAAACCAAAATATAACCATAACTTTTAATGTTAAGTTTTTTGCAATTAAGTATGCAGATGTTAATCACAGAACTAAAGTAATTTGAGATTACAGAAAAGTTAAAACTTATATATGAGAAGGTAATAACAAACTGCTAATTAACAAAAATAGTTTGCCTTGCAGCCTAGAAGTCGTCTTTATACCTTTCCTAAAGAAAACATACACATGATAATCCCAAACTGATACATGAAATATATTCATACAATATTCGTGGTAATATTCACCTAGACTTCCTCATCTTACAGTGTTAAAAGAGATTTTTTTGCTAAGAAATAAAGGTGATATCTCTATTCCAACCATATTACTACTATTTCACAGTTATATATCTTCTATAAACAGTTATCCTGTGTTACAGAGATACTGCCCCTTATTATAAATTTAAACTACCCTGTCAGTATAGAAATTTAGCAACTTTTAAGAAGTGAAATCCCAGGGTTATAGGGGGAAAAGCGCAAATGTCTCACTACTTCATGGAGTTTTCTTTGACATCTTGTTAACTTTATTTCAAAGGTATTTTAGACAACAGGATTAGCAAAACATTTTGCATTTCATTTCAATAATGCTTATTGGTTTCTTTTATACATAGCTCCTAAAATGCTCATTTCTTTAAAGTTTCATTTGATTTATACAGAAAACAGAGATGTTTCCTTTGATGGTTTTAAATTAGTTTGTGATAAAAAAGTGAATAGTACTTTCAAAGGAGTTGTGTATATATGTACATAGTTATAGTTATTTGTAAGTTCTTTATAATATTATTGATTATTTAGTTGGGGATGGATGACAAAGCCAACAGTTTTGTGAGTTATTGCTAAAAGATTTATTTTAAAGATATGATAGGGAAGCCCACCCAGTCTAAGTCTCAGCTCTGGCCAAGCTGTGGCTTTGACTGGTGGGAGAAGTGTGCCATCAAGCCCTTCCAGTCTAGGTCTTAGCCCTGGCCAGGCTATGGCCTTGACTGGCAGGGAAAGTATCAAATCCAGGTGATTCTGTGCTAAAAATGAAAGCAAGTCACTTTGACTAGCTGCTTTAGCTTTGCAGAAGCTGAACCCCTTTCCTTTGAGATAAACATGAGGGACCTCGTCCGGAAGAGGCTCTTCAAGTCCTCATTGTGAAAAGGAGGCCCTTCAGCAGTAGCAGATCCTGAGTAATAGCAAAGCATATAAGCAGTTATAAGTTTCACCTTATTAGTTTTGTTCAAAATTACATATTTTTTTTCGAAAATACATATTTTGTTCCTATTATAGTAGCTAAAACAAGAAAAGGGGAGAAGAGGGGTCGATGTACACTCCCCTCAAGAGTCTTCGGAGTTCTCATGTTCTCGTGGTTTTTTCATGCTTTTAAATCGATACACAACATAACCTAGCAAGCCAATAGCTTGTCAGAAGCAAAGATTGTCAATAGTAAGACAATTTACCCACCACCTTACTTGAACTCCAAGACTCAAACATTTGGGAGACATCAGAGGCAGAAAGATGTGTTTTAATTGAAATGGTTTTAGTTGAATTGTTTACTGTTTTCTAGTGTTAAGTTGTAACTTGTAACTTCTAAGCAGTTAACCTGTGACATGCTAGCCTGAAAAATTGTGATATTAGTGAATTTTGCCTAACAGCTCCTAGACATGAATGCTGCAGCTCCAGTGGTACATGGAACACATCACTGACTAGGGGAACTAAGTTTATCAAATTGAGTAAAAAGGTCTCATTCAAATTAAATTCATACTGTCTTTGTTGTTCTATCTGCAAGGTGCCTGCAAGAAGGATAACAAAGAACACTTTTGCATTTTTTTAATTATAACCAAAAAGGGTGATTTGTTGCAGCGAATCTATTAGCTAGACGATATAAATCTGGTCATAACAAATCAAATTCAGCTAACCTGGCTTGTTCTACAAGTCCCTAGGTGAATAAGAGAACTCATACAGAGACCTCAACCAATCATAGACAGTCCAGAAATCAGACATACCACTGGTCAAGGAGCTGGGCAGAGCTAACACCCAGACCAATCAGTTGTCTAAGCCCAGTTTTGAACTCCCTATATAAGATAGTTCTGAATAATAAAACAGGCTGCTTGTCTTATGATCAAGAGGACTTGAGTCATGTTTTCTGTCTCCAACTTATGACCATCACATAATAGACAACATGACAAGAGGGCACTAGCCACTCTGAAAGACAAGCTAATAACTTCACCTATGATAGTCTGGAATTAGCCCACTGTGATTTAAGATATGTTAACTCCACTGGGTCTCAATTTGTTGTTTAATCTGTTTGTTTTTCACAATGAAAGGGTACTTTAAGGAAAAAGACATGCACACAAATATTTGAAACACTCCTGGGGGGATGAAGCAGCACAGGAAGATCAGCCTACTGTGAAAACAGCCCAAGCAACCTGAATATAACAAGATCTTTAGAGAATATCCTCATGTCCTAGGGTGACTTTATGATGCTTGTATCCCCAATCATGTTCTGTATATTGTGTTCTGTACCTTTAAGACTGATTCTGAGAGCGAAACAGGGAAAGAAGAAGCGCACAGTTTGTTTTGAGAAACTACCTGACTCCTACGCATTCTTCTCTTCTCTGGACTGTGGGTGTTCAACTGAGTCTTAGACTGGGGACAGAGATCTCCTGTGCTTTTTAGTTAGTTTTAGCTAGCTAGGGCAGAGAAGTTCCCTGGACTGTTTTGTTTTTTTTTTTTTTTTCTTTTTCTTGGGACTGTTTAAACCTGCTCCAGACTGAAAAACCCAGAGGAGCACTGAGAGCTCTCACACCTGCGGCCCACTGGGGCCTGGACCTCCAGAGGCCTGATAGGAGACTGAGAGACAGCTGAGCTGCCCATGGCAGAGACTTTCTGAGTTTACCATCTCACTTCAGAGCAACAAAAGGTTTTATTGTTTCATATTATTCATTCTTTGTGCTTGCGGGCACTTTGTTTGTTAAATAAATAGTTTTTTCCACTTTTCTCTGAGGAAGTTCTTTTTCCCAGACCAGTTGTGGGGGAGGGGCCATTTGGGTTTGCTTTCCAGAGGAACCCCATTTGGTGGTTTCCTCCCAAATTTGCCCTAAACCAGGACATCTCATCTTGCTGACTGCAACTCATGAGCAACACAATTTGGCAACAGGTCTGAAGCAGAAAACCAGTGATGGTAAGAGCCTCTTCCTGGCAGCAGTATGAACTTGCACTTGCTTCAGGCAACTGTGGAAACATACCCCCAGTTTGACGGTCTCCATCAAGCCAATATGGGCATGTTATAATCCATTTCAGATGTAATACAGTCATCTTAAAGCACAATTGGCAGTAGACACAACAACCAGCCCAGCCCCAGCATGAGAAGCAGCTGAAGGGCCCTGCTCCACCATCAACAGTGCACTGATCAGGGCAATATTGCACCTTCCTGGTATGGGCATACCTTCACCACACTGGGCTGAGGTTTCACACCTTATCACACCTACTTTAAAGTACCAAAGCAAGAGGGAGGAGGAGAGAAGTTAACAACTGCCTTCAAATTATCATAGTAACTACAATTTTGAGCATTAAGTGGGATATTATTAAGATGGGGATGTAGCAGGATGCTCTCCCTGGAGTGGGGGTAAAACAGCTTGAACAATACCCTATTTGCAAAGGTATCCCTGGTGAATGGAGAAGGGGGGGTTATGCAGCTTTTGGTGTTGAAGAAATGCTGAAATTAGCCTGACTCATCAGTCCCAAAGTTAAACATCCTGATAGTGAGATGAAAATATGGCAGACCTGGCAAAGTACCTGAGATAAAGGAACCAACAAGTGAACAAGTGACAATACTGATAACTTATCTAAAGTTGCTGAGCTGACACAGCTGGCCCAGAAACACAACTGACAGTCAAACACTAGTATAAAAGCCCAGTCCTGCTTTTTAATGGCAGGATTTTCTAACATATCCCTTCTAGGAGTACGTGTGGAGATTCCTTCCTTGAGTGGGGATGCCCCTCAAGGTTATTCCTTGAGGCTGAGCAAGAGATTTGCTCACAGTCATTGGTATGGGTAATATCAATCTCTACTTAATAATTGTTTTTTCTAGCTTTAATATAATTGCTTCAAAGATAGTGCATGATACTGGTTATAGTGTGGTGGGGCATCCCCTCTCCACCCTCAGGCCACACTATGATCTGAGAAATGCTCATTAGGCCTCGGCCTTGACAGCAGTACCTGGGCTGAGCTCCTGTTGAGCTTATCAGAAACACTGTCTGCTCCCAGAAACTGGCGCTGTTTAATGAGCTCCTGCTTTTTAACAGACAGACTTGGAAACTTATTTTTCCTGCCTGAATAAGCACCCAAGTGGACTAACATTTCTGTTACAGAACTTTCAAAGAAAGTTATTATCCCAAATTGTGGCCAGGATGGAAAATTACTATGACTAAAGTCCACTCTTGAAGCCCAAATGATGCCTTAAGTTTTAGCTTTGTTTTTCAGATTCTGTGCTGCCTAGGTGTATAGTTCTGAGCCTCATATTAAGTGTTAGTAAGCTCTCTTCACAGAGTAGGTAGACAAAACAAATCCTTTTCCAGATGGAGACCAAGGACAACCATTACAAGTTTTCAGGCCCAAAAGCATAAACAATGGTGGACTGAAGAGAGAAAACAAGAAAGATGAGACTTCACAACCTGAATCTGTAATTGGAGAATTAAACTCCAATATGCAAATGGACCAAAACTTATAAAATTGTGAGACCTCGTGACCAGTGGTCCATTTTGTGACCATTTTGGGTCCATCTTGGGTGTAGCCCTGGCCAGGCTCTTGTACCGCTCGGGGTGTATCCTTAAAGGCCTTTTAATAAATACCTATTTTATTCTCTTAGCTCTGTCTAGTCTCTGTTCAAGGTCAGCCTTCCCAAGGTATCACTATAAACAGCAGTCGAAAGTGAGACCCTTTGAGCTCTCCTGGACCACAGAAGGCTGTGACCAGCAACCTCCCTCTGAGTGGGGCCTCTCAAAGCCAGGAAACTCTCAGTTTGTTATACTTGGAGGATTACTGAATGCCAATGACAGATCCCAGGCTGATACCCCCACTCCTCAAGGCTCAACTGTTATAAATGCATAGTATATAGTTGGCTTTTCACAAATATTAAAATGAATACTGTATGTATAATGTAGGAAGATTGTACTGTATTTTCTTTTATTAACAGAAGTTAGAAATGTGATGAATATATTTTATGATTGTAACATAGTGTTAAAAGTAAAAGACTAGAGCTTTTTTCTGTAACTAGCCAGACCAGAAGAAAGAAGTGTTATCCTTCATTCCTGCATGAAGATTGCTGACCAAAAAGCTACTGAACTTCTGTTATCAAGTATCTTGTCCAAATGAAGATGACCCTGGGAGAATAATTTATGGGACCTGTGCTATCAGACGGAATGGAGCCACCCGCAGACGGGTCTACCAGATAAAATGGTTGGGGGGGAATTGAAACTGAACAAAGAAATTCATACTCAAAAGGAATGTTTGAATCATGCATGTGAATTTTTAAATATGCAACAGGCTGATACTTTTAAGGAACAAACTTTTTGTTAGCAAGTGTGTGCTGGCTGGCTCGGCCGAGAAAATGTATTTTGCTTTTGTCTCTCCTAATTGTCTATTTTCTTTTTATTAAACTTCTAAATTTTTCTAAGAAAGTGAACCTCGTTTTTCACATCAACCCTTCATCCACTGAGAAGATGCAAAGGCATCCAACATGAGTATGTCACTGATTTCAAAGGGAATTTTTCACAGGTATATATTTAGGTCTGTGTGTGTGCAAGTGTGAATATGCTATAGCAAATGGACTAGGAATGTTGCTCTCATACATTCTCAAGTACTTTAGATTTGTAGGTAAATTGGCTGATGAGTTACTGTTTTGCTTTAGTAAATTCTACATTAATCCTTAGTTAAATTGTTTAACTTAAGCTATCAATTAAGTGCTGTTAAAACCTTTGGGCCTAAACTGTTGGTCAAGTCTGGAGCTCAGTTTAGCAAGAGGGTCTACTCTCAACTTTATGACTCAACAGGAGAGTCTTCCTTATTCCTTTTTATCCTTACCCCTTGGGTAGCACAGGTTCCAAGCCAGAGGGAGTGGTCAGGATGAGCATTTTGCATGCGAATCACTCTCTCTCTTTTGTACACTTTTGTTATAAATATCGTTGCTATTACTGTTCATTTTCTTATCTCATTGCTGTTTCCAGTAAATTGTTCTTATCTCAACCCTTGATCTTTACCTTTCCTGCCTCCAATTCTCCTCTCCAGTAACCCACAGGGGGGAGGGGGGAAAAAGGAGGGGGGAGCAAGCAGCAGCATGGTTTTAGTGGGAGCACTAAATTGGAGAATATCATTCCTAAACCACAATACTCTAATCACGAAGTTACTCAGGATTTCTCACAATGACAGGGCTGGGAAAAGGCTGCAGGATACTGCTTCATGATGGCATGACTATTATACACGTACAATGAGTGTAGATTTTATTGCTATGCAGTAGTATGATATAAGCATGAGAAAAAAAGAGTGGAGGAAAACAAACATGTCTGTAGCTGTTGTCTAAAGCATTTCACCACCTTTATTACTGCTTGAAAGGGAAAAAGTTTCCAAGAGTCAGATGTTCCTCAGGAGTGGTGCTGACTACTGAGTGTCTGTAACATCCCAAGCCCACAACACCAAACCTGAGCTTATGGATCCTGGGAGGATTTCTGTCTCATCTTAGTTTTCTGTGGTAAATAGGAAGAATATTGATGGCCAGGAGTAGACCTGCATCACTGGCAGAACATCACAGGAGAGAGAAAACGTATTATCGGTATGCTCTCATGTTTTACCAATAAAAGAAGATTGCTGGGAGTGGCCTGAGTACCAACACGAACATATAAACTAACATATACACTTCCACTTGTGTTAGCAAAGCATACTGAATAAACAAGTGAACACTCTTAAAACCCACTGAGTTATTAGCCAAAATTATTATTCTGTCAATTCAATCTATAATGACCTAAGAACATCCCCAATCTACAGAAATCAATACTTTTTCACTACCAGCAAAAAATAGTTCATTTCAAGGATTACTATTCCTAAAAAATGTTATACAGAGGAAGACAGAAATATACAAATAGGTCTTGGAAATAAAGAAGAGACAGCATTGTTTTGTAAGAGAAAGAAATGTTCACCATCAAAAGACTGGAGTTAGGCAAAGGCTGATTACACATCCAGAGCCCCTCTCAAAAGCATGATGTGGAAGGGGGACTAAACAGGGCATGTTTTCCACTAGTAGAGTAAGTTTCAATCACAAAAGTCAAGCAATATGATTAGCATTATTAAAAAAAAATTTAATCTCACAATATCTATCTTTGCTATTATCCCAGTGTCTCTGCCTAACAGATGCTTTACATTTTAGTATATACTGATGATGATTATCCTTGTTTTAATCAAAATCTGCCAGCTACACCCAATAAACATCCAACAGACTTGCCCTCAATTTCTTCATAAACATTCAAACTTCAGATGCAACAAGTACCCTTATTCATACAGAAATTTCTGAAGAAGGAATCTAAATTTCCCAAAATCAACTTTCACTGGTATTTTAAAAAATAACAAAGGACAATTGCACCAAAATTGGAGAAGCCTAACTAACTTCCACCTAGGGCTTTATCTTTCACACAACCAAGGCAATCTTCAGACTACTAAAAACCTGGTTAGCAAAACCCACCTAGCTCTGCTCATGTCAGAAGACAACATTCCTGATTTGTCCTGATTCTGGAAAATCAAGAGTGAATGTCCTAGAAGATTCAGAGGGCTCAACCTTATGTTCCAAACATCAATATCTACAAAGTCACTATTGTCATCTTTTTATGCCTTTCTGCAAGAACACCACCATTTTAGACAGCAACCAACTGAACTTCCACATGCATAAAGAATAAAATCCTGATCCCTGTACTAATTATAAGCCTCGTGTTTGCAAGGACCTGTAAGATGCACTAGTTAACAGCACTTACCATTGACTGTAATGGAACTTCAAGTAACAGAGTAAATAACATGCAGTTAGTCTATATATCTAAGCACTGCTCTCAGGACCATCAGAACTAGAGGATCTAACTAGACCATAACACAGACCAGACCACAGCTATTGCCATGAGAGAGAGACAGAGAGGGGAAAAAAAAAGAAGGAAAAAAATGCTGAACTGGTCCACATAGAAATATAATATATAGAAAATAGGAATTCTCTTTGAGAGGCAGCCATCATGGGGAGCATATGAGGAAGGGGCAACAGCAAGTTCATTTTTAAAGTATGTTTCTTTGCTGAGTAATAATTGAAGAAAACTTCTTGCCTGTCTGATATTCTAAGACCTGAAGGAAAAATTAAATACATGTTCCTGTCATCTTTGATAGAAGGGCCTAATTTCTTGTTCTCTGTCATAGAAAAGGCTTTTCTTACACAAACCCTCTCTGAAAGGAGGTTGGGAGGTTGTAGCCAGGTGAGGATCAGTCTCTTCTCCCAGGTGACCAGTGACACAAGAGGACACAGTCTTAAGGTACACCAGGGGAGGTTTAGGCTGGACAGTAGGAAGTTCTTCACAGAGTGATTGGGAATTGGAATGGGCTGCCCAGGGAGGTGGTGGAGTTACCATCCCTGGAGGTGTTTAAGAGAAGACTAGATGTGGCATTTAGTGCCATGGTCTAGTTTGACAAGGTGGTGTTAGGCCATAGGTTGGACTGTATGATCGCAAAGATCTTTTTCATCCTAGTTGATTCTGTGAAAAACTACCAAAGTAGAAGAATCTATTCCCATCATTCAGCACACCTGTTGGGGGTTAGACTTGTTTCTTTTTTCACCTATAGAATTTTTTCCCAAGAGTTGCAAGGCAACTAATTGCTGGGTACTTATCAGTACTCAGGTGAAACAAAGCATGGAGGCTGGGTGGAGGCTGGCACTTGGCTACACCCGTTGTCTCCGGGAGTTTCCCCCCCCGAGGGGGGGGAGAAAGACAGGGGCTGGGGGGCAGCTTCACTTTTGGTGTAGTCTGCATCATCGGGAGAGGACGAGGCTGCCGTTGCTGCGTGAGTTTTTCACTGGCACCACCAGGATCTGACCCTGAAGAGAGCTACCATCATTTGCTCGTGTGTCCAGGAAATCCTGATTTCTCCTTTTGCTGCCCTGCTAGAGCTGGCTCAGCCCTGTCCCACTGCCTCAGCGCTGTTTTAAAGCTGCTCTGCACCGCGGGCCCACACTGGCCTCCCTGCCAGACATCCCTGCCCTCCAGTGACCACCGACAGAGCTCCGAATTTCATCCGATCCACCAGCCCGGGATCCCCCACTGTTCCAGCTTAGTACCTTTTTTTTTAGAGTCCCCAGAGACCAGACTGCCCCGGGTTTTGTGAAACCAAGCTCCGTCAAGGTCCCTGGTTCTGTTTTCGCTATTAATTGCTGTAGTTGTTGTTGTTTGTTTGCCTTGTTATACCTATTAGTAAAGAACTGTTATTCCTATCCCCATATCTCTGCCTGAAAGCCGTTTTAATTTTTCTAAATTATAATCATTTGAGGGGAGGAGATTTGAATTATCCATTCCAAGAGAAGCACTGCCCCTCTTTAGCAGATACCTGTCTTCTTTCAAAACCAAGACAACACCAAATGCTGTCCTGAACTGACTCAGTATCTCAGGTCAGGAAAGAGAAACCACAGTGGCTCAGAGGTGGGCCCTGGTGCTTGCACAGCCATGCACACACTCTACTTCCTCTTGCTACAGGAGGAAAGGAACATCTCCATTTCCAAGTCCTCTGCTCTCTTATTTTCTAGCCTAAGGAGATAAAAGAAAACACTAGCCAAGTCATACACAGTATAATTGCTGTTTATTCCATCACTGCTACATTCAGTGGTGAAGAACCATCAGTATTGCAAATTTCTTCATACCTGTTTCTCAACAAAGAAAACCAGAAAAGGTAAAGCCCTTGGTATTTTCCTTCCTAGGGTTTCCTTAGTAGCATTCAGTGAAAGGGCACTACATTGTCTACAACTTCCAACAAAGCAGCTAGCAGAACTACAGCCTGGTCACCCCCTGCAACAAATATTCAGACTGAATTATTCACAGCATTAACTAGGAGGCTTGTAAAAAACATCAACTAGTTCTTCACAAAAGGAAAGGTTTTTCTAGCTGAAGAAAAAAAAATCAGGTTTTTCAGAGATGTAAATAATTACCTTCTGCAACCAGAAAATATCCTTCCTGAAGTCACACACAAGTGAAGGATGGCTGAGCAGAGTTTGGGAGAAAATATCATGACAAGAGTTTTAGTTCATGTTTGGGACCTGGTTGTATATTCATTCAAAGTTCAATCCATAGCGCAGGTAGAACCCAAGCAGTTTATTCTGTTAAAATCAAGTTTCAGCTCATATCTAATACAGCACAACTGCAAGCTGTCACCACATAAACAGTACCAAGAACTGAAAGGTGTAAGAGATCATTTTTATTTATCTGCTAACTCTGGACTGCTCCTTCTGTTGTCACAACCCTTGTTAGCATTTTGTCTAGCTTTAAACAAGGTGGGTTTTATTAATTTCTTTTGATACTAAACCTCATCTTGACCTGCTTCAGTCAGAAAACTTGATTTTACCCCCAGGTTTTCCTACTTTGAGCATTATTTTTCTCATGATCACAACTTCTCAATTTGGTGTCACATGTAAATTTACTTATTCTTATTATGTTGCCCTAGAATTTTTCATGAGGCCAGGTCTATCCAATCTACACCAAAATGATACCAAACTATCCAAAAGAGATGAAGGATTAACAATCTTTACAACTTCAAACATACTACACACTAGAAAGGAGCAGATAAATCAAGTGCCGTCCACACAATTTTATCAAAAAGTCATCCAAGCTGTTCTTGTGTTTAACATAAAAAAGATTAAGAAACTAACTAGGAAGTGGGAGACAAATTTCACTTTGCTTTTTTAAAGATACCAAAGAGACAAGTTACATATGATGTCAAATTGCCGAAATTCTTATCGCACTTAATTCAGTATTTATTTTCTTTCCAACAGAAGTGGGGGTGAACCATCCTTAGACTTCTCCTAGACCCACAGTCACTGCTCCAGCTCCCTATGCTTTTTCTGCATGTCGGGTTATATGTTGTTTGGCTGCCATGTGTTTTCTGTCTCTGAAAGGAGGTACTGACTCTCCTCTACCATTTCTTTCCAAACAAGACTAGCTTATAATAAAACTTAAGAATGTGCAAAAAATCTTTTTTTTAAGTTTGAAAAATCTGAATTAGCAAATAATTTTTCTTAAAAACTTCCTTCCTATTGATAGACCATTAAGAAACTTTTTTCACAGGAATTTATTCACTCTTTTTTTTAAGCTTATATCTCCTTTTAAGTATGTTTTTGTATTCTACAGGATCATTCATCACCATGCTGTACTAAAGTAACAGCCCTTGACCCCACAGACATATGCTGACTTATATGCTGTGCAACGCAACATTAAAATGCCTAAGTATAAAGCCTGTTTTCTAAAACATGCCAAGAAGATGAGTCACCTATTTCACCATCAGTCTATAAGACCAAGCGCTCTGCTGCAAGATCAAGTTATTAATTTTGAAAGAAAAGGGACTTGTACTCCTCACATCTCAGCTTATTTATATTAATTGCAGCACCTCACCCTTAGAATTCTGAGACTGCATCTGGAATATATGCTTTGCTAACTGTGGTGTTCAATTCTAGCAACAGTATTAAAATATTACAAGTATCAGCTTTAGAGATCATATTGCACCTCAGCCTAAATTATCCTACATGCTGTATGTACATTAAACCATCATTTACAATCCACACAATTCCAAGATAGAACATACACATGACTTGGGCAATTTTATCACTATCAGACAATTTAATCTTTGACCTGTTTCTTTCCTTACAGAACTGCCAAACTATAGCCTTCATTTGAGCTAGAGCAAAGATAGCCAATTACTCATTATTTGCAATAACAGAAGTTATTTGGATTTGAAATATGCATTTTATTGCATTTTCACAGTATTTTAAACACACATCCCAAACCCACCCAACTCTCTGCCTATCCAGTCAAGAATTACTGTTACCACCACTCCTACACTAAATTCAATCATTAATCCACCTCCTTCTCAAAGGCATGTAAGAGCATATGGCCTTGAGTTTGTCTGAAAGACTATAGACTTGATTATGTCAAGTAGCTTAACCTAGAGAAGAAGAAAGCTTTGAGGAGGGTGTCTCAAAGCATGTAAATACCTGAAGGGAAGGTACAAAAACAGAGCCAGGCTCCTTTCAGCAGTACCTAGTGACAGGACCAGAGGCAATGGGCACAAGTGTTTTATGATAAAAAAACACAATTCAGTTAATATTTGAAACCAAATAGAGGAAACAAAAGGGTTTTCAGAAGCCATATGCTTCATTCTATATTATTATATCCATCATCCTCAAAACACTTAACAAAATAAATACAGTTGAAAATAACAAATTATTTTCTTTGTTCAAATACAGTTACAAATAATAATTCATTTTCTTTGCTCAAAAGCAATCTCAATATGGTCTCTAAAGCATCATCCTACTTCCAGGAACAGTATTTTAGTCATATGAAATACAACTGAAATGTTCTAGGTGAAGCCTATACCACACAGAATAAAATTGCATAAAAACTTCCTCTCTCTACAGCTAACCATTAAAAATGTTTAGGAATATGATCATGGCTACTGAATTTAAATTTTACACCTTCAACCATAGGGCTGCCTAACAGATTAAGATGGGTACTCCCCCTCCTCCATTAAAACAGGTTAAAAAAGTACAACCTAATAATTTAAATCTGGAAGTTAAGAAAGTGTTTGTGGTTTTTTTCATTTAACTTTGGATTCAAATAGTGAACAATCCTGTAACACAAATTCCACTGAATCTGCATCTTTTGCAGATCTGTAATACCCAGTGGTTCCTGTACAATAAAGCAAAAAAACCCACCCCAACCATAAAGTTTACAATATAAATATTACTTTGAGCAAACCTTAAGTCTTGAGAAAGATCAAAGATCTCTCAATATGGAAAACATTTCATCATTTTTAATGCAAAATGCTACACACATCCAGGTTAAGAACTCCAAGCTCATCTATTGGAAGACTGATTTAAGAAGCTGGGGATGGAGGGAAGGGAAAAAAGCTTGGCAATTTTACCTTCAAAAGAAGCCACAGTGTCTTGCAGCTTTCACAAAGACAGCTGAACAAAGAAACAAAAATTCAAGAGAACTGAGAGTAGAAACAACTCCAAGGGAGCTGAGCAAAGTTGTTCACATAAGCTATCTTACAAGCTTTAGTCTAGAGGGAACATAAATAAAAAAATATGCTCAGCAAAATAATTATGTTATAGTAAAAGCAAACTGAGTAAGCCGTGAGATCTTAGGCATCAGACTGTATCACCTCTAATCTGTCTTTAGTCACAGTTTACTCTTTGTAGCATTGCAAAGTAGTGGGAAGAAAAGGGCTGAGGGTACCACACCTGAAACAGCCTGCAGGAGCCCCAGGCAGATGGGTAGTTCCAACAAACTCCCAGTTTGGATGGCCAAAATTAAAGAGTATGGACTTTCACATCAGAAGAAAACAGAGAAACCCTCTATTATTTTTGTAAAAATATGAAACTGAAGCAATGGTAAACGAGCTACTTCACAACCTTTCATCCTGGCGCTCACTTTAATGAGCATAACCTGATTAGGAAAGTTATATGAAAAACAGTACAAATCAAAACTAGATCTCTGAGAAGCAAAGAGGACATAATAGGCTACAAACAAGCAGATTGTATTCGGAAAAAAAAAGCAACTATAAATTCAACAAAAAGCTCAGGCAGAATAACAACATATATTTCCTCTAGCACCTTCCATTCAATAATTTTGAAGTATACAAATACAATACTAAGTTTCTTTAATCTGTCATCTTACAAAGGGGACAAGTCACTTGGCTTCTCTTTTACCAAGGTCATATGAAGCTTTTGCAAACCCAGGCACAGAAAACAGGTCTTCAGTCCCGCTCATGTGCTTTAACCAAATAAGAGACAAGAGACAAAGATAAATTTAAAAAATTATTAAAATATATTAGTTTGTATTCCTAGTCCTTCATGAAGTACCTATTCAAGTACTGGTATTGAACATCACTGAAATTGCAAGTAGATATTACTATTATTAGTAATACTATCAATGCTAATTATTAACAGAATATTAACAGTCCATGATACATAAATTTCTCAAGCACTATTAATCAGCATACTATTCTGCTACAATCAGTATCACTAGGGGGACACCAACAAATGTAAAACATACCAAGAAATGGAATTCTATGAGGAAAGCATCACATAGAAATCCATGAAAGAAATGTAAAACACCAAAAATCTGCTCCTAAGTTCTATAAAGGTAGCTTAAAAATTGGAAAAACTAAAAAAACCACAAACCCACACCACAAAAAAGCAACCAAAACCCACACACACTCCTGATAACAGACAAGGTTTTTTAGTTGGGTTTTCCCTCAGCTTCCTTAGATTTTAGTGGTGAGTCTATAACTCCAAAGTCCTCCTGAATTGTCAAATCCTTTTGTAATTCATGGCACCAGGAGCTTTTTTGAGGACTGGCCAAAATAATGCAAGTGAAACAGTCTAAATTTCTGAATTTCCATGCCTTTGTTTTTATTACAACAAACACTATTTTTTAAAAAATCAACATACTGATAAAACTACAACTAGAACAGAGCTTGCCCCATTCCCACTCCTCCCTACCTCCTTTAAATTGCTGAGGTTATAAACACAGCTGCCTCATTTTCCACAAAATTGATTTACACTAGTTAATCCAGTTTCTCAGTGTAACCTTCCAGGAGTCCCAAACATCATTAATGCTACAAAATGATTTAGCATTGCTTGCTTTCAAGTTACCTAGTGTAAGGTTAAAAATATATTCTTCAAACAAGTTAGATCAAACTACCTCAGAAAGATCAGGCCCAGGTATCAATACTGACAGAATTACTAAAAGGCCCTAGTAAATATTAAAAAAGCAAAGCCTCGGAAGACTGAATTGCTACCATTTGTTGTGAAGGGCTCTGTTTCAATGGCAAGTGCTACTTCCCCTCCCTTCACACCCAGCTCCAATTTCTCTTCTTGAAAACAGCTGCTCTCACACCAGAATAGGCCCTCCGTATAACCAATTACTGCTTGGTAGCTAGAGACAAAGCAGGCTGGCTCTCATGAGCTTCCCCTTACATAGCTCCACACTAAACCCGAAGTTTCTGTTCCACGAGACCGCATGTTCCTTTGAGGGTAACCAAGAGGGCTCTGCATGTCCATGCACCAAACTCAAAGGTGCATCAGGTCCCTTTCTACATCCAGTTTCTTGCAGAAGGGTTTCTACCAGCTCACTTTTCTGCTATAATTTTCTTCAGCAACAATAGCAGACACAAAAGAGCTTTCTTTTTTTTGTTGTTGTTTTTAAATGAAAAAAGCCAGTCCGATAACAAAGCCCTGCACTGACTTGCAATTCTCAACAAGCACATAGGGGTGAGGAAAGACTAAGTAGAAATGGTTAACAGAAATAACAGTTCATTCATTATCATGTCCTCGAGTAACCTAGTGTTGCTGCCAATATGTTACCGTCAGTGAATTCTGCAGCTGTGACTACGATACAGCTGCCGTATCGCACCAGTGAGGGAGCACCGGGGAAGGAGATAAAGAAAACATGAAAGTAACACCCTACACAAAGCACAATTCAGTAGTTATTCACCCACTTGTTCCCTTCCCATGCTGCCAGCCCTCCTTTGGCCCAATTCGAGATTAGAAAGAGACCCAAAGACGCCTCCCTCCACCAGATGCACTTCTCCGAAAGGTCAACTGCACCCCCTGCCCTTTCTTCACACCCACAAGCCCAAGGAACCAGCAGGACTACAAATCCTTCAGGAGAGAACCCTCCCCCCCGCCAGCTGTGACGAGATGAGAAATGAGAAGGGGGTGCAAGACCTCCTCCCTAGAGTAGAAAAGGGTAGAAAATTAATCCACCTCTCCCGACACCCACCAGGTGGGCTTCCCCTCCCCACACGAACCTGGACTGGGGCAGGAGCTATCCGCAACCGCGGCCTACTCAGCGGCCCCTAACCGCGCTCCTGACGGAACGGGGGGAAGGGGGAAGGTGGCAATCTAGAACAGGGCGAAGCTTCCCTCGGGCGGCCGCCAGCATAAGTAGGGCAGAGCCACCTCCCCTCACGCCACCACCCTCATTCCCCGCCGCAGCGGGGATGGGGCAGCAGGCCCGGCGGGGAGGGGCGGTCCCAGCAGACACCCGCCGCCGGACAAAAGCTCACACCAGAATGAGGAACCGGCCCTAGGCGGCGGGCCCGTCCCAGGGCCTCAGACCGCTGAGGGTCCAACAGCCGCCCCCAGACCGTTAAGATGAGAAGGGGCACCAGGCCTCTCTTAAGCGCGCGAGTCCACCGTAGACACCGCGCAAACGGGGCAGGCAGCGAAGAAGGGGGCAGGCGCGCGCGCATTCCCGTCCATCCGTTACCCCCCCCCCCCCCCCGCAGGAGGCAGCCCCGGCCCCCTTACGCGATACCTGCCCAATGTGCTCACAAAGCAGAAGTGGCGTTCACCACCGTCACGTGACTACCTGCCTGACTCCCCCTCCTTCCCCACGCTCACGCGAGCCCACTCCCCTGTCACGCGATGTCACGCGATATCACATAACACTCCTCACCAGCCCTTCCGCCTACCCTGGCACGCAGATGACCAGGGCTTTTGCCCCTCCCCCCAAACACCCGCGCAGCGGAGGGGTTGGTTAAACCTCTTAAAAGCTCCGCTGAGGGGAGGTGGCGTAGGGTGCGTTTCTGTGAGGGGTTTTCCCTGCACTGGCTCGTTGCCGTTGCCGGCAGCTCCGCGGACGCTCTGAGAGAAGGCCGCAGCCGTTCCTGGAATCGCTCCGTGGAGGATTGATGCGCCGGCGGAGCCCGACCGGGAAGGGCATCTGCAGGGGCAGGCAGCCTCACCTTATCTCTCTGTCAGGCCGTGGGGAGACAAAGACTTAGCACCCTAGGAAGCAGCCTGGGCCCTGGTGGGATGAGTTTAGGAACAGGGTGACCGTTCAGAATCATGGTTCAGTACCTCTCACTGGTCAAAGGAGCAGTTCAAACTAGGAGCTCTGGGTTTTTTAGGCTTTACTTCTTTTTAAAAAGTGGCCTTTATTTTCTGCCCTCCAGGATTTTGGCAGAAGTCATGTCACAGATTAAAGCTCATTCACACTGCCAATTATGTTTGTCAGGAAAATTAATCCATGATGTCAGAGATTTATGTCCAAAAAGGAGACAGAGGAGTCTTGTAACTTTATTCGAATAAAGGGAGAGGCCATGGTGCATTTCCCATGGGGTATCTCAAATTGCTGGAGGATGCTGCTTCTTTTTTTATCCTAATTTCCCAGCTGCATTTCCCTCTCTCTTTCCCCATTGACTGAGGTACTTGAGGTACAGACTTCCCGAATCGCCTAATACCTAAGACCCCCTTCTAATGTGCATCCCCTCCACCCTTCTTTTTCTTTGTTCTTTTTCCCTAAGTCCAGGAATTTAGTATGGCCTTGAGTGAGTAACAGCCTGTGTCAAATAGTGGAATTGCTATGAAATTCATGGTCCCCCCCCACTGCTTCTTTCACCTGGCTGTATCTGGCTTTATCTACCTACCAGCAGGCCCACAGTTTGTTTGTAAAGATACATCCCTCTCGTTCCTTTCAATCCCCCCCTCTTATTATTTTCTAAATAATTGTCCTTTTTTTTTCTTCCTGAATCTTTTTTTTTTGTGATTATTTGCAGTGACCTCATTCTCTGTCTTTTTGTAACCATTTCTGGATCAGTAGGCATGGCTACTACTTGCATCCCCTTGATCACATGCTG